>OW388295.1:55115700-55828200 GCA_936450465.1 Gibbula magus
AAGCTGTTTTTAACCCCACATGGCTTTAACATTTTGCTGCAAAATGACAGTGTTTCATGGAAGTGTACATGCAATTCAGATGTCTTCTATAAACGTTTGCCTTCAAATAACATTATCTGTAACATGAATATTAAGCAGCCTTTTTTGAATGCGGAATCAGCCTTCTTTTTTGAGCATCAACAGAGTTTTTAACTTATATCTCAAAAACTTTCTGGGGCATAAAATTTTGTTGAATTTGCTATCAGAATATGCTCTACTTAAAGAGACGGTATTTTATGTAGGAGAAACTCGTTTTAATCCATTTCTCATTTAATGAAATCTTTTTTACTATTAAAATGCTATTTAAGTAGTACTCAGTTAAGAGTCTTTGGACAAAATTGTTACATTATCCTAGTTTTTAAAAAAACACCCTTCTCCCTTCGGAAAATAAAGTTTGAAATGAATGTACATGGTTCGGTGAAGTCATGGGAACCGATTTTGTAATTAGAAATAATGAAATATGTTCACAATAAAATGGTCGCCATGTAATTTTTGCATCATATGCAAAATCGTTATTACCATTACGGATAATTGCCCTCTAAAGTACATTTAATTGAGATAAACTATCATTATAAATGGGAAATTTGAAAAAATAAATCTTGCAAAAAACGAGCTACAACCCCTTTAAAATCTCATATTTATTGGAAATAATTTGATACGTTTTGAAACATCATCTCAACATGTAATACTCTCTTTCCTGAAAGAACAACATTAATTAGTTGATAATATAGTTTAGGAAAAAGCAAGTATATTCCTAGATTAATTTCCATTATTACTCTGCTTTCCACACATTCCATTGTATTTCACACCAAGAACAACTTAGATTAGCAAGCAATCCAGTCTGGATACGACATGGTCATCTCTGTCACAAGTCCATGGGGACACTCTTCGAGGACGGACGGGAAGGTTTAATGTACATGCCGAGAAATCACAGTTGGGTTGGTAATACGATTAATAGATATTGGATTCTGGCTAGAAGATATTTTAGAAAGCTGCGCCCCAAAAGTGTTTTCAACTACTTGTGAATATTTGCGCAAACACCGTATCATTTAGTATGCCTTTGTGACAAATCGAAGCAAGGTGAAAATGTTACTGATGTTCAGTTTCATTTCAGAAGAGCAGGTTGACAACCTAAAGTCCGAGCAATTCTCGACTCAAATAATTTGCCATTGGCTCTTCGACTCCATTATTTTTAACGATAAAGGATAAAGATAAAGCTTTCTGTTGTTTTAGTGTATAGCAAGTCTTGAATGTACTGCAGTGTCGCCTCCAAACGTCACACACTAAAATGCCACCGTCAACTGTCTCATCTGGCTATAGTCAGGCTATAGTAAAAATAAGTACAGATCCCATATGATATGGAATGCAAAGTTCAAGCAGTGTACAACAGTATGCATGGTTAATAAGAACAATATGTCCTAGGTATGACTTGTAGGTTAGTTAGGATTTCTTAATAAAGAAGTGAATAATTTTGTCATCTGTCATACAAAGATTAAAAATAAGGTTGATTTTGATAATAAAATGATCGTCGGTGTCTCAGACGCATTGCACAGAATTTTATGTGAAGAATATATTTGTAAACATATCCCTTGAAACTTTAAATTTTGACTAGTATGATATTATTTTACAACACTTTATCTGAGCGTAACCCAACAGAGCAGGATGATTATTCAACTTATCTGGAGGTTACCGAGGAGAATGGTGAACACGGGGTCTATACAACCATGAAGGGTATTCTAGACACTAGGACGCTAGTACTATACAACTGAATATGAAACAATTGATCAACAATACATCCTCAGCTCGGTTTAATGATTAATAGTCAGTGCTGGGATTACTATAGATTTGGGGGAAAGAGCAAGGTTGTTTTTGAAGTTTTGTTTGACATATGCGATTCAATAGTTCCTTCCAATTCTGATCACTCAAATGAAATAAAATCAATGTTGCCACAGTTCAAAGCAGCTTTTTATTGTTAAAGAGCCTTAAGGTTTTTGTCATAATAATTTATTCGGCTTTCAAACTATACATGTATGTACTTGAGCATAATGAAACATAATGAGCAGCATCCGTTTATTTGTGCAGAAACCGAAATAACACGTCCTATATATGTGCACAGTGGTTATGTGACGTATTAAACAATACCAACCCACTTCTGTATTTTTGTCTGTTACAGTTAAATTTCCAAATCAACTTTGATCAGCTCATTGTCCGGTTTTCGATCATAAATCACGACTTTCAACTTTAAATTGTCACTATACGGAATATCTAGTATCAAATTGATAAATGATAATTCAGGAACAGGCAGAACTTAAATAACACCATGCATAACGTTTGACATAATGAACTGGGCGCAATGAAATCAGTTTGAGCATTCTGTGTTTTTAATGAAAGAATTCATACATGTATGCCTCTTTAAAGCGACAAGAGCAGTTGTCACTGGATATATAAAACTCGCACTCTTTCTGCAGTGTTATTTATCCAAAATGTTTTACGGCATACTATTCACATAATGTAACCATGTGTTTCATTAATCAATTTTTGATGTACAATCCCATAACGAGCTTATTTCTAAATTTTATCAAAAACCGTACTTCTTGCTTTAAAAATGCAATGGTTGCACCTTTCACATTGACAGTCAATCATCAATTAAGTTGATGGAGATAAATCTTGACATTTTACCAGACGTCAAGACTCGAGCTTCCAAAGATTCTCGGATCAGAGAGAAGATAAAGGTTATCTAAAGGTTGACATTCATTACACAGAGTGATTCAGATTTAATACTATCAACCGGACCTCTCTGACGACTTATCCTTCCATCACTGCGTCGTCTACAGACATTGACAACACATTAAGACATTATAGAGTTGGGAAAAGTCGGCTAGGAGTCATGAGTATGTCTCATTAGGGATTCCGTTTTACTCAAGAACTTCAATTTATCAAATTGTTTAGATTTCAACATAAGGATGTCCAGAATTTTTAATTGTGTTGCAATTTCTATTTCATTATCAATAAGTACAATAAATTTCTTTAGTTTTCGAATTTGTAAAAAATGATTTTCTGAATATACTTTCAACAGTTTTTTCGGACAATGTCGATTGTTAAGAGATGCTTACTGTTTTATCTTTCCCCCTTCCCCCATTTTTCATTCTTGATCCCTCATATAGATGTTTGAGGTGGAATAGAATATTGTTTAATATTATCAATGTTGATGAACGGTAATAAAACACCAATAAAAATGACCATTCACATTCCAAAACAAGACTTATCTTTAGGTGTAACCAATGTAAATAAAATCATATCTTACCTTATATTTGGGCCGTTCGGGCCTATAGAAGAGATCAAATCAAAAGAAAACGGGGTTCGAGTGTTGAATACAAATATGATTTTTTAAAGAATCGTGGTTCTTTACTGTCGCAAATTACCAATAAACTTATTAAAAACCTATTTGTGTTTCCTTTCAAATGATACGAGGTCATTATTGTAACAAGCTATGAGCCTAGTTGATCATTAGTAATACATGATTGGACAGGTAAGTAGTAAGTAGCTAATGATTGGTCAAATGTCTGTTCTACCCTTTCACTAGTTTCACCTGATCATGCTAGCCCAGTTTGTCTCATTGACCCTTTAACATGTGGTACTGTCTACATTGAACAACTTGGTGGAGTTTCAACTTCAGTACACTGAATTGAGTACACTATTGAACATATAAAACCTGAAACAGACATCATACTTCATTTGAAATAATGACAATACAACCTATCATCGTACTAGTTGCGCCTGAAGTTTTTTAAAGAAAATTCAAATAATTTCGGAAATACCCTTACTCATCACGGATTAAACGTAATGATTATTATCTATATTAGCTAATGCTTATTAACTATATATATATATATATATATATATATATATATATATATATATATTGTATACCTACGTTTGATCTTACTTCTTTTATATATATAAATATGTATCAGTTTAGACGCCAGTGACTAACGACTATTGACTAATGATCTCACCCATCAGGAAAACATCCATTATGTATGAACACACAAGAAGACAAGTTACTGTATTACAGAGAGTTGCTTTGATCATCAAGCTTTCAAATTCTCTCAAAAGGAAAGAATCATCACGATTATAATAATAGGTCAGTAAATATGTTGAATTCTATAGATACTCGGAAAATTATTCCTATGACTTTCCATGCCATGTCTTCAAGGAAACATTTCCAGGACACCAGTCGGTTACGGGACTACGAATTCTACCATTACTTTGGGAAATAGCCGTATCTTATAGGCTTTTGTGAAAATCAGAGACGGTATAATTGGTTATACAGTGCTCTGTTTAGTTTGTCTCTTGCTCTTGAATACACGTGTTGCCAAGCAAAGATATCAAATGCGTTATTTTGTCAAATACTTTCATGCACAAAGATGTTTTTGAATGAGCTTTTGCTGTGATAAATGACACTAAATAAATATGGATAATAAATTTGTAAGCGATCAAAATGAGACCCGAAACGGCGAACGTTAACCATGCCCTTGGAAAAATCTACCATTGAGCAACTTGGCATTTCAGAAACGTTCTTGAATCAATTTAAATTCGGATTAAACCAGACAGTATATTATCCGGAAATTGTCGGAATGTGGAATAAACTTACCTAAACCTTTATTTCACGCTACACGTTCGACTTATATTTAGAGCTATAATAATTCCGTCATATGCAGCTGCAAACACAGTATGTTTATCTCCCAAATAACCATTACTCTCCATATAAACTACCTATCATGTAAGAGAAGAAACACTTAACGCTCATATTCACTTACTCGTTTTCCACTTTCTGATGTATTTGGCAAGTACATGTGCTCAGAACCGTGTTCATCAGGTATACTAGTTCAGGGAATTTTCAGGCTATTGGGGTTGATATTACTAAATATCATGCTTCATGGCGTCTGAACTCGTCAACCAACTGATTGATTTAGTTAAACAGTTAAATGGATTCTATATACACATGTATACAAGATCCGAGGTATTTTGATTAACCTCAAATAATATATGTTATTCGATCTCTTTAAATGCGTTTTATTATATCATAGCACTTTGAAGAATTACATCAAACTCAAAAGTTTTATTCAGTATGGAAGGCCAGATGACCAAGAGTACAAAAATGAAGAAAATGTCGAGCACATGTACAGGTGACGCAGCATTATACAGGTAATTGTGTTTAAGATAAATGGCCACATTTTTTTCAACAGTTTGACTTCTTTTGTTTTGAGTAAGTGGTTAAACTTTGATCTGGTAGGATTTATAGTATAAAAATTATGAATGCACAGTGATCGTTGTTGTGAATACAATGGACATACGAGCAAGAAGTCACCATTACAGTCCAAAGTATAGAATTTTAAAACACAAACTGAAAATGGTTTTACACGGAACACAGAGAGAATAATACGTCTTTTTAGGAGGCAAACATGAACTACTAAACTACATACCCTTAAGAACAGGGCTCCGTTCCATAAAAGCGAGCGCTTATAATCGTTCATTGATTGCTCAATGTAGCGCTCAAGTAGCATGTATATATTTCCTTTACAACATAACAATACAGTGAATAATTATGTTAAAAGGCATGAAGACCAAAAGGGCATAAATTTGTCATACCTACAATCAGTGTTGAGTTTACTTACAGACGTTATAAGTGTCTTGGGGACTGATTTAAGGCCATTTTTATGCGGTTTTCTATTTTGACATTTGCAGGTTTATATAAAATGTTTGGTAATAAAATGATCAAATGTATAACATCATTTCTTTTAACTTAATGTTTGTTATATTTGGTTCTAGGCTTAAGTCAGATTTACATTTGATCAAGTCTTAACAGGTGACACCACACAATCTTCTACATGTACACAATCAATCAAAATATGTTTTATAGTTTCAATTGAAGATTTACAAAATGTACGTAGTTGGGAGTTTTGTACATTATAAATGAAAGCCCTTCTGTTCGTTGTAAGTATTCTATGAATAATGTGATATTGAAACCATCTTAATTTATAGCTGACTGTGTTTCAGAATGGATATAGTTTTATATTTTCCACTTCTCTTTGTGAATCTTTGATCCTAGGTCGATTTCCAATTTTCTTTCACTATTTGCTTGATTTGTTAGAAAATCTGATCTGATAAGGTTAAGGTAAAAATGGTTACATCCTTTGGCGGGTTTGAAAAGTAATTTCATATTATCGGGAATAAAAGGCATATCCAGTTTCTTATCAATATTTCGTGAGTTGGTTTGAATGTATTTCTTTATACGGTGTATCAAACCTGTATGTTCCATAAAGTTAGTTTTAAGCCTGATGAATAATTTGAAATTCGGAAAAAATTAAGAAATGTACCATCAATTTTAAGAATGTCATTAATGAATTTTATGTTTGCTTTCATATAGTGTCTGAGCATAACCGTTTTTTGGCAATCAGAATATTGTCATTAGCTCAAAGGTATTTAGTTGTGATATCGTTTACAATGTTTTTACTTTGCAATGTGGCCCATGCTTTGAAAACATCATTTCAGAAATTATTTCTTATATTTGGTATGAAAGTTTTTCTGAGATAATTTGATCCCATTTCTATTGATGTTAAAGCAGTATTTGGTAAGAAAACGTTTGTAAAATTGTTCAACTTAGTATTCTTCGTGTATAATCTTTGGATCCAGGATAATTTTTGGGATAGTATAGTTTCTAGTATCAGTGGTGCTTTTAAACCCCTGTTTTCATAATCTTGCACAATCAAGTTTCTTTTCACCTTCGAAACAAATGAGAAGCATTGTTGTAATTTAGTTATGGTATCTATCTAAGGATTGGGAATTGATGTGAAAAAATGATTTAATGTTGGCAACATTTTTATAACTGTTATTCTACCCATTAGTGTGAGATATCTTCGAGACCAGATAATCATTTGATTATCTACTTTCTTAAGCTTATCTTTGTAGTTTCGTTCAACCATTTCCGTCATATTATGATGAAAGTGTATACCAAGAAGTGTAAATGGACGTTGTGTCAATTCCAATTCCTATTACTTTTGTTTTTTTAATATTCATGTTGAGGCAAGAGAAAGATGCATATTTATTAATGGTATATATAGTCGCCTTGAAACATTGTTCAGTTCCATCATGAATTATTGTTGTATCATCTGCAAACTGAGTTAGAAGATTTTCAAGTTCAAGCATTTCAATACCTTTGATGTTTTCATTTGTTCGTAACATAGGCGCAAGAACCTCGGCACAAATTAAGAAAATTCAGGTACAAGGTGATACTGGGTCACCTTGTCTACACCCTCTTGTAATTTTGAAAAAATCTGATGCAAATCCGTTTATTAAAACACTTGAGGTTATATCAGTTAACGGTTTTAATCCATTGTTTTAGAGGTGGTCCATATTGGATGAATTAATTGGTGACTGTCGTTAAATATAAGTTAAAATATCAAAATTACAACAAAGCCCCTTGTTCAATCTATAATGATTTTCCGAAAAACTACAACGTGCAAGTACAGATTAGAAAACTACCGTAAGCTTTATTTATTATAAATCAGTTACTTGTGAAATCATGTTGTCGCTTATTTTCAGTGTATTTTTAAAGTTTGATTTTGGAAAACACTTTCTAATTATTCATATAGGCTGTTCCAGCCTGTTAAATAATCACATTTTAAAAAAAATAATATACCGTTTATGATACACGCCGACAACATTGGTCTGTCGCATGCATATCGGGAGTTACCTCCCTTGCTTTCATTGGCATGCTTCGTTTTTTAAAACAATGCTTTAATAATTCAAACAATGCGACGACACATAACATAAAATAAATGGAAAAATATAATGGTAAACGAAAGCAAAATGGTATTTCTTTTTCATTTAAATCGTATTCATGTTCATTAACTCCTTATTCCAGTGGGAATGGAGGCTGAGCATTGGAGCCAAAGAACAGTTCGAGTGGCAGTGTCAAACGCTTAAAATGTTTAATCAACTATCTTATACTTGAGTAATTGTGCCATTAAAGGTTGGAATAAGGATATCATACCCCTATGTTCAAATGGATGTCTAGTTTGAATTTTTGCAACAATAGACTTTGACAGTAGAACATTATTTCGATTTGAGAAAACCGTTGCTAACCTTTGCTAACCTTTGCTCACTTCATTCGCACAAAGGGAAAACTGGTCGTTCATCTCTGTTAAGGAACATATTTGCGCTAATCTTTGCCTGTGCTTAGAGGATCCCTTTTACTATCTTTTAATTTTTTTATTGAAATTTTGAAATTTTAGAATAAAAAGGCAACTTCAAAGGCTAAGTAGATGAAGCTACATTCAAGACTGTCAAACTTTAATTCCCGAGTGTGACGTCTTTGATAAAAGATTCACTGATCGATCAGAAGAGGACGGAAATGAGGTAACCTTTGTTTGTTCTTCTCAGATTGGTTGGGAAACTAGAATGTCATTACAAACAGCTTGATTTGAAGGACGTTTAGTTTATAAATTAGATTTGTTTGTTTGTTTGCATCCTTAATTTGGTCTTTTCAATACCATTTTCTGAAATTGTACGAATGCCGGATGAAAGAACAAGGACTGACATTTTCTTTTATCTCCCACTACAGGTATTTACAGAAACCATCTTCAATTACGTTGCACAGCATGCATTAAAAAAAATGACATTATTAAATTTGAAGTTTGAGATAACTGATCATAAATAATTAGATGGTTATTAAAAGGTTGACATTCATTATACTAAATAATACAGACTAACACTACATGAAATAATGATATTTACAAAGAATTAAATATCTATTAAAGATGGTATTTACAAGCTATTTAAAAATATTAAAATACTTCTTTACAAAAATAATAAAGGTAATAAATATCTATTAAAGATGGTATTTACAAGATATTTATTATTTTGTAAACATTTCTAAAGCTTTGTAAAGCTTTGTAAAGCTTTATAAATATCATCTTTAATATCGTTGAAAAGTTTTGTAAATATCATCTTTGACTTAGAATAAAAAATATGACTTTTGATTAAAACAACTAACTTTGATTAAAAAAAAGGAATTTGATGAACAAATAATTTGAAGAAAAATAATAACTTTGATGAGAAAAATGACTTGAATGAAAAAAAATAACTTTAATGAAAAAATGACTTTGATGAAGAAAAAATATCTTTTATGAAAAAAATGACTTTAATGAAAACATGACTTTAAATTAAAAAAAGAGAAGACTTTAATGAGAAAAATGAATTTAATGGAAAAAATGACTTTGATGAAGAAAAAATATCTTTGATGAAAAAATTGACTTTGATGAAAACATGACTTTGAATTAAGAAAAATGACTTTTGATGAAAAAAAAAATTATGAAAAAATGTATTTGATTAAAAAATGACTTTGGTGAGAAAACTGACTTTGATGAAGAAAATGACTTTGTATGAGAAAAAATGAATTTTAATGGAAAAATTATTTTGATTGAAAATCAGACTTTAATGAGAAAAATGAGTTTAATGGAAAACAAATGATTTTGATTAAAAACCGACTTTGATTGAAGAAACTGACTTTGATGAATAAAAATTATCTTTGATGAAAACAAATTATATTGATGACAACATGACTTTGAATACCCCCAAAAATTAATTTGGATGGAAAAAATAAATTTGATGAGAAAAATGACTTTAATGAAAAAAATTACTATAATGAAAAAAATGACTATAATGAAATAAGTATTTTAATGAAAAACTGACTTAGGTGAGAAAAAATATCTCTTATGAAAAAATTACTTTGATGAAAACATGACTTTGAATAACAAAAAAGAGAAGACTTTAATGAGAAATATGAATTTGATGGAAAAAATTGACATTGATGAAGAAAAAATATCTTTGATGAGACTTTGATGAAAAAAATTACTTTAATGAGAAAATGAATTTAGTGAAAAAATTACTTTGATGGGAATAAAATGACTATGATTTTAAAAAATGACTTTCATGAAAAAATGATTTTGATTTTAAAAAGTGACTTTGATGAAAACATGACTTTGAATTAAAAAATGACTTTTGATGAAAAATTAAATTTGATGACAAAATGAATTTGATGAAAAAAATGACTTTAATGAGCAAAATGAATTTAATAAAGAATTTTATTTTGATTAACAAATAATTTTGAAAAACCGACTTTGATGGTAAAAACTGACTTATGATAACATGACTTTGAATTTTAAAAAATAGTCTTTGCTGACAAAACGAGTCTTTGAGGACAAAAATGTCTTTAATGAATAAAACATTTATAAATTGAAGTATTTATTTCTTCCATTCATTAATCAATTTTGCTTACTTAGTTTTTATGTAGTTCGAGCAAGAATATATTATGTATTTCAAAGTCACTAACGCATATATACTCAAACTGTGTCTCCAATTTGATTACATATCATGTAAAGCGACTAAATCATGTTGGTGAGGTCACATGTATGTCCAATGTTAAAATTTTTGTTATTTAGTGAGATTTATCAACTTGAACCGAAAATAACCAGTTTAAGGTCAGTCAGTTCATTATAAAGAAAATACAACCATTTAAAGTCGTGGTCATGATCGAAAACAGGACATGGAACCTTGGCATGCTGCAGCCATTAAGTCAAATGTATATTTGGAAACTTTCATAAAATAGATAGGAAGACAGATTTGCTTCTATAGCTTTTAATATATCTTATAACGAGTAAATACGGAAAAAGAGCCATATATGTCGGCTACTACACGTTCATGAGACTGTTCCTTAGTTTTCATTGAAAAATATATAGTTGATAGAACGTCGAGTAAGATGATATAACGTAAACCAGCACCTACTGTAGTATGTACATTTTAGAACCATATAAAGTATCATGCAAAACTGATTATGCATCTTTAAAAGAATACGTTTGCATATGACCACATTTACAGGTAATGTTTCATTTCTAAGTATCCAACATCTCACTACCTTTACATATTATTTTTTGGAACTATTGCCATGTACAGAAGGAGCGCAGGTGTGTTCAAAGATAAAACAAATAACCGACCAGCCTGATGTTATCATAAGAAAAGATAACCATGTATAATATTATCACTATAACCATGTCTAAACACTACATGATCCTACAGGGCATGAACAATACTCCGGGCGTAATGTTGTTATCTTTGAAATGTAACTAATCACTGATAGAACAGGGGAAGGTTATACGATGTTTATTTCATTCCTTAATTTCATTAGCTAACCATAAGTTTTAATAAGTTAAAAAGTAGGTCCTACATACATAGTGTTTGACTGAATGATGGAACGACAGAGAGAATGAATGAAAGATTGGCATGTAAACCAAAGCAGTAGTGATCTAAATTATCATAAGTTTAACAGACATATCCCGAAAGATAATCTTATATTCAGTCGTCCTGAATCACAAAAATACATAACATAACACCTGTGAAATGATGAATTATATTAAGAAATAGAGCAAGTTTAAAACAACTTTTATTGTTGTGTCATCTTGATGATAACCTATATATTACAGTATGTTTACTGCTCCACTACTGCTTCTTAACTTGCAGATTTGATAATCAATTCTGCACAAGTACAATTTATCTCTGTAAATGTTTAATATCGCCGAGAGTGAAATAGAATATTTAGAAATTGTAAAGATTCCACATGCACCATAATTTTAATTTCCATCGCACCGGTGATATGGAAAATATTTAATTTACAGCATAATACTATTTTTCAAAGAAAAGTATACACTATGAATATATTATACTTGGTTATTGCATGATGAAGATGATATAAAATAATATGTTGATCTGACAACGATTTTGCCCACTGACCCTACTTTTAAAAGTCCGGCGGCAGTCCAACAGATATCGTTGTGACAGTAGATTTTGCACTATACCCTTTTACCGTCCAACTACATCATGACGTCATTAACCTTGCATTGCGCGTAAAATGGCAGTGGTGTGATTAGAGATATACGCTTTTCATTGAAACGTAATGAAGAATGGTTTTGGTTGAAAAGTATATTCGAGAGAAAATCTCACAGTCGTGTCTTGTGATATCAAATATATCAACACTCGTTGACAAAAGTAAAAGAATCATCGACAAGCCTCAAATATTGATAACTTGTATCAACTCGTTTTGATATATTCGATATTAGAAGACACGATGGTGAGGTTCTTTATATACCTCGAATATCCCTGAAGAGCGAACTTGAAGTGGGGATGTACCGCCAAGCGAACAATATAAAAAATTATTATGATGAAGCATAATCCGTGTGGAGCACATAAGGTAAATACATGTAGTTAATAGCGAACAGTTTCTTCCAGTGAAATATTCATAGTTATAACAGATTGATTGGGAGTTTTGGGAGTTAATCATTCCATATGAATGAATGAATGAATGAATTTCTTTATTTCCTCCAATGATATTTTAAGATTACATAAACATGACAATTACATACATGTACAAATCATATTAAGAAGATACATTCTTAACAATATTGACAACAATGGTTTTTCAGAACTATTTCCTCACATAATCCTTCAAAGAATAGATATATTTATAAAATTGGAGCAGAATGGTTTGCCATGTTGTTGCATCGAGCCCGGGTAGGTCTAAGTATGCACCACGAAATAGTGAAAGGGCATCTTCATCATCTAAAAGTTCAATATACACATATAAATCTACATCAAGTTCATCAAGTAGAGTTGAAAAGAATTTATTTCTTTGACATATTAGAGATTCGCAGTGTAAAACAATATGGGAGTCGTGATCAAAGCAGTGCTTATAACACAGTGTGCATTCCTTTGATTTTATTGTTTTTGAACTGAGTTGTACATTTAGTTGAATATGAGCTGTGTAAAGGTCTATTAGATTGTATAGTATGTGCATACTCAAACTTGATGAATTTTTGCGTATCTGTTTAAATTTATTTATAAGAACAAATAGAGTGTATAACTATTCTGCGCCACACTGCCTTGATGGAAATATACCAGCTTGTACATATTTTTCTAAATATTTGAGCAAATTATACTTTTCTGCTGTATATAATAGAGTGTTGCGAATACTGCGTGAGTTTGTACATGAATTAAACGTGAGTGATAAAAATGCAAAGAAGGGCATGTTCGTTGATGAGTTGAGAAAGTCTTTCAAGGAACAATAATTTACACTTGTCAATATACACGACCATTGTCCAGAGACCTAGGTTAGCACAAACAGAATCTGTTGACTCGTACGTCTGTTGAATCCTTGGATAAGACATGTATATTTGGGTTTGTTCCACTAAATAAATATTTTTACCATACAACATTGGCAAATTTCACAACCATATAAACTTGTAGGTAGAATCATTCTTTTCCATATACTGACATAGGTAGCTGGACACAAATCAGATTTGTTAAAACCAAGTGAGAGTTGGGAATTTATAGTTTGTCCTGCCTTTTGACAATTAGCAAAAATTCTGTCTGTACAGGACAGATCATATGGAAGTAGAATACCACCATATTTCAATGTTGGACTTAAAGTTAATGTGTTACAAAAAGAGAATGAAATACCAGGGCATATAGTTGTTTTCCTTTCCGAAAAACTACGACAGTGCTTTTAGATGCATTGTATGTTTAGCACCATCGAGAAGCATATTCAGAAACAGTATTTAGTGAACTTTGGAGCTCAGATGGGGCGGAACTTAAAAGTATGGTATCATCTGTTAACAAGACTGAAGGTACATCAATACCATATACACATATACACATTTAACCATCAAATGCGAAATAGACTAATTTTATCATCATATTGAAACACTATATGTTCATGTTTTATCAATACAACATCTGTGATCAACCCGATTGTAATATCGATGGTTCATTCTCAATCAATCAGTTCTCTCCTTTATCAAACGGGTTATGAGTTCTACACCTCATTCTATTTGCTCATCAAACAACGTTTCCACAAGGAAATGATATCGAGTATGTACATGTGTGAAGCCCTCTTGTTTTCTGTTCTATTCTGTTCGATATAATCAGTTCAAGATATAATGTACGGTACATGTAGTTTGACCTCTCAATTCCATTTCTGTCCCTTTCAGCTCACGCTTATATGAATTTCTGTTATCAAAAGAGAAGTGAGGTCAATCGTCCCTGATGCAATGAATATATTTTATCTTTGTTTCATGCATGCATAACTGATTACCATAAAGTTACATATCTTGGATTAATCACAGGTTCATGATATCGGTTCTGTTTTAAGTTACTTCTCTTAACTCTTTGGTCTGGAATTGGTTAACTATCCTTTCACAGTTAACCAATTATGACCAACTTGTAGTATGAAAGACGTCCATTCACAAGAGTGTTAATCGAACATAGCAATTGCCATTAAGTACAACATCAAAGTCATATGTTTTACCATAATAAATCAATTAGACTACTTAACTAAACAATTAATACTTGTGATATGGTTTAAACTCCGTTTATATATTTTTCAAAGGATTATGGTGTATTTGTTTATTGATTAAATGTAGAAACACAATAGAGCTTCCCCAGGCCAATATTAATTTTATTTGATGTTCAACATATTAAAAAAAACATTTATGAAGATTTCTATTCCAAGAGGAAGTATTTAAGTAGGTACAAAACCCATTCAAGAGAATTAATGTAAACATTATTTGCAGATGAAATGTTATATAATGTGATCACACGTTATAACACAGAACATTGTGTAAAATAAGGACATTTCCCAACGAGTTTACATCTTCAGTTACAATAACTGCTTAGTTTTCCCAATAATGGTTTTTTAATTGTAATATGTTCCTGATAGCATCGGAAATATCTCATGTCACAGGTGAAATACTGACTTGAGCTTATTTCCCTGTTTGGCAAAGAATTATCTCATTATCCAGGACCCCGTTTCACAAAAAATCGTAAATCTACGTCCAAGTGTAATATTTAAGTGCAACTAAAATTTACGTTTACGAGTAGCAACTTCCGTTTCACAAAACCACACGTAATTTTAATACTAAACTACGTTTATCGTAGTTTACGTGTGGAACTCTCCTGTTCGAAAAGTCGAAAAAGTCCTAGCAACGTTTATTTCCGCTTCACCCAGTAACACAGAAATAATGATATAATAAAAAGAATATCTTTTTCCCTAACAAATACCATGTTTTCTCATCTCGTGAGGTAGAAAAGTCAATATCTACTTTTTAGCTCATCAGGCCTGAAAGGCCCGATGGGCTTATTGCATGGCATGGTGTCCGGCGTCCGTCCATCCGTCCATAAACTTTTCACTTTTTCAACTTCTTCTCAAGAACTAATGACTCCACAGAGCTGAAATTTTATGTGCAGACTCCTTGACCCATGGGGATTCTAAATTGTACATTTCGTGACCCTATGACCCCAAATGGTGTCACAGGGGTCACATCCTTAAATACCTATTTTCATCTTCTTCTCCAGTTCCAAAAGGTCTAGAGAGCTGAAAAGTTGTGGGCAGACTCCTTTGCCAATGGGGATACTAAATTGTAGATTTCGTGACCCCATGACCTCAATATAGGTCACGGGTCATGACCCAAAAACATATTTCATCTTTATCTCAAATATGTAAAAATCTAGAAAGGTGAAATTGTAATTGTAGGATTGGTGACCCTGTGACTCCAAATGTGGGTCACAGGGGTCATGATCTAAAAAAACTTATTTTTTGCTTGTTAACAATGTATTACTTGAGATAACTTAGATATTCAACCTAATAAATCAATGAAATCCTGATGAGCTACAGAGCCCATGGCTCTATTTTTTACCTCACTCAATGAGAAAAAACATAGTATATGTCAAGAAAAGACATATGTTCTCTATATCATTTATGAAGATGTGATAAAATCAATACGGTAATGATGAATATTATTTGATAATCTGTTATCTTTTGTGTAGCTCAGTGATTTATTTACATAGATTATTGGTATCTGCAGAACCAGTGACTAGAGAGCTGAAATTTTATACGCAGACTCCTTGGCCACTGTGGATTCTAAATTCTAAAAATTATGGGTCACAGGGGTCATGGCCTAAAAAAACCTATTTTCATCTCCTTCTGTAGACTAATGAGCAAGTAATTAATGGACAGAACCAGAATGCCAGGTTCCTTATCAGAGTTTGAACTTCAATTTTTTTTGATATGTGTTTATATGCTTCTGTCATCAAATTTATGCCCAGCTGATTCTGAAACTATTCAGCCTTACATTGTTGATGTCAAAATATATATTCTTGTTTTTGTTTCAGATTTTCTATGAGAAGTATGTACAGCAGATCAAGTACTCTTGAGTGAACAGTTTTCAATGAGACAACTGGAGAAGGAAGGGGATTGTGGTTTTGATCCATCCTACATCATAGACCCATGTGCCTTAGAGACTTTCATGGAGACAAACAAATAGACTTTAGTATGGCCTTTAGTCACGTCAGTCCCTAAACATGCTCAGTTCCCCTGATATAGTTTTAATCAGTGAGACATTATCAATATGTTTTGAACTCATTGAGCTAATATGATCTATGTAATCTTATTACAAACAATATAATTATACACTTAAAAACAGAAAAATTCAGCTAAAAATAAACAGTCTAACAATTAATGTATCATTATTATCATAATATTACTTTTTAGCTCATCATATGGTTCTTTGTTGGGAATGTGATATTAGGGTCAATTCTGGCCCACTCAATCTAGTCAAATTTCCAATCCATAGAAATATCAGATGAATAAGATGATTTATTTAGGTAATGGGTGATTGTCTTTATCATGTTGACTCAATTTTGGAAAATAAAATAAAAGCTGACCTCTCTGATTGTTGTTTTCAATATGATGTAGTTTATCAAACCCCCACCTACAAAGTATAGGAGGTATAAAGCGCTCAGCCTGTCCATCCGTCTGTCATCCTGTGTCTGTCCGTCCGAGAATGCTGGAGCATTTCCAACAGTATTCGTAAAACACTTTTGATATTTTACAGATTATATTTTAATAATATGGAGTATTGAGTATTGAGCCTTTGAAGGAATTTATTATGCGTGGTTAAATTTGCCAACTATGCCAGTCTTTTTTATGGAAACACATCAATAACATATCATACATAATACATCATTAATATCAGGAAATTATTGTGAGATCATATTGTATATTTAAACTTTAATGAAATTTGTTCAATAATCATTGTAAATCTTTACAGGTATATTTGAAATCAACTTAGCTCAACTAAATTTGCATGTAAAACTTTTTTAAATTCATAATAATTTGTGTTTGCATTGGAGAGCTCAGTTTCTGTTAGTAGACTCATGGCATAGGTGTTCTTTTTTTTAAACAATTCATCAACTGACTTAATTTGCATATTTTTTGTAAATTATTTTAAATATTTTCTACATATTTTTTTCATCAATACTTACAAGACCCTTTTCAAATCCATATAGTGAAGACATTATATGAATAACTTGTGCCTTTTAAAGAAATTTGTTAGTTATTACCTAATTTGCAAACTTCATGTAAATTGTTTAAATTATCTGTATTGGATATATTGAACACTTTTTTTTTTATTAGACCTTTGATATTCATAAACTGTATCCACTTGATGACCTAGTTCTGACTTTAGAAGGTTTAATCAGTTTAAACTTAATTGTCAAATTTCATCTGCATTTTATATCTCAATCATATCATTATGAGAGACCTTTGATATTCATAGAATGTTTATACTGGGTGTTTTTTTCTGACTTTTGAAGAGAATGTTCGGTTTTCAACTTTTTTGCGTGCTGCTATCACACAATAAGTGCAAGGAAAAGTTACTTGTCATAGTTTTGGGAGCGGACAGCACATAAAAGCAGTCCAGGGTTCGAATCCTGTCAATATCTTGGCAAATTTGTCTGCTATTTAGAGAACTATTCTTCAAGTAATAAGGATTGGTGCAGAATCAAGTATGCCAGTCTCTGCAGTCTTTTTCATGGAAACACATCAATAATACATAATAAATATTACATCATTTAGATCAGGAAATTATTGTGAGATCATCTTGTATATTTAAACTTCAATGAAATTCGTTCAATAATCATTGTAAATTTTTGCAAATATATTTGAAATCAACTTAGCTCAACTATTGAAATTGCATTTAGCTCATTCCATGTAGACACAAAGACCAGTTTTTCACCCCGAGGCTAGTAGAAATAAGCTTGGGCTAACAAAATTTGGATACTGCTTGCCCTATGAATCACTTTGGAATACTCATAACAAGAGACAAGCTTCTTATCAACAATGACAGTAAATTTCTACCCCTGAAAAGAGGTATAACACAGATCTAAATGCTAAATATTCATACAAAAATATATATGTGTTAAATACATTAATGCAATTCAATAGATAAACAGGATAAATAAAATTTTAAATGCAGCTGTTCAGCTGCTCAAATGTTCACAATTTTAATGCTTTCGGAGGTTAAGCTTGTGGATATTATTTAAGCTACATTTAATCAATAATATGTAATTCTTCGCAAATCCATTGACGAATACTTTTTGCAAAAGTCATTAAAATTTTGGCCACATTGAACTGTTTTTAGTTGTCGGCATGATTTTGCGAAGGGCTCAAATTCGCCTGACACTTGAATTAAAGGGACATAACTCTATAATTTCATCCTAATCAACTATTTGAAAGCTAAATACAATATGGATTTTTAATAATTATAACGATATGTGTATTTTATTTGTTAAGAATGACTTTCATGCGACTTGAATATATTATGTAGCCAATTTAACTTGAAAATATTTATTAAAAACCTCAAACAGTCACGGGAACCAAACTGAGATGTCACAGGTCGCTCATACGAAGTTTTGCTCGCAAACAAAACAACATCTTCTGTTTTACAGGTGCTTTGAAATCCACATCATAAGCAATAAATGTTACACGTAAGTACCTACGAGTGGAAAAGAGCACTCTTAGATTTACGTGTGATATCGCTACTAGTTTACACCTGCACTTCTTTGTGAAACGCATGCAAAACGTAGATTTACGTTTACGTGTGAAAGTCACTCGTAAACTAAGTTACGATTTTTTTGTGAAACTGGATCCATTTTGAACTTTGAAAGCATCTTATGTTTCATTATTTTCTTTTCAGATTGTAGCAACAGAGTGACAGTTCCATTCGCTCAGATTACTTATCTTTAACGACAATATCTGCAACACAACGTCAACAGAGTGTATACAAGTTTGGAATCTCTCCAACATATGAACATTATGGTTAGGCAAACCGCGTAACGCTTCTAATTATAAGACAAACAAACTAACTTCGCAACCACAATGTAAAATTATTTATATCCTGAATGTTGCTACGAGCTTACGAAGGAAGTATGTCAAGAGTTAACAACGAATATTTCTGAACCTAGCACTGTAAGAAATGGGTATAGTCTACACCATAGTAATCAACAGTAAAACATAGGTAAACTCGCAGAGAATGTATTAAAGGGACCATCAGAATGTAAATTGCGTTGGCTTATATTTGTACTTGGTACCTTATATTTAAATTACCTTATGTTTCATTTTAAAGCCTCAATGAAGCTGTCACAGTGCCATCTGCATTTTGATATAACAAGAATTGTTTAAGATAACATATACCAAAATGGTAATTGGAGTGTAAATTGGAAACTTAATGAGCTTCAAGTGTTGCCAGGAAGTATGTTAAGTGGTGATTTCTTTCGGAACCCTGACGATCCAATCAATGACTGGCTGTTACCGGAGAAGTTAGCTATAAAGAATCTACTGACAAATAATGGTTGGAACTGGCAGAGGTCTATTAGCATTGGTTTCATGATTAAAACTGAAACCTTCACAAGCGACTGATGATGATGTTAGTGATGGTGATGATTTGCATGTCAGTAGTTGGCATCATTGTCTAATTTAAAGTACAGATACAATAATAAAGAATTCAACGTTGGCGACTACTTAGCATAGTGATAGTAATAATAATTTAGTAATAATATTAAGATTATTTGCTTAAATCTTCATCTCAGATACTTACTACAAACAATTACTATATGGAACTCATCTTCTGTACCTTCTGTACCTATGTTTAACATGTGGTTACTTACAATGTGTGTAAATACTTACTACAAACACATGATATATGAAACTCATCTTCTGTACCTTCTGTACCAATGTTTAACGTGTGGTTACTTACAATGTGTGTGATTACTTACTACAAACACATGATATATGGAACTCATCTTCTGTACCTTCTGTACCAATGTTTAACATGTGGTTACTTACAATGTGTGTGATTACTTACAATGTGTGTGATTACTTACTACAAACAAATAATATATGAAACTCATATTCTGTACCTTGTGTACCAATGTTTAACATGTGGTTACTTACAATGTGTGTAATTACTTACTACAAACAAATAATATAAGGAACCCATCTTCTGTACCTTCTGTACAAATTTTTAACGTGTGGTTACTTGCAATGTGAGTGACTACTTACTACAAACAAATACTATATGGAACTCATCTTCTGTACCTTCTGTACCAATCTTTGACATGTGGTTACTTAAAATGTGTGTGATTACTTACTACAAACACATGATATATGGAACTCATCTTCTGTACCTTCTGTACCAATGTTTAACATGTGGTTACTTACAATGTGTGTGATTACTTACTACAAACACATGATATATGAAACTTATATTCTGTACCTTGTGTACCAATGTTTAACATGTGGTTACTTACAATGTTTGTAATTTCTTACTACAAACAAATAACATATGGAACCCATCTTCTGTACCTTCTGTACCAATGTTTAACATTCGGTGACTTACAATGTGTGTGATTACTTACTACAAACAAATAATATATGGAACCCATCTTCTGTACCTTCTGTACCAATGTTTAACATGTGGTTACTTACAATGTGTGTGATTACTTACTACAAACAAATAATATATGGAACTCATCTTCTGTACCTTCTGTACATGTTTAACATGTGGTTACTTACAATTCGTGTGACAACTTACTACAAACAAATAATATATGGAACCCATCTTCTGTACCTTGTGTACCAATGTTTAACATTCGGTTACTTACAATGTGTTTGATTACTTACTAAAAACAAATAATATATGGAACTCATCTTCTGTACCTTCTGTACATGTTTAACATGTGGTTACTTACAATGTGTGTGATTACTTACTACAAACAAATAATATATGGAACCCATCTTCTGTACCTTGTGTACCAATGTTTAACATTCGGTTACTTACGATGTGTGTGATTACTTACTACAAACAAATAATATATGGAACTCATCTTCTGTACCTTCTGTACCTTCTGTACCAGTGTTTAACATGTGGTTACTAACAATGTGTGTGATTACTTACTACAAACAAATAATATATGGAACCCATCTTCTGTACCTTCTGTACCAATGTTTAACATGTGGTTACTTACAATGTGTGTGATTACTTACTACAAACAAATAATATATGGAACTCATCATCTGTACCTTCTGTACATGTTTAACATGTGGTTACTTACAATGTGTGTGATTACTTACTACAAACAAATAATATATGGAACTCATCTTCTGTACCTTCTGTGCCTTCTGTACCAATGTTTAACATGTGGTTACTAACAATGTGTGTGATTACTTACAACAAACAAATAATATATGGAACTCATCTTCTGTACCTTGTGTACCAATGTTTAACATGTGGTTACTTACAATGTGTGTGATTACTTACAACAAACAAATAATATATGAAACTCATCTTCTGTACCTTCTGTACCAATGTTTAACTTGTGGTTACTTACAACGTGTGTGATTACTTATTACAAACACATAATATATGGAACTCATCTTCTGTGCCTTCTGTACTTTCTGTACCTTCTGTACCAATGTTTAACATGTGGTTACTAACAATGCGTGTGATTACTTACTACAAACAAAAAATATATGAAACTCATCTTCTGTACCTTCTGTACCAATGTTTAACATGTGGTTACTTACAATGTGTGTGATTACTTACAACAAACACATAATATATGGAACTCATCTCCTGTACCTTCTGAACCAATGTTTAACGTGTGGTTACTTAAATTGTATGTGATTACTTACTACAAAAACATATGATTTATGGAACTCATCTTCCGTACCTTCTGTACCAATGTTTAACATGTGGTTACTTACAATGTGTGTGATTACTTACAATGGGTGTGATTACTTACTACAAACACATGATATATGGAACTCATCTTCTGTACTTTCTGTACCAATGTTTAACATGTGGTTACTTACAATGTGTGTGATTACTTACAATGTTTGTGATTACTTACTACAAACAAATAATATATGAAACTTATATTCTGTACCTTGTGTACCAATGTTTAACATGTGGTTACTTAAGATGTGTGTAATTTCTTACTACAAACACATAACTTATGGAACCCATCTTATGTACCTTCTGTACAAATGTTTAACGTGTGGTTACTTGCAATATGTGTGAATACTTACTACAAACAAATAATATATGAAACTCATCTTCTGTACCTTCTGTACATGTTTAACATGTGGTTACTTACAATGTGTGTGATTACTTACAATGTGTGTGATTACTTACTACAAACAAATAATATATGGAACCCATCTTCTGTACCTTCTGTACCAATGTTTAACATGTGGTTACTTACAATGTGTGTGATTACTTACAACAAACACATAATATATGGAACTCATCTCCTGTACCTTCTGTACCAATGTTTAACTTGTGGTTACTTACGATGTGTGTGATTACTTACTGCAAACAAATAATATATGGAACTCATCTTCTGTACCTTCTGTACCAATGTTTAACATGTGGTTACTTACAATGTGTGTGATTACTTACAACAAACACATAATATATGGAACTCATCTCCTGTACCTTCTGTACCAATCTTTAACATGTGGTTATTTAAAATGTGTGTGATTACTTACTACAAACACATGATATATGGAACTCATCTTCCGTACCTTCTGTACCAATGTTTAAGATGTGGTTACTTACAATGTGTGTGATTACTTACAATGGGTGTGATTACTTACTACAAACACATGATATATGGAACTCATCTTCTGTACCTTCTGTACCAATGTTTAACGTGTGGTTACTTACAATGTGTGTGATTACTTACAATGTTTGTGATTACTTACTACAAACAAATAATATATGAAACTTATATTCTGTAACTTGTGTACCAATGTTTAACATGTGGTTACTTACGATGTGTGTAATTTCTTACTACAAACAAATAACATATGGAACCCATCTTCTGTACCTTCTGTACAAATGTTTAACGTGTGGTTACTTGCAATGTGTGTGAATACTTACTACAAACAAATAATATATGAAACTCATATTCTCTACCTTCTGTACATGTTTAACATGTGGTTACTTACAATGTGTGTGATTACTTACAATGTGTGTGATTACTTACTACAAACAAATAATATATGGAACCCATCTTCTGTACCTTCTGTACCAATGTTTAACATGTGGTTTCTTACAATGTGTGTGTTTACTTACTACAAACAAATAATATATGGAACCCATCTTCTGTACCTTCTGTACCAATGTTTAACATGTGGTTTCTTACAACGTGTGTGATTACTTACTACAAACAAATAATATATGGAACTCATCATCTGTACCTTCTGTACATGTTTAACATTCGGTTACTTACAATGTGTGTGATTACTTACTACAAACAAATAATATATGAAACTTATATTCTGTACCTTGTGTAGCAATGTTTAACATGTGGTTACTTACGATGTGTGTAATTTCTTACTACAAACAAATAACATATGGAACCCATCTTATGTACCTTCTGTACAAATGTTTAACGTGTGGTTACTTGCAATGTGTGTGAATACTTACTACAAACAAATAATATATGAAACTCATATTCTGTACCTTCTGTACATGTTTAACATGTGGTTACTTACAATGTGTGTGATTACTTACAATGTGTGTGATTACTTACTACAAACAAATAATATATGGAACCCATCTTCTGTACCTTCTGTAAAAATGTTAAACTTGTGGTTACTTACGATGTGTGTGATTACTTACTGCAAACAAATAATATATGGAACTCATCTTCTGTACTTTCTGTACCAATGTTTAACATGTGGTTACTTACAATGTGTGTGATTACTTACAACAAACACATAATATATGGAACTCATCTCCTGTACCTTCTGTACATGTTTAACATGTGGTTACTTACAATGTGTGTGATTACTTACAATGTGTGTGATTACTTACTACAAACAAATAATATATGGAACCCATCTTCTGTACCTTCTGTACCAATGTTTAACATGTGGTTTCTTACAATGTGTGTGTTTACTTACTACAAACAAATAATATATGGAACCCATCTTCTGTACCTTCTGTACCAATGTTTAACATGTGGTTTCTTACAATGTGTGTGATTACTTACTACAAACAAATAATATATGGAACTCATCATCTGTACCTTCTGTACATGTTTAACATTCGGTTACTTACAATGTGTGTGATTACTTACTACAAACAAATAATATATGAAACTTATATTCTGTACCTTGTGTAGCAATGTTTAACATGTGGTTACTTACGATGTGTGTAATTTCTTACTACAAACAAATAACATATGGAACCCATCTTATGTACCTTCTGTACAAATGTTTAACGTGTGGTTACTTGCAATGTGTGTGAATACTTACTACAAACAAATAATATATGAAACTCATATTCTGTACCTTCTGTACATGTTTAACATGTGGTTACTTACAATGTGTGTGATTACTTACAATGTGTGTGATTACTTACTACAAACAAATAATATATGGAACCCATCTTCTGTACCTTCTGTAAAAATGTTAAACTTGTGGTTACTTACGATGTGTGTGATTACTTACTGCAAACAAATAATATATGGAACTCATCTTCTGTACTTTCTGTACCAATGTTTAACATGTGGTTACTTACAATGTGTGTGATTACTTACAACAAACACATAATATATGGAACTCATCTCCTGTACCTTCTGTACCAATGTTTAACTTGTGGTTACTTACAATGTGTGTGATTACTTACTACAAACATATGATATATGGAACTCATCTTCTGTACCTTCTGTACATGTTTAACATGTGGTTAATTACAATGTGTGTGATTACTTACAATGTGTGTGATTACTTACTACAAACAAATAATATATGAAACTCATATTCTGTACCTTCTGTACATGTTTAACATGTGGTTACTTAAAATGTGTGTGATTCCTTACTACAAACATATAATATATGGAACTCATCTTCTGTACATTCTGTACCAATGTTTAACATGTGGTTACTTAAAATGTGTGTGATTACTTACAATGTGTATGATTATTTACTACAAACAAATAATATATGAAACTCATATTCTGTACCTTGTGTACCAATGTTTAACATGTGGTTACTTACAATGTGTGTGATTACTTACTACAAACACATGATATATGGAACTCATCTTCTGTACCTTCTGTACCAATGTTTAACATGTGGTTACTTACGATGTGTGTGATTACTTACAACAAACACATAATATATGGAACTCATCTCCTGTACCTTCTGTACCAATGTTTAACTTGTGGTTACTTACAATGTGTGTGATTACTTACTACAAACATATGATATATGGAACTCATCTTCTGTACCTTCTGTACATGTTTAACATTTGGTTACTTACAATGTGTGTGATTACTTACAATGTGTGTGATTACTTACTACAAACAAATAATATATGAAACTCATATTCTGTACCTTCTGTACCAATGTTTAACTTGTGGTTACTTACAATGTGTGTGATTACTTACTACAAACACATGATATATGGAACTCATCTTCTGTACTTTCTATACCAATGTTTAACATGTGGTTACTTACAATGTGTGTGATTACTTAAAATGTGTGTGATTCCTTACTACAAACAAATAATATATGGAACTCATCTTCTGTACCTTCTGTACCAATCTTTAACATGTGGTTATTTAAAATGTGTGTGATTACTTACAATGAGTGTGATTACTTACTACAAACACTTGATATATGGAACTCATCTTCCGTACCTTCTGTACCAATGTTTATCATGTGGTTACTTACAATGTGTGTGATTACTTACTACAAACACATGATATATGGAACTCATCTTCTGTACCTTCTGTACCAATGTTTAACATGTGGTTACTTACGATGTGTGTGATTACTTACAACAAACACATAATATATGGAACTCATCTCCTGTACCTTCTGTACCAATGTTTAACTTGTGGTTACTTACAATGTGTGTGATTACTTACTACAAACATATGATATATGGAACTCATCTTCTGTACCTTCTGTACATGTTTAACATGTGGTTACTTACAATGTGTGTGATTACTTACAATGTGTGTGATTACTTACTACAAACAAATAATATATGAAACTCATATTCTGTACCTTCTGTACATGTTTAACATGTGGTTACTTAAAATGTGTGTGATTCCTTACTACAAACAAATAATATATGGAACTCATCTTCTGTACCTTCTGTACCAATGTTTAACATGTGGTTACTTAAAATGTGTGTGATTACTTACAATGTGTATGATTATTTACTACAAACAAATAATATATGAAACTCATATTCTGTACCTTGTGTACCAATGTATACATGTGGTTACTTACAATGTGTGTAATTACTTACTACAAACAAATAATACATAGAACCCATCTTCTGTACCTTCTGTACCAATCTTAAACATGTGGTTATTTAAAATGTGTGTGATTACTTACAATGGGTGTGATTACTTACTACAAACACTTGATATATGGAACTCATCTTCCGTACCTTCTGTACCAATGTTTAACATGTGGTTACTTACAATGTGTGTGATTACTTACTACAAACACATGATATATGGAACTCATCTTATGTACCTTCTGTACATGTTTAACATGTGGTTACTTACAATGTGTGTGATTACTTACAATGTGTGTGATTACTTACTACAAACAAATAATATAAGGAACTCATCTCCTGTACCTTCTGTACCAATGTTTAACTTGTGGTTACTTACAATGTGTGTGATTACTTACTACAAACACATGATATATGGAACTCATCTTCTGTACTTTCTGTACCAATGTTCAACATGTGGTTACTTACAATGTGTGTGATTACTTACAATGTGTGTGATTACTTACTACAAACAAATAATATATGAAACGTATATTCTGTACCTTGTGTACCAATGTTTAACATGTGGTTACTTACGATGTGTGTAATTTCTTACTACAAACAAATAACATATGGAACCCATCTTCTGTACCTTCTGTACAAATGTTTAACGTGTGGTTACTTGCAATGTGTGTGAATACTTACTACAAACAAATAATATATGAAACTCATATTCTGTACCTTCTGTACATGTTTAACATGTGGTTACTTACAATGTGTGTGATTACTTACAATGTGTGTGATTACTTACTACAAACAAATAATTTATGGAACCCATCTTCTGTACCTTCTGTACCAATGTTTAACATGTGGTTACTTACAATGTGTGTGATTACTTACTACAAACAAATAATATATGGAACCCATCTTATGTACTTTCTGTACCAATGTTTAACATGTGGTTTCTTACAATGTGTGTGATTACTTACTACAAACAAATAATATATGAAACTCATCTTCTGTACCTTCTGTACATGTTTAACATGTGGTTACTTACCGTCTGTGATTACTTACTACAAACAAATAATATATGGAACTCATCATCTGTACCTTCTGTACATGTTTAACATTCGGTTACTTACAATGTTTGTGATTACTCACTACAAACAAATAATATATGGAACCCATCTTCTGTACCTACTGTACATGTTTAACATGTGGTTACTTACAATGTGTGTGATAACTTACAACAAACAAATAATATATGAAACTCATATTCTTTACCTTCTGTACATGTTTAACATGTGGTTACTTACAATGTGTGTGATTACTTAAAATGTGTGATTACTTACTACAAACAAATAATATATGAAACTCATCTTCTGTACCTTCTGTACCAATGTTTAACTTGTGGTTACTTACAATGTGTGTGATTACTTACTACAAACAAATAATATATGGAACTCATCATCTGTGGCTTCTGTACATGTTTGACATTCGGTTACTTACAATTTGTGTGATTACTTACTACAAACAAATAACATATGGAACCCATCTTCTGTACCTTCTGTACCAATGTTTAACTTGTGGTTACTTACGATGTGTGTGATTACTTACTACAAACAAATAATATATGGAACCCATCTTCTGTACCTTCTGTACCAATGTTTAACTTGTGGTTACTTACGATGTCTGTGATTACTTACTACAAACAAATAACATATGGAACTCATCTTCTGTTACTTACTACAAACAAATAATATATGGAACTCATCTTCTGTACCTTCTGTACCAATGTTTAACATGTGGTTACTTACAATGTGTGTGATTACTTACTACAAACAAATAATATATGGAACTCATCTTCTGTACCTTCTGTACCTTCTGTACCAATGTTTAACATGTGGTTACTTACAATGTGTGTGATTACTTACTACAAACAAATAATATATGGAACTCATCATCTGTGGCTTCTGTACATGTTTGACATTCGGTTACTTACAATTTGTGTGATTACTTACTACAAACAAATAACATATGGAACCCATCTTCTGTACCTTCTGTACCAATGTTTAACTTGTGGTTACTTACGATGTGTGTGATTACTTACTACAAACAAATAATATATGGAACCCATCTTCTGTACCTTCTGTACCAATGTTTAACTTGTGGTTACTTACGATGTCTGTGATTACTTACTACAAACAAATAATATATGGAACTCATCTTCTGTACCTTCTGTACCAATGTTTAACTTGTGGTTACTTACAATGTGTGTGATTACTTACTACAAACAAATAATATATGGAACTCATCATCTGTTGCTTCTGTACATGTTTGACATTCGGTTACTTACAATTTGTGTGATTACTTACTACAAACAAATAACATATGGAACCCATCTTCTGTACCTTCTGTACCAATGTTTAACATGTGGTTACTTACAATGTGTGTGATTACTTACAATGTGTGTTAATACTTACTACAAACAAATAATATATGAAACTCATATTCTGTACCTTGTGTACCAATGTTTAACATGTGGTTACTTACAATGTGTGTGATTACTTACAACAAACACATAATATATGGAACTCATCTTCTGTACCTTCTGTACCAATGTTTAACATGTGGTTACTAACAATGTGTGTGATTACTTACTACAAACAAATAATATATTAAACTCATATTCTGTACCTTCTGTACCTTCTGTACCAATGTTTAACATGTGGTTACTTACAATGTGTGTGATTACTTACTACAAACAAATAATATATGGAACCCATCTTCTGTACCTTCTGTACATGTTTAACATGTGGTTACTTACAATGTGTGTGATTACTTACTACAAACAAATAATATATGGAACCCATCTTCTGTACCTTCTGTACATGTTTAACATGTGGTTACTTACAATGTGTGTGATTACTTACTACAAACAAATAATATATGGAACTCATCAGTTGTACCTTCTGTACATGTTTAACATGTGGTTACTTACAATGTGTATGATTACTGACAATGTGTGTGATTACTTACTACAAACAAATAATTTATGGAACCCATCTTCTGTACCTTCTGTACCAATGTTTAACATGTGGTTACTTACAATGTGTGTGATTACTTACTACAAACAAATAATATATGGAACCCATCTTATGTACTTTCTGTACCAATGTTTAACATGTGGTTACTTACAATGTGTGTGATTACTTACTACAAACAAATAATATATGGAACCCATCTTCTGTACCTTCTGTACATGTTTAACATGTGGTTACTTACAATGTGTGTGATTACTTACTACAAACAAATAATATATGGAACCCATCTTCTGTACCTTCTGTACATGTTTAACATGTGGTTACTTACAATGTGTGTGATTACTTACTACAAACAAATAATATATGGAACTCATCAGTTGTACCTTCTGTACATGTTTAACATGTGGTTACTTACAATGTGTATGATTACTGACAATGTGTGTGATTACTTACTACAAACAAATAATTTATGGAACCCATCTTCTGTACCTTCTGTACCAATGTTTAACATGTGGTTACTTACAATGTGTGTGATTACTTACTACAAACAAATAATATATGGAACCCATCTTATGTACTTTCTGTACCAATGTTTAACATGTGGTTTCTTACAATGTGTGTGATTACTTACTACAAACAAATAATATATGAAACTCATCTTCTGTACCTTCTGTACATGTTTAACATGTGGTAACATACCGTCTGTGATTACTTACTACAAACAAATAATATATGGAACTCATCATCTGTACCTTCTGTACATGTTTAACATTCGGTTACTTACAATGTTTGTGATTACTCACTACAAACAAATAATATATGGAACCCATCTTCTGTACCTACTGTACATGTTTAACATGTGGTTACTTACAATGTGTGTGATAACTTACAACAAACAAATAATATATGGAACTCATCATTTGTACCTTCTGTACATGTTTAACATGTGGTTACTTACAATGTGTATGATTACTGACAATGTGTGTGATTACTTACTACAAACAAATAATTTATGGAACCCATCTTCTGTACCTTCTGTACCAATGTTTAACATGTGATTACTTACAATGTGTGTGATTACTTACTACAAACAAATAATATATGGAACCCATCTTATGTACTTTCTGTACCAATGTTTAACATGTGGTTTCTTACAAAGTGTGTGATTACTTACTACAAACAAATAATATTTGAAACTCATCTTCTGTACCTTCTGTACATGTTTAACATGTGGTTACTTACCGTCTGTGATTACTTACTACAAACAAATAATATATGGAACTCATCATCTGTACCTTCTGTACATGTTTAACATTCGGTTACTTACAATGTTTGTGATTACTCACTACAAACAAATAATATATGGAACCCATCTTCTGTACCTACTGTACATGTTTAACATGTGGTTACTTACAATGTGTGTGATAACTTACAACAAACAAATAATATATGAAACTCATATTCTTTACCTTCTGTACATGTTTAACATGTGGTTACTTACAATGTGTGTGATTACTTAAAATGTGTGATTACTTACTACAAACAAATAATATATGAAACTCATCTTCTGTACCTTCTGTACCAATGTTTAACTTGTGGTTACTTACAATGTGTGTGATTACTTACTACAAACAAATAATATATGGAACTCATCATCTGTGGCTTCTGTACATGTTTGACATTCGGTTACTTACAATTTGTGTGATTACTTACTACAAACAAATAACATATGGAACCCATCTTCTGTACCTTCTGTACCAATGTTTAACTTGTGGTTACTTACGATGTGTGTGATTACTTACTACAAACAAATAATATATGGAACCCATCTTCTGTACCTTCTGTACCAATGTTTAACTTGTGGTTACTTACGATGTCTGTGATTACTTACTACAAACAAATAACATATGGAACTCATCTTCTGTACCTTCTGTACCAATGTTTAACTTGTGGTTACTTACAATGTGTGTGATTACTTACTACAAACAAATAATATATGGAACTCATCATCTGTGGCTTCTGTACATGTTTGACATTCGGTTACTTACAATTTGTGTGATTACTTACTACAAACAAATAACATATGGAACCCATCTTCTGTACCTTCTGTACCAATGTTTAACATGTGGTTACTTACAATGTGTGTGATTACTTACTACAAACACATGATATATGGAACTCATCTTATGTACCTTCTGTACATGTTTAACATGTGGTTACTTACAATGTGTGTGATTACTTACAATGGGTGTGATTACTTACTACAAACACTTGATATATGGAACTCATCTTCCGTACCTTCTGTACCAATGTTTAACATGTGGTTACTTACAATGTGTGTGATTACTTACTACAAACACATGATATATGGAACTCATCTTATGTACCTTCTGTACATGTTTAACATGTGGTTACTTACAATGTGTGTGATTACTTACAATGTGTGTGATTACTTACTACAAACAAATAATATAAGGAACTCATCTCCTGTACCTTCTGTACCAATGTTTAACTTGTGGTTACTTACAATGTGTGTGATTACTTACTACAAACACATGATATATGGAACTCATCTTCTGTACTTTCTGTACCAATGTTCAACATGTGGTTACTTACAATGTGTGTGATTACTTACAATGTGTGTGATTACTTACTACAAACAAATAATATATGAAACTCATATTCTGTACCTTGTGTACCAATGTTTAACATGTGGTTACTTACAATGTGTGTAATTACTTACAACAAACACATAATATATGGAACTCATCTTCTGTACCTTCTGTACCAATGTTTAACATGTGGTTACTAACAATGTGTGTGATTACTTACTACAAACAAATAATATATTAAACTCATATTCTGTACCTTCTGTACCAATGTTTAACATGTGGTTACTAACAATGTGTGTGATTACTTACTACAAACAAATAATATATTAAACTCATATTCTGTACCTTCTGTACCTACTGTACCAATGTTTAACATGTGGTTACTTACAATGTGTGTGATTACTTACTACAAACAAATAATATATGGAACTCATCATCTGTGGCTTCTGTACATGTTTGACATTCGGTTACTTACAATTTGTGTGATTACTTACTACAAACAAATAACATATGGAACCCATCTTCTGTACCTTCTGTACCAATGTTTAACTTGTGGTTACTTACGATGTGTGTGATTACTTACTACAAACAAATAATATATGGAACCCATCTTCTGTACCTTCTGTACCAATGTTTAACTTGTGGTTACTTACGATGTCTGTGATTACTTACTACAAACAAATAATATATGGAACTCATCTTCTGTACCTTCTGTACCAATGTTTAACTTGTGGTTACTTACAATGTGTGTGATTACTTACTACAAACAAATAATATATGGAACTCATCATCTGTGGCTTCTGTACATGTTTGACATTCGGTTACTTACAATTTGTGTGATTACTTACTACAAACAAATAACATATGGAACCCATCTTCTGTACCTTCTGTACCAATGTTTAACATGTGGTTACTTACAATGTGTGTGATTACTTACAATGTGTGTGATTACTTACTACAAACAAATAATATATGAAACTCATATTCTGTACCTTGTGTACCAATGTTTAACATGTGGTTACTTACAATGTGTGTGATTACTTACAACAAACACATAATATATGGAACTCATCTTCTGTACCTTCTGTACCAATGTTTAACATGTGGTTACTAACAATGTGTGTGATTACTTACTACAAATAAATAATATATTAAACTCATATTCTGTACCTTCTGTACCTTCTGTACCAATGTTTAACATGTGGTTACTTACAATGTGTGTGATTACTTACTACAAACAAATAATATATGGAACCCATCTTCTGTACCTTCTGTACATGTTTAACATGTGGTTACTTACAATGTGTGTGATTACTTACTACAAACAAATAATATATGGAACCCATCTTCTGTACCTTCTGTACATGTTTAACATGTGGTTACTTACAATGTGTGTGATTACTTACTACAAACAAATAATATATGGAACTCATCATTTGTACCTTCTGTACATGTTTAACATGTAGTTACTTACAATGTGTATGATTACTTACAATGTGTGTGATTACTTAGTACAAACAAATAATATATGGAAATCATCTTCTGTACCTTCTGTACCAATGTTTAACATGTGGTTACTAACAATGTGTGTGATTACTTAGTACAAACAAATAATATATTAAACTCATATTCTGTACCTTCTGTACCTTCTGTACCAATGTTTAACATGTGGTTACTTACAATGTGTGTGATTACTTACTACAAACAAATAATATATGGAACCCATCTTCTGTACCTTCTGTACATGTTTAACATGTGGTTACTTACAATGTGTGTGATTACTTACTACAAACAACCCCCGTGGGGTGCCCGGGTTAGAATAGGCCCTCAGTTCCTCCTGCTTGTCGTAAGAGGCGACTACAAGGGGGCAGTCTGTTTGCCGTGGGCTGCGACCTGTAAGGGTGGAGGAAGGATGCCTGGTGGTTGAGGGATGTGTTTAGTTTAAAGCTAACACTGAACAATACACTGCTTCGGCCCCAACTTCATCTAGACAGGTGGCCAGATGGGCCCGGTCTGGTCAATCGGCTGGTCATGCCAAGCACTTGGTTGCGCACATCTTTTCTATCCTTCTTCTTACGCTGCTACCTTTCTCTTTACAATTAGTTTCTCTACTTTCTCGGTGCTCTCTTGCATACCTTCACCACCTTTCCACAATTCTTTCCTTCCTGATGATGTACTATCCCTACTCTCGGCACTCTCTCTCAGTGCTCTCTTGCACACATTCATCAACTTTACTCAGCTTCCAAGATAGCGGTGGCCAATGGGCCAATCCAGTGAAACATTGGCAACGTTTTAGTGGAGTATATCATCCTGGTATCCCCGGTGCTGTCAGCAGGAGACCCGCTGACACAGCATTGCCCTTGTTGGTGCTCCGTGGTGGGTGGGGATCCAGTTTGACGAAATGCTTACCAACCGAACATGAATCGTTCAGTTAAAAACAAGCGAAATTTGTCAACAGATGATTGTCCCTCTTCTGAGGAAGAGGCAACATCATCAAAATCATCTAAAATTTCAAAATCATCCAAATCAAAACCTTCAACTTCAATTTTTACTTCTAATCCAACTTCAAGCACCTTTCCGCGATTTCTGGTCATTTCATCCACTGATGATCAACCTCTCCGTCTCAATCCTTTCGCCACCGCCAAGACCATTCAAGGTCTGGCCGGTGATGTAAAGGAAGTAAAGAAGATAAGGAATGGGTACCTTCTTGTGGAAGTTAAATCAAAACAACAAGCAGCATCTCTACTAACCTTGCAGGCCATTATTGATAAACCTGTTAAGGTTACTCCTCATACATCGCTAAACAGCAGCAAAGCCATCATCCGGGATAAGGATCGCTGTCTTGATGATTCATCCGAACAGGAGCTTCTTGACAACCTGAAGAGCCAGGGAGTGACTGCTGTTAAGCGGTTCACTATCAAGAAGGAGGATAACATCATCAAGACGCGAACTTATCTCCTAACATTTTCAACTCCACAGGCTCCAAAAACTGTGTATGCAGGATATTACAAACTCCCAACAGAACTCTATATCCCTAACCCACTCCGTTGCTACCGGTGCCAGAAGTTTGGCCATGGAAGCAATTCCTGCAAGGCGGATGAGCGTGTTTGTCCACAGTGTGGCAAACCCGACGATGAAAGCCATCCAGAGAAGTGCAAGGAGTTGCCGAAATGCGCCAACTGTGCTGGTGAACATCTGGCTTCCTCCAAGGAGTGCCCACGGTGGCAACAGGAATCCAAAATACTCAAACTTAAATTCACCCAGAATATATCTTTCCCCGAAGCTAAACGGCTGGTTCTTGAGGGTCCTAAACCCTCATACTCAACCATAGTATCATCAGCAACTGCCACTAAATGCTCTGTATCAACCCAGACAGACATTCAGTGGGTGAGTGATCCCCCAACTCAATACAAACTCCGCAATTCAACCTCTTCCACAATAGGTACCATGACATTCCCTCTTCTGTCCCTTACAGAGCCTGTCAAACCGACAGGATCTAAAATACCTCCAACTACAAACATAAATCCAAAACCATCATCCTCAAAACAAAATTCTAAAAATTCAAAATCCAAATCCAAATCAGCAAACCGCACTCCCAAAGGCCAGAGGAGTGCGGTTGAGGTCTACAACAAATATGGATCTCTTGACCATGAGTCTGATGACGTCCTTATGGACGCATCAGACACAGCCTCTCTTAACAACTCCCCCAAAAAGGGGCACAGGGCTCGGTCCAAGGACCGTCGACTTTCTCCTGTAAAACCTCCATCATGAGGCTTTTAATATTTTATTTTATCCTAGCATCCATGGCGATTCTCCAGTGGAATTGTCGAGGCTTTAAGGTTAATTTTAATGAATTGGGCTTGTTGGCCCAACAATACAATCCCCAAGCTATTTGCCTTCAAGAAACTCATCTTAAACAATCTGATACAGTTGCAATAAGACCATTCACTTTTTATAACTCTTTCTCCCCTTCTGCTGATAGGGCAAAAGGGGGTGCATCAATTTTAGTACGTGATGGAATTATCCACAGAGAAATTCCATTAAAAACACAATTACAAGCTGTAGCTGTCAGCTTATCATTATTTAAAACTTTAACTCTCTGCTCATTATATATTCCACCATCTCAAGATCTTACTATAAAAGATCTTGATCAACTTATTACCCAATTACCTAAACCTTATTTCATCATGGGTGACTTCAACGGTCACAATCCCCTCTGGGGTAGTAATACCCTAGACTCTAGGGGTAAAATACTCGAAAGTTTCCTTACCCAAAATGATTTATGTCTATTCAATGATGGTTCAAACACATATCTACATCCTGCTACAGGATCATATACAGCTATAGATTTATCAGTAACTGATACATCCCTTTTACATGACTTTTCATGGTCAGTCCATGAGGATACATGTGGAAGTGACCACTTCCCCATTGTATTAGAACCCTCATCACCTATTCCCGAGGAGCACAATCCTCGTTGGAAATTTTCCAAGGCTGATTGGGGTACATTTTCTACCCTCTGCCGTGAACATATTATATATGATGAAATAATCAATGCAACTGATCCTGTTGAGGCCTTTTCTAAAGGTCTCATTGATATAGCAACTGAAACTATCCCTAAAACCTCGGCAAATCCACGCATTCACAAGCCATGGTTTAATGAAACCTGCGATACTGCCATAAAGGCACGTAAAAAAGCTGAACGCAAGCTCAGTAAACGACCTACAAGAATTAATTTAGATAACTGTCGTAAGGCTCGAGCTAAAGCTCGACGCACAGTCAACCAACAAAAACGTGAATCTTGGAGAGGCTATGTCTCTAAGATCAATTCCAGAACACCTATCAGCAAAGTCTGGAATATGATTAGTAGAATTAAAGGCAAAGGTTCCAAATCTACAATAAAACATCTTAAGGTCAATGATGACCTTCTCACCTCAAAATCTGACATTGCCAATAAGTTGGCTGAAACAATCTCTAAAAATTCTTCATCTGCAAATTATGTCCCTGCTTTCCAAAAGTACCAAAAGGTACAGGAAAAACGACCACTTAATTTCAAATCTGACAATGGAGAAGATTATAATGAACACTTCTCCTTGTCAGAGCTCAAAACTGCACTTTCTAAAGCTCATGATACAGCAACCGGCCCTGATGAAATCCATTATCAGCTTCTAAAACATTTACCGGAACCTTGCCTTGAGGTTCTACTCCAGGTATTTAATCATATATGGGAAACGGGTGAATTTCCATCTTGTTGGCACAACGCTACTATTGTGCCAATCCCAAAACCTGGGAAGGATCATACAGACCCTTCCAACTACCGTCCTATAGCCTTAACAAGTTGCGTATGTAAAACTATGGAACGGATGATCAATGATCGTCTAGTTTGGTACTTGGAAACTAATAAATTACTAACAGATATTCAATGTGGTTTCCGCAAACAACGCAGTACCACTGATCATCTAGTTCGTTTAGAATCATTTATTCGTGATGCATTTATTAATAAACAACATGCTGTGTCTATCTTTTTCGATTTAGAAAAAGCTTATGACACTACATGGAAGCATGGCATCCTAAAAGATTTATTTGAATTTGGCTTGCGAGGTCGTATGCCTCATTTTATATCTAATTTTTAATATGACCGCCAATTTAAAGTGCGCGTGGGTTCCACCCTTTCTGATTTCTTTGATCAAGAAATGGGTGTCCCACAAGGCAGCATTTTATCTGTCACATTATTTAGCATCAAAATTAACAGCTTGGCTAAAGTCTTAAATGACCATACAGATGGTTCACTTTTTGTGGACGATTTTGGAGTTTCCTGCAGAGGCAAAAATATGCCATCAATCGAGCGCCAATTGCAACTCTGCCTCAATAAAATCCATCAATGGTCGTTGGAAAACGGCTTCAAATTTTCCAAAGCTAAAACATCTTGTGTGCATTTTTGCAATATGCGCAAAATGCACAAAGATCCAGAACTCTTTCTGGATAAAACTCCAATCAAAGTCGTTCCTGAGGCCAAGTTTCTTGGTCTCACATTTGATAGTAAATTATCATTTATCCCACACATTAAAAACCTTAAAGCTAAATGCTTAAAGGCATTAGACCTTTTAAAGGTCGTTTCAAATAATAAATGGGGTGGAGATGAAGAAACTCTTCTTCATCTCTATCGATCACTCATCCGCTCCAAACTAGATTATGGATCCATAATATATGGATCTGCTCGCCCCTCTTATATTAAAATGCTAGACACAATCCATCACCAGGGTCTCAGGCTTTGTCTTGGGGCCTTCAGAACTTCACCTGTTGAAAGTCTTTACGTTGAAGCTGATGAGCCATCTCTTGAAGATCGGCGCATCAAGCTAGCACTTCAATATATAACCAAACTAAAATCAAACCCTTCAAATCCTGCGTACAACTGCGTATTCAATCCTGAATACCAACAGTTGTATAACTCAAAACCTAAAGCAATTCCACCACTCGGTATCAGACTTCAACAACATGTTGAAGATTCTGATATCGACCTCTCAACAATAGCAGAGCACGGTTTGCTTGCCACTCCGCCATGGCAGGTGGTCAGGCCCCGTATCAACCTCTCACTATCTACTCATAAAAAAGCAAATACAGACCAATTAATATTCCAACAGGCATTTTTTGAACTACGTGATTTTTTCGCAGATTATAAACCAATTTACACAGACGGCTCTAAGGATGGACCCACAGTTGCAGCAGCAACTGTGACTCCTTCAACAACATATGTTTCAAGGCTGCATGATGGCAGCAGCATCTTTACTGCCGAAGCTAAGGCCATCCTTAAGGCCGTCCATCACATTAAAAATTCAACTCCAAATAATTACATTATTTTTTCTGATTCACTTTCTTGCCTACAAGCAATTAAAAACTGTAAGAGTGATCACCCAATTATCAGGGATATTTTATTACTTCATAATTCTTGTCTGCAATGCGACATCGTCTTCTGCTGGCTTCCTAGCCATATGGGCATAAGAGGTAATAACAAAGCTGACTCAGCTGCTAAATCCGCATTAAACCTCAAAAATATTTCTCCTACCAAAGTTCCATATACGGATTCCAAACCTGCTATTAAATCTTACATTAAACAACGTTGGAAGTCCCAATGGGACCAACAACATCATAACAAACTTCACACTATTCAACCTCATTTAGGTTACAAATCTCTATCCTCTTTTACCCGGCAGGAAGCTTGTGTCCTACGAAGATGTCGTATTGGACACTCTCATCTTACTCACTCATATCTTTTAAAGGGGGAAGATCCCCCAGTATGTATACCCTGTCAGTGTCCTCTCACAATCAAACACATTCTATGTGAGTGTTGGGACACTGCACATATCAGGGAAACTTTTTATCCTTCTATTTCAATCAATCAAGTTTTTACTCATTTCGGTGAGCATCGTGTTTTAGATTTTTTGAAGGCTATACACCTTATCGACAAATTGTAAATTTTAACTTTTCATTATCACCTTTTATTCAACTTGTGATAATACGCTGATGTTTTTACGGCCTTCGTGTCGTGTTCTGTTTTTCAATTGCAATTTTCATTTTTAAATTAGGCAAATAAATTAAATATCTCGCCGCTAATGGCTGCAATACTGCCGAAGCGGCGTTAAACAATAACTCACTCACTCACTCACTACAACAAACAAATAATATATGGAACTCATCATCTGTACCTTCTGTACATGTTTAACATGTGGTTACTTACAATGTGTATGATTACTTACAATGTGTGTGATTACTTAGTACAAACAAATAATATATGGAACCCATCTTCTGTACCTTCTGTACCAATGTTTAACTTGTGGTTACTTACGATGTGTGTGATGACTTACTACAAACATATGATATATGGAACTCATCTTCTGTACCTTCTGTACCAATGTTTAACATGTGGTTACTTACAATGTGTGTGATTACTTACAACAAACACATAATATATGGAACTCATCTCCTGTACCTTCTGTAACAATGTTTAACTTGTGGTTACTTACAATGTGTGTGATTACTTACTACAAACATATGATATATGGAACTCATCTTCTGTACCTTCTGTACCAATGTTTAACATGTGGTTACTTACAATGTGTGTGAACACTTACAATGTGTGTGATTACTTACTACAAACAAATAATATATGAAACTCATATTCTGTACCTTCTGTACATGTTTAACATGTGGTTACTTAAAATGTGTGTGATTACTTACTACAAACAAATAATATATGGAACTCATCTTCTGTACCTTCTGTACCAATGTGTAACATGTGGTTACTTAAAATGTTTGTGATTACTTACTACAAACACATGATATATGAAACTCATCTTCTGTACCTTCTGTACCAATGTTTAACTTGTGGTTACTTACGATGTGTGTGATTACTTACTGCAAACAAATAATATATGGAACTCATCATCTGTGGCTTCTGTACATGTTTGACATTCGGTTACTTACAATTTGTGTGATTATTTACTACAAACAAATAACATATGGAACCCATCTTCTGTACCTTCTGTACCAATGTTTAACTTGTGGTTACTTACGATGTGTGTGATTACTTACTACAAACAAATAATATATGGAACCCATCTTCTGTACCTTCTGTACCAATGTTTAACTTGTGGTTACTTACGATGTCTGTGATTACTTACTACAAACAAATAATATATGGAACCCATCTTCTGTACCTTCTGTACCAATGTTTAACATGTGGTTACTTACAATGTGTGTGATTACTTACAATGTGTGTGATTACTTACTACAAACAAATAATATATGAAACTCATAGTCTGTACCTTGTGTACCAATGTTTAACATGTGGTTACTTAAAATGTGTGTGATAGTTTACTACAAACACATAACATATGGAAATCACCTTCTGTACCTTCTGTACCAATGTTTAACATGTGGTTACTAACAATGTGTGTGATTACTTACTACAAACAAATAATATATTAAACTCATATTCTGTACCTTCTGTACCTTCTGTACCAATGTTTAACATGTGGTTACTTACAATGTGTGTGATTACTTACTACAAACAAATAATATATGGAACCCATCTTCTGTACCTTCTGCACATGTTTAACATGTGGTTACTTACAATGTGTGTGATTACTTACTACAAACAAATAAAATATGGAACTCATCATCTGTACCTTCTGTACATGTTTAACATGTGGTTACTTACGATGTGTGTGATTACTTACTGCAAACAAATAATATACGGAACTCATATTCTGTACCTTCTGTACCAATGTTTAACATGTGGTTACTTACAATATGTGTGATTACTTACAACAAACACATAATATATGGAACTCATCTCCTGTACCTTCTGTACCAATGTTTAACTTGTGGTTACTTACAATGTGTGTGATTACTTACTACAAACATATGATATATGGAACTCATCTTCTGTACCTTCTGTACCAATGTTTAACATGTGGTTACTTACAATGTGTGTGAACACTTACAATGTGTGTGATTACTTACTACAAACAAATAATATATGAAACTCATATTCTGTACCTTCTGTACATGTTTAACATGTGGTTACTTAAAATGTGTGTGATTACTTACTACAAACAAATAATATATGGAACTCATCTTCTGTACCTTCTGTACCAATGTTTAACATGTGGTTACTTAAAATGTTTGTGATTACTTACTACAAACACATGATATATGAAAATCATCTTCTGTACCTTCTGTACCAATGTTTAACTTGTGGTTACTTACGATGTGTGTGATTACTAACTACAAACAAATAATATATGGAACTCATCATCTGTGGCTTCTGTACATGTTTGACATTCGGTTACTTACAATTTGTGTGATTACTTACTACAAACAAATAACATATGGAACCCATCTTCTGTACCTTCTGTACCAATGTTTAACTTGTGGTTACTTACGATGTGTGTGATTACTTACTACAAACAAATAATATATGGAACCCATCTTCTGTACCTTCTGTACCAATGTTTAACTTGTGGTTACTTACGATGTCTGTGATTACTTACTACAAACAAATAATATATGGAACTCATCTTCTGTACCTTCTGTACCAATGTTTAACATGTGGTTACTTACAATGTGTGTGATTACTTACAATGTGTGTGATTACTTACTACAAACAAATAATATATGAAACTCATCGTCTGTACCTTGTGTACCAATTTTTAACATGTGGTTACTTAAAATGTGTGTGATAGTTTACTACAAACACATAATATATGGAAATCATCTTCTGTACCTTCTGTACCAATGTTTAACATGTGGTTACTAACAATATGTGTGATTACTTACTACAAACAAATAATATATGAAACTCATATTCTGTACCTTCTGTACCTTCTGTACCAATGTTTAACATGTAGTTACTTACAATGTGTGTGATTACTTACTACAAACAAATAATATATGGAACCCATCTTCTGTACCTTCTGTACCAATATTTAACATGTGGTTTCTTACAATGTGTGTGATTACTTACTACAAACAAATAATATATGGAACTCATCATCTGTACCTTCTGTACATGTTTAAAATTCGGTTACTTACAATGTGTGTGATTACTTACTACAAACAAATAATACATGGAACTCATCTTCTGTACCTTCTGTACATGTTTAACATGTGGTTACTTACAATGTGTATGATTACTTACTACAAACAAATAATATATGGAACCCATCTTCTGTACCTTCTGTACCAATGTTTAACATGTGGTTTCTTACAATGTGTGTGATTACTTACTACAAACAAATAATATATGGAACTCATATTCTGTACCTTCTGTACCAATGTTTAACATGTGGTTACTAACGATGTGTGTGATTACTTACTACAAACAAATAATATATGGAACCCATCTTCAGTACCTTCTGTACCAATGTTTAACTTGTTGTTACTTACGATGTCTGTGATTACTTACTACAAACAAATAATATATGGAACTCATCTTCTGTACCTGCTGTACCAATGTTTAACATGTGGTTACTAACAATGTGTGTGATTACTTACAATGTGTGTGATTACTTACTACAAACAAATAATATATGGAACTCATCTTCTGTACCTTCTGTACATGTTTAACATGTGGTTACTTAAAATGTGTGTGATTACTTACTACAAACAAATAATATATGGAACCCATCTTCTGTACCTTCTGTACCAATGTTTAACATGTGGTTTCTTACAATGTGTGTGATTACTTACTACAAACAAATAATATATGAAACTCATATTCTGTACCTTCTGTACATGTTTAACATTCAGTTACTTACAATGTGTGTGATTTCTTACTACAAACAAATGATATATGGAACTCATCTTCTGTACCTTCTGTACATGTTTAACATTCAGTTACTTACAATGTGTGTGATTTCTTACTACAAACAAATGATATATGGAACTCATCTTCTGTACCTTCTGTACATGTTTAACATTCAGTTACTTACAATGTGTGTGATTTCTTACTACAAACAAATGATATATGGAACTCATCTTCTGTACCTTCTGTACATGTTTAACATTCAGTTACTTACAATGTGTGTGATTACTTACTACAAACAAATAATATATGGAACTCATCATCTGTACCTTCTGTACATGTTTAACATTCAGTTACTTACAATGTGTGTGATTTCTTACTACAAACAAATAATATATGGAACCCATCTTCTGTACCTTCTGTACCAATGTTTAACTTGTGGTTACTTACGATGTCTGTGATTACTTACTACAAACAAATAATATATGGAACCCATCTTCTGTACCTTCTGTACCAATGTTTAACTTGTGGTTACTTACAATGAGTGATTACTTACAATGTGTGTTATAACTTACTACAAACAAATAATATATGAAACTCATATTCTGTACCTTGTGTACCAATGTTTAACATGTGGTTACTTAAAATGTGTGTGATAGTTTACTACAAACACATAACATATGGAACTCATCTTCTGTACCTTCTGTACCAATGTTTAATTTGTGGTTACTTACGATGTGTGTGATTACTTACTACAAACAAATAATATATGGAACTCATCTTCTGTACCTTCTGTACCTTCTGTACCAATGTTTAACATGTGGTTACTAACAATGTGTGTGATTACTTACTACAAACAAATAATATATGGAACTCATCTTCTGTACCTTCTGTACCAATGTTTAACATGTGGTTACTTACAATGTGTGTGATTACTTACTACAAACAAATAATATATGGAACTCATCTTCTGTACCTTCTGTACCTTCTGTACCAATATTTAACATGTGGTTACTAACAATGTGTGTGATTACTTACTACAAACAAATAATATATGAAACTCATATTCTGTACCTTCTGTACATGTTTAACATGTGGTTACTTACAATGTGTGTGATTACTTACAACAAACACATAATATATGGAACTCATCTCCTGTACCTTCTGTACCAATGTTTAACTTGTGGTTACTTACAATGTGTGTGATTACTTACTACAAACATATGATATATGGAACTCATCTTCTGTACCTTCTGTACCAATGTTTAACATGTGTTTACTTACAATGTGTGTGGACACTTACAATGTGTGTGATTACTTACTACAAACAAATAATATATGAAACTCATATTCTGTACCTTCTGTACATGTTTAACATGTGGTTACTTAAAATGTGTGTGATTACTTACTACAAACAAATAATATATGGAACTCATCTTCTGTACCTTCTGTACCAATGTTTAACATGTGGTTACTTAAAATGTTTGTGATTACTTACTACAAACACATGATATATGAAACTCATCTTCTGTACCTTCTGTACCAATGTTTAACTTGTGGTTACTTACGATGTGTGTGATTACTTACTACAAACAAATAATATATGGAACTCATCATCTGTGGCTTCTGTACATGTTTGACATTCGGTTACTTACAATTTGTGTGATTACTTACTACAAACAAATAACATATGGAACCCATCTTCTGTACCTTCTGTACCAATGTTTAACTTGTGGTTACTTACGATGTGTGTGATTACTTACTACAAACAAATAATATATGGAACTCATCTTCTGTACCTTCTGTACCTTCTGTACCAATGTTTAACATGTGGTTACTAACAATGTGTGTGATTACTTACTACAAACAAATAATATATGGAACTCATCTTCTGTACCTTCTGTACCAATGTTTAACATGTGGTTACTTACAATGTGTGTGATTACTTACTACAAACAAATAATATATGGAACTCATCTTCTGTACCTTCTGTACCTTCTGTACCAATGTTTAACATGTGGTTACTAACAATGTGTGTGATTAGTTACTACAAACAAATAATATATGAAACTCATATTCTGTACCTTCTGTACATGTTTAACATGTGGTTACTTACAATGTGTGTGATTACTTACAACAAACACATAATATATGGAACTCATCTCCTGTACCTTCTGTACCAATGTTTAACTTGTGGTTACTTACAATGTGTGTGATTACTTACTACAAACATATGATATATGGAACTCATCTTCTGTACCTTCTGTACCAATGTTTAACATGTGTTTACTTACAATGTGTGTGGACACTTACAATGTGTGTGATTACTTACAACAAACAAATAATATATGAAACTCATATTCTGTACCTTCTGTACATGTTTAACATGTGGTTACTTAAAATGTGTGTGATTACTTACTACAAACAAATAATATATGGAACTCATCTTCTGTACCTTCTGTACCAATGTTTAACATGTGGTTACTTAAAATGTTTGTGATTACTTACTACAAACACATGATATATGAAACTCATCTTCTGTACCTTCTGTACCAATGTTTAACTTGTGGTTACTTACGATGTGTGTTATTACTTACTACAAACAAATAATATATGGAACTCATCATCTGTGGCTTCTGTACATGTTTGACATTCGGTTACTTACAATTTGTGTGATTACTTACTACAAACAAATAACATATGGAACCCATCTTCTGTACCTTCTGTACCAATGTTTAACTTGTGGTTACTTACGATGTGTGTGATTACTTACTACAAACAAATAATATATGGAACCCATTTTCTGTACCTTCTGTACCAATGTTTAACTTGTGGTTACTTACGATGTCTGTGATTACTTACTACAAACAAATAATATATGGAACTCATCTTCTGTACCTTCTGTACCAATGTTTAACGTGTGGTTACTTACAATGTGTGTGATTACTTACAATGTGTGTGATTACTTACTACAAACAAATAATATATGAAACTCATAGTCTGTACCTTGTGTACCAATGTTTAACATGTGGTTACTAACAATATGTGTGATTACTTACTACAAACAAATAATATATGAAACTCATATTCTGTACCTTCTGTACCTTCTGTACCAATGTTTAACATGTGGTTACTTACAATGTGTGTGATTACTTACTACAAACAAATAATATATGGAACCCATCTTCTGTACCTTCTGTACCAATATTTAACATGTGGTTTCCTACAATGTGTGTGATTACTTACTTCAAACAAATAATATATGGAACTCATCATCTGTACCTTCTGTACATGTTTAAAATTCGGTTACTTACAATGTGTGTGATTACTTACTACAAACAAATAATATATGGAACTCATCTTCAGTACCTTCTGTACCAATGTTTAACTTGTTGTTACTTACGATGTCTGTGATTACTTACTACAAACAAATAATATATGGAACTCATCTTCTGTACCTGCTGTACCAATGTTTAACATGTGGTTACTTACAATGTGTGTGATTACTTACAATGTGTGTGATTACTTACTACAAACAAATAATATATGGAACTCATCTTCTGTACCTTCTGTACATGTTTAACATGTGGTTACTTGAAATGTGTGTGATTACTTACTACACACAAATAATATATGGAACTCATCTTCTGTACCTTCTGTACCAATGTTTAACATGTGGTTTCTTACAATGTGTGTGATTACTTACTACAAACAAATAATATATGGAACTCATCATCTGTACCTTCTGTACATGTTTAACATTCGGTTACTTACAATGTGTGTGATTTCTTACTATAAACAAATGATATATGGAACTCATCTTCTGTACCTTCTGTACATGTTTAGCATGTGGTTACTTACAATGTGTGTGATTATTTACTACAAACAAATAATATATGGAACTCATCATCTGTACCTTCTGTACATGTTTGACATTCGGTTACTTACGATGTGTGTGATTACTTACTACAAACAAATAATATATGGAACCCATCTTCTGTACCTTCTGTACCAATGTTTAACTTGTGGTTACTTACGATGTGTGTGATTACTTACTACAAACAAATAATATATGCAACCCATCTTCTGTATCTTCTGTACCAATGTTTAACTTGTGGTTACTTACGATGTGTGTGATTACTTACTACAAACAAATAATATATGGAACCCATCTTCTGTACCTTCTGTACCAATGTTTAACATGTGGTTACTTACAATGATGTGATTACTTACAATGTGTGTGATTACTTACTACAAACAAATAATATATGAAACTCATATTCTGTACCTTGTGTACCAATGTTTAACACGTGGTTACTTAAAATGTGTGTGATTACTTACTACAAACAAATAATATATGGAACTCATCTTCTGTACCTTCTGTACCAAAGTTTAACATGTGGTTACTTACAATGTGTGTGATTACTTACTACAAACAAATAATATATGGAACTCATCTTCTGTACCTTCTGTACCTTCTGTACCAATGTTTAACATGTGGTTACTAACAATGTGTGTGATTACTTACTACAAACAAATAATATATGAAACTCATCTTCTGTACCTTCTGTACCAATGTTTAACATCTGGTTACTTACGATGTGTGTGATTCAAAAGTGAATGAACATGCTACTTGGCTAAGTATTGAGATTTGCACCGAACATTACAGTAAACGTAGATATTAAGGAAAGGAGTGTTAAGATCAAGGTGTACATGTGTGTCTATATGGATGCCTTTCTGAACGCATGGTGAATGAAATTTATCAACATGTACATTAAAGGTGCTGTAGCACGTTTTTTGCAAATTTTATTTTTTCAAATTTCTCATTTATAATGATATTTTATGTCATTTATATTTACTTCAGAGGGTAAAACATCTTATTACACAAACCAATTATCCGTAGTTGTAATAACGGTGTTGCGTAAAAAGCCAAAATTGCATGGCGGCCATTTATTTGTGAACACATTTTATTATTTCGAATGACAAAAAAAATTCCCGTGGCTTTACGGAACCATATTCACTCATTTGTAACTTGATTTTCCGAAGAGAGAAGGGTGTTTTACTATTGTTGACATTATTTTTCAAATACATTTCATCGACTTATTTGAGCGAAAGAACGTGCTACAGCGCCTTTAATATTGAACTTATATTTGTATTTAAGATCATATTTAGGGAATGGGATACGACTGTAAAATAAAGAATGTCTATTTTCAAGTGACATACAGCAAAATTTCTCTGTGTGGATTTTTAAAATAAAACAATGCTGTAAAGATATCTCGATAAGATTAACATACATACCAGAGAGACGGGAAGACATCTGCGGGTGACTGATTGATCCTTTCACTAGGACAACATCCAAATCTGAAGAAAATGGAAGAGTTATGAAGAACAGGATAGAGTCACTTCCGGTAGCGATGCGCATGGGATAGGACGTGTGTAACAACCGCTCCGCTCATCCAATGTAATCCAATGCAATCTTCTGAAATAATATGCCAACTTTACGTAAAGATAGAAAGAACAAAAGCTCAACTGAACCACTAAAATCACATAAACAGAAAGAATTAACTACCTATTTGAAAACAACAGAAAAGGAGCGAGAAGAAATAACAGAAAATACGTCAACCGCCATGTCTGACAGTGAAAACATGTCCGATATGAGAAAGTTCATCACCGACTCTCTGAAGGAACAAACTATAGATATTTCTAAGGAAATATCAGAATTGAAAAATAAGATGATTGATGTCTTGGAAACTGTTAACTTTAATTCTGAAAGCATTGTGTCAAATAAAAATGAAATAGACGAACTGCGTGACGAGATGAAAAAAATGAAGGCCGACCACGAACAACAACTTCTACAACAGGAAATTCACATGAGAAAGACGCACTTGCTCGTGTATGGTATTCCGGACAAGAAAGACCCAGAAGCGGCATGTAAAGAAGTGTTTTCATCGCTCGACGTCGATGTCGAGAATATGATGTTTGTGACAATTCACCGCCTCCCGCGCAACTCGACAAACCCGTATACAGCAAAACAGCCGAAGCCAGTGGTCGCCAAATTCGTCAAATTAGACGATAGAAACGAAGTTCTCCAAGCAAGTTACAGAAAATCGGCTATACTTCGACAATCTAAATTCTCCATCAGGACGGATTTGCCGGTAAAACTGAAGAAATTTAGAGGAAAGCTCGCGGCCAAGGCCTACGAACTGCGAACGAATAAAAAGCTACAAACAAGAATTCTGGAAAAGGGGACAGATATCCAGTTAGAGGTCAGGAAGAATGCCAGCTCTTCTTGGAAAGCGTTCCGCCTTGACGAAACTTCATAAACACTGTGCATATTTCTGTGTGATTCGGTCTCTCAGAGGTAGAGAAGTGACATCAAACTTTAGTTACTAGCGATTGCGATTTTCCTTTTCAGGTTATGGATGTGTGTACTAAGGTTTTAATAACATCTGACACTTAGGCTAATTGTGTTCATATTTTTATGGACATCCGTGGACTGGAAATAGATATAAACCTCACCAGAACGCCTTGAACTGGGACACTTAGTTGAAATATTATTGACTCATTAGTCAGTATAATGTGTTTGTGATTATATTTTCACGGAGATTCCTGGACCGGATTTTCCATAAAGGTAACTATTGAACCTAAACTCTGTACTGTATAACTCCATATTACTTCACCTATATATTTTAGTAGGAATTGAAATATGTCTGTTTATCGTTTTATTTGAACATGATAATTATGTCAAAATATAAACTTTCTTACTGATTATATACCAACTCACCAATTTAAAAAGTATAGTTTAATCAAGTATCAAGAAGATATATATAGGCATGACGATATGATTTTATTATTGTCACTGGGGTCATGTACTCAGCGCAGCGCGCTTTATTAAAAACTTAGTTTTTTACGCACCTAGATTGCTACTTCCGCTTCCGGTATACGAAGCTATATGATTTACGTTATATTTCTTTAGCTGAATAAGCAACGTTTCACTTCTAGACATCTAATAAATGATGGAATAAGGTATTATAACTTTTAGTTGCTTGGCTAGTCCACTCCATAACCAAAGTAAAACATAAGAGCAGGGCTAATTTCCCATCTCATGCCGTCTAGCATCGCTCCCAAGTTTTTTCTTTGTTTTTATATTCTTTGTTTTTTGTTTTTATACTTTTGTTTTCAAACCATAAACTTCGCATTTGTAGGTACTTCACTATATGTTTCATCTATGACACAAAGTTGCCTTACTGCCTTAGATATAGCATCATTCACTAATATTCTTGAATTTGACCAATTTGACCATGGATAACAAAATTAAGATAGTGTCAGCAAACTGTAGGGGCCTTGGAGACAAAAATAAACGTAAAGAGATAATGAATATCTGGAGGAAAAAACGCTGTTCTATTATTTGCTTACAGGATATTCACATAGCTGAAAAGGATGAACTGGTTATGAGAAATGAATGGGGATTAGATTGCATCATTGCCCCTTACAGATCAAACTCAAGAGGTGTTGCCATTCTTTTTAATAACAACACTGAAATAAAAATCGGCAGAACTATCAAAGATCCAAACGGTAATTTTATTGTTACAGATATTACTATTGAGGGAATAAAACTTACCCTTTCTAATATATATGGCCCAAACAATGACGATCCAGCTTTCTATGAGAATTTCTTTAAAATTGTTGATAACTTTGAAAATGATTCTATGGTAATATGTGGTGACTGGAATCTTGTTCTGGATCCCTCAGTAGATCTGGAGAATTATCGCAATGTTAATAACCCAAAAGCCCGGCAAGTAGTTTTAGATATGATTGAAAACTATGACTTGTCTGATATCTGGAGACTACATAATAAAGATGCTAATCAATTTACATGGTGGAAAAAAAATCCAAGACAACAAGCTAGGCTAGATTTCTTTCTTGTGTCTCAGGACTTGGCAAACATAACTATTGAAAGCGATATTCTCCCTGGATATAGATCTGACCACTCAGCAATTACAATTTCAATATCAAATGCTTTAAACAAAGAAAAGGGCAAAGGCTATTGGAAATTTAACGTTTCTTTATTACATAATAAAGAATATGTGGAAAAAGTAAACACAATCTTAAGAGATATGAAACAGGAATATTTCGACACAAGCATTCATCAAGACATACAAGATATCAGTGACAGTGACCTACATCTGACCATTAGTGATACTCTTTTTTTGGAAACTTTCCTAATGAAAGTTAGAGGTGAATCTATATCCATGTCTTCATTTTTGAAAAAAAATCGCTGTAAAAATATAGAACATTTGGAAGAAAAAATACATGAAGTTGAAAATGAAATACGGGATAATTTCCAAAATATTAATGAAGAAAAACTAAAGGAATTAACCACCCTACAGGAAAAAATTGAAACATTAAGGGGTGAAGAAATAAGAGGGATCCAAATAAGGAATAGAATAAAATGGTATGAAGAAGGAGAAAAGCCTACAAAATACTTTTGCCATCTAGAAAAAAGAAACTATACTAGTAAGTTAATTAATCAACTTATTAATGACAGAGGAGAAACAATACTAGATGGCAAACATATTTTAGAAGAACAAAAACAATTTTATAAAATTTTATATACCAAAAATGATAAAGCTTCAGAAAAAGAAATTGAGGATTTCCTTTCAGATATTGATGTTCCTACTTTAAATAAACAACAAAGAGAATCCCTAGAAAAAGAAATTACACTACATGAGGTTTCAAAGACTGTACAAGAAATGAAAAACAATAAAAGCCCAGGTATTGATGGCTTTCCCATAGAATTTTTCAAATTTTTTTGGAAAGAACTAAAGTCCTGGGTACACAGATTTGTCACAGAATCATTTAATAAGGGACTTTTGAGTGTTACTATTAATAGAGGAATAATAACTTGTCTGCCTAAAGGGAATAAGAATAGGAATTATCTGAAAAATTGGAGACCAATTACTTTGCTAAATTGTCTCTACAAGATTCTCAGCTCTTGTGTTACCAAGAGACTTAAATCTGTTTTGGATCTTTTGATACATGAAAATCAAACCGGATTTATTCCAGGGAGATCTTTGGCCGACAACATTAGACTCATGTATGACATTATTCTCGAGACAAAAGCTAATAATAGTAAGGGTATGTTACTTTCAATTGATTTCGAAAAAGCCTTTGACTCTGTGTCCAAAGTATTTATACTTAAAGTTTTGGAAAGATTTGGCTTTGGCCCCCAGATGATAAAACTGGTACTTACACTTATTAACAATGCAACATCCTGTGTTATTCAAAATGGCCACCTTTCATCTTTTTTTGACAATGGTAGAGGCTGTAGACAGGGGGATCCGGTCTCCCCATATTTATTTATCTTTGTTGCAGAAATATTGGCCACTATGATCAGAAACAATCCTAAGATCAAAGGCATCTACCTAAAAAACTCAGAACATAAACTAGGGCAGTATGCCGATGACACCCAACTTTTCTTAGATGGCTCAGAAGAAAGCCTAAAAGCTGCACTAGATACTTTAGACTTATTTTACCATTTTTCAGGCTTACGAATGAATTCAGATAAAACTAAGGCAATATGGCTTGGGTCAATGATTGGTAAGAATATCAAAGTATGTGACGATGTTGACTTAGACTGGGTTCAGGGTGACTTTGAAGTTTTGGGCATTCAGTTAAATGCAAGTTTAGAAAGACTATGGGTTATCAACACCAGAAAAAGGCTAGAAAATATAAAGAGATTACTCGCCAATTGGCGCAAACGCAAGCTGACATTAATTGGTAAAATAACCGTCATAAAAACTTTGGCACTATCTACACTGGTGCACATTTTCTCTGCCCTGCCTCAACCGCCAAAAGAATTTGTTGATGAGTTAAATTCATTATTCTTCAAGTTTATTTGGAACTCAAAACCAGACAAAATAAAACGAAAGAATTTGACAAGAAGTTATGATAATGGTGGATTGAGGATGGTAGATATAAATGTATTTATTGCATCTCTGAAGCTCAATATCCTTAGAAAAAATATGAACAAAACATTATACAATAGCTATTTTCCACTGAATTATCTTTTCAAATTGGGTGCTAATATCTCTACATTTAGACTTTGCATAACAAAAAATCCATATTGGCAAGATCTGATACATACTTGGAGTAATTACTATCACTTACATTTTGCAGACATGGAAGACAATAATGCCATTTTAGCTGAACCGTTATGGCTTAACCACCAATGTGCTGATTCAACATTTATTATAGAAGATTGGTTTCGGAAGGGAGTACATAGCGTAAGAGATTTGTGTGATGAAAAAGGACTTTTATCTTTCATAGATTTAAAAGAAAAATTTAATTTGAAGGGTACATATTTGGACCACTATCGTGTTATCAGCAATCTTCCTACACAATGGAAAAACAAATTAGATAAATTGTCCTTTATACACATCTATGATCTTATGATCAACAAATTCCTTATGGAGTGGCTCAAACCCTCAAATGGTTCACGCAAGATCTATGATAAATGTTTGCATACTGACCAACAACCAATCGTCTGCAATAAATGGCAAGAAATGTTCCTAATCGACCTAGACTGGAAAGAAATATTTAAACTCCCCAAAAGATGTTGTAAAGATATTAAGCTACAAGACTTCCAATTTAGATTCTTGCATCGTATTACATATACTAAAAATGAACTAGTTAAAATGAAATTAATTGACAACAGTATTTGTAATAGATGCAACGAAGAAAATGAGTGTTTTGTACATGTTTATTTTGAATGTCCATCCGCAGCTCTTTTCTGGAATGAAATTGAATACTTTTTAAGACAACACTTGTGTTATGACATCCAATTTAGTCTCAAAGATATCCTTTTCGGTATTCAGGAGACTGCAGATTTCAAACTGTTAAATCATATTCTTTTAGCTGGAAAGAGACACATATATATAAGCTGCATTAGAAATGAACCCTTGTCTTTTCAAACATTCATAGTCATCTTGAAAGATATTTTTCAAGTTGAAAGATACATAGCTAGAATCAAAAAACAATCAAATCAATTTATGAGAAAATGGCTACCATTACAAGATGCACTTGATTGATTTTATACTCATTTTGTAGCAACAACTATGTCCAACTGTGATACTCAATATTTTTCATGGTGAATATATGTGACATGTATTTGTATGTACCTACTCTTGTGAATAAAAACATAAAAAAAAAAAAAAAAAAAAAAAAAAAAGAACAGGATAGAGTAATCTAGCTCTGCTTTTATCCGGAAGTCTTTCCAGAAAAAGAAAGCAGTGCTACTCTCTTGGTAATCAATATATTTATATAGATACATACTTACACTTGGCAGATTTGGTATAGGGCTTTATTTATTCAGACTTAACTTTCAATGAAATTGGTAAAAAAAACACTATACTAAATAACACAAAGTAATGGTTTGTTAGATTACATACGTTGACAATGTTTCTGTTCTTTTATAGACATTTCATCTTCTGTCAAGAAGACAATCAAAATCGCCCACCTTATGACAACGCTGGACGAACGACAGTTCGTTCAACTAGTTGAAAGGCGTTCTTTCGGAGAGGAAAGAGCGACCTTTCCAGAACCCCTTTGGAAATACCGACTGAAAGGCGGCCTTTCCACATACATCACGCTAATAAGACTTTCTTGACGACGAGTTATGTCCCCTTGTGAAGCGCGACGTGTCAACAATACGTATAGATATATCGTTTATAACTAGATTGTCCTTTATTTTGTGTATATATTAAATGTCATATTGATTTAGGAAAAGTTTAGACTTTGGTAACTATTTTGACATTAAAAGAATAAGATGATAAATATCATTTTCATTATACATTATTTATCATAAAATATTTTTTGAATACTAAATTCGAACTTTGATTTTAGATATATTCTAACAAGAGAATGACTTTGAAATAAAACGAGACAGCAGAATATATTGACTTTTAATACCCTGTTCGCATGCATCGATTTACTCACTTGAGTATATTTACTCATGTAAGTATACTCACGTGAGTATTTACTGCATGCGAACGCAATTAATCACCTAAGTAAATTTACTCAATGAGTAAATTTGCACCTAGTCAAGGGGTCGTGCAAAAGTATGTTTACTCATGAGCAAATTTGTTGACAGGAGTAAATTTGTCATGCCATCGCATTTAAGACTCTTTAAACGACTTCTACTTAAAAACCATTTGATACAGAAAGCAACAATTTTCAGAATAACGTTAACGTCTTTATAATATGTAGAATTAATTAAGTTTGTTCATTTGATCAAAATCCTTCCTAAAATCTTGTCGCGGCAGGATGTTGAACTCAAACCTTAAATTTCACATCTGGAACTAGTAATGCTAGGACGCTCACATTTTGAGAAGATCATCTTTGTATGATGGAGATTACAACCTTTTCTACTGTGAAAAATGAAGATTTATATAATAAAATCAAGTTTTTCCCTTTACTCTATCTCTCGCGATTTCCAATGTCGTGTCAAAGGATTGTACTTGTAACTGGGATTGTAATTGGGAGAATCACCTTTTCTTTAATGTATTTGCAGGAACTGTGATACTTCAACAGCCAATTTTATCAAACTTTAGTGTCAAGTCATGTTTTTGTTTAAGAGGGCTCGGGATTATGAATTATGTTACTTAGACTCTGAAAACAATATTGAAAAAATACTGAAATGGGGCCTCTTTTTCTGAAAATCCAGTTTGTTGCAGCCTCCTTTTCAATATTTAATAAAATGGTTAGACTAAAACATAATATTATTGAGAACAATCTAGTTCAGTCGTCAACATCAAAACATATAAACCTGATGAGCTACATCGCCCATGGCTCTATTTTTCGTCAGGTTTTAAGTTTATTTTATGTTTTAACAACATAAAATATTGAAATACTAACCCTTGAAGTCAATGTCATGCGAATGCTTAGTAACTTCGCTTTTACTCACATGAGTATGTCTACTTATGAGCAAATTTGCTCATAGGAGTAAATTTAGTGCATGCGAACAGGGTATAAAAGTTAAAATGATGAAAATAATGAAAGGTTTTAAAACACATTACAATAATGATCATGTTGAAAAGTAAATTTATATTTTAGTTTTAAAACATAAAGATGTAAAAGGTTTTCACAATAATTAGATAAATCAATATTATTATTAACAAGCAGACAGAGTCGGCCATATCCCCCGCCTTTGGGAAAATTTATTGAAGAATAGTTGTTGAATAACAGTGACTATGAACCAAGGAGTTTGCACACAAAATTTCAGCTCCTTAGACCAAGTGGTTCTGGAGAAGAAGACAAAATGCAAAAAGTTTACAGACGGACGGACGGATGGATGGACAGACAGAGGCCGGACACGTGCCATGCCATGAGCCATTCGAGCCTTTCAGGCCAGATGAGCTAAAAATACATCCATGGCAGTTTTTGAGTTCTGCTCCTGAAATAAATTATTAAGTTATGTATCCATGGAAATGGTAAAAATTAAACAAATAAAAAATTGTGAATAAGTTGAAAACCCAAAAAGGCACATCTACACATGATGATTGTTCCACACACCAAGTTTCGTTGAGATATGTCTTATAGTTTTCGAGTTCTGATCCGGAAACGAAATTCTAAGTTACATTTCCATGGAAACGATCAAAAAAAATAACTCGAAGAAGTTGAAAACCCCAAAAGGCACATCTACACAAGATGATTGTTCCACACACCAAGTTTCGTTGAGATATGTCTTATAGTTTTCGAGTTCTGATCCGGAAACGAAATTCTAAGTTACATTTCCATGGAAACGGTCAAAAAAAATAACTCGAAGAAGTTGAAAACCCCAAAAGGCACATCCACACATGATGATTGTTCCACACACCAAGTTTCGTTGAGATATGTCTTATAGTTTTCGAGTTCTGATCAAGAAACGAAATTCTAAGTTACATTTCCATGGAAACGGTCAAAACAAATAACTCGAAGAAGTTGAAAACCCCAAAAGGCACATCTACACATGATGATTGTTCAACACACCAAGTTTCGTTGAGATATGTCTTATAGTTTTCGAGTTCTGATCCGGAAACGAAATTCTAAGTTACATTTCCATGGAAACGGTCAAAAAAAATAACTCGAAGAAGTTGAAAACCCCAAAAGGCACATCTACACATGATGATTGTTCCACACACCAAGTTTCGTTGAGATATGTCTTATAGTTTTGAAGTTTGAGGCCGGAATGGAAAAGCCCGGACGCACAGACGGACAGACGGACAGACGGACGGACGGAGTTCATTTCTTCGTTGTGGCGGGGGATAAAAAACATTTTGGTTGAATGATTTGTTAAAAACCCATTAATTTTCTATTTTGATTTAATTCGTAAGTATGACTTTAAATGGAATGTGATCAGTCTAAAAAACAATTACGTGAAACAGGCTTGCTAGAACTTTTTACAAATCCTACTTTAGGTGAAAAAACTGAACGTAAAAGGTGACATTGACTGATTTATTGATATTGTGCTATTTTATATCCCGTTCAACATTGACAAGACATACGTGTATGTAAACTGCACCAGAGGTGTGTTGTTCTGGAAATTCTTCTTAATAAGCATTTCTAAATTATGCTGTCCGACTAGACATCCCTCACCATGCACCTTGTGACCTGTTAATATACGATTAATTACAACGGTGGAGTTACATACAACATATATGGCCTTAATAATACCAAGAACAATTATCATTGAAAAATTTAACTATTTATTTCTTCCTGTCAGTAATCCAGTTTGCTTACTTAGTTGTTATGCAAAAATATATTATGTATTTCAAAGTCACTAACGCTCCTTTACTAAAACTTGATCTCAAATTTGATTACATTTCATGTTAAAGTGACATAATCATGTTACATGTATGTCCAATGTTATAATTTGGGTTATTTATTTGAGAATTATCAAAATTAACAGAAAATAGCCAGCTTAAAATCAGACAGTTCATTATAACGAAAATACAACCATTCACAATCTTGGTTATGATCGAAAATCGGACAATGAACCATGGCATGCTGCAGTCATTAAGCCAAACGTAATTTAAGAACCTTTCATAAAGTAGATAGGACGACAGATTTGCTTCTATAGCGTTAAATAGGTCTATATATTAAGCATTGATATATTAAGCTTTTGGGTGTGAATACTGTATGAAAGGCGAGTAAGAAGATTTTACTTAAACCTGCACCTTCTGAAAAAGGTACATTTTAGAACCAAATAATATAGCATGCAAAACTGACCGTGCATCTTTAAAAGAATACATTTGCATGTGAACACCTTTACAGGTAATTTTCGTTTCTTTACATATTGTATTGTGGCACTATTTCCATGTACAAAAGAAACGCAGATGTGTTCAAAGATAAAACAAATAACCAACAAGCCTGATGCCAGCGTTTAATATTAATACTATGACTATGTCTAAACACTACATAATCCAACAGGGCGGGAAAAATACTCTCCGGCGTAATGTGATTATCTTTTTAATGAAACTAATCACTGATAGAACAGAGAAGGGTGAATAGATGGTTTTTCCACTTCTTAATTTCATATGCTAATTAGTAGTTAATAAGTTAAAAAGGAGGTCCTACATATATATACACACAAAGAAAAAAGTTAAGCACCCCCTGATATTTGTGATGATTTTGTTTTCGAGAATATTTCAAATAGTTAAACAAGGTTCATTTATGAGAAGAGTCGTGTTTGTGCCATAGTTCCAACCAGTGATGCGTGACAGTCGCGCCTACACGTTCGGGGCATGCACGTGCAACATGCTATGCTCGAGGATCACAAAGAGCAGTATGGCCTAACTGCATTTGGTGGTATGTAACGTTGCTTTCCATAGCCTTTTAAGCATATCTATTGAATATGGCACGAAGACGATTGTCAATGGATCTCAGAAATCAAATTATTGGTATGCACTCTGAAGGAATGTCCTTTAAGGCGATAGGACGAAATCTGGGCTACCATTACACTGTTGTAGACAGGAAGTGCAATGGACCGTCCAAGGTCTCGAAGACCTACTGTCACTACACCTCGTGAGGACCGGCACCTTCTTCGACAAGTACGCCGAGAACCCTTTCTGACAAGTCCTCAACTGAAACGTCTGTGGTAACCAAATCGAAACATCAGCACCAGAACAGTCAGAAATCGCCTCAAATCGGCAGGACTAAAGGCAAGAAGGGTAATTAAACGTCCCTTGTTGAGGGACCATCATACACGTGCACGTTTGGCATGGTGTTTGGACAGACAACACTGGAATCTGAGGACCTGGCGGAAAATCCATCGATCTGACGAGAGTCGATTCTTACTCTATGTTACTGATGGGCGTGCACGTGTTTGGAGACAGAAGAATGCAGCTTATACCTCCAGGGACATCCAGCCAACTGTTACGTATGGAGGTTGCTCTGTTATGGTATGGGGATGCCGGTCTCTTGACTGCAAGCTGGATATAGTCACCATCAGGGGCAACTTAACGGGAGCTCAATAAATCTGGGACGTGCTACAGCCAGTCGTTGTTCTTCCTTTCGATAGCCATGCAATTGATACACGACCACAATACATGGACGACAACGTACGGCCTCACCGATCACGTGCCGTTGTCGAATACAAGCGAGCCAAGGCAGTGACAACTTTGCCCTGGCCAACAGTAAGCCAAGATCTGAACCCTCTGGAGCATTTGCGGGATATTCTAGGTCGGCGACTCCAGGCTCGGAACCCTCCAGTACAGAATTTACATGAGTTGAAGGCAGCTCTGCACGCTGAGTGAACGTTATTGACACAAGAACAGATCCGACGTCTGACTGGAGGCATGAGACGTAGGGTGCAGTGTGTCATCCGGGTACGTGGCGGTCCTACCAGAGACTGATCATTCTTGAACATGTATACTAGGGTCTACAAAGAACATTTAAAAGTGACAATACCAATGCGAATGTGTTTTGTGTGGTAAGCTGCTGGTACGGTCAGTGCTAGCGATTGTGAGGGTGTGGGGTCGAATCCCGCATGAGACTCGGCCCGAAAAAGTACAAGAATTTGTACTATTGAAGATAGTGTTATCCCAAATGTAACCTTGTTATACATGAACAAGGATGAAATACATGAATCTGTTAATACTTACCCGACCTTATCTTCAACTGAATTTAAATATTGCTACAGTGCCAGACAAAAGTCAATTCCCCTGTATTGCAGTCTGAAAGTGAAATTACTGCAGTATTATCGCAACGGGAATCCAGTCGGCTCGCAGGACTGACCCGTGATTTCTGCACTACTATCGCAGTAAAAGAGTGGGAGAGTCGCAATACAGGCGACTGAGCGGTTCAGTGGCTACCGGGAGGGCGGGGCTTACATGTACGCGCTAGTCATTACTGCGATCAATGCTTTTGCGGCCACAAATTGACGGTTTGACATGTGCGTAAGATGGTCCTGGATGGATGATTGACTCAATAAACTAAAGATATAGTGATATTTATCTTAAAAACGAATTTATTGTTATTTATTTGTGGGTCTCGAAAGTCCTACATGTACATGTACGCCTGTCCGATTATGTAACAAAGTGAGACAGTTTGTAATAAACTAAATTTCTTATTCACTGTTATGTGAGGTAAACGCGATTAGAGAGAATAGCATTCCTGTAAACACATGCAATTGCACTGGGGAAATTCACTTTATATAAAGTTTGAATATTGTCGTCCACATAATAGTGTATTTAGAATTATATTCAGTTACACAGTGTGTACATATTGTGTAGTGTTTATTATTGTTCTTGTAAAAGTAAACTGCTTGGATATGATAACGGATACATATTTTGTGTAGGTGTTTGTGTGGTGTGGGGAAGTTGTGGGTCGGGTATTCCCCTGAAGCCGGTTTTGAACTCCGGTAAAATCCTTATATGTTGTATATTGTTTTGACAATGCTTGTGGGTAATATTAGAACTGATCATTTTGATGATCCGGAAACGAAATGAAACCTGATTTTCAAAGTGATAACGTATGCTGTTAAGTTGTATTATACATTGATTGTGCTCATTTAGAATTGCATAAACATATAGAACTGACGGCGGAAGGGTCATTTCCATAACAGCAAATGCATTTCAACTTTATTCACTGCCGATGATATGATCACCAAGCATCTCAGAAACGATTCGCCGAAACCATAATCATATTTCATTTACATTGAAGAATGTTATACAATAATAATGATTGATATACTTTTATTTATATTTATATTAACATTATCAATTACATATTTGGTAAGGGCGTCGTTACATTTACATTGTTATATCTTTCTTATAATTTGTCGTAAAAGCATTAAATTAGGTCTTCTTTCGGGGATGTTTCTTTCTGTATGTTAGTGGATTTGATTAAACTGTTGGCTTATCTAATTTCGCTCCCGTTTATGAAATGTGTAATTAATTATACAGGCAGATGCATAAATCAAAACCGTTAACATACAAGTAGTAATCTCTCAGTGATAAGAAATGTACTTTTAAACAAAACATTTTCAAGATATTGGATTTTAGTTTGAGGTAAATTTGACAGGTTAATCTGTTAAAGACACGCATATATACATTCAAGGTTCAAATATGTATTCCCAAATACATGTATGCATGTCTATAAGATACATGTAAATAACTATTACTGTACATTATAAAGATTTACATGTATGATGTTTATTGCATATAGATAGATGTGTGACGAATGTAAATAATTTTATCTAGATAGTAGATACTGTATGTTTGTGGACTATTGTTGCTTCGGTTTCTTAGTTTGTTTAGCGAATATATTTACACTTCTAAGTGGAATTTTGTATGTATCATCTAATGAATAAACTATGAATTTATATTCATATAATCCCTATGATATTTGATCTAAAATGTACACAACATTAGTTCAGTGTGATTTTATTTTGAGATTTTAAATAGATTGTTTTTAAAAAAAAAATTAATACACAGTTGTCATGACCATTTTAATAAACATATATGGAAACGAATATTTATATTAACATGTCAACATACAATTAAACGGCGTTTTCCATTTACATTTATAGCCGGACATGTTATATCCTTGATTTTATTAACCCATCCAGACATAATTAACATAACCGATTCAATAGTATTACTTTAGTATGAGAGCGTACCGCTCATTCCCGCCAACAGAGCACTGCGTGTGTATGAGTTAAAAAGAAATCACTAGTGAAGAATTGGGGCTAGAAGAATGGGTGTTTAGGTTGATTAAGGGATTGTTGCTCTCTGACAGAAAAAAACCCGAGATACATGTACGTGCTGAATGATCTGTAACAAAAGTTTAAATGCCAATAACTGTGTAGTGAATTTGAGATGCGTGTATCCTTTACACAATGTATCCGAAAGTATCAAATCATGTAGATTAAATAACTGGCTGATGCAATTATATCATCATTCGAAGATCAAAGTAAAGGAAATATATTGTCGGTACGACTTTAAAGAAAATGGCAACAAAAACACAAAGTATTTTATAATCGCGCGTCTTAAGCAATCCAAATAGACTCAGAATATCAAGGTACGATACTTGAACCTTTCTGATAATTACCCTACGGACATAATTTCTGAACTTCCATGTATAAGTAAATTTGCCTCCAATTAAGTGAATAAAACCGTAATATAAAAGCGTACCGTCACTGACACTATCAATGTATATAACACCTAAATGACCGTTAGCAAATCGTGAATATTTGGAATTTTTTAATTACGGTTGATCAGTGGGTGACCAGTGGGTCACGTAATGTGATAAACGCGCGACTACCTAAATGTATGTTACGTAATCCGGTATATCATTTATTTCTAACGACTGAATACACGCTTACAATACACAACCCACTTTCAATACACAACCCGTCCCTTGTCTTAAGCAGTGTGCTTATTCGTCTGCGTTGCGTCTCGCCGGGTTTATTGTCTCGCTCGATATGACATGAGTCTGTGGATAGTATGTTTTAAAACGTAACATGTGTCTCATAAGTCAATTTGGCTGGGTATTTACTAATAATTTGTGCTATATTGTACAATTGTACAATGAGTTCTATGCGTGACACTTTAATAAACTATAACTGTCCAAACCTCAGTCACAAGTAATATATAAAATTGGATTTTCCAATAGAGTGTGAAACAAACGCATCGTCATTCGTTAAAACTGCTAGTGATGCTCTTCTATTAACATGTAGTGTTCATATTTTTTGTCATCAAGCGATATTGATCGAGGTCACGGTTACCGATTGGTAAACTGTGCTGGTGGTTGGTCCCTTGCGTTGAGAAAAAAGTCACTGGTCTAGCCTTCAAATTCCAAATGCAATTCTTTCATTTTCGGTTACATTCAGTCTTTAGATTTGAAATGTTTCATTCGACTTGTGAATCGTCATATCTTTGGGAAAATATCAAGACAATATTTCTACAGGTTGTTTATTTGAAACATGTCGAAATGTTTTCAGCACAAGGTCGCATTTATGGTAAAGCTGCATCCATTGTGTTTCATAAAATTTTATTAAGCTTTAATACGATCCAACATAACATATGTGCTGTTTGTAATTACAGTGCAAATAAATATACTCGACTTGCATATTCATCCCGAATAACCAAATACTTGTTTCCAATTAAAATAGAGTAACATCATTATGCATATGCAGAAACCAAAACTAAACGTCCCATTTATATGTACAGTAGTTATATGACCTATTAAATATGTGACTAATTTATCAGTTTGTCTCTTATAAATAATATTCCAAAATTACGTTTAAATCATTTGCGCGCGCCACACGCGGTGCATTGTCCGGTTTTCAATCAGAAATCACTACTGTTAGCTTTATATCGTCAATATACTAAGTAGACTAAGATCAAAATGGCAATCTTCGGCAACAGTCAGTACTTCCCGATAACATAACATAATCTAGAACACAACGTTTTGCATAGACAGACAGACAGACAGACAGACAGATGGATGTTCCTTTAAGAGCCGATATCAATTGTTTAATCAATGAATTAGACAAGGAATTAGATGGATATACGTCTCTGGTTTAATTATGATAATGCGAGGTTATGGCCGACATCAAATGCGACGGTTTGCGACAAGGGGGGCGCGAGCGTAACGCCTGAGTGAATTTACCACCGGGTGTATTTATATAACATAACGATTTTGAGTGAACGGTGTCTCCCTCGTAATACACACAGAGAGAAAGATAACATGCTTAATTCGCCATAGTCAGGCATGCAGACAGACAAGTTTGTTTAAGTGTCACAAGTTGAAAACAAAAGAGCCATCATCAGAGGTGGTATATCTCCCCGGTTGAATAATCAGTTTTAGCGGTATACAATAACACACCACTGGAAGATAGAATATGTTTTAACTGCAACGATTTTATTGAAAATGAAGCTCATGTACTTTTACACTGCCCCTTATACAAAAATGTTACTAAAAATATGCTATCTTTATCTTCTACTTTGAATGTTTTAATAATATATCGGATGTGGAACAGCTTGCATTTATTATGTCATGCCCATATATTTTTAGAGTTAATGCCAAAACCTGCATGGAAGTCTTAGATTTTAGAAAATCCCTTTTATATATCTAGCAATTCTTTTTACCTTAACAATTTACCTTGGGTTTTAATAATATAGTATACTATATAATGTGTACATTTCATTTTTATTAAGGTCCTTTAATATGTATATATGTAGTCTCTCATAATCCCATGTGGGATGGCTCATCACTTTATATTTTATCGACTTGTATGTAAACATTTGTATGAGGTGAGATTTTGTAATAAAATATCTGTCTGTCTGTCTGTCTGTCTGTCCGGTATATAACTACCCCTCAGGGCTCATCTACAGGATATGAAGGACTATATGTCTGTACAAATGAAATATTAACAAACTAACGTTTTTATAAGTTGCTTTCTACAGTTAAAATCATGTGTATATTTCATTATATGTGTATATATTGCACTACGTAATGCGTGATAAGACAAATCGTACCCTTCTCACAAACTTCAAAGGATTTATCTCATGTAATTGATGTAACTGTTGGTTTCAAGGTATTTATTATGACGGGATCGTTAAACAAGGAAGAAATCTCCATACAGACATATACTTAAACAAATGAGTGACGATTATAGAACAGAAAATGTTACATACACCACAGAAACAAAATAAACTAGTCAACAAGCATTAAAAAATGTGGGTAGGCGTTATATAATTTTTGCATTGTTTATTTTAATTTTCAGCAAACTTCGGTATGACTGAGTGTACACAATAATGATAAGGAATTCAATTAAAATCTCAAGTCAGTAACTAAATTGTTTTCATAATGGTCACGAACGTTTACAGACAGATATTTTATTCAAATCTCACCTCGATTGCACTTTTATAAATATGTTGATTTATTGATAAAAAGAAACAGGCAGAACATCGAGCTACCCACTCTGGGGTTATGAGAGACGTGCTATTCGAAGTAGATCACGAGATCAACAAGTGTGCCGGTGCCTGACACGGCGGTATCCATTGATGTGATTAAATTGCCATTTGAATGGGAGTTGGTACACTCGGTGATGCAATGGGCATAGGGGTACCGGTGCCTTTGGACAGTACGGAAGATACAAGTGTCTTACAGTTCCGTGCAACCTGTCAAAACACCGTGTAACTAACAGCATTATCAATCGGTTTTGCCGAACTATGAAACGTGATAATTATTACAAGTAAATAATCACAGACTTATATATCATATTGTGTAAGATATCTTCTTTAAGGAAATGTATAATATACAAACATACACACCCTAAACACATGTATGTACTTGGAGAAACACCATACTAACATTAATCCATCTACATGCAACACTATTGTTTTACCGTTGGGAAATATATACAGGGAAAAAGGATTGTACCCATAAATGTCTGATAAGAAAATAGACAATGTATCAGAAAAAGAAACTGTGTGATATGACAGAAGCGTCATCGACCAGTGTAACAAATAAATTTTGTCCAAAAAAAAGAGAAAAATTAAAGTCGATAATGGTTGTTGTAATGTGAGTAATATTATTAAACTGATAAACCTTTAGTACCTGTTAGAATAGAGTTTTATTCAGATCTTCGTTTTATTATTATTATTTAGATCCCCAAATGTACACTTTCACGAACATATCTTATAATGCTACCATTATACAGTTTAAATATATTTCGCTTAGACATTCTGCTTCTTATCGTTTTATATATATATATATATATGATAACTTTTTAACATTGTCTCATGAGCCAAATAATGGCTGTTTTTTTAAACACATTTTAGTTATTTCATGTCGTATTTAAAATGAAGTATACACGGATGTTGAATGTGTGTCATTTTGTCACTATTACATTACATTATCTCATACAACATGTGTACAAGTAAGAAATGTTACCGCCGGTAAATTCCACAACGTAACACTATGGTATTTATTCGACGTGAAGCAACGACAACTTCAGCAATCATTTGACAGTAAATGCACATTTCATCTTTACGCCCGCCCACTACAGTACTAGACCAATCAGCTCTCAGCAGCTTAATTTGGGACCTGGACGCATCGGAATAGCCCCGCCTACATTCACGCAGTCATCTCGCAATTATCGTGCGACAGAGACGCTAATTTGGCGGGAGACTGTCGCGTTCCTGTCGCATGAATAACGCAGTCATGACCCAACTGTGCTCCGACACGATTGCGGGAATACTGCAATTTTACTCCCATGACTTTTGTCCGGCACCGGAACTTGTGGTTACTTACGATGTGTGTGATTACTTACTACAAACAAATAATATATGGAACTCATCTTTTGTACCTTCTGTACCAATGTTTAACATTTGGTTACTTACAATGTGTGTGAAAACTTACAATGTGTGTGATAACTTAGTACAAACAAATACTATATGAAACTCATATTCTGTACCTTGTGTACCAATGTTTAACATGTGGTTACTTAAAATGTGTGTGATAGTTTACTACAAACACATCACATATGGAACTCATCTTCTGTACCTTCTGTACCAATGTTTAACTTGTGGTTACTTACGATGAGTGTGATTACTTACTACAAACACATAATATATGGAACTCACCTTCTGTACCTTCTGTACCAATGTTTAACATGTGGTTACTAACAATGTGTGTGATTACTTACTACAAACAAATAATATATTGAACTCATCTTCTGTACCTTCTGTACCAATGTTTAAATTGTGGTTACTTACGATGTGTGTGATTACTTACTTAAAACAAATAATATATGGAACTCATCTTCTGTACCTTCTGTACCAATGTTTAACATGTGGATACTTACAATGTATGTGATTATTTACTACAAACAAATAATATATGGAACTCATCTTCTGTACCTTCTGTACCTTCTGTACCAATGTTTAACATGTGGTCACTAACAATGTGTGTGATTACTTACTACAAACAAATAATATATGAAACTCATATTCTGTACCATCTGTACATGTTTAACATGTGGTTACTTACAATGTGTGAGATTACTTACAATGTGTGTGATTACTTACTACAAACAAATAATATATGAAACTCATCTTCTGTACCTTCTGTACCAATGTTTAACATTTGGTTACTTACAATGTGTGTGATTACTTACTACAAACAAATAATATATGGATCTCATCTTCTGTACCTTCTGTACATGTTTAACTGTGGTTACTTACAATGTGTGTGATTACTTACAATGTGTGTGATTACTTACAATAAACACATAATATATGGAACTCATCTTCTGTACCTTCTGTACCAATGTTTAACTTGTGGTTACTTACAATGTGTGTGATTACTTACTACAAACACATAATACATGGAACTCATCTTCGGTGCCTTCTGTACCTTCTGTACCAATGTTTAACATGTGGTTACTAACAATGTATGTGATTACTTACTACAAACAAATAATATATGGAACTCATCTTCTGTGCCTTCTGTTCCTTCTGTACCAATGTTTAACATGTGGTTACTAACAATGTGTGTGATTACTTACTACAAACACATAATATATGGAACTCATCTTCTGTACCTTCTGTACCAATGTTTAACAGGTGGTTACTTACAATGTGTGTGATTACTTACAATGTGTGCGATTAATTACTACAAACAAATAATATTTGAAACTCATATTCTGAACCTTGTGTACCAATGTTTAACATGTGGTTACTTAAAATGTGTGTGATAGTTTACTACAAACACATAATATATGGAACTCATCTTCTGTACCTTCTGTACCAATGTTTAACTTGTGGTTACTTACAATGTGTGTGATTACTTACGACAAAAAAATAATTTATGGAACTCATCTTCTGTACCTTCTGTACCAATGTTTAACATGTGGTTACTTACAATGTGTGTGATTACTTACTACAAACAAAAAATATATGGAACTCATCTTCTGTACCTTCTGTACCTTCTGTACCAATGTTTAACACGTGGTTAATAACAATGTGTGTGATTACTTACTAAAAACAAATAATATATGAAACTCATATTCTGTACCTTCTGTACATGTTTAACATGTGGTTACTTACAATGTGTGTGATTACTTACAACAAACACATAATATATGGAACTCATCTTCTGTACCTCCTGTACCAATGTTTAACTTGTGGTTACTTACAATGTGTGTGATTACTTACTACAAACAAATAATATATGGATCTCATCTTCTGTACCTTCTGTACCTTCTGTACCAATGTTTAACATGTGGTTACTAACAATGTGTGTGATTACTTACTACAAACAAATAACATATGGAACTCATCTTCGGTACCTTCTGTACCAATGTTTAACTTGTGGTTACTTACGATGTGTGTGATTACTTACTACAAACAAATAATATATGGAACTCATATTCTGTACCTTCTGTACATGTTTAACATGTGGTTACTTACAATGAGTGTGATTACTTACAATGTTTGTGATTACTTACTACAAACAAATAATATATGAAACTCATCTTCTGTACCTTCTGTACCAATGTTTAACTTGTGGTTACTTACAATGTGTGTGATTACTTACTACAAACAAATAATATATGGATCTCATCTTCTGTACCTTCTGTTCATGTTTAACATGTGGTTACTTACAATGTGTGTGATTACTTACAATGTGTGTGATTACTTACAACAAACACATAATATATGGAACTCATCTTCTGTACCTTCTGTACCAATGTTTAACTTGTGGTTACTTACAATGTGTGTGATTACTTTCTACAAACACATAATATATGGAACTCATCTTCTGTGCCTTCTGTTCCTTCTGTACCAATGTTTAACATGTGGTTACTAACAATGTGTGTGATTACTTACTACAAACAAATAATATATGGAACTCATCTTCTGTACCTTCTGTTCCAATGTTTAACATGTGGTTACTTACAATGTGTGTGATTACTTACAATGTGTGCGATTACTTACTACAAACAAATAATATATGAAACTCATATTCTGTACCTTGTGTACCAATGTTTAACATGTGGTTACTTAAAATGTGTGTGATAGTTAACTACAAACACATAATATATGGAACTCATCTTCTGTACCTTCTGTACCAATGTTTAACTTGTGGTTACTTACGATGTGTGTGATTACTTACTACAAACAAATAATTTATGGAACTCATCTTCTGTACCTTCTGTACCAATGTTTAACATGTGGTTACTAACAATGTGTGTGATTACTTACTACAAACAAATAAAATATGGAACTCATCTTCGGTACCTTCTGTACCAATGTTTAACTTGTGGTTACTTACGATGTGTGTGATTACTTACTACAAACAAATAATATATGGAACTCATATTCTGTACCTTCTGTACATGTTTAACATGTGGTTACTTACAATGTGTGTGATTACTTACAATGTGTGTGATTACTTACTACAAACAAATAATATATGGAACTCATCTTCTGTACCTGCTGTACCAATGTTTAACATGTGGTTACTTACAATGTATGTGATTACTTACTACAAACAAATAATATATGGAACTCATCTTCTGTACCTTCTGTACCTTCTGTACCAATGTTTTACATGTGGTCACTAACAATGTGTGTGATTACTTACTACAAACAAATAATATATGAAACTCATATTCTGTACCTTATGTACATGTTTAACATGTGGTTACTTACAATGTGTGTGATTACTTACAATGTGTGTGATTACTTACAATAAACACATTATATATGGAACTCATCTTCTGTACCTTTTGTACCAATGTTTAACATGTGGTTACTTACAATGTGTGTGATTACTTACTACAAACACATAATATATGGAACTCATCTTCTGTACCTTCTGTACAAATGTTTAACAGGTGGTTACTTACAATGTGTGTGATTACTTACAATGTGTGTGATTACTTACTACAAACAAATAATATATAAAACTCATCTTCTGTACCTTCTGTACCAATGTTTAACTTGTGGTTACTAACAATGTGTGTGATTACTTACTACAAACAAATAATATATGAAACTCATATTCTGTACCTTCTGTACATGTTTAACATGTGGTTACTTACAATGTGTGTGATTACTTACAATGTGTGTGATAACTTACTACAAACAAATAATATATGAAACTCATCTTCTGTACCTTCTGTACCAATGTTTAACTTGTGGTTACTTACAATGTGTGTGATTACTTACTACCAACAAATAATATATGGATCTCATCTTCTGTACCTTCTGTACATGTTTAACATGTGGTTACTTACAATGTGTGTGATTACTTACAATGTGTGTGATTACTTACAATAAACACATTATATATGGAACTCATCTTCTGTACCTTTTGTACCAATGTTTAACATGTGGTTACTTACAATGTGTGTGATTACTTACTACAAACACATAATATATGGAACTCATCTTCTGTACCTTCTGTACCTTCTGTACCAATGTTTAACATGTGGTTACTAACAATGTGTGTGATTACTTACTACAAACAAATAATATATGAAACTCATCTTCTGTACCTTCTGTACAAATGTTTAACAGGTGGTTACTTACAATGTGTGTGATTACTTACAATGTGTGTGATTACTTACTACAAACAAATAATATATAAAACTCATCTTCTGTACCTTCTGTACCAATGTTTAACTTGTGGTTACTAACAATGTGTGTGATTACTTACTACAAACAAATAATATATGAAACTCATATTCTGTACCTTCTGTACATGTTTAACATGTGGTTACTTACAATGTGTGTGATTACTTACAATGTGTGTGATTACTTACTACAAACAAATAATATATGAAACTCATCTTCTGTACCTTCTGTACCAATGTTTAACTTGTGGTTACTTACAATGTGTGTGATTACTTACTACCAACAAATAATATATGGATCTCATCTTCTGTACCTTCTGTACATGTTTAACATGTGGTTACTTACAATGTGTGTGATTACTTACAATGTGTGTGATTACTTACTACAAACAAATAATATCTGAAACTCATATTCTGTACCTTATGTACATGTTTAACATGTGGCTACTTACAATGTGTGTGATTACTTACAATGTGTGTGATTACTTACAATAAACACATTATATATGGAACTCATCTTCTGTACCTTTTGTACCAATGTTTAACATGTGGTTACTTACAATGTGTGTGATTACTTACTACAAACACATAATATATGGAACTCATCTTCTGTACCTTCTGTACAAATGTTTAACAGGTGGTTACTTACAATGTGTGTGATTACTTACAATGTGTGTGATTACTTACTACAAACAAATAATATATAAAACTCATCTTCTGTACCTTCTGTACCAATGTTTAACTTGTGGTTACTAACAATGTGTGTGATTACTTACTACAAACAAATAATATATGAAACTCATATTCTGTACCTTCTGTACATGTTTAACATGTGGTTACTTACAATGTGTGTGATTACTTACAATGTGTGTGATTACTTACTACAAACAAATAATATATGAAACTCATCTTCTGTACCTTCTGTACCAATGTTTAACTTGTGGTTACTTACAATGTGTGTGATTACTTACTACCAACAAATAATATATGGATCTCATCTTCTGTACCTTCTGTACATGTTTAACATGTGGTTACTTACAATGTGTGTGATTACTTACAATGTGTGTGATTACTTACAATAAACACATTATATATGGAACTCATCTTCTGTACCTTTTGTACCAATGTTTAACATGTGGTTACTTACAATGTGTGTGATTACTTACTACAAACACATAATATATGGAACTCATCTTCTGTACCTTCTGTACCTTCTGTACCAATGTTTAACATGTGGTTACTAACAATGTGTGTGATTACTTACTACAAACAAATAATATATGAAACTCATCTTCTGTACCTTCTGTACAAATGTTTAACAGGTGGTTACTTACAATGTGTGTGATTACTTACAATGTGTGTGATTACTTACTACAAACAAATAATATATAAAACTCATCTTCTGTACCTTCTGTACCAATGTTTAACTTGTGGTTACTAACAATGTGTGTGATTACTTACTACAAACAAATAATATATGGAACTCATCTTCTGTACCTTCTGTACATGTTTAACATGTGGTTACTTACAATGTGTGTGATTACTTACAATGTGTGTGATTACTTACAACAAACACATAATATATGGAACTCATCTTCTGTACCTTCTGTACCAATGTTTAACTTGTGATTACTTACAATGTGTGTGATTACTTACTACAAACAAATAATATATGGATCTCATCTTCTGTACCTTCTGTACATGTTTAACATGTGGTTACTTACAATGTGTGTGATTACTTACAATGTGTGTGATTACTTACTACAAACAACTAATATATGAAACTCATCTTCTGTACCTTCTGTACCAATGTTTAATTTGTGGTTACTGACAATGTGTGTGATTACTTACTACAAACAAATAATATATGGATCTCATCTTCTGTACCTTCTGTACATGTTTAACATGTGGTTACTTACAATGTGTGTGATTACTTACAATGTGTGTGATTACTTACAACAAACACATAATATATGGAACTCATCTTCTGTACCTTCTGTACCAATGTTTAACTTGTGGTTACTTACAATGTGTGTGATTACTTACTACAAACACATAATATATGGAACTCATCTTCTGTGCCTTCTGTACCTTCTGTACCAATGTTTAACATGTGGTTACTTACAATGTGTGTGATTACTTACAATGTATGCGATTACTTACTACAAACAAATAATATATGAAAATCATATTCTGAACCTTGTGTACCAATGTTAAACATGTGGTTACTTAAAATGTGTGTGATAGTTTACTACAAACACATAATATATGGAACTCATCTTCTGTACCTTCTGTACCAATGTTTAACTTGTGGTTACTTACGATGTGTGTGATTACTTACTACAAACAAATAATTTATGGAACTCATCTTCTGTACCTTCTGTACCAATGTTTAACATGTGGTTACTTACAATGTGTGTGATTACTTACTACAAACAAATAATATATGGAACTCATCTTCTGTACCTTCTGTACCTTCTGTACCAATGTTAAACACGTGGTTAATAACAATGTGTGTGATTACTTACTACAAACAAATAATATATGGAACTCATCTTCTGTACCTTCTGTACCAATGTTTAACATCTGGTTACTTACGATGTGTGTGATTCAAAAGTGAATGAACATGCTACTTGGCTAAGTATTGAGATTTGCACCGAACATTACAGTAAACGTAGATATTAAGGAAAGGAGTGTTAAGATCAAGGTGTACATGTGTGTCTATATGGATGCCTTTCTGAACGCATGGTGAATGAAATTTATCAACATGTACATTAAAGGTGCTGTAGCACGTTTTTTGCAAATTTTATTTTTTCAAATTTCTCATTTATAATGATATTTTATGTCATTTATATTTACTTCAGAGGGTAAAACATCTTATTACACAAACCAATTATCCGTAGTTGTAATAACGGTGTTGCGTAAAAAGCCAAAATTGCATGGCGGCCATTTATTTGTGAACACATTTTATTATTTCGAATGACAAAAAAATTCCCGTGGCTTTACGGAACCATATTCACTCATTTGTAACTTGATTTTCCGAAGAGAGAAGGGTGTTTTACTATTGTTGACATTATTTTTCAAATACATTTCATCGACTTATTTGAGCGAAAGAACGTGCTACAACGCCTTTAATATTGAACTTATATTTGTATTTAAGATCATATTTAGGGAATGGGATACGACTGTAAAATAAAGAATGTCTATTTTCAAGTGACATACAGCCAAATTTCTCTGTGTGGATTTTTAAAATAAAACAATGCTGTAAAGATATCTCGATAAGATTAACCTACATACCAGAGAAACGGGAAGACATCTGCGGGTGACTGATTGATCCTTTCACTAGGACAACATCCAAATCTGAAGAAAATGGAAGAGTTATGAAGAACAGGATAGAGTAATCTAGCTCTGCTTTTTTATAAGTATATATAAATCGCCATCCATGAATTTATTTGAGAATGACTAATATGAAAATCACCCCATCCAAACTGTGCTGAACAGAACCATGGGTCTATGGTGCAATGATGTGTGCTTATTTAATGTTTTCATTTTATGATTTTATGATTTGTAGTAATACATGTTCAACTTCTATAATACCTTATAGTATAGTATAAATATTTACAAAACTCTGATCTTTTATCTAGGTCTCTATTGTCTATATGTTCTATAACCTGTTAATGTCATTGCAATTTTACAATTTGAGATTCAAATATTGTTTCAACAGATAATGAACCTTCATGGGCTATTGTACAGCATTAAATTATGATTATTATTAATCTCATCATTTGGATGTGTATGAAACATCTTCCATATTTGAAGATGACGCTCGACAAATTAGTCCAAATGAAAGCAAGTGATTGGTTCAATGTTTGACGTTTCAGTAACCTGTTTGGTGAATGTACGATGCTGCACTTAGTTAACTTATTTGGAAGTTTAGTCATGGACAAATATATTTGGCATCGGTTTGTAACATAAAGTTATACAGTGCAGTATAGGATAACTATACGTTTTCAGTGTCATTTATTTGTCAATATACACTACCGACTAAGCGCCATTGTTGACTTTCATGGCAAAAGATTCATTATTTATAATAGTAAAAGGTCTATACTCAACTTATGAAATAAACATGTAATTGAGAAAAATGTGTTATGTTTTAGTCCGAAAATATGATATAAATGATACGGATACATCCTTGGTTAATCTCTATTTATTCTAGTTTGGTGAGTATATATTGATTTTAAATCAACAAACATTAATAAATAAATTTTGTCCAGAAACGTTTACATAAAGCAGGCCAAAGAATGAAAACAAAATTATCTAGCGTGTTTACAACGTGTACAATTTTCAAACATAAGGGTATATGATACACTTATTTACAGATTCAAGTGAAAAGTACAACAATGTCTGTCGTCGCCTTATTAAAATTAAAAGAGACTTTCGGATGGGACATTTTAAGTATTATCTTATCAAAATGGTCAAAAGTCATAAAATAATAAAATTAACTTGTTTTCATTTATTTAAAAGGACTTCTCTGTCAAACTAATATACGTGTAGTGGACAGTGCTGTAAAAATGTGGTTCACAATAAAAAGCATTACGAGCTAAACATGTTATTCTTAGAGGAGCAACACCACATCTGGAAAGCGCTTAAGCATCAGAGCGAGGCAAATGGCAAAGTTAACAGAATTCAGGATGATATTCTGCATAAATTCTTAACCTTCATTGCAGTTTGAGCAAGATCAGAAAATATTACATAAATTCTAAAATTCCAATTAAGTTTCTTTTTAAGATATGAGAAAATTTGTTTTTTTTGCCTTATCTCATTCATACAAATAGCACATAAATATACAGCCTTTAGACGTTCCATCCACTGCACGCAAGGTTTGTGTTCACACTGTATATAGTTAAGGTTCTCTGTGGCTAGGTGAGAGATTCGAGGCGTGTAATAAGTAACAAAGTATGAAATTCTTTTAAAAATCTATAGTCTTTATTTTAGATGTATATGCTTATGTATGTTTAATATTAGTGAAGAGACACTAGATTCAGATGACATTCTATTTATTTACATGTCTGTGATTTTTTTTCTTTCATCTTCCATTGTTCATAAACACCAATCAGTTTTTTCATATTACGTTATAGAACAGTCGATCTAAATTTATTTAAATTGTTAGCATAATGTAGAACAGTCGATCTAAACGTATTTAAATTGTACAAACACAGAATGGCCTATGTATGTACTCAAACAGTCAGCTGCAGCATCAGTCTACTTGTGCATTGTTGTCTGGTCGGTGACATAGACTATTGATAAGATTTAAGTGTTTTAGGCCTCTTTTGCTGCTTGGCTTTTCCGTTTCCGATACATCGATGTGGACGAGAACCCAGTCCCTTTTTTGTGTTGTTTGAAGTAAAGACTTAGAGCATGATAAAGCACTCCAATATTCAACATCGTGATCCTTTTGATAGTTGCTTGTTCATTCATCGTTTTTTTTTTATATAATTCTGTTTCAATAATGATAATGTAATAATAATGATAATAGTAGTATATTCAAACAGCATAAATAAAAGGTAAGGTAATCATTAACTAATGGTATACAGATGGACATTACTAGGCCAATTTATATTACAGAAAAAGCGTTCTAATATAATAATAAAAAAAGAAGAAGACAACCTGTCAAGAACATAATCAATAAATAAGCAATTGTTATGTCTGAGGTGATAAAATCAGTCGATTTATAATAACCATCCTAAAACACCGCATTTGAGTTTACAAAGTAGGGTTTTGTTTAATTAATTTCGAAGTGTAGAGTATAAACGAAATCTAGGAATAAAGAGTGAAGAGTTACTGAATGACTTGCTGTCTGAGGATTCCATGTCCATAACATTAACATATGATTAATTTATGTTTCATGTGGTCTATATTGAAGATAAAATGCAATGTTGTGTATGTCAGATATGAACTAGTAGGCGTTTACGTAATTTATATAAACTTACCAATATGATTCTCTAAGTAAACGCATATTAGGTGTTAGGTGTACTTACTTTGCGATAGGAAGCGATCCAAATAAAACACAGTTGCTTCTGCTGTGACTAAATGACTCAAGTAAAAAAAAATTTCTGTGTAACATATGTTTTCTCTTTCTATAAACACTTTTGATTTTGTAATATGTAGGAAATATTCAATGCATCCCTTTTAAAATCAAGATACATTTCTTACTGCTTTGGTATACGAAATACCGTAGGTGACAGCTGCAATGTATCGTTAAGACCCATGCATCCAATTGCCAACCAATAAGCAGACTCATTCAAAAGATATAATCATTATAATACGACTTCTTTTATGGTTGCATACACTACATGTATGTTCCCGGTATAGAAGAATCGCCATCTTAGGTCTTTTTAAAAACGTCACAGAGAAATAACATACACAACATAATTACTCAAGCAGCTGATCAATATGCCACGTTGGCAGAAGTCGTATGGCATACTTTCAAGTGTTTAATATACATGTATATAATTATTCATATGGTAGCAACGACGATTCAAAATAAATAATTCGTCAAAAAGTGACACGTCGACAAGAATGTATAAAACGTGTCAATTCAAAATAAAACCAACACGTAATGCGATAATAAACATAATGTCTGCGTTTTTTTTAAAAAGTGTTTTATGATAAGTTTTATAATGTTAATTTTAATTGATTTGATTTGTCCAACTGAAATAGGTTTGTTTACTGTAACTGTTCAAAATATTTATTATTTAAAAAATGCCAGTACCGTCGTTCTGATGTCTATTTCACTGTAAGTGGGATTAAATGACTGTCGTCCTAATGACCCTTTCCGTCATTATTTGTGAAAGGACATTAAGGTGACAGCGAACATGTCATTAGGGCGACACTCAATCATCACAGGACGTCATTAGGGCGACAGTGACTTTTGGGCGACAAAATCACTGTCTCCCTAATGTGCGACTTGAGCACACTTTACCACAACGTTGTTTAAATCTTTTCTTCTGTTGAATTGTAAAATAAGAATGTTCCAATTCTTCAATTTTGAGAGTTTAATTTGGCAAGGTCGCTTCTATAATTAAGTAGTTTAAATTGCTGTGTGTGAAAACCAAAGATAGTAAAATTAGTGTTGCACCCCCTACATTTATACCTGAATAAATCGCACATCAAAACATCTTTTATCATGCAAAAAAGTAACTGATTCTTGAAATTGCATCTCCTTTTTCAGAAATTAATGACAAAAGGCTATCAAATGAATTAACTAAATTAACGGCCATATGCTAGTTAGCATGTATGTTATTATAAGGAGAAACATGATAACGTTGGCGAGCATATGGTAAGGTTGTGGACTCTGATACTAACTGAGACTATCGGTAAGGAATGAGTCCGTTTTTAAATGTAAAACAGGCTTTGTTATCGCGTTATACTGAGGACTCCTGATAAATAGAGTCGTTAATAAAGTCCTTGTTTGGAACCTGAAATCCCTGTTTACAACCGCGCTATATAAGCTGCTTTTGTACCGTGGAATATCATCTGCCTCGATGGCCGTTGGCGCAGTAAACTAAAGCGCTAGCTCACAAACCACAGGTACCACCGCAGTTTCTTACAAAACATTTGCTATTCATCATCTGTCATATATTTGAGACATTTTTCTTCAGTTTCTTCAGATTGTTACTTTCAAGCCATCCTCTTAGCAAATATATCAAGGTCTATTATTGCTTGGGGGGCGCACACGCCCCCCAAGTTATTATGTGTTGATAATCGACGCTATATTACAGTTGGAATTTTCAAAACAACTTTCAGCCAATGATATACGTTGTCTTTGTATCTTTACAATTCTAATGACCAATTAACAGTGCTGTAGCAAATTATGAAGCACGTGACACTGTGGGTAATCCGAAATAATTGGCACAAACAGATGTGGAATTTGATTTTTCTGTATTTGTCATATCAACATAATTTCTCCTCATTTTGCCATTTGACACTTTAATAAACTTGTTTACTCTATATTAATTTAAGACAATATTACGCAAAATGAGCGCTTTCGTAATAATTCAGTACATGACTCTGCATCCCAGAATCAGAAAACACAATCCATTTTGATAATAACTGACCTACTTTTCCAAGATGCCTGATCCAAGCAATAACGTAAACACTGAGCGCGCATGTTATGTCCCGTCCTGAATATTACTGTGCGTACCAACTTTATAAGGATAGTCTGTTTGTTGCACTTTTGAACAAGTCTTCTGTCTGATTCTGTCATGCCATATTTTCTCACTGAAGCATTTCTTTGTAATCAAAGTTCGAAATACATCAATGAACAGTTCGGTTTAAAACTTTGTCGATGTACTTAACAACTTAAATTAGCCAAATATGAAATCATTCTATTGGTCTCCATCACTTTCAGTCACGGTAGATTCTACATCAAGACGTTTGATTGTAGCCTACATAGACAGCTTTTACAGTTTCCATTCTGTTACGTAAATATATAGGATCTGTTTGCCACTCATTTTTCTCTAACGATTAAACCACTTGGGGGCCTACCTTCATGGATATTACAGGCAGATGCAATTGTAACATAAGGAAAGTCAAGTGTAGAAAGCAAATTAAAAATAAAGTTTCGAGGAGAGCAGAATAGATATCAATAATTATTCTACATGTCTTCAGCCAACTTCCGTGAGAAGAGTTATGGGTTCGAATCCCTCTGTTGGATTCTGTTTTGAAAGTTTTAAACTTTTTTTTCGCATCGAGTCATAGGTAAGGCCTTCTCGATAATCCAGAGTATACGAACAGATATATGTATATAATAAATAATCGCTAATTTATTGCAGCGTACCGTATTTCCTCTCATAGGGGCCGGGCCTCAATTAGCAGCCGGGCCTCTAATAGCAGCCGGGGGTAAAGGTACCTTTAAATGAAAATAAGGGATGGGCCTCTTAAAGGGGTTAATAATGAGCCCGATTTATATCGCATCAATTATTACTCCCTATCAGATTCATTTATACTTAAATGTTTCCAGGCACTAAGAAGTTTAGAGTACAACATTAAATCAGGTATACATGAAATGGCGAGGACTTTGTGTTATTCTCTGAAATTTAAGTCAGTTATCAGAGGTTATCACGCTTATTGGTCAAACCTAAAAATAAAATAAGAGCCGGACCTGCAATAAGCGCCGGGGGTAAGAGCCCTTAAATGTTAATTAGGGCCCGGGACCCTATAAGAGGATATACGGTATACTCTGGGTTACCGAGAATGTAGGTTAGGTTGAAATCTAAACAGTTGCTAGGTTATATTTAAAATTCGGTAAAACCTTAGTCGTAGTAAAACTTCAAAATTGGTGGTAATTTTAAACATACAGAGAGGATATTATTAGACATGCGTTAACCTGAACATGAAAAGAGACGTCTGATTAAAAGATTTTACCGGATGGAGAATGAGGATGGATGAGGTCAGGCGTAGGCTACTCTGTTTGGATTTGATTAAATAAGGTTAAACAACATGTTTTCATGTTTCAATTATCCAATTAATCATTCATGGGTTTATAGAAATGGTTGGCCTAATTATAAAACAGTACTGGCAGTCATTTCTTAAACTTAAAGGGACATTCCGTCTGTTAATGTAGTAAACTAGGTCAAAAGTTACCAATGGTGTTCTTTTATCGAGAAGTAATGACCGTTGTCGAAAATTAACCTTTAAGTGCCAATCTGTTCAGTATAGTTACATTATTAAGATATTTAGTCTTGATTATGATCGAAAACCGGACAATGTTCCGCGACTATCGCACGTCAATCGTTCAAACGTAATTTTGAAAACTTATAGGTAGCAGACAAAGAGACAGATATTTGTTGGTACTGTTCAATGGAACATATAATTGCCATACATGTCAATGAGGCGCATGAATTCGGCTTCTCATCGTGTATTAAGCAGTTGATCGAGTTTCATTGAAACAAGTTATTGTCAAGTATTTGGCGTTAGGGGATACATATGCAATTCGAGTGAGATGATTTGGACGTAAATCAGGACACTTGATATTTGTGTATGTATCAAATCTAAATAAAATTTCATGAAAAACACGGAGTGTCCCTTTAAGACTCCGACTAGACTAGCAAACACCCAGGCAAGACCCTCATCATGCATTTTCCAACCGAGCACCGATATTCACCAAAATCACCACCTCATGTTCCATTCACTAGATCTACTCAGTTGCCCCCAAAGCTTGCCCTTTTAAAGGCTTTTCTTGTTGTAACTCCCCCTAACAGGGTTTACAGTTGTCTGTGTAAACCCTCCTTGAGGGACTTACAATGCTGTAAGTCCCTCGTACCGGGTGATACGGTTTAAGGCCCCTTTACACAGACATAAAGACCGTTGTGCGACCTCTGTGCGACCAAAAAACATAACAGATCGCCGTTGGACGCTCAAGGGAGGCAGAATGGTTGCTAATGTCGTGAGGAGGTGGCACAAGGGATGTTTAGACATCGCGCTTGATCGCCAAGAACGTGGAGGACGCCAACAAATTTTGAACATGCTAAAAACTTCCGCAGAGGGGTCGCCGACGATTCTGGTCGCTCAAAGGTTGCTCCCATGATGCAGAAAGGTCGTACAATGGACGTTCTAAGGTCGCAAAGGACGCTCAATGATCGCCATGTAAGAAATTCGCTAACGTTGGGCGATGCCTCTGTCTCCCTTGTGCCTTCCTACTGCGTCCTCTGTGCAATCAGAGCCGTTATATCATGACCGTTCTGCCTTCATGCAGCGATCACGACAACCTTTGTGCGACCATGACGAGTGTTGTGCCTTCTTTCTGCATTCACTCAGCCTTCTGTGAGCGTCCTCGTAAATTCTCCAAAAAATAGATGATCGATTCTCACATGTTTCCTTGTTTCTGTTGGCAAATCTTTGATAAGACTATGGCACCAAAAAGGGGCAAGACAACCGAAAAGTCAAGCAAATAAAGATGTATAAAGTCACTTGTAAAAAAACGCCATCACATATTTACCTATAAGAACGGAATGCTGCTGTCGGATAGAGTCGATTTTAAATGTCATTGAGTTTTGTAAAGAAGTACGCACAATTTCATTCATGCGGGTTGGATCCTTTTATCATGATCTTTATTCAAACACATACGGGTGTTTGAATAGCTTTTTTTGTCCTGAATGTTGGGTAATTTTCTTTTCAAATTACGAAATACTGAAAATAGGACATCGTAAAACAAGCCAACTTTTTTATCTCCCCGTTAAGAAGATTTTAAAAAGAGACTAGGTTTTACAAGGCATGATTTTCAGAAGTATGAACAGATAATGTTTGATAAACTTAAATGTAACCCATTTGAATGATGAAGCCCTGTTTCATTCGTATGTTTACCAGTGGATTTAATAATTTAATGTATTTTTGTATATTTACTTCTTTAGTTTTTTTTATCATATTCTTCTGCAAAAAACAATTTTATTTTAATTTATTGCAGCTGCAAAAGCTGATTGGTTGGTTGGTTGTTTTTGACTGTTGGAATGGGACTGATACAATTGAGACTAATGCAGCTTATTATAGACCCTAGTCTATCCAGGTTGCCGAATGCTCCCAGGGATCACTGAAGCATTGTTCAGGTATCGCAGAGGAGGCAGAAGTGTTGCTGCATGGTCGGCCAACTGTCGCCATAGTCGTGAATGGAGGCACAGCGAAGGCACAGAGGAAGCACAGAGGTGGCACAGAGGAAGCTGACGGGTTGTACGGGGATCGCCGTTGATGCTGAAATGTTGTTAGGGTTGCAAAGTGAACACCCAGCGAAGGCAGTGTTGAGGTTCCGTAAACGTGCAGGTCGTTCAAAGATCGTCATGGAAATTACCGTTTTTTGCATTTTAGGTCGTACACAGACGCACGAAGATCGCAGGAGCATTTACACAGAAACGGGATTTCGCAAAATCAGCCGACAATTGAGCGTCCTGCCCATTTTTTTGGTCGCTCAATGGTCGTACGAAGGACGCGGCTCTGTGTAAAGAGGCCCTTAGAAAGGTCGTTTGGATTATCACGTTATATGGCTAGTAGGTTGATAATGATGGTTGAGCCTAAGATCAGAACATATAACATGTATTCTAATATTTCAGTTCAGTTTCTATGTAAGATATCAGAGGTGCGCAATAAAACCGTTTTACCGGTATTAACCGGTTCAAAGAAAAAATCGATACCTATTACAATATATATGCTTAGTGAAACCGGTTTTTACAATACACTTAGAACACATTGTAACATTCGGAAATCTTCAGATGTATTTCCCTTTTCCACATCGAATATCATGCTTTCTTATAAAATGGTAATTGTAGACGATACATATTTACTGGCATGCTACATACTATAGTAAGGTTTACCGTGTCGCAGTTTTCTTCAGTTATCAAAGTAAATGTACGATTGGGACTGATGAAAGCCTACACGTTTAATAATGAGTGCATAAACGTTAACAAAGTCATGTAAACGGTGAAGGATTACACGGATTATAACTTGGTAGCAGTGTATATATGACTGTGAAGTTAGAAAATGATGCCTGCTTTACATTTTGATGTTTTTCTGTATGGAACTAGTTTTCACAAAGTCCCTCATGAGGTGGAATATCATCTCCCCTGAGAAGGAGTTGTTATCCCGAACATCTTGTTTTCTTATGCATTTCTTATGGTTTTATATATTCTCATTCACCTTCTCCTTAATATAAGATACACGTGCATCACAAACAGGCTACGAAGTAGTTGTAATATCAATTAATGTAATTAAACGTTGCTCTGTAATTCACACGTCTGGTGAACATTTAACAGAAAAACCTCTTTTTCACTGCTTGCTTTTTTCTATCTACTCTACTTTAAATTGTTAATGACATCAGGCCTGTAATTGTCCATTTGAGATCAAACCTATCGTCACAAATTTCAGATAATCAGAAACATTATATAGTGAACTTTAAAATAACTACCATACGTAATACGTACAGTTTTAAATATTTAAATTATCTTTTTAGCGGTTTACTTACATGTACGTTGTTGTTGTAACGGCGAAGGACACCTTCTGAGTCTCAATAGTTGCTGTGACTTTCTGACTCATGTGATCATTATATATAAATTATAATGCCTTCAAATTAAATTTAATGAAGTCATATCAATTGAAGATATGTCCCTCAGGTCTATAGACTATTTAGTATATGAAATGATTACTCAATAAAATGTTTATTTAATTCACACGAATTCAGGCGTCATGCAATTACTGTACAGCCCTGTAACATATGTTCTCAACATCTATAGTATATGAATAGAGAATCAATGAACTTTTCTTTCAATTCAAACTGACGTAATCATTCGTAATTTAACCATTATTGTCAAACTTAAGAACTATTGATTCCCCATGCGACACATGTTGAAGCTATATAACATGTAGTTTTATTTAAAGTCACATATCTAAGTGCTAAATGGGAAACTTGATTGTTGTAATTCGCGGTTTATTTTACTGTATAAATTATTCACATTATAAACACAAGATCTATAGGTATATACAATGTCACCGTTTGCAATGTGAAAATTACACAGTGTCACACACACACACACACACACACACACGCACACACACACACACATATTTGTGTGTGTCCCCAATTCTAATGTTATTTATTATCCTGATTCTTTAAAGTGTCTCACTCAATATTGCTCCTTAGTCCATCTCTTGGGTTGTGTGAATATGTTTGCACCGTACTAGGCACACAAATGCACCATAATTGGAACAGTTCACTTGTGTGCAGGTAAACGTATCACTGCCACAACAAACAGTGTAGCTATCATTCCCTTTAGTTTTTTATTCTATGTAGGCATTAGTAGACGAAGGAGGCCGTCGATATATGTGACTTTGTTTTTTTAGTGTTTATATATGCATATATTTTCACAGTTATGCCATTAATGCCAGTCTACCTACCTCACACTTGTCAGCTCTAGTTTTGGGGGCTGGAAAGATTTGTTTAGGACTGACAAGCTTATGGATCAACCAGTCCTTGGACAGGCAACATTTTGAAACAATTTAATGCACTGCATAACATGCACTTTGTTCTCTGGTATAGTGTGGGGCGTGTTTCAAGAGTATGACGTGAATAATGGCATGAATCTGAAACACAAATATATATTTTTTCAAAGTTTAACATTACAGCCAGAAATAGTTTATTTAGACAGCAAACTGCAAGTCTTTTACAAACGAATTAACCGGGCATTGAATTATCACACCAGTCACATTTTATATATATATATACACGGTAAAAAGTGGTCATGTACTCGGTAACATCTCGTTTTGTCCTATTGTGTAAACATTTAAGTACTGGATCTGAATTGTGTTAATGTTGCAGTCCGGGGACTGTAGATCAGATGGAACTGTTGATAATGACATTATATTTCTTATTTCCTTATTTCGACTATTGGACTGACCAGTCCAGTTGACTAAATGTTTGTCTCGATTATAATAACTTTAGAGCAGATGGTTCCAAAATCAAGGAGGAAATTTACTGCATGATTTGCTGTCTAATTATTTCTGTCCATAACATTTATAAAAGAATCATGTATGATACCTATGGTCGATATTCAAGATTCAATGTCATGTAGTGTATGTCAGAAAACTAGAAACATTTCCGTAATTCGTACTCATTTATCAATATCACTTTCCAACGCATAAGTTTCATGTACTTTCTTGCTTGATGAAGCGGTCCAAATAAACCACAAGTTTCCACAGTTGATTCCTCTGTGACTAAATGACTCATGCCAAAAATCTTTATACAGTAACATATAACATGAGACTAATTCCTTACTAATTTGATTTATATAGAAACAGTGATTCCAAACGTGACAGAAGCACATACTACTAAGACTCAACCAATAGACACCTTTTCTCACACTTATATTGTGATTATTATGCGACTCACTGTATGATGTTATTGACTTGCATACACAACATATAGAGTCTTGGCATGAATGACTCCACATCTACACGTACACGTCGTTTAGACTATCTGGCAAACTTCCCCATTCAGAAAAATAACATTAAAAAATAATTACTCAAGCAACTTTGCAATATGTCACTTTCGCAGAAGTCTTATGGCATACTTTCAAGTGTTATAATATCTATTATTTCTCATATAGTAACAAAGAAGATTCAAAATAAAGCATTCGTCATAAAGTGACACGTCGACAAGAATGTATAAACTGTGTCAATTCAATATAAAACCTACACATAATGCGATAATAAACATAATGTCTGTGTTTTTTTAAAGTGTTTTATGATGAGTTTTATAATGTTAATTTTAATTGATTTGATTTATCCAACTGAAATAGGTTTGTTTACTGTAACTGTTTATTATCTGAAAAATGCCAGTACCGTCGTTCTGATGTCTATTTCACTGTAAGTGGGATTAAATGACTGTCGTCCTAATGACCCTTTCCGTCATTATTTGTGTAAGGACATTAGGGTGACCGAGTGTGGTTACTCTTTGAATGATAGTTTTATGACTATAGCATCTGCTAAATGATAATTAAAACTTACAAAACCTATTTTAATATTAAAATTAGGCATAATGTCATAATTTTCAAAATACACACCAAATCATACAACTGTCGCCCTAATGGCTCTTACACGCTAGTATGCGCGTGTGCGTGCGTGTGTGTGAGAGGAAGGAAAGGAAGAGGAAGAGAGCGATAGACGAGATACAATGAATATACAAGCTTTGCAAAAGCTAAGAGTTTAGATGAGCGTTAAAAAGGTTTAGGACAGGAGATATATGCAATTGCGGGTATTTGTGTAATTTCAAAACAAGTCGTACACAGGAAAGAAATGAAATAGCAAAAAAAAAAAAAAAGAATTCGATGGATTGGTTTCATATACAATGTTTAAGACTGATCAACTGCAGACCTTAAGGACCCACAGGTTTGAAAAGCTGTGGGTCCTTAGGAGTCACTGTGGGTCCTTACATTCTGTGCTAAAACTTAGTTTTGGAATTAAAACAAATACAAATCCACCAAATACTCTTTATATTCTTTTATTTTATACCAGAGGCAGCCCATGGCCTCGCTTCAAGGATCGATGAAAAATTTTGTATTTTCATAAACTATGAGAGTGTTTTGTGTGAATAACAACTGATTGTGTTGACACTACACTAAGAACCAGGTATGTATTTTCATATGTCTACCATTTTTTTTTCAGTATCATATTTTCAAGTAAAAAATCATAAAACCAAAACAATATCATGCTAGTTTATCAGATTAGTCATAATCAAAATAAATTTGGTTAAAATCTTATTAATGATCTTTCTTTGAAATCAGCTCTGTTAACGATATCTTGTGAAAAATGTAAAGTATGTCGAATGAGAAAAATAAACCTATTGGTCTAAATTCAAATAATGATATTTGTAAGCATTACCCTTTTGTTAAAACCTGCATTAGTAGCATTCTTAACCGAAATATAAAGTAATAATTCTAAAGTTGTCAATATTTCCAAAGCCAAAACTGTTTGATATATATCAGTTTGAAAATATTTTACACGAAGCTCGGCTTGATTCACGACTGCCAACAATAGTTTGTCTTTGAAATGTATAAACAGTACAAGCAAGACGATCTGTTTCTAAACGAAAGCAAAAGAAAAAAAGATAAAATAAGAACATTTATGAACGTGGCAATGACGATATCAAACATATTTCAAATATTTCAAACGTGACAGAAACAGTTGGTATATAACATCTTACATCAGTTTTTAAAATTCACATTCTCGCTGAAAACATAGTTATTGCATAATATATGTAATTGTTGTTTAATCAGTTGGAGAATATTTGTAACTGCTGTACTTGCAATCAAAACGTTCTGTGTTGACTAGCTCGTAGACATAAAAAAAAACCTGCAATACAATATTACACTGCCATTGCCAAAATTAATGAAGCCTGATGAGAAAACCGCACTTCAATATTCCTTCATTATATACCAACATTTATATCAACTGTAAGTATGTACGTGTTCGGCCGTTTTTATATAACGTTTAACTACAACGCAACCTTGAAGTAAATTGCCCGCTGTTCAGATCACGTTGTCCAACCGTTTTCATTACATGTCATAACAAAGTTTATTGTCTCGACTGAACATGATTAAATTGTCGTGACATTTTGTCATATTTAACAGCACAATATTAAATGAACGTAAATAACTAGTTCAATAGAATCTAATGAATAAGATACGAAAATAGTAAACATTAGCACATTTTAAGTTTGTCTTTTTGTGATTTGTACACATTTCTTTTCATTAACTATTCAATTTCTCGGTAATAACATGCATTAAGATAGAACAGAAATGTTTGAAATTTTAAGAAATCAAAGCTTGAATAGTAAAGGTTTTACATGGGTTATGATTTTACTATTACCAAACAATTGGATGTCTGATAGATGTATTCATACACCAATGATGACTAACTTTACTTGTCGCCAAGAAACACGTTTCTGGGTCATTTCCTGTCTTGGAATATCGACCTTTTTCCACCAATATATTAGTTAACAAAAAGAATATGTGACATCGATTCCTGATAGCTGCAGGCAGTAATGGCGTGCAGCAAATCAAATATGTCGGCCCGGCCCTGTTTCAGTCGGTCCCGGGCCTACATACATCTATAAAATCTCTTGAAATTGGCCTTCTTAACATTTTTTGTGACACTTTAAAAATAGGTTCTCCTTCAAAAATAGTTATAGAAAATATATACAGTTATGGGTTTAACGTGGTGTGTAATGTCTAGGGTTAACGTATCAAAATCATTGAAAGACCAACAGAATCATTGACTCTGAGCTCAATTAAAAGATTTAAAGATGGGACCTCTATTGTTTTGTCTATTAGAGGCTCATACAGACATACAGACAGATTGTTTAATAACGTCTCACCTCAAAATGTTACATAAAAATATATACAACATTAAAAGAGCCACTCCTTTTGGAGTTACGAGAGACGAACAGTATTAAAATGTACAGTAAATATTACGAATATATATGACAGTACAGTAAATATTAGAAATATGTAATAAGAAGTACAGTAAATATTAGAAATATGAATTAAAAGGTACAAAAACAATATTACAAATATATATTAAAAAGTCACTCAGCATTACAAATATAGGTTGAAAAGTACACTGGTAAAAAAGACAAGAGTCTAATGCGTAAATAAAATATCCTTACGTAAATTTAAAATTGCCTTGCAGGTTTTGGCACTTGCATGTACAATACTTGGGCTTGCCATGATAAAACATACTTTAACAACATCACTTTGTTGGTAAAATACAGTCCAAACATTACTACATTTAACTAAAAGATCTTCACGCACACCATTATAAACTGGACATTTAAGCAAAACATGCATCTCATCTGCCACACAGTTGGTACAGTTAAAACAGACTCTCTCATTAACGGGGAGATTAGAATAGCGCCCAGTTTCAATTTTTATCGGGGCAACCCCGAATCTGAATACTGCTATGAATCTTCTGTTTGGTCTGGACATTGGGAATTGGTTATAACATTCCATCTCGTAATCCTTCTTGAACTGGTTGTAGAGGCGTAGCTTATTTCCTTCCATCCCACTCCTGCTGTATTCTTGATTTATTGCAGGTTCCCACTTTTCTCTAAAGTTCTTAAAAACTCAATCTTTCACGTCCCTGGCAATCCGTCTGTTATGAAAGTTATATTCTGTTGGGATGAAAATGTCTAACGTTAGGGCTTTATACTTGACATGGACTCTAAAATTCCTATTGTACTTGTTTTTAAAAGCATGTTTATTCGCCCACATGAAAACTTTTCTTGACAACTTATGTTCTTGGGGGGAACTTAGGCGTTTATAAAACTTGGAAACTGTCTCCCATTGGCGAACTGTAGGTGGTATCAATCCCATGTCTCCCGACACTGCGTTAATTTTCTGAGTCCCATTAAAACCTCATAGCTTTATTCTGTACAGCATTGATGCATGATAGATCGTACTGTCCCCATATCGCAGAACCGTACTGTATAGTAGACCATACCATCGAATCATACAGTTTAGTGTAGGTTTCGTACTGCATACCACCAGAGCATTGTAGTTTGAAATTAGCAAACCAAGTGCTCTGTTTGCCGAGTTTGCTACTGCCTGACCCATCCTTTGATAATCGAGGTGTTCAGTAAGAAGCAAACCTAGATAGTTATAGCAGTTCACTATTTCAATAGTTTTCTTTCCGGACGAAAACGTTGAGGTTGTTTTAGTTGAAGACTGAATTAATTTCGATTTTTCTTCATTTATTTCCATCTTGTTGACACGACACCAGTTACCCAGCCTATCAAGTAAAATGTCCATATTGTCCTCGTTCTCTGTGATTAAAACAATATCGTCAGCATAAGCTAGAATTCCAACGTTGGTGCCGTCGACGTCCACGCCAAGATTCAGCTCATTTACAGTTGTAATTAAATCGTTTATATATAGATTGAAGAGAAGGGGAGATAACAGGCACCCTTGCTTCAGGCCGCACTTAACATCGAACCACGGTGTGTACTGCCCACACACACGCACACAGCACTTCACATCTTTATAGAGTGATAAAACAGCATTAAAAAAGTTTCCGTGATATTTCTCCCATAATAGGTGGCGATCAATGCAATCATATGCCTTGCGAAAGTCGATAAACGAAACGAAAGTAGATTTTCTTTGGCTTTTTCTGGTCTCAACGATAGAAGTCAGTGTGGACACGCGATCAACTGTAGAACGACCTCTTTTAAATCCATTTTGGTGATCAGATACAAGATTATACAGTTCAGCATGTTTGGAGAGTCTGTTATTAAGTATCCAACAGTAAATATTGTACGTTGAGTTCGCTAGAGTAATGCCCCTGAAGGCGACCCGATTGTATTATGGAAACCCGAGATTCCTTAACTGACCAACCATAAATATGTTCAGGGGAGGTCCCAAAACTAAACAAATCCTATTTTCATGTATCAACTAAGAACTTGACGAAAATTCCAACTTCATTACCCCAGCCGTTAGTGAGATACAGGTACCCTTGCCCATGGGTAGGCCCATGGAACAGTTCGCCCATGGGCTGGCTATTGTGCCACCGTCATTAAATACGGGGTTCAGACCAAATCAAGTTATAAAATGTTCATCTTCAGATACATAATAATAAATAATAATAATATTGGATATTTCTTATGCGCCATTCCATACACTGATGCATGCTCATGGCGCTACATTACTGAGAGATACAAACAAGTAAAGAAAATAAATATAAATACAATATATACAAACAAAGATGGAGAATGCTCGTGGAAGAAATGAGAAACAAGGGAAAAGCAAAATTGAAGAGATATGTTTTGAGATATGATTTTAAAGAGTCAAGGCAAGTTTGATTTCTGTGGGGAGTGGATTCCACAGATGGGCAGCTGCAAACTGGAATGATCCTTTGCCTTGGGATGCCAGTCTGTAACGTGGAACTGTCAACTGATACTGGGACTGTGAGCGGAGGGCACGAGATGGAGTGTACACAGAAAGAAGGGTGGATAGATAGTCTGGAGCCAGTCCATTTAGACACTTGTAGATTATACACAGGATCTTGAAATCTATGCGAAATCTTACGGGTAGCCAATGTAATAGTTTAAGAGTTGGAGAAATGTGGTCAAACTTAGACTTAAGGCATATGATACGGGCAGCAGAATTTTGGAGTTTCTGGAGTTTCATGAGCTGTTTACTGTTTAGACCAAATATAATGCTATTGCAGTAATCCATCCGGGATACCACTAATGCCTGAACGAGCCTGTGAGCACACTCCATTGTGATGTATTTGCGCAGAGTGCCAATCACCCTCAAATGGTGATAGCAGGTCTTACAGATAGCATAGATATAGATACATAGCAAATAATTTTGTGTATTAATGATCATACACCACCCCTTAGAAAATAATTTTCCCATGGGCGAGATTTCCCACGGGCGGACTAGTCCATGGGCAAAAATGGTATTATTTCCCGATTGTCTTTCTGATACCTTAATTTCTATTCTATTTTTAATGAAAGTGACTTTGTCAGAAACTTCATACCTCTTTTGTAATTCATCGATTGTCCAATCGTTGGATACGTTTTAGGAATATTCCTCAAACGTATTGGATGCTTGATGTCGGCGAATTCATTTTGTCATGTTTTGGACGTATGTTTAACGTATATAACATATTCAGATTGATATACATTTGTGCATTAATGTTCCTACATCACACCCTGGAAATTAAACATAATTGTTTGGATGCCTTTCTATTCATTTATGACAGAAATATATTGAACCTTGTAATAATAGTGTTGTGTCACAAGGTTACAAACATATATTTGACAAAATGATGCACGAGCCGAATCTCGAATATATTAATTCGCTGTGGAAATGACATTAAGCACACTGATACGCATACAAAAAAAGACAAGTATCAATTTGTTTTGCATAGACTGTTTATTAAAATATTTACATATTAAGCACAATTCATAAAGAGTCATTAATGACCTTGAATCTCAACATGGTACGTATTGGGTACCTGACGATGATAGATGCGACCTAGTAAAACACTACATAATTATTAGGGAAATATATCCATGTTTATAGTATATAAATTAAATCAGTCAGTTTTCAACAGGACTAAAGACATGATTCCCTTATCATATCATATAAGTCATAGAATGTCATTATACAGAGAGCGAATTCATTGATATTTACATATGTACACCATATCTGAATAATATCATGCACCTCAACATTATATAGCTTTGGGATGGATGGAAATGATTACATAATGACACATGAATATTCAATAATGCATCTATAAGTATTAATAATCGTTGATTGTCAATGTTCACAAGCAAGTAATGTATCTAATCTTCTGACTAATAGGGATGCAGGTAGATTTTAACACTGAGAGATGTGTCTTGTTGAGATCCATTTCTTGTCCCCATCTTCGTACCTCACGAGCACTCTATCTGTAAATGAATGATATAGGGGTAACGTTGTTTTTCAGGGCATTATCATTTGCAGAAGCCCGAGGTCTTCAATTAACTGCCCGACGAAGGAGGGCAGTTGAAAAAGACCGAGGGCTTCTGCCAATGATAATTCCCTGAAAAACAACGTTACCCCTATTATAGCTCAAAAGGATGGAATTTGTTCTTGGTACCCGAATTCTACTCCAAGTTTTAATAACAGTTGCATAAAACAGCAAACACAGCATCGTGTTACCGCCGAGAACCACGGTGACGTCACAAGTGAAGAATGACGTCATAGTCACTTGCCTTTCACGGCTGTTATGAACCCGAGCGGATTTGTCGGCCGTTGATCGGGGAAACGAAAGCATAATGTAGTCAAAATCTACTGATTATCATACTGATGCATAGCCGTGTTTTATGATATAACCATCCAGTAAAATAATGAATATCAACGAAACATTACATATTTAGCAAGTTTAGGATGCATGCGTACTTAGGCTACCTAAATCTAACATTGAAGGTCTACCGAAGGTGACTGAGAACGATGTTCTTCTTTATTTTGTTTAAACACTTAAAAACAGTGCGGTTGTATTGTCACATTGTGTTTATGATATGATTTGGCAAAATTACGTGTCCTCGTTTGAAAGAATGTAAAACGTTTTAAAATATTCGAGTCGATACACTCATTTGGTCGCCATATTTGTTGAAATTGCAAGAGGAGATTCTAAAGTGACGTCACTTAGAAACAAAGTGATAATGGCCCGTCGTCAGCGTTGAGAGGGTCGTTATCATTTGCAGTGGCCCTCTCATTTCTGATATCAAGATATCATGATAATTCCATCCATTTTAGCTATAATAATTGGTTTAACTCTTTATTCTAAGTACTGTAATGTTTGTATGTTCGTCATGTTCACATGCATGTATTCATTTCAAAGAAATAATTTACTATAAAAATGCGTTACCTATGTCAAAGGAATGTTTTTGTTTACTTTTTCTTAACAATTACCTTGATCTGTTTGAAGCACTGTTGCAGGGTACGTCGTTTTATAAGATACTCTATACCTCGCCCTAACTTGATCTCCAACTCGGTACTGCAAACAAAAACATCAACGTATTGTTAGAGGTAACATTTAAAATTTTACTTGTGATGTGGAATTTTACACTTTTAACACTTGAGTTCTAGTTTAGAAACCAGGATCGAACTTACCTCCGAAGTAATGTTCTGAACTCTGGAGCTCGGCACGGTTCCATCGTATAACCCATCCAATGAACCTTCACTATTCTCGCGGACACGTCGAGGATCTTCACTTTGTACCTGTGTTTGAATTGTTATTAGTATTATGCAAAGATCTACTAGAAAAGACGAAATGTCAATGCCAAAAACGATAAATAGGCTTAGCAAAAAAAGATGATGTTGATTTATCGAACGTACCCACCATAAAAGTTGTTTGCTTACATTCGAAAAAGGCATGAAACTTACTTACTTACAGTTTATATCTGTCTAATAATAAAACATAACGTGCTATTGCCAATTATATAGCCAAAGACTTATAGATGTTATACCAAGTTTATTATCTTGGTTTATTTATAATCTGTGTGTATGTGTATATAGGAATTTCCCTTCGAATTTCGTTTTCAAATACATTTACCCGGAGGAAGCCTCTCCATTTTAAAGTCATTTATAATACAATGAAATTTACCATGCATCTGTTTCCCGGTCATATGCCTCCATTTTCTTTCCCTGGGCGATAGCGTCTTTCTGAAAATTAAAGCATGTCATATTTATATTTCAGTCTATAGAATCATTTCAGTTGCAATATTATTTTATTAACTTGTTGTTAAAGAGAAATTAATAAATTATTATTATTATTATTATTATTATTATTAAATACATGGTTAAAGTACATAAAATATATCACTTTTTATCATATCAGCCACCCAAAAGGATTATGAGAGACCATATCCATCAAATATATATTAAATAAACACTACTAAAATATACATGGCATACCTACACACACACACACACACACATACACACACACACGCACGCACGCACACACACACACACACACACACACGCACGCACGCACGCACGCACACACACACACACACACATCTATAATAAATTCAGACTTTGAAATTTAAGCGATATGCTCTCTGCTGATTGGATTAAACAAAGTCACGTGACTGGTATACATTTTCATAAACACAAGACTGACAGCTGAAAAGGATAACCTTCATAACCTGACGTTTACAAAAAAATAACCTGCAGTACTACTTTATCACTGTATCATTGCGCAAATATTACACTGCTATCACATGCTCTTTTCTTGATTAAACTTTTTAAAAACCTTATAACGTGTATTTTAATTGTAGTTTGATTTGAAAGTTTGATTAAAACAGCATATTAGAACCAAAAATTAAATACTTCATCATATTTTCTATGAAATACGTTGTGCGCGTGGTGACACATAAGTGATGCGGTATTATTGTTGGCGGAGCTTAGCGCATGATCTAAGATCTACTTAACATTTGTTTTATCATGCACTGTACACTTTTTGCAGAGATTTTTTATATTCAAAAGTTTATTTACTGATTACACTTAAAGTTCGAATTTATAAGAAATAGATTCCATAATATGTTTGTTCACTGGCTTATAAACGGTTTGAAAGTTCAAGTTAAACTGTAGTATAAATGCCCTCGACAAGCTCCGGCATTGATTTCAGTTTAACTTGCACCTTTCAAACCGTTTATAAGCAAACACATTATGAAATCTATTTCTTAATTAAGCAATATACATAGTACATACTAACAATATATAAAATACTCAGTTAACATCGCAGAAAATAATTGTATAATAGGTAAAATGGACATATATACTAATTTATAAGGTTACATCTTATATATCACACACGATAACGATTGGATCAGATTTCTCTACCTATTATAATTAGTGTGTCTGCTGGGGAGTCACGCTTCACTTCACTGTATACATGGAGTTGATTTTATTACCAATTACATAAGGGTGTCTGAATAATGACAGACATACAGACAGACAAATAGTTTATTTAAGTCTCACCTCGTGCATATATACATGGTAAAAAAACAGTAAAACACACAGTTACGAGCCACCCATTGAGGGTTACGAGAGACTATTATATACACAGTTATATAAATATCACCGGTATAAAATGTTTCTTCTTTGGTCAAGTAAAAGCTTGCAGATTTTGGCACAAATAAAATACATATTAGGGTTGAACGGGATAAAACGAATTTGTATTTCATCATTAAAAAGATCAAAAGTATCACAGCTTTCAGCACACTTTTATATCAGGGGTTTCCTTATATTGTCGTAGAGCGGACAGTGTAACAAAAAGTGTATTTCATCTTCGACGACATGGCAGTTAAAACAGACTCGTTCTTCAATGGGTAATCGTTCATATCTTCCCGTCTCTAATCAGATTGGCGCCACCCCACATCTAATCTGTGCCATTGCGCTTCTGTATGTCCAGGGGAGGTAGTTTGTCACGTAAGGTTCGACCCCAAACGACGTCTTCATTTTCTGATATAGTCGTAGTTTGTTTCCACCATTTCCACGACGACTGTGGGGCTGTTGTATTGCACTTTTCCATGCCTCTGTAAAAAGATCCTGAGTTTTGACTGCAACTTCACTTTCTATTAATTGTATATGGAAGCTGTAGTCGATTAAGATCAAGATTACGAAGCTTGTTGTGAATTCGGAGGTTCCAGTTTGTAGTTTTCTTCTCAGCTAGTCTATCAGCCCATCTACAAATTCTTGATGTTAGTCTTGTGGGATCCCTGCAACTGATTCGTTTGTAGAGTCTCACTACGCTACGCCACTGCCGACTCACCGGAGGCTCCCATCCCATATCCCCGTAGACAGAATTGGTTGGTGTACACTTCTTGACTCCCATGAAGTACCGCATGGCTCGGTTATGGACAGCGTTGATAGCAGGTATGTGGTGAGTCCCCCAGATGGAAGCGCCGTAGTCTATTGTCGCCCATACCATGGTGTCGTAGAGTTTGGTGAAAGTCGCATACTGTATCCCACCAAGGATCTTGCTCTTTGATATAAGAAGACCTAGCGCTCTACTGGCCGAACTCGCTACAGCCATCCCCATTCTAGTATAGTCCAAGTGTTCCGTTAGTAAGAGGCCTAAATAGTTATAGCAGTCTGTTACTTCTAAACTGGTATCTCCACACTTGAAAGATTTATCGGTTCGGTTATGGGACTGGGTTCGGAAATGGATTACTTTAGACTTGCTTGCATTCACTGTAATTTTTTTCTAAGGCACCAAAAATGTAGACAATCCAGAAGAATATTTAGGTCGTTTTCATTTTCAGCAAGAATAATTATGTCGTCGGCGTAGGCAAAGGAACCCACACATGTGTCATCCATGTTTATACCAATGTCCAGTGCCTTCAACGTAGTTATAAGGTCGTCAATATATAGATTAAAAAGCAGTGGCAATAGCAAACAACCTTGTCGCAGCCCACTTTTAACGTCAAACCAGGACGAAAATTGTCCATTTACTCGAACTCTTGATTCCACAGAGCAATATAGCGATGTTATGGCGTTGATAATCCTCCCTCGAATTCCCATATCTTATATATCATATTTTCGACCACAGCCTTGCTCTGTCAACACAGTCATATGCCTCTTTGAAGTCAATAAAAGCCACATAGGTTGATTTCTTTGTACTTTTGCGAGTTTCAACCATAGAGGTTAGACTGGCGATAAGTTCTATTGTAGACCGTTTCCTTCGGAAACCATTCTGTTCCTCACTAACTAGTTCGTTGACTTCAACATATTCAGACAGACGATTGTTCAAAACACCACAATAGAGTTTATAAGCTGATCATGTTAGCGTAATTCCCCGGTAGGCCATCGGGTCTCGAGGATCTTCAGAGCCGGACTTTGGAATAGGGCTTATGATTCCCTTTGACCAGTCACTTGGAATAATGCCTTTGGTAAAAAGGAGATTAAAAACTTATAAAAGAAAATTATACAGTTTTCGTTTTTAAACACTTCCACTGGTATGTTGTCAAACCTGGGTGATTTTCCCTTTTTAGCTTGTATCAGGACGTGTCTGATTTCTTGTACTGTTATTTCATCATTCAGAGTTGTATCGTTCTCTTCTAGATCTGGAGTTATGACGTCACTTCCCTCAGCATTACAGTTAAGAAGCGTGGAGTATCAACTAGCCCATTTATTCAGAACATCATCTCTATCTCTGCTTATTCGGCCATCTTCCATTACTACTTCCATAGGAATAACATTCTTCCTTTCACCACCAACACCTACTTTCCCGATTTTCCTCCAGAAATCCTTATTATTCCCATCACACATTGACTCCAATTCTATCATGGTGTTTCGTTCATGAGTGCGCTTAGCTTTCTTCACAGCTCTATCAAACACTGACCTATGTTTCACATACTGTGCCCTCAGACTGACACGACGTTGCCCGCGGCACCTACACCATCTACGTTCAGCCACACACATGTGGTCCACAGTTCTGTCAGGGAGGCCATCCACCATGGTTTCTTCACTTTATGTCTTCTAGCATTAGGTGCTGAGGAATAGGTTACACGTATGGCCGGAAGAACATTACGCATCTCACTCTCTATTGCTGTTTTAAAATCTTGATAGGCATTGTCAATATCATATTGGTGTAGGGAGGTTGATTCTAGTTCACATATAATACCGCATAGCAAACTGTTATTTTCATGGGATGACATGAAGGAATTGGGAATATTTTGAGTATTGTACTTCCATGTGCTATTATCATAGTCATCATGCTCATCTACATATGGTCTGTTAATACAAGTGTCCATGTTAGTACTGAATGGTCGAGTTTACCTACAGCCACTGCATCCAGTACTCCGACTAGACCCGCTTTCTCCACTAGTGAATTTGGACGTATGACCTGAACATCTATAAAGTCATGAAGCATTTCATAATTACAAAAACAATAATCAACGACAAAAATACCTCTTGAACTAACATAGGTAAAGTCATTCACACCTCTGCGCCCATTCAAAATACAAAGATTAGCGTTTATTAAAAAATCACACAATAAACGCCCATAGCTATTAATACATATGTCAACAAGAAGACATAGTCATCAACATCCCCCGCCAGAGCCAAGAAATTGGAAAAAGGGCAATAATTCGAAATAATTGTGCATTACTCATTTTCATTCCATCAAGGTATGTTAGCCCTCAAGCAACACACCAATTTTGGTTCTCCTATCCTAAACGGTTTCTGAGAAAAACTGTCCCCTTTGGAGATACCATGAACAAAGTCCAAAAATACGGAACAATTAAGGGCAATAACTCCGGAAATAGAAATTGCACGCTTCTCATTTTCGAACTCCATCAAGGTATTCATGCCCTCAAGCAACTCATCAAATTTGGTAACCCTATTTTAACGGTTTCTGAGAAAAGCTGTCCCCTTTATCTCGGACGGACGGACGCACGGGCGGAAACACGGACGGACGGACGGAGCCCAAACCTATATCCCCCTTCCACTTCGTGGCGGGGGATAATAATGTTTCTATCAGGCAACTGATCAACACCCTCTATAAAGTCACGTTAGTCGCCACATCTTCCATTGAAGTCGCCACATATGTATGTAATGTTCAGAGATTGGTAGCGTAAAATCTGTGATAGGAGAGTGTCAAAGAACTCGACTGCATCGGTCTGTCTAACCGAGCTTTCAGGGGGCAAGTAGCACACACATAGAACCGACACACAGTCAGGTATAGTCTTGTGTTCGAGTTTAATCCAAAGTATACCTTCATAAGACTTGTCAAGGGTTGTCACATTATACACATCAGTCACTGTGTCTATCTCTAATCAGAAAGCCAACGCTTCCCGAACCACACTTCACGATTCTATGCAAAGCAGTCCTGTTATGCCCGGGCCATGTATAATTATCAACACACAGTTTATTATCATTTGCAAGATGGGTTTCCGCGATACCATCAATGTCCAAATTAAGAAAGTTAACACATGATTCCCGAACTTTAAAATTATTAGAGTTAATATCATAAGACCAACCCGCGACATTCAAAAATCCGCAAGATAACTAGTGATCACCCCAGCGTTGATTGTTATGCCTCGTTGATCGCTCCGCCTCTTGACCTCTGCTCCGATGACGATGTTCATCCTGATTGGCTGTTGATTGCCACGTGCACTATCACTACTACGTCGTTGTCTATCAGGTGTGTTGCTCCTGTCCCGTCGTGGTCTGCCGGTGGTATGGCGTCGTCTGCTCGAGTAGTCCTTGTTGTCGTCCCTCCGCTGTACACGTCCTCCATGAAGACGTAGATTCCCTCCAACTGCGTCGACCAGCATCCTCATGTTGGATTCCTGAATCCTCTGATGTAGGGGCTTGTCATCGCTGACATACACATCTCTATAATTTCTGCTGTCTTTCAGTGTCTTTTTCTCCCTTAGAATGGTTTTCTTATCTTCAGTAGTTCTACATGTGGCGATAACTACACCTGGTATCTGCTGTTCGTCGACTGTTTTCTTTATGCACCCGCAATGGAGATATCTCGTAGCTTCATTCCGTCCTTTATCACGCTGTTCACTTTATTCACAATGTTCTCATTAGTTGTCTCAGGGATATCTTTCATAACAATGACATCGTGAATATGTTAACCTTGTTTTTGGTGTCATTTTTCAATCTTGCTTCGTTGATGTAACACTGTACCTGTAAAGGGATGTATACTTATACAACCAATAGCAAAACATTATCGAACAGTTAATATAGAGATGATAAAGAGTATTGAGAATCTAGTGCAAAATAGACGTTTGCTACAAACAAAATGATGGTACATGTAGAAGATGTGGTATGCATTAATGTGTCATGGTTCAATAAATTACAAAGGATATTACTTCAATGTACTGTGCAAAAAGAATGAATAGCAATTTGTTGGATATCCTATCTAAATTAGTTTTACAACATTGCATAATTTCAAATTAATTATCCCATCTAGTACCTGATACTCTTTACTTTTGGCTTTTTTCGTTCCCATGGTTTCTTCTTCTGCACTCTATGGCTGCTGGAATAATAAAAATAGAATTGAAAGTGGCATACATAATTTCTTGATAAAAACTTCTATTGTCAAAATACGACATTTTGGTGAATATATACTGTATTTAGGAAATCAGTTTTTGATACAATCTAGAAAAAAAACGTACACAACTAATTAAGCTTAGATAGATAAGAACTAGATTTTATACAATTTATATATCAAACCAAATGTTACATAGTATCAACAACTACCTGGAATGTGTTCGTTTCGTTCTCTTCAGTAGTATTTGTTTCTTCATCGTCAGTATTCGTCTAGGAAAACTGAACAAATATGTATATTGTAAATTGTGTTTCACTGAATGCTTGACGCCAGGGTACATGTACATGCGGTTCCGATTAAGCTGTGATATTATTAACGACCTACCTGTGAATACTACGTCATCACAGTAACGTTACCGAGACAACATGAACTACGTTCTGTATTTCTATAAAATGTATTTTACATGATTCCGAATGTAGCTTACGAATAAAATATCTAGTGCGCACAAATTAAATCTTACTTTTTCGAAAGCACATCGCGGCTGCTAGTATTATGGCAAGGAGAAAGCCCGCAACGCCACGTGGCTATGCTTTGCGGTGAAACCTGCGAGAATCGGCTGGAACTAGCGAACCATGGGTGATACCACGCCGAAATTCAGTGTAGCATTGCACCCAAACCTTACTGCGTGTAGAACAGTTCTCTACTGCAAACAAAGTTGACGTGCCCCTGGCGGGATTCGAACCCCAGACCTCTTGATCCGACAAATGTGATAAGAGAACCAGGCCTAAATAATCAATATATGACATAAGAAAAATATTCCCGTGATTTCGTATAACAAAATTCCGCTTGTAAAACAAGTATTATTTTCAATGGATCTTAAAGGACAGCTAGTGTTATTAAGAAGCGGAAACTATCTCACAGGATACTGTTTCGGTCTCGAAGGAATTAAGACACTGAGCGAGCCCAAATTTAAGTCATAAAGCCTTTCAGGAAATGAACCCCAGCTCCGGGAATGCGTATCAGCATGTGTACAATGAACATGTCAGCTCACAAATGTCAAACGTGAAACATCAGTTCTCTGTTATTCTGGTCCACATTTGCTCATATGTTGCAATATGTTTCAATAATGTCGATTTTCATTTCATTGCTACGAAGATAATTTAACACCATACACGTTAATGTCTTGAACTGTAACTCGTACTAAGAACTTGCAGTTTGATTTGAAAGTGCAAATTACATATGTACCTGTATTTAAATTTGTACATATAAAATAAAGCACGCGTACATTAAAATATGTTTTAAAGGTTTTACCTTTGTTTTATTCATTTATCATATAATGTTAACCATATTTCTTCTGATAATAATAGTGTAATAAGAGCAGAAAACATACTACATAAGAAAGTACACTCATAATTCCCTTTACTGTACAAGTATTCACCACTTAAAATGATGCTATTAAATAACAAAACCAAGAATTCGTAATCTGCGCCTTGATCCTCGCTGTACTGTACAAACTGTCAAGTCAATGATAAACAAACTAAATATAACATTCATGCAGAAGGGGTTTCAACTGTAAAAACAACATTATAATTGAAATGTTCAAGTAATGTTCGCCCATATTCCAATAAAAGACCATTCCCCAAAAAGAGAACACATATTTATTAGAGCTTTGGTGGGAGTTCAGATATAGGTCTTAAACGAATAACAAAATAAGAGAAATTAACATTCAGCCTCTACTACGAGCGTATGATGAACATATTAAGAACGAAGGGAATATATAAACATACATTATTTCTATTGAAACATACAGAACGTATCTCTTTTGATCATTATAGTTAGAGTGCAATTAAGGTCGTTTGAAAACTAAGAATAATGAAAACGTCAAAAAAGTGTAATAGCTACGACAACTTTAATCATACTTGGCATATAAAGATAAAAGAACTCATGACGTCAATATCTTTGAAAGAGTCCACTATTTCCTGAGAGGGCGCCAGGAATGTCTTGCCATGAGCTCATCTGTCCGTCAACTACCTTCATTTCCTTTCCATTGAACTTGTAGGTCACTAGTTCTGGATCTGTCTATGCAGTGGAGAATTCAATTCCAACTGTCCAGAACCGTCGCCACACAATTTAGGTTGCTAATTGCGAATTATTGAGCTGTGGAGTTAATAAGAACAGTTTCATAAATGATTGATGTGTAGTCTTTTATTGTCTAACCAGGGCCATGTTCAAGAGAGGTTTCAAAGTAATCGCTCAATGAGCGATAACTTTTAAACCTCTCTTGTACACGATCGCTCAATATAGCGCTACGTAGCAAGGCGAGCAAACTTCGAGGAATTTGCGCCGTGTCGTTCAAGAGAGAATGAGCGCTACTTGAGCGCTACATTGAGCGCTACATTGAGCAATCAATGAGCGATTATAAGTGCTCGTTGTTATGGAACGGAACTCTGTTCTTAAGGGTATGTAGTTTAGTAGTTCATGTTTGCCTCCTATAAAGACGTATTATTCTCTCTGTGTTCCGTGTAAAACCATTTTCAGTTTGTGTTTTAAATGTTTATTCTTCGGACTGTAATGGTGAATTCTTGCTCGTATGTCCATTGTATTCACAACAACGATCACTGTGCATTCATAATTTCTATACTATAAATCCTACCAGATCAAAGTTTAACCACTTACTCAAAACAAAAGAAGTAAAACTGTTGAAAAAATTTTGCCATTTATCTTAAACACTATTTACCTGTATAATGCTGCGTCACCTGTACATGTGCTCAATATTTTCTTCAGTTTTGTACTCTTGGTCATTTGGCCTAACATACTGAATAAAACTCTTCTTCTCAAGGTGATTTTGAGTTTAATGTAATTCTTCAAAGTGGTATGATATATTTAAACGCATTATTTTTCCCGGGGATTTCACTTCTGATAATAAATCATCAGACTCTTACACATGTTTATCTGCGTAAGCTGCGCCGGTTATACGAGTTTATATTACACGTTTCATTCAGGTTATACTCGCGTTGACAAACACATTATAACATTTATTTCTTAAAAACTACTTTTTAATTTATAACAGAAATAGGTCTTTGAAGGGCATTTAGAAGTGGAATACATAAGAACAGGAAGATTTTCTGGATAACGACTTCTTTAATGTGCAAATACACGACGTTTCGGAGTACATACTCAGAATGTCAGAAATAAAACGGTTTATATCGATAAGAAGTGTTACTTCAGTTAGCTTCGGCGTTCTCCTCTTGTTGTCCAATTATGTCAGTCAGTAAACATTTTAAATAATGATAACCAAGCATAATTTAACATTGCTTTTATTATGGAACATATTGAACTTAATTGATATACTGACAAGTGATTCCAGGGAGGACAAGGTGCGTTAGCTTCACCGAAAAGTCCTACTTGTATTATGTGGAGATGATTGCATGCACGCGTGCCTTTAACACAAACACCACAATCTATAAACTACATTCCTCCCACCTATTGAACCAGTCAGCTGTAAATAGCCCGTGCAGACACCAAATTACGTGCTAAAGTTGGAAGTGATCAGAGATATCAGCTCCTAGACATGGACTAATCTGCAACAGTCACGAGTCCACTTCATGTGTGTCTTTTATTCTTGGAGCTCATGCAAGGAAGCACTTTGATACATACTCTTTAGTGACAGTAGTGTACACGTACATTGTGGGTACGTTAGATTCTCTACACTGGCTAAATCGGTCTCTAGTAGCGAAATTATGTCATCGTGAATATACTAAATGAGCAATAGAAATTCCACATTTGTTGAAAATAGTTTTTAAGTTCATCATGCAGTGCTTATTGCATGGGCCTTGTCCGTCTTCCGTTGTCCGTAAACTTTTCACATATTCATATTCTTTTCTAGAAAGTTTGGAATTGAAATACTGGAATTGTTGAGGGAGATACCTTGCAGAGAGATGCAACTTGGCTAATATTGGTTTTGCAGGCATTTTCCCTTAAACGATATTACGAAACTATTTGACATAAGAAGCTCATGAGTATGATACTTTATTTTATGTCAGTTCAAATACACTTTTTCAAAATGGATTTTGGCCAGAGTGTTTGGCATTTAAGCCAAAAATGTGTAAAATGTAGACATTTAATTAATACAATATGTTGTCAACATAAATAACATTCTGAACTTAAATTTGTTGACACGTCTTTACTGTAGGACGTCATAGCACAAGCCAAAAATGCCTCCAGTTAAGGAGATTCGAATTATGTGTGTTTGTCAGAAATATGAACAGATAATGTTTTGAAATTTCAAGTTTAGTTTAGTTGGTTTCTGAAGACATGATGTATCTCTGTTTTAGTCGTGTTTATCACTCGTGGATTGACTTATCTTGGCTTTGTTTGGTGACGTTTCTTTTGCGGTTGAATTGAGTGTACACAGTGACTTAAATTTGTACATTTGATCTTGACTCCCCCAGGTATGGATGTGGCAGGGTGTCACCCTGAAACCTCCACTTGAAGTCTCCCCAGAAACCAATAATGGTTGGAAGCACAATGCTGGTAATGTCATTGTAGTTGGATATTTCATTGTCACACTGCCAAAAGAACGGACGAGGAAAATACTTCTTTAAAGTGGAGCACCTCTCCGCTAGGACTACGATAACATGTTCAATGCAATGATACTGATCTGGTAATGAACTTTCAAATGAACCCATTATATGAACATGAAATTTCTGAAATAGTGAAATAGTTAATATTATCAGATAGTTGAGGGATGATTTATACAGTTTTGATATGAACCCGATTAAATCAATATGCATGTTGGAAATTATATTGAGTGAGCAAAAGTATAAAATGAAAATAATTTATATTTTTATGCAAAACAACGGTCAACTCTTGATATTTAAGAGTTTTAATAAACAGAATACCTGTTCAATATATATTTGTAAAACTGTTTTACGTTATTGGCTTCGTCTACATAAGCATTAGTCAATATTAATATCTGGGTGTAAACTTGCTATACACTCACAAGACCAATTTGCATAAGAGTGTCAAACATATAGACAGAGCAATTAAACATGCTTTTACACACATGCTGTAATTTAAAACACAGTTTCAGTCAATCTGTAACATCAATCAAATTGTAATTGCCTGAAATTTTCGATCAATTTGTAAATTACCCCTTTGAAATAAATTTCAGGCAAATTTCAAATACATTGACATGTCATATCAGTGAAAGCGCATTAAAACGGTAAATTTGTAAATCATTTTAAATTGCATATAATTTACAAATATTATCATTTAAACTATTTGATCATATTCATGTGACTTTTCCCTGATGTATGTAAATGTGCATATGTAAAAGGGACACAGCATAACATAATCAGTTCAAAAGACTATTGCATTTCGTCAGAACAAGCTGAAGACTGTATATGTGGTATGAGGATGTACTGATATCCTTACTGCTCCAATGATGCTCGAAGCCAATACACGTTAACACGCTGATACTCATCTGGAAGACCATTACACGACTTCTAAAGGACATCATTGTTGATGTATTCAAACAGATACAATCACATCCTTTCACTAACGTAGCCTTCAGGTTTCCTATCTGAGGTTTCACAATGAACCCATTGTAACTTTCTTCGATACTCGATAATGGTCTAACTCCTACACTGGAGTAACGTCCGTCCATTCCACAACTTTCCACACTTGGAAATAACGATCTTTCCAAAACCGAAAGGCGTCCTTTCCACACTGTGGAATGATCACATTTCCACAGCCCACCTTTCCAAACTGTGGATTTCCATTGAAGCGTGAATAAAATCACATTATCTTTTTTCATCTCCTTACTTCTAAAACTAAATTAATAATCACTCTTCAAAACTCCTTTTCAACCTATTTATCTTAATTTATTTTAATGCCATTACATTTAAGTGAGAAATTATATATTAATCATTTAATGTAGTATTTAATTTGTTCTTATCATTATGTGAAGCGTTCATAAAATCGTGGTTCAGTTTTCTGAAGCAACGGCAACATTTTGGAAAAGTTTTATTACCAGTACAATAAAAAATGATATTTTCCTATAATATCCTGAACATGTGATAGATGAGATCATTGTAATTTACATGACTAAATTATCATCATTCAGGTAACCAGAAATAATAGTTGAATAGGAAATTAAAAGGAAATGAGATTAAGACCATCCTTACATACAACTTATGGTGAATCTGTTTTCTCAACCAAACGAAGACATATCCACAGATTTTGCAAACAAATATTAACAAAGCGCGAGTGGCATTTCTGTATGACATTGAGTGAGTGAAATTTCGTTTCAATAGCAAATTAATCAGGAAATACGAGTCATACATTGCAATGGATGTAGTTTTGTTTTTTGTTAAGGGTTATAAGTATTAATTAGTTATGTTGGAATGTATACGACACAATTAAAAACTACTATTATTTGAAAAGATCATGAAACGAAGCATGTTTAAAATCACAGTTCGTGTGTTTTGCCTTTGGTATAGTTGGGATAACATTATCAGCAATATTATTCTTTTCATAGTGGTCCTGCAAATACACTTTACTTCATCAAAATAATTTATAAAACTTGTCAATTCTAAAAATAGTCTGTACGTTGACACTTACATTTCGATTTTTTTTTTTACTAATTTTTCAATTGCCATTATGTAATACATACGAGGTATTCGAAACTATGCACATTTATACAATTTTAGGTTATGAATCTAATTAGATTGTTCCCACTTTTAACCACCCATTCATATTTTATTCACCTAATCACAGAATATTTATTTTTAAATGAAAACTGAGTTACTAATCCTTCATGTATGTATAACTCATTAACCACACAATGATTACAAATTTGTATTATACAGTTCAATCACTGAGGCAAAATGTACATAAAGTGATTACACAGGGAAAGGACACGCATATAAAATTACTTTTGTCCATACATCATAGTTTAATTGATCTTGTACATTATCGAATATTGCACCAAGTTACAAACAAATACCAATGAGAGACATCTCACAAAAGAAAATATTGCATTTCGTTAAACTATAACATTTGAATATCATGAATATCCTTATTGTAAATTATGTAAATAATATGTGTCAAATACCTACATAAAGTTACAATTGATCATCAAATCAATGATGTAAACAGTTTTGTCATGTCATTTTGTTATTAGAATCATCTGAAAGGTGCTGCCGAAAATAGAAACTTGTTACACAACGCCAACAGTTTGTTGTGCTAATTTGCCTGACTTGCTACAGTTCCTCAGTTAGGAAGATATAACTGTATAACGCTTTACAATTATAGACAACTTGCATAGTCTAATCTCTTTCTCTCTCCTTCCCCTCTTTCCCGCTCTCCCTCTCTGTCTCTTTCTCTTTCTCACTCTTACCCTCTCTCGCTCTCTCCCCCGTCAAAGGAATCTACCTGGCCAACCTCGTGACTTACCAAGCTAATGTAACCACATATAAAAAGGTAAACATATGTCGGACTGACAGAAAAATAATTTAAAAACCTGAAACGTGTTACACAACGCCAACATTTTGATGTGTGGTATCGAATTTTCCCGACTGGCTACAATTTTGCATAGTCTAATCTATTTCCCTCTCGCCCTCCGTCTCTCTCTCCGTCCGTCTGTCTCTCTCTCTCTCTCTCTCTCTCTCTCTCTCTCTCTCTCTCTCTCTCTCTCTCTCTCTCTCTCTCTCTCTCTCTCTCTCTCTCTCTCTCTCTCTCTCTCTCTTTCTCTCTCTCTCTCTCTCCGTCCGTCTTTCTCCCTCTCTGTCTCTTTCTCTTTTTTCACTATTTACCCTCTCTCCCCCGTCAAAGGAATCTACCTGGCCAACCTCGTGACTTACCAAGCTAATGCAACCACATATAAAAAGGTAAACATATGTCGGACTGACAGAAAGATATTTTAAAAACCTGAAACGTGTTACACAACGCCAACATTATGTTGTGTGGTAGCGAATTTTCCCGACTGGCTACAATTCTTCAGTTAGGAAAATATAACTATATAACGTTTTACAATTATAGACAATTTGCATAGTCTAATCTCTTTCCCTCTCGCCCTCCCTCTCTCTCCGTCCGTCCGTCTCTCTCTCCCTCTCTCTGTCCGTCTCTCTCTCCCTCTCTCTGTCCGTCTCTCTCTCCCTCTCTCTGTCTCTCTCTCTCTCTCTCTCTCTCTCTCTCTCTCTCTCTCTCTCTCTCTCTCTCTCTCTCTCTCTCCACTCCCTGTATCTCTGTGAAGATATAACTGTATAACGTTTTACAATTATAGACAACTTGCATAGTCTAATCTATTTGCCTCTCGCCCTCCGTCCCTCTCTCTCCGTCCGTCTCTCTCTCCTCTCTCCGTCTCTCTCTCTTTCTCCGTCTCTCTGTCTCCGTTCTCTTTCACTCTCGCCCTCCCTCTCTCTACGTCCGTCTCTCTCTCTCTCCCTCTCTGTCCGTCTATCTCTCTCTCTGTGTCCGTCTCTCTCTCTCCCCCTCTCTCTCTCTCCCTCTCTCTCTCCGTCTCTCCCTCTCTCCTTGTCTCTCCCTCTCTCCGTCTCTCTCTTTCTCTCTCTCTCTCTCTCTCTCTCTCTCTCTCTCTCTCTCCGTCTCTCTGTCCGTCCATCTCTCTTTCCCTCTCGCCCTCCCGCTCTCTCCGTCCGTCTCTCTCTCCCTCTCTGTCCGTCCATCTCTCATTTCACAGTGTTGTACAATGTTATTTCGATAAATACATCATCTCGGTAAAATGACAAAATTGGTTATATGAGCATTTATGCAATGTAGCAAAATCACGCATGTATTTTAATTTCACAAATATCTTGCAATATTTTACGTCATACCATCGTATGTCATTAAATTTATATTTTATCAACATGTATTTATGTGTACGAAATGAGCCATAATAATCTCTCTCAATACATTCCATAACAACGCAATCAAATGATTGTATATTTGAGTCGTTAAGTACTGATTGTGTATTTAGTCATAATACCTGCTGAGATACACATGTGCAGTTGTTACACTGAGTTGCATAACTACTAGCTACGACAATCTCTGCGCTCAACTTGTGCAAGACCTTAATTCGGAATACATAAAACTAATCAGTAATGGTACCCGCTATGGTCTATGGTTATACTACAGCCTGCATTTAATTACCGACCCATTCTGTAACAAATGTTGCAATTTTTGTTTGATAAGACAAGTTTTGAAATTAAGTTTTGGTTTTGATATTTAAAACAAAAATTCAGAAGTAAATAACAAAATATTGGAATAAGTGTGTAGTTGTACATACAAAATCTTAAGTTAATGTAATTAATCTACTGCAACATTGTTAATGATTACCAAACAATATATGTTTATTTTCACAATTTCCATGTTAAATTCCTCGTAGAGCTTACGGTTTAACAACAGATGGATGTAGCTACATGCGAACACATCAGATGAAAGTAAAATTACAATTACGTTTTGAGTTTGATTTCAATCATTTGTTTAGATATCAGTAAATCGTTATTTAATGCCAGATTTAAATTATATCCAAAATAACAATTTTATTACATTGATGATGAATTGTGATGTTTTAAATGCAACAATAGCATACCACATAGCTGTCAATTTATGGGGAGACGTACGTTCTTCAAATTCAAATTCTTTATTTCTCAGAATCGCCACCAACGGTGGTACATGAGCTTTACAATTCAAAGAAAATTTATACAAAAATTCCAAGATGGACAGAAGGAACGTATAAACAATAATTGTGATAAACGGTGTGTTATTTTTAAGAGACAATCATATACATGTAGTTATGTTATACACATTGCTGATTACTTTAAAATAATATTTATAAATTTTGATAATCTTTTCAACTCCTTGATATTCTTAGTAGCCATTAACTTCTTAAATTTAAATAGATTTGGTCTTAAGACAGAGTTTTTCATGTCTCACATGCTTTGTTGCGAATCAATTAATCAACCAACCAACGACAACCACTGACGCGGTGGGTAGATACCCAATCACAGTGCGTGCTAATAAACATAGCTGTGTATTCTGTTAATTAACAAATATGTCTCGCATTCATGTACATAAATGTGTAAATAGCAGGTTGATACCCTCATCAACATAATACAAGCTATTCTATAATATAAGAAATTTATTCATTAAATTTTAACATTCTGTTTTTCGCTGACCTTAAAAAATGTCAAAATTACCATTCACTGTCAATAAATCATCCCATATTTAATTACTGACAAAACAAATAATAACGAACACTTGGTTTCAATTCATAGTTCTCAATTAAAACAAAATGGACAGACAGGCAACTTGCACTATAATTACAATTATCATAAGACATCAGTTCAGTTTCAAAGAGTACGCCTTTTTGTGAGTTTTGGTAATGGTTGAATACCAGAGTGCGCCCAGACTGCAGTCGACTGCAATCAGTACCGGTAAATATATATATATATATATATACAAGCGGATATGAATAAACATGCAACATATGCTAACCCGTCAGGTTTGACATATGTGACACTCAATTACCAATAACGTGATTATAATGTGATTAACATTTATATTATTTTAATAAATTTGCTTCCGCACTTCATTACAGTACAGCAAGAATGATTGAATATAGTGTTATCTTTAAGTATTGAGTCACAGAATTACGAGTTTTTACCGATAATAAGGAAACAACGTTAAATGTGTGATGACTATTTTGTAAACATTTTTTAACATATAAAAAAAAGAAATTTTATAAAGTTAAGATAAAGTGCCGCAAAATAATGGATAGACTTCTCAAATATGTATCCAAATGAGACATTCGCGCCCAAAACACTCATAAAGCACAATAAACATACAAGTTTTACAAATATGATAGTGTTACTACAGTGAGTAAGAACAGATTAAGTTTGTCAATTACCATTCTCGTGGACTGTTTTATGACCCGCAATTGCTATCTTTAGATAGGCTCAACAGCGTGTATTCGCGACTTCGCATACATGTATATTCGGTTGTGTATTTGTGAACTCTGACGAGAGTAGTCTCTTCTTTGACCAATACACATCCACGTGTATATAGGACAAGCATTCATTCTTCAACAAATTAAATTCTATCATCAAGATAGCTAACATAAGTGTTCTATTTAATTGTTGTCCCATATGTATATACCGTCTGTTTTGCAATTGTGTCGGGGTATGATTTGTAAATATTTTATGGCTGTATATAACAATAGGACAATCTTCAATAAAAATAATAAAATTTATCTCATGTTCTGTCCATCGTACTTCTTTTCGGATCACAACTTGAAACTGGGGGAATCAATCAAATATTTACTTGTATGTGACGCAAGAGAGTGTCTACTGAATTTATATATTAAGAATTAAAAAAAAACCCGGAAAATATTGATTAAAGGTATCGTTTGTGGAAATAAAGTGAAACCGACTGAAGATGTGACAGAAATTTGGAATTTGTATTTGTATTTGAAAATGATAAAATGTATAAATGCATGCTTTGTTTATGAAGCATATTACATTAAAACTGAATGCGTGTGCTATGTAGTACGTTCGCAGCAAACGGCCTACTAATAGTTTTAATTAATATATATATCATACTGATGCAAATGAACACAGCTAGCAAGTTCGTATGAAATGTCAAATGCACAACATTAGTTTTAAGATACATTTTCAACACGCATTAGTTAGCTGATAGGAGAAATATTTATTGTCAAGTGGATTGTCTTATATCTGGTTGAATCAAAATGCTGGTGACAGGCAAATATTTTTGTTTATGTTTAAAGGGTATGTTTATACAAATTGGTCCGACACAAATAATTCATCAATTTATTTAAGTCATTACATCATTTCAAATCGGGTTTTGGACCAGACTAGTATTTAAGTTTTCTTAGTGATAAGTCACTCTTAAGAAATCTATGTAAATTTAGAATCGCATTACACTCCTTAAACATACAACAGTTTAGAAAGGACTGTTACACACTGGATGATCTATGATGTTCTAATTATTCTTCTGGTCAAATAGAAGACGAATTTTACAAATGGTTAGTTTGTGACGCTTTTGCAATCAACAAACAATGTATAATCTACATATTTATAATATATCTTAATATACCTTGCCATGTTTATAAAACATTTGATGAAAACTCACGTCATCTCAAGCTGTCATGTTAAAACTGGGCCCTATATATAGAAACAACCTGTCTGTCAGTGATTCTTTAGCAAATAACTATTGCATATGTTTAACGATGCATCAATATAACATGCAATAATTATGTTCGTCTGTCTGTCCTAATAGACATTTTATAAATGATATTACACATATACTTATAGTACCGATGAGACGTTTTCACAAGGTTTGAAAACAATCTAGTATGAATTGGTGAACTGTATACGTGTCACTAAAAAAACTGCAATACACGCAGAAGTTCCAAAGATAAAATAGATAGAGGTGTCTGTAGTAGAGATCGCAATACAGTAATAACGGACATCATCAAATAATATTGTATAAATAAACAACATTATCCCAGAGAGCTAGAAAACGCAAGATTTAAAATAATTATCATTATGTATGTAAGGTAATACATAAAGAGCGATTTTCTAATTACGAAATGTTCAATGTATAACGCATAATTTCTCCCCTGGTTTATGACACGCAATTAAGCTAGGCTTGTTGGGGCGAGGAATGGCGTGTATTCGCGACTAGCTGTGGGTGTGTATTCGGATGTATATTCGTCAACTCTGATGAGAGGGTTATCTTTAAATACTAATACACATACATACACATACACAAAGAAGTGACATAACTAGAGGGAAATGTAAAATCTAGATATCTAGCTTAGGTATTCGAGTATGCAATAATGAACATGTTTATATAAATCGCCTTCTATGAAATTATTTGAGCAGAACAAATATGAAAAATCACCCCATCCAAACTGTGCTAAACAGAAACATGGGTCTGTGGTGAAATGATGTGTACTTATTTTATGTTTTAATTGGATTTTATGATTTGTAGTAATACATGTTAAACTTCCATAAATACCTAATAGTATCATTGCTTACACAACTGTGACCTTTTATCTAGGTCTATACTGTCTAAATGTTTAATTTTATAATGTAATTATTTGTAGTTATGTAGTAATATCCGTTATAAATAGTAATATCCGTTATAACATGTTAAAGTCATTGCAATTTTACAATATTACATTAAAATGTTGTTTCGACAGATAATGAGACGTTTATCGTTAATAGGCTAGTATACAGCATTGAATTGAAGCAAATGCACATACTGGTACCTCTTTGTCATCATAACTGTTAGATTTAAATACCGATATGAAAGTGTATATAGCGATTGTTGATAGATAGCTCAATGTGGCTGCAGTACAAGATAACCGAGTCAAGTGTTACAGTCCGCCAGAAAGACTTGTTTATGAGCGAATACACGTGTTACATAACACCGACCGGAACGCAGCGTTTAACAGGTATAGCCAGCTAAGCCAGGGACTCCATCTGATTATATAATCCCTGGCTGACCACCGTCAGCGAAGTTTACCAAAAATGAGATTGACAAAAAGAGTCATTGCATAATAAAATACAGTTGTATATAATGTAACAAATTGACAACATTATTGTCATGATAATCACTCATATTTTGCTTAAGCTTGCGACATAACAATCAAAAATTTCATTTGTATTATGGCAGAAACTCTTCCGCATACAATCTTAAAAATAAAGTACAGGTGAACCAACACGTATTAGTATTTGCATTCAATACACTTAAACAACATGTGTTTTTTTTTTTTCATTAATCATTCATATTCAAAACTATACACTTTCATAAGAGTAAGTCGTGTGATAGTTGTAAGGAGTCTATCGGCCTATGATAAATTGTTTAACTCATAAATATAAATTAGAATTTCCTCTGTTCATTAAATATAAGACTGTAAAAATAAGAAATCATATCAAAATAACCGGATGAAATATCGTGGAAACAGGCAGACAGATCTTTACCTATACACGTAACTGTTTTAAAACAACAATGTTTGTTGGAATGAATGTCTTCATGCTCTGTTTGTTCTGAAAGTGGATTTTTTATGCAGCATATGTTATGCGTGCCTAATAGTGTTCGAAATTTAAAGCAACACCTCATATTTTACTGGTCAACTCGATACTGTTTTAATGCTTGTTTTCGTTTTGCAATGACATACCTCCAAACCAGCTTGCCATGCTCAAACAGACTCAAACAGAGCAAGATTTTAATAAAAGTTGTGTAATAAAGAACAAGTGGAAAGGTATTGACATTAAAAGCTTTACGTAAAATACAGTCTTTGTTGGCATTTCTTGTAGATTCTCTGTGTTTGCTTTAAAGTTAAATTTTTCATAAAAAATAGTGCCGAGATATTTGTACTCTGGGACAACTTTTATGCTGGAATTGTCAATGAGAACGGGTTTACAGTTGTTTTTCTTCACTCTATAATATATAATCATTGCCTTTGTTTTCGGGGTATTAAGAACTAAAACGTGAACAAGAACGTTCTATGGCCTTATGGAAAGGGGAGTACATAATTAATTAAAATCATAATCAATAATTATTTTAAATGATAAAGTCAGCAATTGAAATGTTTTAATTTTAAATATTAATATAACATACTTCAGATTGTTAGTCTCTCTCTCTCTCTCTCTCTCTCTCTCTCTCTCTCTCTCTCTCTCTCTCTCTCTCTCTCTCTCTCTCTCTCTCTCTCTCTCTCTCTCTCTCTCTCTCTCTCTCTCTCTCTCTCTCTCTCTCTCTCTCTCTCTCTCTCTCTCTCTCTCTCTCTCTCTCTCTCTGTTAACGAAGGTACGTAAGCACGCACATTGACCCTTGAAATACTTTGAAGCGTGATATCTGTGAAACTCGGCCGTCTTTGATGAAACCATTAAGTAATTCATTAGGAGGGACACAACGTTTATGCAGAGGGCAAGACAGACGGATAACATAGGAAAACGTAAATGTCAGACAGCATATGAAGCATATGACGTATGACTGCAAGTTTCTCATTGCTGTGAATGTCGATCTGAACAGTTGAGAACAACTTTGACATAACAAACATATGCTAATGTTCATGATCGTTTCTCTCTTCTTCGTCACCCCAACTTCTAGAATGCCAATCAAAGAAATGTACACACTCTTTGAAACATTTCTTCTTTGAAATGTACATATGGTTAATACGATCGTTTATACATAACTTTGAGTAAAAAAGAAATGATTAATGGTGAGGAAACCGATATTACCCCGCATATAAATAACATGGCTAATTAACAGGTTTAGTGAACATTCTAATGTCATTGATAATGTAAATGTGAAATTCAGTCCCATGATAAACACTTAGACATGTTTTTAAAATCTACCAGTGATTGATCTTAATTGATATCGAATCTGCAAGTTAAGAAGCAGTGGTGGAGCAGTAAACAGACTGTGAGATGGGTTAATCATCAATATGACAGAACATACTTTGCCCAAGTTCTTACTGTAACTCACAGTTGTTAAGTTATGAATTTTTGTGATTCCGGTCGAATGAATAAGATGAGCTTTCGGGATAGGTCTATCAAATTTATGATAATTTAGATCACTACTGCTTGGATAAAGCATACACTGACTAATTTGAAAATCGGCCATTATTCACATCAGAAAGAACATCCAAATAGGGTAATTTGCTCTCATGAAACAAAACCTCCTATTTATCTCGATATCTTGTGTGTATTCATTTAATGTTCTCAATGTTGTTGAAAAGCGCTCTAGGTGAGCATTCACAGTTTTCTGGATATAAATTAGATGATATGAATGAACATGCCAAACTCTCATTCATTTTCTCTTTCGTTCCATCGTTAGTCAATCATTATATATGAAGGACCTACTTTTTAACTGATTAATTACTGGTTAGCTAATGATATCAATGAGTGGAATAAACATTTTGTCAGCCTCCTCTCTTCTTTCAGTGATTAGTTTCATTTAAAAGATGAGCACATTACGTCGGGGAGTATTTTTCTCACCCTGTAGGATCATGTAGTGTTTAGACATGATCATAGTGGTAACATTATACATATTTATCTTTTCTTATGATGACATCATGCCGGGATGGTTATTGGTTTTATCTTTGAACACATCCGTGATTCTTTGGTCATATGCAAACCTATTCTTTTAAAGCTGCATGATCAGTTTTGCATGATATTTTATTTGGTTCTAAAATGTACATATAACAATAGGTGCTGGTGTAAGTTATATCTTCTTAATCGACTTTCATTCTTACCCCCAAATGCTTAGTATAATAAATATATAAATGAAAACTAAAAACCCAAAACAGTTTCATACATGTGTAGTAGCCGACAATTATGGCTCTATTTCACGAATTTACTCGTTATAAGACCTATTAATGGCTATAGAAGCAAACTGTCTTCCTATCAACTTTATGAAAGTTTCCAAAATTACGTTTGACTTCATGGCTGCAGCGTGCCAAGGTTCATTGTTCGGTTTTCGATCATAAGCACGACTTTAAATGGTTGTATGTTCGTTATAATCAACTGACTGACCGTAAACTGGCTATTTTCGGTTAAAGTTGATATCAAATAACAATTAAATAACACAAATTATACCACTGGATATATATGTGACTTCACCAACATGATTATGTCCCTTTAACATGAAATAGTATCGAATTAGAGACCCAGTTTCAGTATATGAGCGTCAGTGACATTGAACTACATAATATATTCTTGCTCGAACTACATAAAAACTAAGTAAGCAAACTGCATTAATGACAGGAAGAAATAAATAGTTCAATGTATCAATGTTCAATTGTTTTGGTATCATGAAGGTTATCCATGTTGTAATTAATCCTATATTAACAGGTCACAAGGTGCATCACCAGGGATGTCTGCGACATAGGGTAGTTGGACAGCATAAATTAAAAATGCTAACCAAGAAGAATTTCCAGAACAACTAACCTCCAGTACATTTTACATTAAGTTTTTTCACCTAAAGTAGGATTTGTAAAAAAGTTTTAGAAAGCCTGTTTCTGGAGTTCGTTCGTAGGCTGATTACATTCCAATTAAAGTCATTCTTACGGATTAAATAAAAAAAAAATTAAAATCATTCAACCAAAATGGGTTTTTTTTTATTAAAAATAAAATAAATTTTATCTAATTATTGGCAAAACCTTGGTCATCTTTATGTTTTAAAACTTAAATATAACATTTACTTTTCAACAAGATCATTTTGGTTATCAAAATATATGAACAAATATTTTCATTAATTTCATCCTTTTAACAAAGTCAACATATTATGCTATCTCATTTTATTTTAAAGTCACTTTCTTGTTAGAATACATCTAAAATCAAAGTTTGAATTTAGTTTACATATAATGTTTAATTAAGTCAAAATAATGAAAACAAAAATATATTTATCAACTTATTCTTTTAATGTCAAAATAGTTATCAAAGTCTAAAAATTTCCTAAATCAAAATGATATTTAATATGGTACATAAATCAAAGACAATCTAGTCATAAACGATATTTCTATGGATATTGTTGACAGGTAGCGCTTGACAAGGGGACATAACTCCATAATCTCATTAGCGTGATGGCTGTGGAAAGACCGCCTTTTGGCCTATATTTCCAAAGGGGGTTTGGAAAGGTCGTTCTTTCCGTCTTTGGAAAGACGTGGAAAGATGCCTCTTTCCACGGGTGGAAAGATTGGAAAGATGCCTCTTTCCACGCCAAAAGAACGCCTTTCCACAAGTGGAAAGAACGGTCGTTACTCCAGTGATAGAGTTTAGTACAAACATATTTTACAAACGTTAGACTCCAATTATTCCCTTACATTCCACCTGATGAAGGAGTGAGTATGTACTCCGAAACGTCGTGTATTTTCACATTAAAGAAGTTGTTATCCAGAAAATCTTCATGTTCTTATGTATACCACTTCTAAATGCCCTTCAAAGACCAAATATAAAGTCATTAAAATATTTCCTTCATTGATATATTTCAATTTGTGTTTTAATCATGCATTAATATTTGTGAATAGGAATATTCTCTAGAATATTGTTTCCACAAAAAAATACCCCGACAGAACCCTCCCTTTAACATTTTAGAATCTTAATAATTGATATTCTGTTTTATTATTGAACCCAATGCCCTTCCTCTCAACATTTTGATTACCCATATGACTTTCCTGTCCTTAATACTATGTATTGATTACATTGATGTGTACTAAACTCCCTGTACCAGATAGTCTCTTTGTACCAACAAGTAAATAAGGTCTGACCCATATAGACATGCTAGGAACACAGGTAGACGTTTACCTGTCAGTGATGTATATCTCTTATACCTGATTGATTGCAACTAACAACAGGGGGCGTCAATATCAGCCACATATCGTAAATTATCTGATACATTCTTCTTCATATCTGACTCCATCTTAACCATATGTCTGTGTATTGATACACAAAGGTATCTTCAGGGTGGTTTGGCCTCCTCACAAATTGCCCCCCTCCAACTCGTCGTCCCTCATCTCAACCCCTTTTCTTACCTATGTACATATCCCCCTTTTTATAGCTGTTGGTAAGATCATTTACATGTGGGTTTGGTTTTCAAGATTCTTTACTGTCCATGATTTATAAACAAAATTGTCTTCTATAGCAATGTGGTGGAAGCTATATATCACCTCTTTTGCGAAAATATTAAACCATATAACCATATTAAAGACGCTGGTATTTTAAGTGATCTTACAGATGTAGGGATACCTAAACACTGAAAGTATAGTTTTGAATATTGTACAACGATGGAAAGGTCAACCATCTTACTGTCTGAACTCTCAAAATCGCATAAGACCTACAAATCAACCTCTCACACCGAAGATTGAGTTCCACGAAATTGTCGCCTTATATGTCGTGCCATTTTCTTCCAATATGGATAACAATTTTCTATGTGGCTTATCAGGTCACGTAATGTGATGTTTTACTCTCTAATGTAATAATATATTGTATAAACTTTAAAATAAATGTGAGAACAAAAATGTGCTACATCGCCTTTAGACTAAAAAAGCTTTAACAATCTATACCCAGAAATTAGAAGATGATATTGTTCCCAGACCAAGCCCCAATAACTACCTACACCCCTCCCCACTTACCCCCCCCCCCCCCCCCCCCCCCCCCCCCTTCTCTATTTTCCCTCCTCCCCCTTCATCCCCCCTATAATCTTGTAGACTATTTAGTCTATAAGGCTAGTTTGTTTGTATATGGCACCAACCGTTCTGCTGTTCTTCAAGCATCTATGAAGATCGTTGGTTTATAAGTTGGAGAGAAAATTGATACAGTTGATGATGCTTTAAACAGAAAGACCTGTATCTTCTATGTGGAATAATAACATTTGATAAATATTTTTATATCTATGAATAATTTGTTATTCTGTTGAATGCAAAAGTATAACAATTTTTATCTGAATATTTTTTGGCCTTGCATTTCATATGCACATTCTGTTTGCTACATAGCAGGAGTTCTTATATCAAATATATCAACAAGAGTTGATAAAAGTTTCAGGCTAGCCTAGGATATTTTACTTTTATCAATGAGTGTTGAAATTTTATATAAGAAGACATGAGATTCTATTTATCTTCCAAAATCATTCCTCATTACTGTCAAAGAAAAATGTACATTTCTGAACACAGCATTGCCATTTGACTTTCAGTGTGCTGATGTCATAGCACCGTCATCTTGTTGATGATGTCATGCATTCTGATGTCATCAGTTTTTGACATCACAGCATAGTAAGTCCCGACTTGATGATATAAAAGCATCATGATGTCATTTTGGTGATGGTGACAGGGCATCCACTGGCAAAAGAATATATCCTAAGAGATATCGCTTGATCTCGCACAAACGATATCTCCTGTTTTTGGATGATAAACTGTATTTTATGTTCCTTAATTTTAGACTGTTTGAAAGACTAGAATTCGGTAATATGTAAAATATAAGAATTAATTTGGTAATATAGAAAATATAAGAATTATATTAATATAATATTCAATAATATAAGAACAGTCTATTTCCAGGAGTAGGAACAGTTTAACCCTTTATTTGCCAGTCGATCCTGGGTGTGTAGAATTTGGTCCGAAAGGTCTTCATTAGTTAGGCACAATTAAGGGTCTCGTCCAAAGCCGTTACGAATATTTTAATTAGACTTAACTAGAGAAGAAATTAAGTATTGTTTTATAAAAAAAATTGCATATAAATATGTCATATTTCTTTTTAAATACATTGATACCAACATAGCGCCATAACGTCCATTTGATATGATACCCACTCTATAATGCCAGAAATGATTGTTGATCAGTATCTTACATTTGTATCAGAAAAAGCAAAGCAAATATTATCCTCTCAAGTTCCATCCCTCTTGGCTGAAAACAGAACTTTTCTGTCAAAATAAACACAAGATCACTGATATGTGATCCCAAATTGCAGATATGTGATCAAAATCACTGTCGCTCGTATCAGAAACACAAGACAACTATTACATCAACATTTTCCATCAACCTTGCCTAGAAATAGGACTTTTCTGTCCAAAGATACATGCTAGATCACAGACATATGAGCCAAAATCAGAGATATGTGATAACAAATCATCCGAATTCAAAGATATGTGATCCAAAAACACCAATACTTGACCATACAGCATCAAACTATAAATATTTGTTGATCATTAACTAATATCCAGTCATAAATCATACCAAAGACATCAATGTTTGCCATTCATATGCTTATGCTGACCTTCCGTCATAGACTTCTAGCTTTGTGCCGTTGGCGCTACCAATTTCTTCAAGAAACATGAAGTGGGATCGTATTGCTGTTGTTATCCATATGGATAAGCATAAGACCAAGGGAGCCTCGTATTTTATGTTCCTGGGCTAAGCTCTGCAAGACTCATGTCTGGGAGATGGTTAGAGAAATTGTCCTGCCTGCAACTCTTCACGACTTACAGGACAGTTCCAAGCATGGCGCTGATGTCATGAATGGAAATTTCAGAAATAACTTTGAATCTTGTTGCAAGATTACTATCAGAATTTAAAAGGGAAATAATTTTTTATACAATGTATTTTTTTCCTGTTTATTGTTAACAAATAACGAGAGATATTATTTCAGAAAGAGAACTCATAGAAGTAAAAGGAAGAAATATTCTTTACTGACCCATGTCCTGTTGGTAAAAAAATTATGTTCATGTTCAGATTTACTTGTAGTCTAGCACTGAGACTATGAAATAAATATTAAAAAGTACCCTCTGTTTTCAATAGTTAATAAAATAGTGATATTTTACGAATAAATACTTTTTTCAGAGTCTGAGTGTAAGACTAATTCCTTTTAGGAATGGAACCCTTTACTTTGGTCTGTGAATATACAGCCAATGTATATGATGATGAATGCATGATTTTACGAGCGATTTTCAGCGGAGCTGTTCTCTCACTCGGCAATATATATATATTGTCAGTGACCCTTCAATGACTTTTTCCCTTTTTAACAAGCTGTACTTCCTGTAAATTTGCCACTTAGAATGGTTGGTTATGTTTAAATCCACAAACTTAGTCTTGATAAAAAGGCTCAAAAGTATAAATATGCACTGACAGCCAATATATAGCTACTGACCCTTCTATGACTTTTCCCCTTTTCTGTTCTTCCTGTAAATTTGCCACTTAGAATGGTTGGTTATGTTAAGATCCACAAATCTGTCTTGAAAAAAAGGCTCAAAAGAATAAATATTGTGGCAATTGGATAAACGTCACTTAATGATTTCAATGACTACTTGCCTACAATAAAAAGGGGACAAGAGATGCTTTTATTATTATCCGCTGATTCAAGACGAATAAATCTGCAATAACCGATTGAGGCTTTATTAGCAGAATGGTCCGGACAGTCTGTTCCATAGAGTCGGAATGGCTTTATATCCCAATAAATCTCTTCCTCACTGTCATGGAAAAGTCATAAACTCAAGAACAAGCTCAATCAATGTTGCCTGATTTCTTTTAGATGCTTTCAATGGACAGGTTATCAGACAAGGCTATAGTTCTGTCAAGGGAAAAAAGAGGATACTACACAATTTCCTGTGTAATACCGTTTTAGTTGTGCCGATAAATAATTTGGTGTCAAACGAACAAAAAGTTTGATACGTAATGTTACTCGCCCTTTGAAGGTATAGCTGTTTAATTTACGATGTTATTATACATTCTGTACTAATATCGCGTGCTGACGATTAACGTGACATCATACGCGTTGTGAAATTAAATAACAATGTAAGCAGGTGATGGCAGCCCAATGGTATGGTTTTTTATGTCAGCAATTTTTATGCAATTTTGTTTGCAATTGCATCAGCAAGACACTAAAAAACTTAATTCGGCCCCGTACGTATAATAGCATTTCCGCTCAAAAATCCTTTTTCTAATTGAATTGTTTTTTTTATCATGTAAGATTTCTTTTTAGTTATGAGTAATTTTTGTTATGAGTTGAATTAATTTATGAGTTGAATTAAGTTAGGAGTTGATATTATGAGCTTAATTTTAGTAATGAGTTGTTTCAAGTATATCAAATTTGTGTATTTGAGAAAAAAATTATAATAGTGTTATTCACTGACTTATACAGCTTCAAAACTGCAAGTTGAACTGTTATAAATGTCAGAACTCGTTCAACAGTGGTAATATTTGGGTAGGGTATTTGTGTCTAAATTAGTTCGTCGTGCGGTAAAGCAATCAATCTGTTATTCTGTCATCTCAGGGTAGCATTACTAATGAACGTCATATGTCGTTTGTTAATTAGCATGTAGTGTTGAGTGTAAACAACACGGACGTCAACACAAACATTTCCAGAATCGGAATTACACTTCGTAGAACATTTGTCTGAAATTCTGTTTGTAGAACATTTTCTGAATTATTTTTAATTACTATTCGTAACATTTTTCTGTTTTCTATGAAGAGTAAAGTGAAAATTTGTTTATCTAATAGTTATGTTTTGTACACAAGGTGATTATTTCATAGAATTTACAATGATGAAAGATATAAGAAACACAGAGGTTAATTTTATGATGCATAATATTATAATATAATAATTGTACCAACATGAGAGAAGACGAAATGCACGAATGAAACTAAAAATCAACAACTCTTTCCTGAAAATTTGAAAAATATTATTTTACCAATCGAAATTACCAATTTCATATGAAAATACTCAACATGTAAGTGAAATCACAGATCAAAGTTATATAAGATTGAAACTTCATCCTGGCTTTTAAAATTGATTCCTTATTCATTTTTATTAAGCATAATTATTTAGATTAACATGATCAATAATGAAAAAAGTTCACATCATCAATGATCAACTATTTCCAAAATGACTAATGAATTAGAATTTTCTAAAGCAATACCGATATCTCTTTCACCCCAAATCAGCACTTGCTTAATTGACCTTCACCTTGACCTTATCGAGAGGTCGTGAGACAGTTTACGATCACCTCGGAATGTGTCTATGAAGCATTAACACAGATCGGAAGGTAGATAAGTAACTCAAAACCAAAACATTATCACTTCTATACATACCTGCCTTACTTATCTAATGCTTACAAACTTATTGCCAATCAAGAATTTTCTTGGCAAAAAGATATATTTTAAAGAGTAAATATAAAGAATTACAAATAATAAAACCTAAATGCTATAACATCTTGTGTATGCTCTTGTAATAAAATGCATATCATATATTGGTATATTGTTTAAAGTGAAATATTATATCATCTTTTGACATTAACTTGTAAAAAAGATTTGAAAATGATTTGGATAATAATTGTTATCAATGGTTATGGTTTGGGTTTTTTTGCAGGTAAAACATCAATATAGCTAATCATGATTATGTTTTGATATTAATTAATATATAAATATCACACATATGTGGTATTTCTTTATTATTATAAGTATTATCAATTTGCAAATATGGATATTCTGAAAGTACATGCAATTAGTTGTTCACTTAAAAATTAAGTCTTAGTTTAATAAACTAATAAACAAAATAAACATGTTGATAAATATCATTACATAAATAATATAATTCTGCAGCAGAAATATCACTTTTTTCTCATATATAACTGAATTTCTCCTGAAAAAAATCATTTATATATGTATTTTGTTTTTCAAAAGGCATAAGTGAAATGAATGCAGTAAGTAATAATGAACATAGCAATTACATATATTCTCAGCAGTTATTAAATTACATATTTACATTCATAATGAAGAATATAGGTCTATATGATAAGTATCTACCTTCAGCCTTCTGTACCCAATTATCCAATGCTCGTCAAAAGTAATTACCTATTTGCATGTAATGAAATATACACCTTCCAAAAAATATTGCAGCACCCATTTTTTTACCATTAAGTAAAATTTGATTCAACCTTATACACATGATGTTAGAAAAACACATCAAAGGCATTGCAGCACGTTTTCCTTACTGAAATAAAGTGATCTCACAAAAAGGTAAATAAGTGTTACCAATGGCTAAATAATACTCTTGAATCAATAAAAAAGAGTTCTAAATCGAATGTACATTGTTTGGTTTAGCCATGCAAGTCCATTTCCCTTCGGGCAGCCATTTTGATGTGTTCACAGTAAAATGGCCGCTCGAGAGGTAGTTCAAGTAGTGCTTTGAATGTGGTACTATAATAGTATGGTCAATTATCTTGCTGTCTGAACTCTCAAATTCGCATGATACCTACAAATCTACCTCTCACACTGAAGAGTTCCACACCACTGTTGCTTTAAACGTCACACCATTTTCTATAAATATGGATAACCGTTTTCTATGGATACGGCTTATCGGGTTGTGTAATTAGATATTTTGCCCTCTAACATAACAATATATTGCATAAACTTTAATGATAAATAGCAAATTTGAGAAAACATAATATGCAAAATCATGCTACAGTGCCTTTAAACTGTTTACATAGCCTCATCTGAGAGTTCAGTCAGAAAACTAACAACACAAGACCGAATTAGAATACTAATTGAACTTTTAATTGTAAAGTTCACCAGATGTAGTGAGGTGAAAGATATATAGTTCCCAAAGATACACAGGTCAGGTTGTATCATTAGGGGCGGGATAGTGCAGTGGTTAGTACTTTCTGCTTCGGATAAGGAGGTCCGGGGTTTGAATCCCACCTGGAGCTCGACAACTTTGGCTGCAGTACTGTTCTACACGCAGTAAGGTTTGGGTGCAAAGCTACACTGAATTTCAGTGCAGTACCACCCATAGTTCGCTAGTTCCAGCCGATGCTCACAGGTTTCACCGCAATGCATATAGCCACATAGTGTTGCGGCCTTTCTCCCTACGTCCCAAAATGTCCAACAGATGTTCAATTTTCAAATGGGTGGTGCAATACTTTTGCCAAGGTTTATATCTTTGCATGGGTCAATTCCTGCGCTCACCCTACATCCCAAGATGTCCCATAAATACCCAAATTTCAAAATTAATGATGTGATAATTTTGATGAGCTGTGTATATATATATACCTTTTGAAATCGACAATAACCTGTCTGCAAGTGTGAAAAAAGGTTCAATTTCCCATTTTCCCTCTCGATCTTTTTTTTTAATGTAGCAAAATGTCTTGGGTATTAGCATCTACCCTTACCTTGATTAAACAATACCTACTTTTGGAAAATGTCTTGAAATAAAAATAAAGTTCACTTTTATTACATTGATGGAAGAATGATGAAACCTTTGATTGAATCAAGCACAAAATAGTTCTCTGTTGCAATTAAAGTATAATACAATATGTACATAATTGATAAGTAAATTATAGTTATGTAAATGATAAATATATAAGATAAATATATAAATAATAAATATGTAAACGATTAAGAAGTAAATGATAAATTATATGTGTATGAAAGGTAAATTATGATATTCTGCACAGACTAAAATAATCTTTTAAAGGTTTTTCAAAGCTTCAGTTATCAAGTCAATTTAGTTAATTATAATTAAATTAAATCCCTTAGATTTTCTGGATCATGAATTTGCAGTAGCTTAACTGCACTAACATGTTATCATTAAATCCAGAGTAATAATAAACATATTTGATTTTAAACATGTGCTGCTTAGAGGTATAAATATATAATAATTAGTTGGAAAGTGAGTAAATTAACTGATTATTGTATAATTAGGGCCAAATCTAGATCACAAGATTATTTTCAAATGAAAAGTGGCTTCCAGATGTTAATATGTATTTCTAATAATGATAATTACCTGAAGTAATTGATAATTATTCCTCATAGATTTGGGGTATTTTTTAAAAACATAGACATATGGTGAAATTTTTCTCATTATGAGGACACATATTATTATGAAATGACAAGATACTTCTAAATTTGTTTATTTTCATATGAAAATATTACTCATGATGTTGGCATATTTATTACTGTTTATGATAATAACCTTGATTCTCTTGCTTTTATTAATCCCTTGCCTGGTCATTTATTAATCCTTTGCCTGGTCATTTATTAATCCTTTGCCTGGTCATTTAATAATCCTTTGCCTGGTCATTTATTAATCCTTTGCCTGCATGGTCATTTAATAATCCTTTGCCTGGTCATTTATTAATCCTTTGCCTGGTCATTTATTAATCCTTTGCCTGGTCATTTAATAATCCTTTGCCTGGTCATTTATTAATCCTTTGCCTGGTCATTTATTAATCATTTGCCTGCCTGGTCATTTAATAATCCTTTGCCTGGTCATTTATTAACCCTTCACTTGTTCTTTTTTTAACTGTCCATTTGGTCGTTTAATAACCCTTCTCATGGTGAAATTATAGTTTTTTAGAACCATTACAAGATTTCAAAACTTTAACAATTACTGCTGAATTAATTAATGCCAATCATTCTGAATGGCCAATTTACAGCAATTTCAATTAACATAGGGAATAACCTTTGATTGACCACTTGCTAGAATTCCGTTCCAGAATATTCTAGCAACTGCAGAAAAGGGGTTAAGACGAACAATGAAGATGACAATGTTCTTTTTTGTTGGTCCAGTATTTTCGTTGTCTTGTTGAATATGCAACTGTCAAAATCAATATAAAAAAGGAAGAGTTGCTGTTGTATATGTTCAACACTTTGACATATCAAGATATTAGTTTGTTTTTATGTCATATGCCCACGACATTTGATCCTGAAATTGCATGAAATATAAATGAAAACTTGATGCAGAAGGAATCGATTTCACTTTGCTTAAATATTGTCAGAGTGAATTTTTAAAACATGAAATTTGATGTTGAAAAATCAATAAACATAAGTAAAAAATCGAAATTTGAAACACATCTGTGACAAACAAAGACCATCATGACTTTAGATTCTGATAAATGCTTTTCTGTGAAAGAGTGTGGTATTATTTTGATTCTCACACATTTATGGTTATTATATTTTATTATTGTATGAGTATATTCCAAAATGACCAACATAATGTTTTACCAAATCTTGAGGGACATATAGAGAATCTCACCCAAGTGTCTTCTGATATCAAATATATCAACACGAGTTGATAAAAGTTACAAAATATCCGAGGCTTGGCGAGGACATTTTTACTTTAATCCACAAGTGTTGATATCTTTGATATCAGAAGATACGAGAGTGAGATTCTATTTATCATCCAAAATCATTCTTCATTAGTTTTTAATGAAATATGAACATATCCGAACACAAAACTGCCATTTGGCTTCCAGTGCTGTGATGTCATAGTATTGTGACGTCATCATGATTATGATATCATAGCATTGTGATGTCATTACTTGATGCAAAATCATTTTGATGTCATGTAGCTGACGCCAACAGGGCATTGTTCAAAATCTACTGTCAAAACGATATCTCCGATCCTAGGAGATATCGCTTGATCTCAAACAAGCGATATCTCCTGTGGAACCCAGTTTTGGTTGATAAATTTGTAATTTGACCTGTTTCCTCAATTTGTAAATTAAATATTCAAAAACAAAGACAGTCTTTAATGAGTTTAGAGCTTAGAATTAGCCATGTGAAAAATGAAAATATACCTGCAAATATATATCTTGGAATATTGAAAGCAAACATCTTCAATAAATAAAAGAACCAAGAAAAAAATGAAGACAGGAAATCATTTCACTGTAGGAGAGATAATAATATTTTTACGAAGAAGCCCCATTTTCCTCTCCACCACAGGCATGTGAGAGACAGTCTAATCCATTGAATCTGGTGCATTAAACACACATGTTATAACAGCCAACTTCTTCGCTCTGGTAGGCATAAAAGATTCCTCTCCTTGAAGTACTTTCCACACCACTTGGCGTAGGTGGTTAAAGGAGATGAGCTCTTAGGAAGATAGTATTTGGAGATATGCTGCTTGATAATGTTTGTGCTTTCCATCCATGTCACAATATTCTGAATAAGCTGTCTGGAAAATAGTTTATCAAAATGTATTATTATTTTCTATAAGAATAAGCTGTCTGTTGTCTGTTAAATAGTTTACCAAGATTTGTTATAATTTTCTGTGTGTTTTATAATATATCATAGGGTAGGTTATTGAATGAAATGTGTTTTCGGGAAGATAGTATTTGGAGTAGTCTAACACTAAGACTGTAAAAAAACCCCAAAAAAATATAAATTTTTTTAAAAGGAGCCTTTTTTTAATGAAAATTCCATTTCTTACAGTCTCCTTTTAAATATTTAATAAAATGGTGATATTTTCAGAATAAATACTTTTTTCATAGTCTGAGTGTAAGACTATATTTGGAGATATATATGCTGCTTGATAATGGTGGTGCTTTTATTCCATCCATGTCACAATATTCCGAATAAGCTTTCTGGAAAATAGTTTATCAGGATTTATTATTATTGTCTGTGTGTATGATAGTAGGTGGTTGAATTGAATGAGCTTTTAGGAAGATATTATTGGAAGATATATATGTTGCTTGATAATTGTCCTTTTTATAAATTTCACAACATTTTTAATAAGCTGTCTTGAAAATAGTTTATCATGATTAATTATTATTTTCTGTGTGATTTATACTTTCATAGTGTAGGTGTTTGAATGAAACTATTAGGGAGATATTATTGACAGATATGTTGCTTGATAATTAATTGTCCATTTCACAACATTTTGAATGAGCTGCTATTAATATTTTTGTATATGTTAATCTCTGAAGAACAATTTTCCATATTCTTTTGCCATGTCACTCCCAATTCTTCAACATTCAGAAGATACAATTAGGTCATTTGAACCGCTAATATTAGTGTTTTTCAAGGAAAATTATATGAAAAATGTTAAAACTAGAAGACATTTGCCTATTTTCTTTTCTTCACTTCCCCCCCGATTTATTCAACATTTAGCCGAAACAACTCAATGGAACTTATTAGGTCTGTTTTTGTAGGATAATCCTTGAGAAAATCTATTGCCTTAAGACTAGTACTCACGACTGCAACCTGTTCTATTTTACTGACTAACAGAGATCAACGCTCGGTCGACTGACAGAAATTAAGGTAATTACTTTCAGAGATCGCGCTGGATTCAGGAGAAGCAAAGAATAGTAGTTCTTAGGGTAATAGCATTTGTCAGATGGAAACTGTTTTCATTCATTGGTGGAATGAAAAATAGCTTAGCACATCGGGATAACGGACAAGTTGCAAAAATAAAATCCTTTTTAATTCAATTTACTTCTTTTTTAAAGAAATTTGTTAGTTTAAATTAACTATTTAGGAATTAATTCAATCTTGATTCTGAATTATTGTCACCCATGTCCATTCACTTAATTGATATTTCATCTGTGATTGATTTAAAATAAAAAATGTACCATTTGAAATGATCTTTATAGGAAATCTGTTTTATTTTTAGAAAAAAATATCATTCATTATGTTCTGACCGACAATAGCAATAATATGGCCGACCTTTCCAGGTGCATTTCAATAAATTCAAGGTCAGATTATTCAAAATTTATCTCTCTGATAGCCTTTAATATTTCAGTATTAATTTGTAAAATCTAAACTTCAAATTTAGAAATCACATTCTTTTTGCAAATCAAATTCTTCCAGTAAGCTTTTGAAAACTTGATAAATTAAAAAATATATCATCTAAGAATCTGAAAAATCTAAAATATGAAATAAAATATGTAATGTTCACGTCTTTGTCAAATATCGATAATTTATTACTTAAATCCTTAAACACTTTAATTCTATTACTTCTTTCCTCTAATGCATATGATAACCATGTATGAATTACAGCAAATTAGGTTGTTATATTGATCAAAGGGGAATTTTTTGCAGGGGGGGGGGGGGGGGGGGAGGTCATTCAGTCCATTTTCGTAATCAAAGGTTATCAGTGGTCAAAGAGTTCCCCCCATCATTTTCAGTGCAAACTAATGCTGATTTTTAGTCAAAGGATATCAATACATGAAGTATGCTAACTGCCTTGTTCCATACAATCTTGAATATATATAATCTTGAGATGTTGGTGTACAATCCTGCAATGTTTTTCTTTCAAAAAAAGTATAAACAGAACGTATCATACAGCATATAGGCTTAAATTATCTTTCCCCATTTAAAATATTTATTGATTCTTAGGCTTTATATGTACAATATTAGGACACATGATATCTTAAGATAGTGTATGTACAATCTTGGTTTATTTCTTATTTCAAAATGGGACATACAATATAAGTATACAATCATAACATATCTTTTTATTGAAAAATATAGAATGCTAAATTTTATTTCATCTAAAATGTGGAAAATAAGTGAATCTTTTTTATGTAAAAACTCTTATTTCATCAACCGATACTTAAAGCAAAAGTGTACTTTAAAAATCTGGAATTTTGACTCCGATTAAATATATATATACAAAAATGAATTTGAATCCATAAAGTTGTGAACTAACAGAACTATAACATCGTCATTATACTGTCTACAGAAGAGGAATTTCATGTGATCAATATAATATTTTCATTCATACATATTTTATTTATGAGAAAAGGATTGGGTACAAGTTATGCAATTTATTTTCTCTTATATTTTCCTTTCCATAGGCTTTAATTATTATACATATTCATTCTCAGTCTGGATTTGAAAGCATCTCCAATTATCATGCATAATTTCTTCAGATTTCAGTTAACAAGTTATTGTTGTTAAAAGTTCATAAACAAATAATTGTTTAATCCAAAATCTAGGTCCTTATCCTCAAAACAATTTAACCCAAAGAATTATATATTTTGATCCTAGCTTAAATATAGAACTGCTATGAAGTTATCTAATCCATCAAGTTTTTATCTTGTAGACTATCAGATGAAAAGAAGACCAAATATTTAGGTTTATTTCTCACATGTGTGGCAGAACATATAGGTGAAATAACACTTATGTAATTATCCCCTGCCACGTGTTTAGTGTGAAGTGGGGATATAGTATTCGGCTGCGTCCTTCTGTCCGTCCATATGTATACGTATGAAATAAAATAACTCAAATACTATTCCCTGGATTCTTTTCATATTTTGCATGTAGGTTCATCATAGGGAGAGTAATGTTCCTACAGAGTTTTTTTTACCTTGACCTTCATTCAAGGTCACAATGAGACTTTGTAATTTTACCCTTGTTAGGGGGACATCTCAAGAACTGTTCATTGGATTTTCTTCATATCTTACACATAGCTTCTCCTAGGGAAGGCAAAGGGCTGATTAGATTTTGGTAACCTTGTCATTATTCTCAAGGTCACAGTGTAACTTTTTACAGCTATGAACTTATCAAGTTTTTATCTTGTAGACTATCTGGTGAAAAGAAGACCAAATATTTAGGTTTATTTCTCACATGTGTGGCAGAGCAGATGGGTGAAATATCACTTATGTAATTTGTTTGAAATTAATTTAACAAGTTCCTGTTTCAATAATTAAAAATATTTCTGTAAATTGTTCACGAGTGATAGAAAGTGTATTTAAACCCTTAATGATTCTACATGTAATAAACGAGGAAGTGAAGGATAGGCAATGAAAATAGAATAATCTAAATTAGCTACATCTGGTTTAAGTTTATTGTGATTGTATGACTAAGAAGTTGAATCATGGTAGGCAAATATAGTCAGTGTTGAATTCATCCTCGTAAAGCTGTCTTCATTTCAATGTGGATATTTAAATATCGCATGTATCTTCATGAATGCATATTCATGACTCATTATTACCATGGTTTGACCCAAACTGACATTTACAGCGCTTTAAGATTACCTCAAACTCTAGGTCAATTGCATAAAGTGATGAAATCATCAAATATTAGAGCTGCAACGAATACACTACCAGGCGAATACGCTACGTATCACGAATATGGGGTAGCGAATACGAATAATTATTCAAGAATATGAATGCAAAATCAAAAAATTGAAAACACTAAAAATAAGGTAGTCTGAGTTACTTTTTTTTACCTTTCTGGCCTTTCCATTGGTCGAGCCAGTCTTTCCCACGCCAGCGATTGGCTAAGCCATAATGGGGTCATCGAAATATGGAGTTTACATTTATTTATGCTTGTTCCGGGAGCGAAGATTTTTATTTTAACTCGTTGACGTTGAGAGACAAATTACAACAGTTAATCAACAAATAAAATAAACATATCATTTGTGTGTTGCCGAATTGAATAATGTTTTCATTAATTTTGACTCTCGTGATGTCTTTGACCAGCAATATCGATTTTTATAACAACGAGATGGAACATAGATCTTACATTACTTCCTGTTGACAGGTTGAGACGATGTGAAATATAACACACGCATAAAACACTTTGTGAACGTAAATAAAAAGGTATTTTTATTCAGATTTAATATAAAATTCGTGCACAATAATTATGTTGTTGTGAATAGAAATAAAATATTAAAAATCGAAAATATTCGGTTTTCATTGTAACGAATATTAAATATGATTCACACACTGCCACTGTTCGATTCACCGAATATACGAATGTATCGTTGCAGCTCTATCAAATATCATAAAAATTAAATATTCAATAAGTTTATTTATGTCCGTTCAACACCAAAATAAGTTAAAATAGTCATGTCTTTTCAATGTAAAACATACGTTTCACTTTTCATTATGATTTCTCATTTAGATACAATTTGGCAGTACATAAAATTTTACGAATTAAAATTTACTTGCATATTATTTCCCTGGTAGCAATTTCAGTATTTGTTAGGATCCTACAGTCTAATTTACAGTCAAGTTTAATCAAATAACTTAATTTTCCCAACCAAATGTTCCTGCAAATTTTTCAAATAGTTTTCACTATTTTTTATATCATCAGAAGATTTTAAATGAATGTTTAGATTTAACATCCTTCAATAACAAGAAGATTGAAACATTTACAACCCCATTTTACAGTCCTAAGTTCATCTCATTTCACTCCTTGAAAAGGGGGTTCACCTTTAAGGTCCTAAAATTTACATGCCAAAATTTTCCAAAAGGTTTTTCAACAAGGTTGTCTAAGTGAAAGCAAGTCTAGATGTTGTTGACAAAATTTCCATTGCTCTAAGGCTCTCCTTTAGTATTATATAAAAACTCCACTCTCTTATAAATGTATTCAAAATGGTAGGTTTTTGAGGGACTAAGCGTCAGTAGAAAGTAAGTCTAGATCTTGTTTCAAATTCCCATTGCTCTAAGTTTCCTTTCCAACATTTATTTAATTTTTCTATCTTATAAATTTACACAAACTTGTAGGTTTTGAGGGGACTACATCAACCAGTCTAAAATATCATGTACACCATGTTTTAGACACAAGATGTAGCAAGCCTATTGCCAAACTCCCATTGCTCCAAGGCTCTTTTTCAATATTTATTAAAAACTCCTCTCATTTATTAATTTATACAAAATGTTTTTAAGGGCCTAAGTGTCAGTCTAAAGCATCATGTACACAATGTTTTAGATGCAAGGTCTAGCGAGTGCTTTGGTCTCGTGTGGCGGTGATTAACTGTCCACGGAAGCATGAACATGCAGTTTGCACGTGTTGACTGTTACATAATCCAGCGGAGCGTAAATACGCCTGGTATGTCACTGTAGCACGTAAATCAGAAGGAAATAAACAAATCTAGTGATTACAAGACAAAATATTCCCTCAACACCTGTCTTGAAAGAAGTCGCTGCAAATCAGGCGTATATTTCAATTCGTGGGGGCGTACATTGCAATTTGTAAGCTTACATCACACTGTTTGAGTAGTCTGAAGGTGATATCAATATCAGTGGATCTGTTAATGTGCATTACACACATGACGACCTGTCACAACAAGGAGCTTAACTCTTTACCTGTGACTCCGGGTTTATTCTGGAATATTTTGGAATATCCTAGAATATAATCTTGAATATCCTGGTATACAATCTGGAATATCCTAGTATATATACTCTGGAATATCCTGGTATAATCTGAGCCCCCTGAGACCCCCCCCACAACTCTTGATTCCGCCACGAAAGCTTTAAAACTTTCTATCAACATTTAGAAAATCCTGTGCCACAGTACACTTATACAGTTACAAAAACCAAGTTTCCTCATCCCAGAAAATATTTATCCATCAACTTCCCTTACTTGAGCAAATATTTATATAAATATCATGATGATAAATGACATCACAAGATCATGACAGTGTGCCAGGCCCCATCTATGTAGGAAAGCTTATCTAGAGCCTTGGTCTTATCCACAGTTATTTCCTTGTTTAACGAGTGTGATTCCTGAAAATTGGCCACACAGTATGATACGACACTGAGCAGTCCAGTAGCTGAACATGTGCTCTGTTCAACATTTTTATTTTAAAATGCTCATAATATAATCATATATTTAAACTAAATATTTATCATTAATGATAAGATGATTTCCAAAACATATCAGAGCTTAAAATAAGTTATGATTAATAGTTTAGAAATACATGCATATATTGATAAGTTATATACAAGCATGCCATTCAAATAACTTCATTCAAAGATCCAGGGTGTTTAAAAGTATCAAATCAGGATTGTACAAAATATGTTATAATAAAATTTCCTAAGTATATAGTATAAGTATAAGTATATCTCATCAGAAAATTTCCAAAATGTCTAATAATGAAAGTTCTTAGGTGCCAAATAATGAAATATCCACAGTGTCTCTAGTAATAATGAAATTTCCTAAATGTCCAATAATGAAAGTTCCTCAATCAGTGTCTAATAAGGTATGTTCCTCAGTGTCAAATAATATAAGTTACTCTGTGTCTAAAAGGAAAACTTCCAAAATGTCTAATAAGGAAAGTTCCCTAGTGTCTTATAAGGAAAGTTCCCAAGTGTCTAGTAAGGAAGTTCCAAAATGTCTAATAATGAAAGTTCCCTAGTGTCTAATAAGGAAACATCCAAAATGTCTAATAAGGAAAGTTCCAAAATGTCTAATAAGGAAAGTTCCCAAGTGTCTAATAAGGAAAGTTCCAAAATGTCTAATAATGAAAGTTCCCTAGTGTCTAATAAGGAAAAATCCAAACTGTCTAATAAGGAAAGTTCCAAAATGTCTAATAAGGAAAGTTTCTTAGTGTTTAATAAGATTAATAGTAGAATAGCATTCCTAAGCACTCCAGAAGGTTCAAAGACTATATAAGTGTTACTTACAGCTTAGCCCATCAATCTCGCACCTCCAAGTCGCTTCAAGCGCCATCTGGCGAATACTTGGTATAATTATCCTGAGATATGTCCTGAGGGGTCGTGGTCAACCCCACTGCATTCTGGGATGTACGAGTCTTCAGATTAATGGTAAAAGTCTATGTTCGGTGGTTAAGGAGAGTGATCCGCTTCGTGAAGAGAAGCAAAGACCCCCTGCTGACATATTTCCTGGGTCTATTTTTAGAGCGGCACTCGTTTTTATGCGCCTTAGTGCAAAAGCCATTATTCTAACATTTACCTTCAGATGTTGTCATTCTATTTTCATCCAATGGTCAGATATTTTGGTGGGGGTGGTGTGAGATGAGTTTGGGGTCAGCTCGTGATATTTGGGGGTCAGGACATGATGATTTGGGGGTGGGACTTGAAATATTTCCAGGACAGTTTGACTTTGTATATACTGGCGTGAAATATTTGCTCAATTCTTATGGTAACACCCAGAAAAGGGGATGGGATGTTTATGCGTGCAATCTTTTGCAAATTTTGAATAGGGAAAAGGGGAGTCGGATGTTGATGATTTAAGGGGGAAAGAGGGATTGATAGTTTGGGGGATATGTCAGGTGGGAAATATTTGGAAGACAGGTTGACTCGTGAAAGAGTGTAGTCAAAACATGTGCAACAATCAAAATGGAATTCACACAAATAATGCAACAGATAAATTGATAACTTGCAAGGCAAGGTTTTGTTGTTGGGGATGGTGGGTGTTGAATGTGGGGAGGTTGGGTGTTGGGTGGGAGTGAGCAGGAATTAATGATTTGGCAATTGGGCTACAGGTGTTATATTTGACAGATATGAGGTGTCTTCAATGAGAAGGTGTCTATGTATAGGTAAAACAATTTTTGATCGTCGTTAGATAAACTTAAACAATCTGTACGTTTGTGACAGGCCAATTGCTTCATATGGGTATTATATGATTAATATTTAATTATTATATATGATTAATAATTAAATTGAAATGAAAGTTGAATATTTTTTTAATTGAACAATTGTTTGATATATCTTTGTCTTAGGTATTTATCAATTCTTTTATAATAATTGCTTAGAATCATAAATTCACCAATATAGTAATAGAAAGAAATATTTTGAATTATGATGAATTTGAATATTCTAGATGGAATTTGTGGAAGATCTTTTTCATTTATAAAAAATTGTAATATATGAAAATTGTAATTATATTTATATTATATAGAAATTGAAATATATTGTGGCAATTAAAAACATTTTTTTAAAGTTTTAAGGAATACTTCAAAGGCATACAGATCAATCATTTAATATATATATATTCAATTTCTTGTGAAAAATATTCAAATGAAATCCCTCAAGGAAAGATAGTAAGGTGTCTAGAAAACTGGTAAAATTAGCTTTCTTGGCGTCCATTCCAAAAATTAGCATCGTTGTATGCCTAATACACCTAATCTCGACAATATCTTGGAAAAGAAAGTTCTTTGATGGTTTTATTGTGTTGAGAAAACATATTGGCTCCTTGTGAAGTACTGCCTAAAACCTTGAGGCATACACCTCCAACTCTGTCTGTACTTCAGCTTTACTGGCCTCATTGCTCAGGGGGCAGACATAATTGAATAGACTTGCTTGGGCTTCTCTTTAGTATTTCTTAATTAAAAAGAAGTTTTAGAATTTCTTTGGAAATATTTGGTTATTTTTTTATATGTAACATTTTGGTATTTTTGTTATATTTAAAGTGAAAGTTCTATCACCAATCTATCGGCAGCATCCGCCATATTGGATTCTTGGCATTACGTGAAATGAAAACACGCTATATTTAACCCAATTTTACACTTTATTGAAAATTAAACATATACAATGATAGAAAATTCACATAGTAACACATATATAACATGTAATAAAACGAATAAACAATATGCATTTAGTCTGTAGCGAAGTTTTTCCCACTCGCAGCGCTGATGAATTGTACTGTGTTTTGATCATGTATTTATACCGTGTCATATTTGTGTAAACGAGAACATCCTCTCGAATTTCGTTTCCACAAAAAATACCCTGATAGAACCCTCCTTTTAAGTGTTATGTCAACTTAATTGTATGAAATCTAATCACCAGCCTATGTTACTTTGAAAAATTGAAAGTTGGAAAAAAAGAAAAATCTAAAAAGGTTGCAAAGTAACCAGGTAACATCTTGTGCTTAGTGTAATGATGAATTATTTGTTACTCTATGAATATTCAAAGAAAACATATATTTTATTATTGAAAAGTTGTCAAATAGTAGGAATTCAACATTTTTCATTTCTTGTAATACATGTAAACAAGATGGCGAATACTCAGTGATAGAACCCTGTCTTTAAATAAAAGTAATTCTATAAAATATATGAAAGTCTTGAAGCAAGTCTATGTTTGTATTGTTTCAGGATACACTGCTTGTATTAGTCAGTGTTGAAGTAACACATGGTTACACAGGAAGTGACTTGGAATTGTGGGATAGTGTTCACAAGTCATCGTTAACAAATGCAGGAAACCTACACAGTAAATGCTCAGGTATTCCAAACATTGTCAGAATCTTCCCATTTACTTGTAATGGATATAGGCTTACATAAGTATTTTATTATACCCCCGACCAACGGTTGGGGGTATATAGTTATACCAACGATTCCGTCCGTCCTTCCGTCCGTCCGTCCAAAGACAATTTTTGTCCGATCGATTACAGAAAAACTATTCTTCTCATCCTTTTTAAATTTGGTACATGTCTTCTTCACCACTAGGAGAGGTGCAGTGCGAAGTTTAAACCGAATTGGTGATTTTTTTAATTTTTGGCGAATTTTTGTATTTTTTAACTTATTCAAATTCTGAGCATTTTTTGTCTGATCGATTACAGAAAAACTATTCATCTCATCCTTTTCAAATTTGGCACATGTCTTCTTCACCACTAGGAGAGGTGCATTGCAAAATGTAACACGATTTGGTGAATTTTTGAATTTTTGGCGATTATTTATATTTTTGTACTTTATCATAGCTAGAATGAATGAAGCTACTTCTGTGTTGTGATTTGTTGACTTCATTATTTTCTTTTTCATGTAACTTTCATCAAAAGCTACTTCTGTGTTCTTGTTGATTTTACTATTTTATATTTCCACTGGTTATATTTTGGGAAAAGTTAAATTTTCTTTCCTTTCAGCCTTAAAGTGCTATATATCAGTGTTCCCGCTGACTTTTTAAACTCTCGGTACAGTGTACCGGCAGTGGTAATTTTTACCGGTACATACAGAATTTCACCGGTACCATACAATCTCGAAAGTAATTATCACACAACAATGACATGGATTCACAATTACATAGTTCGCGTATTCCCTGGTGTTACCTGTTTTCGTGGTAATAAAATACACGCCGTAACGGTACGAACTGTACTAGATCGTTTTGTGATAACGATACATGTTGATTATACGAATTATCACTTGGTTGCAAAGTATATATCACGGTGGTATTAAAAAATGGTGTCTGCGAAATATTCTGAAGTGTTTTGTATGGAAAAACTTCTCACAAACTTCCTCTTGTGTGCAGCTAACCTGCGATCATAAGGGGGGTGGTTTCAAAGATTTTTTTACGAAATAAATTTTTCAATATACATTAAATAATATAATTGCTTATGTAATTTTACTATCTTTCACTTTAGTACAAATAACTTACCTACATTACGAGTGTAAGATGAAATGCGTAATTAATACAAGATTTTTCGAACAAATGACTTTACTTTCGTTTCGTCGCAATAAAGCTCCAAAATGAATGTTATACAGCCCCCTCTATTCAACCAATCGTATTGGAGAAAGCCGCTCAGTGCATGTCTGTTGTCAAAGTTGCAGGGTGCTTCGTTTGTCAAACTGAATGATGCTACAGTTTTAAAATGTATACTAATTATGTGATATAATGACATTGTTCGTAGAAAGATACTTATCTGAGAGGTTTCATGACTCATATTATGTCTGAATTGTGGATACGGCCTGACAGAAAATAATAACTTTCATCAGTGATTCGGAAATGAATTTGTTTTCATTCACACTCGCCGATTGATCCGTGATGAACTCAGCTTTTGACTGGTATTTTTTTTACATTTCAATTTATTTGTGGAACTTCATTATTATTGAAAATTAACTGAGATATAATGAATATTTTAATTTAATTCATGACGGAAAAGTTTGTAGTTTGCCGTGTGCTAAAAGGATTGTTTCAAGAAAATGCCGTGAATAATGAATGCCACGCACCTGAAACACAAACATTTTTTTTTTAAGTTTGACATTATGCCTTTATTAAAATAAGGAAATCTGGAGATATATATCTGTAAACTCTACACAAACACATTCACAAACAGTATATATCATATCGGACACAAATCAAGTTGGCTAACACTCGCGTGTGGGAAATCCTGTTTGGTTCTCTGCCATTCGATTGGTGTGACGTCACAATATTGTCCTTACACTGACCAATAGGCGTGCCGTATTGCTCGATCGCTACCGTCAAAGGTTTCCCCTTCACGTTCGAACATCTTGTCTTGTTTGGGGAATCAGGTTGAATTTTAAAACATATTAAGCTAATCGTAAAATGTCAAGAAAACAAATGAAGTTTGCAAACAAATTCAAATGCTTTATTAGTCAAGGTTCAGATCAGTGATTAGAATTTACCGGTACACTGTACCGACAGGGTTATAAAATACCGGTACACCCCCAAATTTATCGGTAAAAAACCGGCAATTACCGGTTAACGGGAACACTGATATATCTCTCACTGTGCCTTCAGGGGTGTGCTTCCATGTACCTGTTGTTTAAAGTCACTCGAATGAATCATTATGATGGATTAATTTCCAAAATAAAGTTTAAATCAGTGGTAATAGCAGTAGTGTATTATGTTACCAATACCTTTTCAAGTTACTTTTATTCCTATTTTGACTTAAACCACCTTTTTTACATGAAGATTGAGACTTGTCCTACCATTTTCACAAACAGTTTAATCTTAGCAATTACATTTCATAGCTTATCAATCCTTAGGTGTGCAAACACCTCTCTCTTTAAGTAAAATAAAAATGTCAAACTTAAACAGTCGGGGGTATTAGTGAGCCACGCTCACTTTTTTGCTTGTTGTTTATGTTATTTGATCTGGAGAAAATTTATTAATAATATTATCTTGAATTTGTGATAGATTTAAATTGCCTCAGGAAAACAAAATATTTTTTATTCTATTTCAATATCATGAATTTGTAACATTTTAAAATTACCTTAATTTTAATTTATCAATGTGTAGTTTATAGATTTAAAGTAAAAAATCTAAACATATTGTTACCTCATGAAATATTTTCTGCATATTTAATCTTATTGTCTTTGTATTTATAAAAGAAAGCACAATCTTGAAATATTATAAGATTATAATGAACTTTTTCACAAATATTGTTTGCACAAGTTAATCATGATTTGATAACTATTTCAATGTTTTATGATCTTTATCTTGACATTTTATATCAAAATGTACCCATAAATAAAATATTTTAAAAAGTATGTATATTTATCACAATTTTAATTATAAAATGTAAATTATAAGTTTGAATAACCTAAGAACACATTTAAAAAATTAAAAACAAAATTCAGTTTAGTATAAGTAGATTTTGAATAAAGTTAATTAATATTTTTCATTTTTAAAGTATGACAGTGTTTTGAACTGGATTTTGTCCAGTAATCCAAGCTAATTGATAATATAAAAGAGTGAGGCAATTGATAATAATTCAGCAGAACAAATTCTTATTTTTAAAAACTTAAAACTTAATGTTAATCTTTTCAATTCAATAACAAAATGCTGTGAGAATTAAGTCATAAGATTATTTCATAAATAATAATACTGATTAACAGTTTTCATATGAATAACATTTCTTACTGAGGTCATTAGAACTATGCCGTAAACTAGCTAGTATTCAAAGCACGCCTCGGGGCTAAGAATTCAATAAATAAAATGTTTATTAATGCACCAAATATTCATATTATTGATTTATAAAATTATTGAAATCTAATAGCAGAAACAATAATTCCAAAATTGTATCCATTATGCAAAAAAAATTCCATACAGAGGTAAATAAAACATCAATATACATCTATTTTTATATATGGTAATTTCTTTTTAAGTTTTCCCCCTATAATTTAATTCAAACTTAAAAATCTTCAATTCTTAATTAGAAACCAAGGTTAAAGGATCAATATTCATTGTGTAAAAAACACCTCTTCTCGGTAATCTAAGGGTTTATCTATATAAAGACCCATTCAGTGAAATCAACCAATCAGATTTAAACAAAGACGACAGATCATCAATATCAGAATGGGACGCTTGTGTGGCCAGAATCGTTCCGCAATGGGGTAATTACGCCAACCAGAAGTCACGCATAACCAAGTAAAACACTCCATGGCGGAACCCAATTACGAAATCCTGAGGGGCAGTTTTTTAAGGACAAAACCATATGATCAATGAAGACGTTCCGAGATCGGTTTGTGAACCCTGAGATGAACGTATTGATTGTTTTGTCCTTGCTGGTATTCATTGACTGAAAGCGTTCTTGGTAAACAATTTAATCATTTGATAGAGACTTTCATAATGATTTAAAAAAAATTACTTTGAAATGCTGTTTCTTGATGCCAGGTACGCTTTTTCATTATACAGGGTACCCACTTGTCCTGCTCTTTCATTACACCAGGTACCCACTTATCCTGCTCTTTCATTACACCAGGTACCCACTTATCCTGCTCTTTCATTATACAAGGTACCCACTTATCCTGCTCTTTCATTATACCAGGTACCCACTTATCCTGCTCTTTCATTATACCAGGTACCCACTTATCCTGCTCTTTCATTATACAGGGTACCCACTTATCCTGCTCTTTCATTATACCAGGTACCCACTTATCTTGCTCTTTCATTATACAGGTTACCCACTTATCCTGCTCTTTCATTATACCAGGTACCCACTTATCTTGCTCTTTCATTAAACAAGGTACCCACTTATCCTGCTCTTTCATTAAACAAGGTACCCAATTATCCTGCTCTTTCATTATACCAGGTACCCACTTATCCTGCTCTTCATTATGCCAGGTACCCACTTATCCTGCTCTTTCATTATACAAGGTACCCACTTATCCTGCTCTTTCATTATACCAGGTACCCACTTATGCTGCTCTTTCATTATACAAGGTACCCACTTATCCTGCTCTTTCAGTTTACATGGGCCCATATTTTTTAAGCTGTCTTAGTGCTAAGATAGTCGTAAGTCATTGTTAATGTATGGCACTTACGACTATCTTAACGCTCAGAGAGCTTCGAAAATATGGGTCCAGGTTCCTACTTATCCTGCTTGGAGATAAGACCCTGCTGTTTTTAGGTATGTTTTTTAAACTCAATTCTTCATTTTACAAGGGAAATTTATAAAAATGTGAGTTTGAATCCCGCAAAAATGCAGAGTCCCTTCTCTGGCAGAATAACTGGGTACCTGGTAAAATGAAATCATGGAATGTATGGGATGATCGCCAGCATTTCAAGCTTTTCTTGAAATTAATTCAGGAATAAGATGAGTGAAATAAAATGAGTGAAATAATTAATTTTGGAAACAGTGTAAAATAGGTTATGCAAATGAAGTTTTTATAGATTCCGGTGTGGATCAGACAGCAGACAGTTAGGAGAAGACAATGACCCCAGTTGATGTATTCCTGTCAGTAAGAGACAACTAGAACAAGTAAATCATTAACTCCCACTTCGTGACCTCAGACTGTTTGTATTAGCTGGGAACTTCACCTCTCTGGCTAAGATTCCGGAGCAGGAAAATCAGTAATAATAATAATAACTATCATCCAAAATTGTGTTCCACAGGAGTATCTCCTAGGAGATATCATTTTGGCAGTAGATTTTGCACAATGACTTGTAACCTTCATCTACATGACATCACAATCAAGTAATGACATCACAATTATATGATGTCATAAACATGATGATGTCACAATGCTATGTATGCCATCACCACATTGGAAGTCAAATGGCAGATCTGTGAGAGATATACACTATTTTCATTGAAACGTAATAAGAGAGATTTTGGATGATAAATAGAATCTCACCCTTGTATCTTCTGATATCAGATATATCAACACTCGTTGATAAAAGTAAAAATATCCTTAGTGTTGATATATTTGATATCAGAAGATACTTGGGTGAGATTCTATATTTATCCATTTTTAATTTGCAAAAATCTATGCATGATGCATGCTCTAAACCCACATAGAAAACACTTCATTGGCTGAATTGTTTAGTGTCAAGTCATTCTGAGGTGTTATTTTACAGGAATCACTATTCACTAACGAAGTTATATTTCAATGGCTTAAGTATTTGGGTTGAGAAAAAGTATACACTGACAAAAAATAAATTATTTGCTGTAGACATGTCATGTGCTGATGACATCGATCTATTTGACATCATACAATAATTTTTTTTGACATTCTTCTTTTTGCAATAGCCATTAACGGCTGTGCTGTAGACATCGTTCTGTGCTCTACACTTTCCATAGAAACAGTCCTGTGGTACACATGATACCAGCACTTACATCTGTACACCGTGTACTAAATTACATCTGCTGCAGCATGTCCTTGCGACAAGGGCATCAGAAAGAAAACCACATAGATTAGTGGGAGCGTTTTGAGGTCATTGTGTGTACCGTTTTTGCTCTAATAATATCATCAGAAAAACATGCACAGGGTCTGTAACATCATAATTAAACTGTTTCTCTGTTGTAGTCAACCCAATCTTGTGAAGATGTGACTCTGGATGTGTTAAAGGGGCAGTAGCACGTTTTTCTGGTGAAATAAGTCGATGAAATGTATTTGAAAAATAATGTCACCAACAGTAAAACACCCTTCCCTCTTCAGAAAATCAGGCTAAAATATGAGTGTACATGGTTCCGTAAAGCCATGGGAAACGTTTTTTGTCATTAGTAATAATAAATTGTGTTCACAATAAAATGGCCGCTATGCAATTTTTGCTTTATACACAACATCGTTATTATCACTACGGATAATTGGTTTGTGTAATAAGATGTTTTACCCTCTAAAGTAAATATGAATGATATAAACTATCATTATAAATGAGAAATTAAAAAAAATAAAATTTGCAAAAAACGTGCTACTGCCCCTTTAACGTAATACCTGATTTTTAAAAAACAACTGGAGCACATTAGATGTTTATTATCACCTACTACGAATTGAAAGGGGATATTGCTTTGTATTCCGTCCGTCTGTCCGCCTCGGGTAAAGGGGTAGCTTTTCTCAGAAGCTAAAATGCTGTTTTTTTGCTAATTTTATTTTTCAAAATAATAAAACATATGCGTTGATGGAATATTCAAACAGTAACACAAACTGTACATATCATTAAAATAATCAACAATGTCATGTTGTACTTTAGGAAAGCTTTCCACACTCTCTCCTCTCATTGTTTTAATATTTAAAAGAATGTGCATTCACTTTTATCAACTTTTCAAATATAGAGTCATAAAAACATTTGTTACCCATATGGTTGAAAATAACTGAGTTAATGTTATTGATATGAGCACATGTGCACATATCACGTTTGCCAAGCAACTATTGTCCCACCGCGAACTCAAACATTGTGTCGTCTGTGACGTCATACAACGATTGGTTGTGACGTCACTGTAGCTTGCCGTCGCAAGAGAAGTGGTCCGTTTCCTGGCTATTTTTACGTGAATCAAATGGAATGAAATGGGTAATAAAGAAATTATTACACTCGAAAGTGTGTCATATGACTTTTACGAAACTCGTGCAAATTTGTGAATAACCCTGGCTCTTGCTCGGGCAATACAAAAATTCACACTCTTTTTGTAAAAGTCTTATGACACAAATCCTCGGGTATTAATCTCTATTACCCTCACTAATATGTTTCACATGGATTGTGCAATATGTAAGCATGTATTAATACCATTTATTACTCGCCCGTGTTACATACTGCAGTGTAATATTTATACGGCAATATTAAACTAGTGTAATACCGCAGCACGTATGACGTTACAATGGGAGTACGTCGTCACGACTTGCGGGAATCATAGTTTCAGAGCCATGTCGGTTATTTCGCTGAAATATAGGTGGGCGAGTAATAAACAGAATACTGAACTTCCTTCTGTTTAATAACATTTTTATTAAACTCGTGAATGATTTAATATCAAACTCACTTTCGCTCGTTTTATACAAAATCATGAACTTGTTTAATAAAATGGTATTAAATAGAAGGTCATTTAGCATCCTCTATATATGAGAAAACAGGAATGTCCTCTCGAATTTCTTTTTCACAAAAAATACCCTTCAGAACCTTCTCTTTATAAGATCTGGTGGCTGTTATACTTCCTTTACATTCTGTAGTTAGTGTAGATGGAGAATATATCACTTTCTAGAATAAATGTGGTATAATGTAACAGTAGAACTGTCTGACATGCACAGTGCACAGACATCTGATTGTATACTGATATAGGTATACTGCTATACCTATCTTTGTTCTCATCTACTGGTGTGATCAATTGCTAACATGTGGGGTTGTTTGCTGCAAGATACAACATTGCATGGGGCAATGTACCAGACATAAGATATACCTATATATACAACTACAGGTGCTATTGGTCGTGACATGTACAAGGTCGCTGACCTCAGGTAACTCAGGTGTGTTGACCTTTGACCCTTTGTCTGATGATGCTGAGATGTTCCTTATGTGTCTTTCAACAGTTTTGAAAATCATTGGGATATTCCTGTTTTAACATGCATGTTCCTTACACAATCCAGTTGGAAATGTTTTTTTTACTGTACTGACTTTTTTCAACATTAATAGACTTTTTAAAAGCAATTTGAAAAATAACAATTAGCTACAACACAACATACATTAAATATATATTTCTAAATCAAACTGAAAGTGAAACTTTAAAAGAGTCATTTTAAAAATCATTTTTTTTATTTCCAACCCTAGATTTTGTCATGTGAACAAAATTTTGAAGGTAAGTGGCTTTGAGAAACACTAGATTTGCCTCTTTGTTGACGATTCATTGCATTTGTATTACAAATACATTATTTCACATGAAAGTCATGATTAGAAATCATACTAAGCCTGATGAACTGCAGAGCCAATGGCTCTAAACAAAATCCTACTTCAACTCCAGCCTTCAGCTAAAAAAATCCAAGTTATTTTCAAAGGTTTAATAAGCTTCTGGAAATACTGCAACTACAACATGAAACATGCCTTAATTCTTGTTGGTATAAACATTGTTCCATGTAATGGTCTTTACTTTACGATATGTCACAATATATGATGTTGTAAGGAAATGATAATTCCTTAAGGAATACTGATAAAAACTGGCATACTCATGCTGCAAAAATACATTCATCCTTGTAGATACTATGTCCGATTCATATTTTTTACCCTGATTATATGTCACAAGTCTTGATGGTGTAACAACATGATTATTTTACAAAGGTTACAGATAAACCTAAAGGGAATATTCCACTTACAGAGAACATACTAGAGAGAGGGTTCTATCAGAGTATTTTTTGTGGAAACGAAATTCGAGAAGAAATTCTCGTTTAGGGCCGTTTGCACATATATATGTTATTAATACTTGCTTAAAACACAAGGTGAAGTGAGATGGGGTTTAACGCCCCTTTCAAGAATATTTCACTTACATAACGGCTCCTAGTATTATGGCAATGAGAAAGAACGCAACGCCATGTGGCTATGCTTTGTGGTGAAACCTGCGAGCAACGACTGGAACTAGCGAACCATGGGTGGTACTGCACTGAAATTCAGTGTAGCATTGCACCCAAACCTTACTGCGTGTAGAACAGTTCTCTACTGCAGACAAAGTTGCCGTGCCCCTGGTGGAATTCGAACCCCAGACCTTACCCCAGACACATGCTAACCACTGCGCTATCCCGCCCCCTAAGACACAATCAAGTTGAAACATATTGAGGGTCATATTTTGACTACTTAATATTTTACAATTTGATAAAGATTAGCGCACAATCGTTGAAAAACAAAACAATGAAAACTGAAATTAAGCCATTCTTTGGCGCCATGACTGGGGAAAATTCCAACACAACATAACAGGACATTGTTGATTAGTCTAATGATTAATCCTCCGTAACAATTTTTTTTTTTTTATAAATTTATATGTTCTATTTTTAAAAAGGTGTAAGGTCCCCCCCCCCCCCCCCCCCCCCCCCCCCCTTAAAAATTCCTGGAATCGTCACTGCAAGTCACCAAAAGACACAATAGAACCATGTATGGAGCACCGGAAGTGGTGATGTACAAATGTTTGGCATTAAGTATCAATGTATTATATTAAGGAACTTGGCACATTTATTGAGTCCAAGGAAAATATACTTTGCAAGGCAATATAAAATATAATCATTATCACTTTTGCATAGTGATACATTCCTGTACAGATGGTGATGTACAACAACAACAAAAATTAATAATATGGAAGAGTACATTTTGTTATATCTGTATAAAATGGACACTGTTATAAAAAACGAAATTAAAAGAGGATTTTTGCACAGGTACAATACGGAAAGGGCACAATCTATCTTCTGGTTAAATATTACATTTCCTGCCTACTTCAATCATTAAAGTATGATTTGAGCAGCGGAATCTACATCTAATTATCCCTAATGATATGTCACAACTCTTAACACTATAACCAAATGATACTTCTACAAGATATACAGACAACAAAAAATCTGACTTGTTTCACGAGAAAGTGTGACAGCCGATAAGAAATTAGCGCTCGGAATGTGCGTGCAATTTGCGTATAACCATCTGCATGTGTATCGTCTCTGTAAACATACGAAAGCTCTCATTTCGCACTTGTGTCCAAATAAATTGGAATTGAAAACTGTTTGTTTTCTGCTCAATGCAACATGTTACTGTAACGTTTGTGATTCACGTGCCACTGCAGAAATATCTTCGACGTCTGATGATGTTAAGTAGAACTTGTCTCACTTTGCAAGGTGTGCGATGATATACGTAACGTTATACCGTTGAAGATGGTGTCGGTTTATGTTTATATCCAATAACAAACCAGTTACAAACTCTGGATTTGTTCATGCATGTTCGGAAAAACTTGTAATATTTGCGTTGAAGAGACATTTGTAACGCTTTAAGCAGGTCAATATTTTGGGTAAGGAATAAGTAGAAATGTTCTTTTCATAATAATGATATACATTTGTTTGGGTTTGAATTAAAAAAATTCACAATAAAGTACCATAAACAAACTTTTCACTTGGTAAATTTAAAAATCTAGATTATCATTTTAATTTATCAATTAAACTTATAATCATAAATTAAAAAATAATAATGATTTATAAAAAAATCCTTGCTGGAGGTTTCATTTCACTTACAGTAATCTTTAAGTTAAAAAATGATGGTAAATTGATAAAATGGCTAAATTTTCTTTTGTAAAGGTGGCATGAATGAAAGCGACAACTTAATACAAAGATCGAGCATATGGTTCAAAGATCAAAGGAATGTCTTCAAACTTTGTGATCATAAAATAAGGTTAACGTTAAAAGGAATTGATCTGTTTGCTCCTGCTTTATTGAAGGTCATGGCAATGTACACAGGGAACTGTTGCACGGTGACTTTCAGCCACAACTGGCATCTCAGGATAGTTCACAAGACACCAGAGGCTATGGGCAGTTGAAGGTTTCTAACTTGTACTACTGCAGAGAGTATAACAGAGAGTATAACAGAGAGTATAACAGAGAATAACAGAGCAAAACAGAGTATAACAGAGAGTATAACAGAGTATAACAGAGAGAGTATAACAGAGTATAACAGAGAGTATAACAGAGAGTATAACAGAGAGTATAACAGATAGTATAACAGAGTATAACAGAGAGTATAACAGAGTATGACAGAGAGTATAACAGAGAGTATGACAGAGAGTATAACAGAGAGTATAACAGAGAGTATAACAGAGAGAGTATAACAGAGAGTATAACAGAGAGAGTATAACAGAGAGTATAACAGAGAGAGTATAACAGAGAGTATAACAGAGTATGACAGTATAACAGAAAGTATAACAGAGAGTATAACAGAGAGTATGACAGAGAGTATAACAGAGAGTATAACAGAGTATAACAGAGAGTATAACAGAGAGTATAACAGAGAGTATAACAGAGTATAACAAAGAGAGTATGACAGAGTATAACAGAGAGTATAACAGAGAGTATGGCAGAGAGTATAACAGAGTATAACAGAGAGTATAACAGAGAGTATAACAGAGAGTATGACAGTATAACAGAGAGTATGACAGAGAGTATAACAGAGAGTATGACAGAGAGTATAACAGAGTATAACAGAGAGTATAACAGATAGTATAACAGAGTATAACAGAGAGTATAACAGAGTATGACAGAGAGTATAACAGAGAGTATGACAGAGAGTATAACAGAGAGTATAACAGAGTATAACAGAGTATAACAGAGAGTATAACAGAGTATAACAGAGTATAACAGAGAGTATAACAGAGAGTATAACAGAGTATAACAGAGAGTATAATAGAAAGTATAACAGAGAGTATAACAGAGAGTATAACAGAGAGAGTATAACAGAGAGTATAACAGAGAGAGTATAACAGAGAGTATAACAGAGAGAGTATAACAGAGAGTATAACAGAGTATGACAGAGTATAACAGAGAGAGTATAACAGAGAGTATAACAGAGAGAGTATAACAGAGTATAACAGAGAGTATAACAGAGTATAACAGAGAGTATAACAGAGTATAACAGAGAGTATAACAGAGTATAACAGAGAGTATAATAGAAAGTATAACAGAGTATAACAGAGAGTATAACAGTATAACAGAGAAAGTATAACAGAGAGTATAACAGAGAGTATAACAGAGAGTATAACAGAGTATAACAGAGTGTATAATAGAAAGTATAACAGAGAGTATAACAGAGAGTATAACAGAGAGTATAACAGAGAGTATGACAGAGAGTATAACAGAGAGTATGACACAGAGTATGACAGAGAGCCAACTATAGGTATAATGTCAATGTTTGGGAGAAATGTCATTTTGTGATGTACATAATTGGAATTTTTTCTCAGACCCTTTTGTCATGGGACCTTGGCCTGATCCCTAGTGGTAACATGTATCCTTGAAAGGCACAGTTGCAAATAATTTGCGCTCCAATTAGCTATTTTAGATCAACTTAGGGCATATGAGATGACTTTAGCTTTTTATCAATGCCAAAAAATACTTCTTATTCATTTACAATTGACCTGCAGTCAATAATGAAAAATGGCTGCAGTCACTGAGGGATATCACAAATTGTAAGTTGGTTATGTGCAAAATGGGAAATATATTAACGACTAAAAACAGCAAACTAGTAACTGTAAATTAATTTTGTGTCATTTAGAACACAGAATCTAATGATGAACCATTTAGAACGAGTAAAACATTTTACAATTTTGAATTTTAAATGTCATTTTTTTTTTATAACCAAAACCAACAATGACCTAGCTCTCTCTATATTTTCATCTGAAAAAGTTAACAGTGACATTTAAAGGGGCAGTAGCACGTTTTTTGCAAAATTTATTTTTTCAAATTTCCCATTTATAATGATAGTTTATGTCATTTAAATGAACTTTAGAGGGTAAAACATCTTATTACACAAACCAATTATCTGTAGTGGTAAAAACTATGTTGCGTATAAAGCAAAAATGGCATGGCGACGTTTTATTGTGAAAACAATTTATTATTTTGTATTAAAAAAACGAATCCCATGGCTTTACCGAAACATGAACACTCATTTTAAACTTTATTTTACGAAGAGAGAAGGATGTTTTACTATTGGTGAAATTATTTTTCAAATACATTTCATCAACTTAATTGAGCGAAAAAACGTGCTACTGCCCCTTTAACTCCTTCTTAAAAGCGCAAACTATGCAATAAATTTCAATTCAGCAAAAATCTTTTGTTTCATTAAAACAAACTCTGAATACTGTACCGTTGTCAAGGACATTGTTTTATATCATTCTTTTATATTGATCTTATAACCAAAAAATGTGATAAAGAAATATACCAAACAGCATGAAGATTTAAAGAAGCAAATAAAAGTGGCAAAATGTCAAATCCTTTGAATATTTGTTGTCTTTACAATAACTTTTTAATCATTTGAATCTATTTTGATTTTTGATAATATTTAATGGATGTAAGCATGTTTTTAGATTATGCAATTACAAATATATTTCGATCAGGTAATTTCTTATTGGCTTCAAAGGCAAGATGGGTTTGAAATGATCTTCAAAGATGAACATTGCTTCATAAGTGTAATTTTTTTTTTTTTTTTTTTTCAAAATTTCACCTTTAAGTACCTGTCTGTCATACAGGAAACAAATTAATTTTTTCCAAAATCTTTAATGGCAAGACCTTTGATGACAGGTCAGACATAAAGAAAGTTATTTAAGAACTTATGAAATCACTTAACACTTACAATAATTTTCGCTTTAAATATTTTTAAATTAGCTCTTACAACTGTGTCTCAGTTGGATATATTTTAGCAGTAGCATCAAAGCATTTTTGGAAATGTCACAAACTATTAAATAATTTTTGAAGAAGAATTATAATTGAAAGTGATTCACAGAACCACTTTCAACATTTTTGTCACTAAATGGCATCACCCTGGGATAGCAGAGGGTTTTTTTTAGGATATGAAAAGATGTAAGATACATTTACTATCTATCTTTCTTTATCTATCTGTGTGTGTATGTATGTATTATTAAAGAAGATTGATCCAGTCAAAAACATCTGATGTTTACTCTTTTCTATATATAACCTTACTTCATGTGAGAAGCAACTCATCTTATTTATATATATATATAATAGACAGTCTAAGTAAAGAACAATAAACTAAACAAAAAGTACATACTTACACAGACATTTGTATTTGTAAAATGGTAGTCGGTTTAGATAGAATATAGGCCTTAAATGGCCTTGAAGGGACATTGAGTACATGTGCAGGTACAGTGCCGTGCCATAAGTTAACGGACGGTGACGTTATTTCCATAGACTTGCATGTTAATTTAGTCCAGGATAAATAATTTTCATAGTTAGGATTTTTGTCCGATTATATTCACATTTGTCAGGGTTGTAAGAAATCATATTGGCTACAACCTCATAATTTATGTTTAATTTTCCATTTTCTATCTACGGAATTACAGTAATTTGATCAACATATATACATAATAGTGAAAAATTTAACATGGCGAGCTGTGGGAAACGTTTTTATTTAATGTACATATGCAGGTAAATGGGATGAATCTACCTGAAATTGGAGTTAGAAAATGTTATTTTTTATTATGTACTTTAAGCTGAAATGATTTCAAATAAAGCTGAAAAATTTGACTTTGATACAACGAGAACTTATTTAATGAAAATAATTTATCCTTGACTAAGTTAACATGTGAGTCTATGGAAAAAATGTCATTGTCCGTTAACTTATGGCACGGTACTGTATGTTGTTGAAGTCAAACGTTATGAATGGTGTTATTTTATCAAGAAGTACTGACTGTTACCGAAAAATATCAATTTAATGCTACTTCAATCACTTAAGTGAGATTATAAAGTCGCTCTTTATGATGAAAAAACTGGACATTGATGCAAAGTAATTGATTAAACGTTATTTAAAAACATACCTATAACAAACAAAAATACAAAGGTGGGTTGGTAGTGTTTAACCGATTATATACTGCACATATATATGGGATGTGTAATTTCAGTTTCTGCACATGTAAAAGGCTGTTGCTTGATTTTAAGTGGAAATATTCTCATATATTTGACAATAGGGTATGAATATGCATGTCAAGTAAAATTATATTATATATTATCATATATCTATCAAAGATATGGTATGTTTTTTATGTGTGATTGAGGTTAGGAAACCGCACCCATATTGCTGCCCGGTCCGCAAATCCATATCAGCCTGGTCCGCAAATCCATATCAATATCAGCCCGGGTGACGTTAGGTCAGAGTGATCTCCCTTTGCTTACATGCATGCTAACAGAGTAATATCACAAGTGAAGCAGTGTCAGAATATCATTTCAGTGTAGCCTCCAATCAAGTATGTTGTTGACGCTTTTAACATATTTAATTAAATATACTATTAATTTGAAAGATGAATAAGAGGCATGGCTCACATAATTTTTTTTAAAATATGCAAAACTTATTTATAATGGAGGGTATATTCATTTTCTGGTCCCCAAATTTTAAATTTTCTTATGAAAACATCAAATTCTTAATATTTCTGTAAATATTTTGTCAAAAAGTATGATATATGATAAAAAGGTTACAACATGTCATTTTTCATACCATACCCCATATCAGCCCTGGACCCATATCAGCCCTGGACCAAGCTTTTCAGCCCTGGACCCATATCAGCCCTGGACCCAGATCAGCCCTGGACCCAGATCAGCCCTGGACCCATATCAGCCCTGGACCCAGATCAGCCCTGGACCCAGATCAGCCCTGGACCCATATCAGCCCTGGACCCATATCAGCCCTGGACCCATATCAGCCCTGGACCCAGATCAGCCCTGGATCCATATCAGCCCTGGACCCATATCAGCACTGGATCCAGATCAGCCCTGGACCCATATCAGCCCTGGACCCATATCAGCACTGGACCCAGATCAGCCCTGGATCCAGATCAGCCCTGGACCCATATCAGCCCTGGACCCATATCAGCACTGGACCCAGATCAGCCCTGGATCCAGATCAGCCCTGGACCCATATCAGCACTGGACCCAGATCAGCCCTGGATCCAGATCAGCCCTGGACCCATATCAGCACTGGACCCAGATCAGCCCTGGACCAAGATCAGCCCTGGACCCATATCAGCACTGGACCCATATCAGCCCTGGACCAAGATCAGCCCTGGACCCATATCAGCCCTGGACCAAGATCAGCCCTGGACCCATATCTGGCCTGCGGCCCTCGGGCTGATATGGGGATCTCTGTCTGATATGGGGTATGGTCATTCTCTTCCCACAGAGGTTACTCTCTTCAGCTTTAAGCGAAGGTACATAGCTCTGACAGATAATGTAGTGGAAACGAAAGGGAGAATAGAATACCGGTATGTTCTCTTAGCTATTCAGATTTCCGATCCTATCCACAGTTCTACATATCCTGATTGCTTGCAATTGAATCTAGTTGTGCAATCAGCGACGCTGTTGTAAAAGTAACATTTGCCAATGACAAGTCATAATGATGAAATTAATGTAAGATTAATGTTTTCTTGTTTAATGTGTTTTCCTCGAAATACGCTGTTTGATTTTGTGAAAACAATTGATCATGAACATGCTGTTAAACAAAGAGGACCAAATTAGAGACAAATACCAAGAATAGTTCATTTGTGTTATTAACATCAGACATATTCGAAGGACGTATGCTAAAGAGCAAGACGCTTAATGGTCAAATGCCTTAAGCCTTGAAGTCACTCGTTCGGCAGGCCACTGAAAGATGAGTTTTCAATGCATGGTCAAGAAGCAGGGAAACAGTTTGAGGTTCCCCCTTTCTCCGCTAGTGATTTTGCCTTGAAATTCAGGCCATGTAGATCAGAGGTTAGGATCGGAAATCTGAAGGGAGTAACCTCTGTGGGAAGAGAATGGGGGTATGGTATAAAAAATAACATTTTATAACCTCTAAGTATTACCCCCAAAAATTTGACATTGATAACAAAATGTCGGTACCGATGTCACAATGGTATTAAACTCACGAAGAATGTGAGCAGGTAATGAACAGAATATTGAACTCCTTAACTTGTTTATAAAATGGTATTACAGTCAAGCCACGATAGTCCGGTCACCGATAATCCGAATCTCTCAGTTTCTGAACGGTAGCAAGCTGTAACCAACTTAAATTAAATGTTGATTCATTAATCTGTTGATTCCGTTTTCGAATCCGAACGCCAATTAGCCCTAACGGATTAGTTAATTACAACTATTATTGCTTCATTTATCCGGTGGATCATCAAAAGCGTTCGGGTAATCCCCTTGACAAGCGATCATCACACTGATTGGATCGGTAAACTTCAATGACAGTGTATTGAGTTGAGCGTGTCAGTAGTTTGTTGTAATATCTTACATTGTGTGTCAGTAGTTTATGATTGTAATAAATTGAAAATTCTCATTTTGTGTGATTGTTAAAAAGATCCAGCGTGTCAAACTCCGTTGATATTCTAAATACGTACTCGTCTGTCTGTAGAATCAAAGGGAATCAACTCCATCATGTTTGGTTCATTTCAATAGTCTGAACATTTCACTATCCGAATGTTTTTGATGAAAAACAGAAGCGTTCGGATTATCGAGAGCTGACTGTACATGGAAAGTTGTTTAGTATCCGCTGAACTTCCCCCTGAAGTCATATCCCACTCTCAATGACAATTAGTTTTGCTGCATTTCAATACCTTTTAGCAGCACACACAATGAAGTTTCGCTGTAGTTCACTGCTACACTCTAAGCACAGAAAAGATATATGTATTTATGCAATCCCTTGTGACTTCTTAAACGTCATAATTACACCTAATGATGTTTTAATATTCTCCTGATCAGAGAAGTATTCATTGGTCTAGAAATGTATACTTCTTATGAATCTTTGTTGCATTTTTAATGCAGAATTTTTAGGGTTAAAAAAGTTGATTACTTTTCAATGAAATGTGCAAATATTAATTTCCTTGTTGTTGAATTCAATTTAAAGATCTGGTGAAATGCATTTTTTTTCAAGAATGACAGATGAGTATCTCTACGTATATTGTATATCGGAATCAATTGAGCATAAAATTGAGACAATATACACTTGCAATTGATGATTAAGACGATTTTAATATACCCATTTTAACAATACCGTGATTCCTGCCGGGAAACGTTTTGAGAAGAATCATTGAGGCATGACTGATTAACCACAGACGACGAACCGACACACTCCGTGCAGCCTCGTTAATTAATTAATGATAATTATCACTGCCGCTAGATGAATTTATGAGGTGTGTTAGATTGCCAAAAACACATGTTTATCCAATAATTATGTAATTGTCATCTGCAGAATTACCTAGTTGGATATCTAAACATTCGATATATGGAAAATTTAAGTTGTTTTATTGAAGATTTGTTAGTGAAATTAACAATCAAAATGTTGCGAAATTACGTTGAATTATGACTATCGCCGAAAATCAGGTTACTCCAGTGACGTCCACACCCCGCAAACTTTCATTCTGGTATTCGGGGCTAAATTAGGCATTTTCATAAAAAGGCGTATTTAAGTGATTTATGGACCGATTTCAGAAATTAAAATCGAACAATTGTCAAATTGACATCCCATTTTAATGAATCCGATTTTGACCATATGTCATTTCATCTATCCTTTAAGACCATTAAATCATCAACTTATAACTCCAATAATAAATCAGCACATAAGCACAATGGTGTTAGCATGCTGGTCTCTGATGCCAATAGCCCGGGTTCGATTCCCGGTTGAGACACCAAACCAAACATTTGTGGTCCGGGTCTCATACTGTGTCCTTCGGCAAGGCACTTCATCCACCCAGCTGTTTAAATGGGTACCTGAACAAAGGTAGTACGGACCTATAAGGTCGCGCAGATTGCTTGGTAGCGGCAGCGAAAATATGATTCCTTCAGGATAATCATGTACATAATGTACCGCCAATATTATCCATTAAAATTATCATTATTTTTATTATCATTAAGCATGGTTGGCAGTTTGGATATACTAGATGGGGGACAGTGACTTCTGACTCAAACTCTTTAGAAGTCTGGATACACTGTTCGAGCCAAATACCCTTGCATTATAAAAATGACAAAATTCTAATAATAAATGTTCCTTTTCAAACTTTGTACTAAAAATGGTGCATGTAAAGGGTTAAATTATATATAAGTTACTTACATAGGAATGTTCACAATCTACATCTATACTCTTTTTGATAACTGATAAAACTTGAGAACAGTTATGGTTCATAAAATAAAAAAAAAATTAAACTCCTTTTGAAACCTATGGTTTAATAAGTTACTTACCTATAGGGATGTACAAAATCCAAATGTAAATATGAACTCCTTTTGCGAAGTGTTGCACTTAATGAAACTTTGAAGGCAATACTGGAGACTTCACCACACTGATGTCAATGACTCAAGCGATCTCTCGTGTTCCTCGTACAATACATTTGATCAACATGCCAAAGTTACTGCCGCTATATTCCGACTCGTCTCACAGCTTGACGAAGATTGGCCTGCTGGTCTCCAAGCATTGTTCTTCCCATAATGCACTGTGTCGTGTCAGCTGGGAGTCATTTCAGTGGGCTGCGATATTCCGACTCGTCAATTGCGATATTGACGAGGACGTCCGACTACAGGAGTTGGAGACAGCTGGCATACAGACCAAAGGGTATCAACATGTCCTCGCAATCGACGTGCAATTGACGTACTTCTTGTCCCGACTCTGTTTACTGTCTTGCCTGATGGCGTCATGTTTCGTACATTTCGTATTGATGATGACTGATAAATATCGTGATTATTGTTGATGATGAGGTAAATATCGTGATAACTGTGATGCTGACTGATAAATATCATGATAACTGTTGATTATGACTTATAAATATTTTGATTATTGATGATGGCGTGAAATATTATCCTAACTGCTGCCTGGTAAATATCAAGATTATTGATAAATTTTTAAATTGACTGGTAAATATCATTATAACTGTTGATTATGACTTATAAATATTTTGATTATTGATGATGGCGTGAAATATTATCATAACTGCTGACAGATGTAAATATCAAGATTATTGTTGATTTTAACTAATAAATATGAAGATTATAGTTGATGGTGACTGTAATAATCAATATTTTTGTTGATTTTGACTGGTACATATGAAGATTATTTAGTTGATTCTGACTGGTAGATATCAAGATTATTGATAAAGTTGATATTGACTGGTAAATATCAAGTTTATTGTAGATTTTAACTAATAAATATGAAGATTATAGTTGATGGTGACTGTAATAATCAATATTTTTGTTGATTTTAACTGGTACATATCAAGATTATAGTTGATGCTGACTGGTAAATATTATTGATTCTGAATTAAATAGATATATTGAGGATATTGAATGTTCTGCCATGTAATACAATTTTTATCAAACAATTTAATTACTTAAATTTAGAAAAGAGAGTATTTTTTTCATTACTCGTTCATTTTAATCAAAGGAAATATTTGACAATGTAATGAAACTTAGATAAACACGAGCCTCATATCATTGTGATGAAGTTACTATAGTTAGATGTCATAGGATATGGTCACTTTCGGACTCATTAACATGGGATTTCAATTTGGCAATTGCTCGATTTTAAATTTCTGAAATTGGCCCATAACTTACTTAAATACAGCTTTTAAAAAAACGTCTAATTTAGCTCCGGTGGCGAGAATTAAAATTCGCTGGGGTTTGGTACCTGAAGCGATTCCTTCTGTGACGTCACTGGAGGAATCTAATTATCAGCAATAGTCATAATTCAACGTAATTTTGCAACAGTTTGATTGTTACTTTCACTAACATCATGTTTATTCAAAATATTGAGGTCTTTTGATTTGCATGTTGATAAAGGAAAAAATTTTTCTTAAAACTAGAAATTATGTTAGCTATCAAGAATCATATGTAATAAGTATGCATACCTCTTAAAACATAATCAAAAAATAGTTTTTGCATGTATAACACAAAAGTATGGTAAATGATTCTCAGGTACTTGTAACTATACAAACAGAATATTTCTGAAATTGACAGGCTGATAAAACTATGTGACATAACATCACCGTTTCCAAATAATCCATCTCGACATATATGTCAAAACACCCACAAACCATATCTATGCTACACGAGATACCTCAGTAAACTAATGGGAAGACCATGGATCCGTTATGAAAGAAAAACCATTCATCTGGTCTTGCTGAGTTGAGGTGGGCCAGATCAACAAAAACAAACTATCAGCAAATGCATGGAATGTGGCAGGAAAGCATTGATAGATTTCACGTCTATTTCGTGTGCCCTCCCTCCCACACCATGCAGAGTTTGGTGTCCTTAGCATGTAGATTTCACCTCTATTCCTAAGATTTTGGTGTCCTTAGCATGTAGAATTCACCTCTATTCCTAAGATTTTGGTGTCCTTAGCATGTAGATTTCACCTCTATTCCTAAGATTTTGGTGTCCTTAGCATGTAGATTTCACCTCTATTCCTAAGATTTTGGTGTCCTTAGCATGTAGATTTCATGTCTATTCCTAAGATGTTGGTGTCCTTAGCATGTAGATTTCACCTCTATTCCTAAGATTTTGGTGTCCTTAGCATGTAGATTTCATGTCTATTCCTAAGATTTTGGTGTCCTTAGCATGTAGATTTCATGTCTATTCCTAAGATTTTGGTGTCCATAATGTGTAGATTTCACCTCTATTCCTCAGATTTTGGTGTCCTTATCATGTAGATTTCATGTATATTCCTAAGATTTTTGTGTCCTTAGCATGTAGATTTCATGTCTATTCCTCCGATTATGGTGTCCATAGCATGTGGATTTCACATCTATAGTCACTAAACAACTTCAACTTACATAAGCAGTAAATCGTCAGTCCACTAAGTCTGCCTTATGAAAAACATTTTCTTAAGAACATTTAATCTCTATTTTCTTGTAATTTTGACGAAACTGATAATTCACAAATTTTGAATTCACATTTATCTCAAATATGAAGTAAACACATTATATATATTAATTATACACGTTATATGTTTCAAATATATATGAGTGAACATTATATATATCTGTTAATGCTACAAAGATACACAGAGTGGGTTAATCGCCAGAGACTGAAACCATTAGCACAATAGTTCTCTACCTATTTTATGCTACATTCTTCCCTAATGATGTGCTTTGAAGATGCATCACTATGCATGATGCATAATGCATCGACACATGGGAAGAAGATGCACACCATATTTGTCAATGCCGCAATATTACGAGGAAAATGAAAACAATGATGTCATTAGTAATTGTAATGTTTATAGGTTAACAATGTTTGCCAAATGTTTGGTAGTCAGACATCTGATCCAAGAGAAAATTTTGGAGCCGGCTAAATTCTAGAATATTTTTGCAGTCTAGATGATGTCAGCCCTGAAATTTACGAGTTTTTACGAATAAAATTTTATTTATTGAATTTAAAAAGTATAATATTATCATTTCAGCAACTACATAAAATTATATAATTATTTAGATTTAAGCGTGCAGGGGAGATGCTAACCACGTAGACAATACATGAATAAGGTATGTGTTACAAATGTGGATCAAATAAATGATTCACAATGGCACAAAGAGAATTACGAGGCTAGAGGGGGTACCGTCAAAACACAAAGGTAACACATCAAGGAATTCATAGATTAATTATACGTTTTGCCACCCGTTAAGGCGGCTTCATCAAACAAAGATTTAGACAAGGAGGGGCTGCTGAAGTATCAAATGCGGTTCACTATTGATGATGTCACAATTCTAGAGGTGTAACAATACATCGTCGTATTGCGATATTGTCATCGTAGCCCTCACAATATTAAGTACAAAAAATTCTAGACAATATATTCTGATACAAGTATCAGGAAGGTTGGCACAGCGATGTATATCTCAATCAATGATATATCCCAATACCATTTTCTTCCTATTAATAAAAAAATGTCTTTCAAAATTAATTTTAGGTAAAAAAAACAACCAAATGTTGAATATCTTAAAAATAGTTAGTTTGCATCAGCTAATTCAGTTTTCTATTATATTTAAACATTAATGTTAGGTTTAACCTCTTTGGTGAATTCACTTGTATTTCAAAGTAATAAACTGGTATCGGGATATAGAGGATATCTGTCTTTTCTTGACTAATACCATGTTTATCTCATCGAGTGAGGTAGAAAGATTATATTTTCACGAATGGCGAGCCACGAGTGAAAATATATAATTTTTCTACCTCACAAGGTGAGATTAACATGGTATTTGTCAAGAATTGACAGATATTCTATTTATTATATGATGTTATCCTTGTAATTACGTTGTTTTCTCGCCAAACAGCCGCTGGGAACAGCCCGTCACCACAGTAACAATGAAACGTCAATGAAACCAATTCGCCGCGCGAGCCCATATTCTATTTATTATATGATATTATCCATGTAATTACGTCCAAAAAGGGTCATTTTCACGTAGAGCGGCCGCTAGGAACAGCCCGTCACCTCAGTAATACTGTGACGTCACAAGCCAATTCGCCGCATGAGATCATTGTTTTATGACGTCAAATTATATCAGTCACTGTTCGCAGTGAAAATATAAGTTATTTTCACTGTAGCTTGATAGACAGTTTATTTCACTGAAAAATCCTGGTATTTCATTGCTCGTCATATAATAAATCTATCGTATCGCCACCCATGCATCGTGATAATAATTGTCTCGTTATGTTACTTATCAATACTTGCTCAATGTATTGTATCGCTGGGTAAAACGGATATTGTGATATATCGTATAGCCACATTCACCATAATAGACAGCTCAAATAGAGACACCTTCATTGCGGAATTTAAACACACACTCTGAACAGTCAAACACCAATCACCAGCAAATAACATCCCAACAGCTTATCCGTTCAGTCACTGAGACTTCACACCTAATGTGTAACCTTTAATTTCTCAAATTGCCTCCAGCAAAATAGTTCCATCTTACATGTTTAACTCTTAATTGCATATCCAGTGCCTTCAATAAAGGAATTCCTTTTATCTGAAATCTTTGAGACCCGAATTCGAACAAACTGCTATTTTCAAACATGGACCAATTAAACCAAGAAGAAATCATTAAGTGGAGGAGTGTTATCATCGAGGAGTTTTTCTATCGTGACCTTTGACATTGCAGGAAGTTGGTTCTGCCAACAAGTTAATAGCGGTTCTAAACAGCCTCATTAAGATCTTGTTTATTCCTTTGCCAAAGTTCATCAAGTTATCGTCAATATATTACCACGATAGTTAAGTTTGAAAGCTGTCAGTGCCATGAACTGTTAGTGAGGTGTTTTAGAAGGGGATATTATAGATTTAACTTCTTTGTAGCAAGTGCAACTTTTTAGTATTGATACGCTTTATAACAATTATATATATGTTTGATAACGAAAATAGGGATCTGTGCCAAAATGTCTCCATTGTAAAATAACGAAGTTGATCATCCATAAATATTCTTGACTTACTGTAAGTCACATGTTTTGTTATTTCAGGGAAATGTTGTTTTAATGTTAATTAGAGGTTGTATTAGATAAAAGGGTTCAAAATTTGTATTTAGAATTGAGTCTATGAATGGAAAATCTAGATAAAATGTTAATTCACAGTTTTATTTTAATACCCAATTATATTCAAGACTATAAGATTGTAATAGCTAGATCGTGAGGATTTTTGCCCTTGTCAAATGTGCCGAATAAATACCCCAACCTCAAAAAAGAAGTATCAAATCAATACTTATATATATAAGCATAAAATATTTTATAATATATATCATAAAATAATGAAAACTGCATTTTAAATCTCAACCACCTGAAACTACATCCTGATAAAAAAAAAATCTTTCTCAATCAAAACACTGACTAGTTAACCTGTTTGAAACTCTTTTTTGTCATACTATTTAAATAATGAGTCTAATGCCCCTATTTCACTACGACCCGAATTGCCATGAATCACCACGAATAGGCGGCTGCATAAATTCGTGAATATTCGTGAGCATTCGGCAAAATTCGTGAACAGCATTTACACTTGTACGAAATGTTTACGAACATTCGTAGCTTTTCATGCTAAAAACCTACGAAACATGTACGAATTCTTTACGAATTGTCTACGAATTGTACGAAATGATTAAGACACAGTCACGAATGTACTACGAATTTCCACGAATAAGATACAAATATCACGAATCAAAAACGAATAGTTTACGATAGTTCGTAAATGCTTCGGGGTTAATTCGGGATGAGAACATCAAAATTATCAACCACGAATTTCCAAGACTTGTTTACGAAGTTGTTACGAACGTCCCGAATTAAATACGAACAGTTTTCGAAGCAACTACGAATCTGAAATTCATAGATGATTCGTGAAAATCTTTTGACAAACAAAATTTTTTCCACGAATGCCACGAATTACAAGAATGTTGCTGAATCAACTAGGAATCATTTACGAATATCACGAATCAATTACGAATTATCTACGAATGTTCACGAAAGTGCAAATTTTCCAATTCGTGGCGATTCGTGGCAATTCGGGTCGTAGTGAAATAGGGGCATAAGGAAGATCGACTTCTTCTGTACACTATCATTGCTTGAACCAAAACATAAAACTCTCATGTATAAAGAAGTTGATCATCTCTAAACTCTTTTCATCGAATAACAATATTTTGTTATTTAAGAGGGTAAAACATCTCATTACACTACCTGATAAGCCTATATCCACAGCAAATGGTTATTCGTATTGAAAGAAAATGGTGCGACGTAAAAAAAGACAGTGATGTGGAACTCTTCCGTGTGAGAGGTAGATTTGTAGGTCTCATGCGAATTTGAGAGCAAGATGGTTTACCATTCTATCATGGTGCCATATTTAAAACTCTACTTTGTGTGTTTAGGTATCGCTACGTCAATCAGATCACTTGAAGTACCTTTGAGCAGCCATTTTAATGTGGACACCTTAGAATGGCCGTTCAAAGGGAAATAGACTTGCATAATGTAAGCGTACCAACTTCATTTGTTTTAGAAATCTTTTTATTGATTCAGGAGTATTATTTAGCCATTGGTAACACTTATTTACATTTTCGTGAGAGCACTTTATTTCATTAAGAAAAACGTGCTACAGCGCCTTTAAATCCCAACTCACAAATCTAAAGGAAAGCCTGTAGCAATATTACATTGCAATAAAACCTGTGATTTCATATGGTATCATTTGTTCACTAGTTGCTTCCATGGTTTCAACCAGTTCTCAACTCCTTAAATATAATCATTTTTCAATTTGCGTGTTTAGGTTTGTTTTTGCAAAATGAATATATATATATATATATATATATATATATATCTTGGAATATTTGTATGTCCTGTCTAGTTTTTTGGCAAATTGACTTGCAAATTATAATTAGATGACTGTTTTACACCATAGATATCGAGAAATCAGCTGGAAAGCATGCAACATTAAAACTATAAAATGAAACCTTCTGTCCAGGGATGCAGAAATCGGTATATTTGCCGGACATGTCCGATTGTGAATCCAGTTTGACCGAATAGAAAATAGATTTATTGGACGTTTGAAAAGTCATTTGACCGATTGAAGAAAATCAAAAGAAAACTAAACAAGCATCCCTTACAACCATTAAATAAAGGCAAACCGCCCTGCTTGTCGGTCATATATTCTAATTGTTTATGAAATTGAAAACATGTTGATCCAGTCAAGAACTTGAACAAGTCACATTTATAAATGTTGGCAGAAACAATATTATCATAAGATATTTAATTGATATTCTCAGTGTCATTTAGTGACTGGAAGATATGATTCATGTGAACAACATTATTTAAAAAAAAAACGATTTCATAACATCGCATTTCAAACAAATTTGGTCACAGATAACCATTACAGAGCGTGTGGCTTCGCTCTACCGGTGATTCATGAATTTAATTGTTACAGGTTAAGTTTTTGTTCCGTTGAATAGTTGAATCTCGATAAATGTTTAATATATCAGTCATAAAACATACTGCTACAAATATATTAGATAAATATAGATATATGGTAAAGCTGTTATACAAGTTTAAATTAATGAACCTATCAAAAACGAACAATAGGCAATGAAATCGGCAAAATTATTTCATGATCGCATCGTTATGTATTCAAACACTGACGCTACGAACACTCGATCGTATTTTCATGATATCACACGTTATTAATAGGTATGCTAAATTACAAACTTCAATTTCTCTCGCCTATGCATTATTTCTACTTATTTTATAATTATTCATTTAAAATTGCGAAATATGTCTCAAATTAGTTCAAAAAGTTCAAATTAGTAACTTCATCTTGAAAAGGAAATAAGTCATATCGAGGATACTTGGACCACGTGCTCTGCCGAGTTGAGTTTACGAAAATTATATCGCTATTGAAAACAAGTTCCTTTCTATTTTAAATGCATATTTAGAAAGTACAAATAATTTGGTCCAAAATTTGAAGTTTTAATCAACTATGTGCGATTAATTATTTGAAATTTCTCGTCATTCTCGACACAAATTTGCTTGTAAACACACTCAAACCAGCCCTGTCGGCAAATAGTACGTAGTTTGATTTTATATTATGAACCATTTTATGCATTTTATTGATAAATTATTATTTGTGGTTACTTGCTACCGTGTTATGTTTAATAGTATATAATAAATGAAGAATCAACAAATAGTAATACTTTCTCATACTTTATTAATAAAAAAAAATCACTTTCAGGTTCGTCTTTTGGGTCAAAAATGAAATGTCCGACTGGCAAAATTTTTAATCTGCAACCCTGCTCCTGACAAAGTTAATTTTCTTGTTTACTAGCTGTTATCTTTATTCAATAAGTATCTTCTCTCAATATTCTCAGTCTTGTGTGAAATTTATTTCAAACTTGAAAAAAATTGATGCAGATCTTTTAAGCAGTTTATTTTCAACATGTAAAGAAAACATGCCGTGTAAGCAATTTATTTAAACTTGTAAAGAAAACATATCATCTAAAAGATTTATTTTAAAAGGGAAGTTGTTTAGATCATGTGAGAGATTTATTTTAAACCTGAGATATTACGAGACTACTATAAAACTAAAACAAGACTGCACCAGCGGGCTTCTTTAAGATGTCTGTTAGAGTTCCAAGATTCTGACAGCATGAGCTTAAGAATCCCCCCCTGCTGAGAAAGTCGAATGACATCCGTGCCAGTCGGCGCGAACATTTGGCACGCCGCCACCATCCCATGGTCTATCAGAATACATGCTCTTGGCCCTCTAACACAGAAGAGTTTCAAGGGAGGTCACTCCAATCGTCTCATGGTAAAATTGGCTTGATGAACCGTTTAAAGATATTTTGGCAGACAGACGTTTGCTGTTACTGTATATTGTACGCCGCGACAGGATGTTGTTTTTTGTGTTATATAAATTACCAAAACACGATTTCCATAATGTTATTAATCAATTTGTGAGGCTGAGTTTAATGACACAACCACCGTTTTATAAATCTAGTTATTAACGTTTAATTATTTGTGAACATTTTCATTTAAAAAATCAAAATTAGCCCAAAAGAAAACCAGTCTGTCATAAGTTGTTCTTTCAAGTTTAATATTTAAAAAAAAATTTTTAATTTTATATTAATTTGAAAGTAATATTAAGCTTCAAACAAAATCCATCTGTAAACCAAAGCATATGGGGTTAAAATTTAAGCTCAAAGTGGGAGCGGCGTTAACACAAACTACACAACTTGTTCACCATTCCTATGAATAAAAATATCTTTAAAAGCTAAAAGTAAAAAAAATGTCTTGTGCAGAAATATAACATGTTACTCCTTCCAATAAACACCCACTCTTATCCGTAGAGCAAATCAAGCAATAAGGAAAGAGCTCTTGAATGGATTTACTGCCCAGACTAGTTATTGTTTGATGCAAGCAAACATGACAAACTAAATCGAAGCAAATAGTATTGAAACTAATCGAAGCAAATAATTCTGAATCCATGAGGAGTAACCTTATAATTTGCATGAATTTTGTTGTTAATTCCACATTTTTTTAATGCACAGATATACAAATATTCATAATTTGTTTTGTTTCGCAGGGTGGATATTGAGTAAATTTAATAGACAACATTATTTGTTAATTGTCTATTTGAATATTTGTAATTGAATATTGTTTTTCAAATTTCAAATTTCAAATTTGGAAAATTTTAAACTTATATGGAGCAGTGACAAACTGTTTTGAACATTTGTGTTATTTGAATTAAAATGCATTTAGATTTGATTATATGAAATATATTTTAATTGAAATGATAATCGGGCAGTGGACTGTTTTACCCTCATATTGCTTAAACATTGAACATTATTATGAATTAAAATTTGAACATATAAAAAACAACAAAAAGACATGCTACATTGCGTTTTTCACATCATGTTTTCTCAAATTTACTATTTAATATTTAACTGTATACAATATATTATTTCACCACTGTGAAAACTGAACGCTAATACGTTTATGTGCCTAATTTTAGGTGTGTAGGGGTGAAAGGGTTAATGGGTAAAACTTCTCATTACTCGACCCGATAAGCTGTATCCATAGAAAACGGCTATCCGTATTCATAGAAAATGGTGCAACATATAAAGTTTTAACTCTTCTGTGGGAGAGGTAGATTTGAAGGTCTCATGCGAATTTGAGAATTCAAACAGCAAGATTGACCACTCCATTATTGTACCACATTTAAAAACTGTACTCTGAGTGTTTAGTTATCACTACATCACTCAGATCACTTGAACTACCTTCAAGCGGCCATTTTAAAGTGAAAACCTAAAATGGCCGCTCAATGAGAAATGGATTCGCATGACTTAACCGAACCATGTACATTCGTTTTAGAACTCTTTTTATTGATCCAGGAGTATCATTAAGCCATTGGTAACACTTATTTATATCTTTATAAGAGCACTTGATTTCAGAAAAATTTAAGAAAATCGTGCTACAGTGCCTTTAACAGTGAAATGTAAATAAAACATTCAGTTCCTCTGTCTATGAGTATAAAGACGTGCATTCCTATGTTCCCTCCCACGCAGAGCTGCAGGTATTTCTGAGATTAAAGAAACCGAGCTTTGCATAGATTCTGCTCAGGTGTTATTCATAGTCCTAGGCGTTAGCATTTATGTTGATGATCACGACATTCGTGTTATGCATTGCAGTGCTCAGCCTATGATGTTGTAAAGTTTGGAGTTTGAAGAAGGATATTTGTAATTACCAAACTAAGATTTAAGGAAATCTATTGCATCTTTGATAGACAATCTATTTCTTGAAATTGCCATATTTATGTCAAACCTTAGCCTACACTGAATAAAGAGGTTGTATATCCATAAAATAGTTTGATAAAATAGATTTATTACCCAAAACTGTGTTCCACAGGAGATATTGCTCATGTGAGATCAAGCGATATCTCCTAGGAGATATCATTTTGGCAGTAGATTTTGCACAATGTCATGTCACCGTCAACTACATGACATCACAATGCTGTTACATCATCGAGTAATTACATCACAACACTATGACATCATAAACATGATGACGTCACAATGCTATGACCTCACCGCACTATAAGTCAAATGGTAGAGATGTACTCAGAGGCGTATACTATTTTCATTGAAACATAATAATGATTTTGGATGATAAATAGAATCTCACCCAAGTGTCTTCTGATATCAAATATATCAACACGAGTTGATAAAAGTAAAACTATTTGTAACTTTTATCAACTCATGTTGATATATTTTACATCAGAAGACACTTGGGTGAGATTCTCTATATATTGGTTGAGATTTAGAGAAATTTTAGTTTTAATTTTGGCCCGAAGCCCCGTGGCAGTGTGTTAAGATGTTGGTACAGGCAGTGCTGGTGATAGTTGAATTGCATTACTCTGAGGGTGTGGGGTCGAATCCCACAAGCAACTCGTCCCGAAAAAATACAAGAATTTGTATTATTGAAGGTAGTGTTATCCCAAATGTAACAATGTCAGATATATTCAGTATCTAAATGACAATATTTCTAAATTTATTTAGTTCGACTCCTACCATGCATTTGACAAAATTTAAAAGAAGAAAATGCTGCTCAGAATTCCTGTCAGTTAATCTTTAGCCGAATAAGATTATATTCCATTCAAATTAGTAAGAAAACGGCCAAATTTCATTATGACAATAATAATAATAACTCTTTATCGTCCGAAAATCAATGTACATAGGAAATTCCTTGTGTGCAAATAGCACCCGGCAGCCACAGTGCAGCGCCAGTTCAAGCGTTGTTCTGTCCTTATACGCTGAGTGTCAAGCAAGGCAGCAACAAGTCCCATCTTTTAACGTCTTTTGGTATGACGCGACCGGGAATCGAAACCCCGGTCTTCCGGGTGATGAGCGGACACTCTACCAACTGAGCTACATCCCCTGTATAAATATACTTTTATTTTTCAAAATATACTACACCGACTAATAGAAGGGAAAGGTTTACCATCCAAACGATTGTAACAGAAGTGATTGTGAGGTCACCTCCAGTGGGAATCGAACCCGGGACCTCCGGGTGAGAGTTCTGTGCTCTACCAGTTGAGCTAAAGGGACATCCCAATAGCCAAAGCCAGTAGGAACACTTTCATCTCACCCTGCCACATACAACCCCCTCAACAAAGTGACTCGTCCTCTAGTCAAGCTTTTGCGAGTTAGCAAGCACCTCAGTTCGACGTACTCAGGGTGTAGTGTACACTAGGGAGTTGCCCCCGCCCCAAGTTGGCCGCTAAATGTAACATAAGTGATTGTGAGATCACCTCCAGTAGGAATCGAACCCAGGACCTCCGGATGATAGTCCTGCACTCCACAAGTTGAGCTAAAGGGATATCCCACTAGCCAAAGCCAGTAGGAACACTTTCTTCTCACCCTGCCACATACACTCCCTTCCACAAAGTGACTCGTCCTCTAGTCAAGCTTTTACGAGTTATCAAGCACCTCAGTTCGACATACCCATGGTGCAATGAGCACTAGGGAGTTGCCCCGGCCCCACGTTGGCCGCTAAATGTAACAGAAGTGATTGTGAGATCACCTCCAATAGGAATAAAACCCGGGATCTCCGGGTGACAGTCCTGCGCTCTACCAGTTGAGCTAAAGGGACATCCCACTAGCCGAAGCCAGTAGGAACACCCTACCACACGATGGCAAAAGTCGTAAACTCCGAGGACATTTTAATGAGGTTTAGTGTTGCTACATTGAAGTCACAAGCAATCCTTTTATGAACATTAGTTTTATGAGGAATATTTGTTTTTTGAGAAATTGTCTTATGACATCACAGACGACAAAATGTAGGACCCAACACTGAAACGATGGTTGCTATAGTCAAAAATTATTTGTTCATATGTGCATGCATGGAAAAATATGCCATAAATCATGTTTCACCATATTGGTAATAATTGAGTGTATAAGCATATAGGTTTGGTATATAAATTAACAATAATGCTAAAATTGAGTGTATATAAACATGTAGGTTTGGTATGGAAATTAACAATAACAATAAAGGTGAGAATATATAAACATGTATATAGGTAGGATATTGAAATTAACAATAAGGATAAAAAAGTGTACATATACATATATGTTTGATATTGAAATTAACAATAACGATAAAAATGAGTGTACAAACACGTGTAGGTATGATATGAAAATTTAATCAATAATAACAATAAAGGTAAGAATAAATAGACATGTAAGTATGATATTTATCAATAACAACATGATAAGGTCAGTATATATAAACATGAATGTAGGACAGGTAAATTAACAAAAACGACAAAGAAGCATCAATAACTTGCATCATTCTCTTCCCAAAGAGGTTACTCCCTTCAGATTTTCTATCTTAACCTCTGTTACATGTAGGCGATATTTCAATATTCTTGCATAATCCCGGTGAAAGTTCCCACGCTTGTTACATCCTTATTTTTGTCCAATCAGACATAATTTAACATCTCTGTCTTGTGAACAATATGTGCACATCACACAAATAATGCAACTCTAGTCACTTCATCAATTACGGAATGCTCAGTTTAGAACAATGTCACTGATTGGACAACTAACTTCTGATGCAACCAATCAGAATATCTGTTTCTATTCACTAATCTAGAAAGTGTTTGTGTAACAAAGGTTAGAAAGTCTGGAGAGAGTAACCTCTGTAGAAGAGAATGAACTGGGATAAGGTGATTTGGACTTATATAGTCAATCAATGGTTATAAATGAATATAAAGAAGTTGATAAAATTCTCATCCTGAGTATAAGTCCCAATTTGTCTCCAATTTCCGTCAACATACTGTTGTTTCTAGGCAACCTAAGGGGGTCCTTTTGACCCATTCTTTCCATATATGATTTGCTATGGTAACAAAAAGTATAAACAAGTCACAATTAAAGGACACCTAGGGTGTTCAAATATCCCAAGGACCCCATCCAGGAACAACACTAAGCCCTGGAGTCATATGTTTATGTTCATATGATATGCTAAATATAGAATCACAGATTTGTACGGATCCTTCATAGATACAATCAGAGCACTATTGCATGTACATTAACATTGCTGACAGTTATTCCTTTGTCTCATATTTCAATGAGATGAACTATAGATTCTCCTCACACTATATCACTATATGGTTTTCATCCCCCGACGCAACGCGGCATGACGAATATGTATTCAGCGGTATCCGTACTTACGTCACATTTCTTGTTAACGCAATATCTCATGAAGCATTTTATCCAAAGTCTTCAAATTTGGTGTAGGCCTACATTGTGGGAAGACGCAGACACCAGTTGATTTTGGAGACCTTGACTTTATTTCCAAGGTCACCACAACACTTTTACTACTTTTCGAACTCTTGTTAACGCGATGTCTCATGAAGCTTTGCATCCAAAGTCTTAAAATTTTTGTTACATTGGGGGATGACGCAGACACCAGTCAATTTTGGTGACCTTGACCTTATTTTCAAGGTCACCACTACACTTTGACCACTTTTCGAACTCTTGTTAACGAGATATATCATGAAGCCTTGCATCCAAAGTCTTCAAATTTGGTGCCAGGGTACATGGGGGGTTGACGCAGACACCAGTTGATTTTGGTGACCTTGACCTTATTGTCAAGGTCACCATGACACTTCGACCACTCTATTATCTCCTGTTAACGCAATATCTCATGACCAGTTGCACATAATATCTTAATATTTGGTGTCAGTCTACATTGGGGGTTGACGCAGACACCAGTCGATTTTGGTGACCTTGACCTTATTGTCAAGGTCACCATGACACTTCGACCACTCTATTATCTCCTGTTAACGCAATATCTCATGACCAGTTGCACATAATGTCTTAATATTTGGTGTCAGTCTACATTGGGGGATGACGCAGACACCAGTCGATTTGACCTTATATTCAAGGTGACTATGACACTTTGACCACTTTTTGAACTCTTGTTAACACAATATTTCATGAACCCAAGCACCCAAAGTCTTCAAATTTGCTCATCATCATGACACTTTTTATCAGTAATAAAGTAGCTCCTTTTGACCAAATGATGTGTCTTACTAAACTCAATGTTAGATTAGGGGGACATTGCCTTGTTAGTGACAAATATTTGTTCTCTTTTGTTATGAGTCATATGTAATGGAACTTTCTTGTCATAATAAACACTTCCTTCAGGTTAATTAGTAGTTTAACATCCAAAATGATACTTTGTATTATTAATAAAACACAAATACTCTAAACCATGCAAGTCTACTACATACACAGAGACAGCTTTACTAAAAATAACTTTTGATCTCAACAAAGAACATGTTTATCAATTCATAAATATGAGGAACAATCATAGAAAATCCTGTTCATATCTGTGAAAAGATCCCGTCGAACTAACAATAGTTTCTTTTCTAACCATCAAGCTATTCATGTCAACTAACAAAATATTTTCACTCACCAAAATCCATATTTATTTCTTACTAAGAATAGTCTTTTATCTCTTTCAATTGTTTTGTTTATGAAGATAACTGCACTTGACAGTTACCTGTTTGTACTTATGCTACACTGGGACCAACAATTCCACATCTCCATAACTCTTAGAACAGTCACTCAAGGTGCCTGTAAGAAGATTCTTCAGGTCGCGCCGACCCAGAACAAACTTTAATCTTCAAAATATTCAGTTGAATGTAAAAAAAACTATCTTCCACACACCTACCTGTAGGTGACAAGATTCTGCGGACAGCATTTGCCTCCAGCCATGTCTATGCTCTCTGTGTTTTGCCATGAAAACTAGGAAATAGAGAGCAGTTGTAAGGAATATATCACGACTCCACTGGGTGAGAGAAATATGTAGGTGTATCTGTTTTCAAGGCATGCTTCGCGTTACTGAACTCTCTGCCGTGATATTTGCTATGGCTCTGCGTCAGGTTCTGGTGTGTCGAGTTTTCACACCATTAAGTAACAAAACATAGTTTAGTTAGAACCACCTGCGTTTGTAGTTTTTGTTATGGACTCGGAAACACCCCAATGTCCTTCCAACCATTCAGAGAGTTTGGTACTGGCTCCAGATGTAGACAAAGGTGCCGTGAGCAGCTGTCTGATTTGCAGGTATCTCTCCCGGTGCCAACATTGTACCTGACTGAATTGCAGACCTGGGTGATAAAATTATATCAAAATTTATTTTTTTGCGTTTTGTCTTTTTTTTTTTAAATTTTTTTTTTTATATCCTTCAATAGATTATTTTCACATGGTGCCAATTTTGAACCTTTGCAAAGAGTGAAAAAGGTTGTGAAATTATTTTTTTTTTTGGTCTTTTTCTGAAAGTGTTTTTGATTTTCGGAAAAATCTCGAAAAAAATATTGCCATTTGGCACCAGTGGCAGAAAAAGATCATTTATCTATATCACAAAGTTACTGTATTCTGTAACTTTGAGCAAATTTCAGAAGCTTTTTGCAATGTCTTTAATTTATTCTGTCATCGAGACCAATGTTTTAAAAACCAACAAAGTCTACAGAGCTCATAATAAGTCTGAAAATGAACACATCTCAGAGGTTCCTTTATATTTTATTTTTTAAAAATTCAAATTTTGAAATATAGAAAAAGTTAATTTCAGAGACAAAATGTTAGACTATCTTTAAGATATAAAGTGCGAAAGGAGGGCATATATTATATATATAATATTATTTTACAAACTTTTTTGTTACACTTGCTTCTTTAATTACATATTGAAATTGAAGACTATGTATCAAATTGATGACAAATATCTCACCTTTACTTAAGAAAAAGAAGACGAGTTAGCCACTCATGAAAATATAACCTTTCTACCTCACTCGATGAGATAAACATGGTATTAGTCAAGAAAAGACAAATATCCTCAATATATTTAATAAATTTCTTATGTTAAATCAATATACAATGTATATCCTGAAATGACACTTTCTGTCTGATGAGAGACATTTTTTACCAAACTTAAACTCAAAGAAAAGTCTTTGAATTCTTGAAATAAAACTAATTTTCAAAAATAAATACTGTATAAAACTTAAATAAAAAAAGGAGATACCAAAATCTCTTAATTTTATATTGGACTTGAAAGACATGGATATGATAAACTTGATTTAATTTGATGTTTGGAGGACAGATTTAGAAACCACTGAATTATTGAATAATAAATATTTTTTGGCATTTGAATAAAAAGATTATTCACTTATTGCTGTTGGTAAACAAAAATTTAATTTGATGTTTAGGAGACAGATTTAGAAAACACTGGATTATAAAATAAACCTGTGTTTTCGGTAGTTCAATAAAAAGGTTTATTCACTTGTTGCTGTTGGTAAACAAAATTTTAATTTGATGTTTGGAGGACAGCTACCGTAATTCTTCCATTATTTCGACCCTCAAATTATCCAATTATTTTTAGCGAAATATTAACGGTCGAACTTATCACCACTTACCTTTGTTTGTTCGCAATCTTTGTCATAATTTTAGATTTTCATTTGAATGTTTAGAACCATATTGAAAAAGAATGTTAAAATTTAATACTAATAATTTAATTATTTAATTTAATTTTAAGTTGATCACAGGCAGATCAGGGGAGGGGTCAGGGGGTCTGGTTTTTGCATGGGGGGATACGGGGTAAACAATTTTGGACATCCCCCCTTTTCCATTGGTGGATCACACCCCCCCCCCCCCCCCCCCTCACCTTTCAAAATTCCTTTATCAGCTGCTACTGTTGATTATCTGCTACAGTGGAATAGAATCAATAACCTCTTCAGTTGTCTATCTGAGTGTTTGGTTGAGTCCATTTTATTTATTATTTAAAAATTCCGGAGTATTAAATAAACCTGTGTTTTCGGTAGTTGAATAAAAAGGTTATTCACTTGTTGCCATTGGTAACCAAATAAAAACTTGATGTATCCTTGAGCACACTCGGAACTTCATTCACATGCCAACACCAAACACCATAAAGCAGAATTCTTTTTATGCCATATGCTCCAAGATACATGTACTTGATGTACACAATTGTAAATACCACCGTTGCCTAGCAACAAGACTTTCAGGAATTGTGTACATCCCTTTTGCTGATCACTCATGAGTTGTGTCATCATGTCTTCTTGTTGAAGACGCATGAAATATGTATGTATATCTCCTCCAATTGTATTGTACATTCCCAAATTCGTTTCCAAGCTTAAGTCCATAATTTTCTTAAAAAACATACAAGAAATAAAGCTTTTTTTAATTATGATTGACTATTTCTTGATAATTGATATGTTCTTTTGCAAATTTAACGAATTTCACAAAAATGAAATTGTTTACTTATTAATTAATACTAAATTGGGTTGGTTATACTTTTGCTATTTCCTGAAAAGAACTGAGTTAAATGAAATTTAGAAAATATTTTGATTTGTGTTTCTTAACCCTTAACTTGCGAACCCCGGCATGGTCCGGGATGGCCATAAACAATTCCTAGGTGCCTCATACCGGGTCGTGGACACTGGCCTTAGAATTATTGCCGGATGTCTACTCTAATTGAAAAAATTGGCCTTTTGTAAAGTTAATTATCGATGCGTTACGGGTCTACAATGCACACACAATTTGGTGTGATTTTTGCTGGACATTTCGACCGGACATTGACAAAGACTCGTTATCGCGGCTAACTGCGAGACATACTACATAGGTTTTTATGGAGCGACCCCCGGAGACAACTCGACTCGCAGATCGCGGACAGGGATAGTTAAATGGTAGACATCCGCAAATAAATCTAAGTCTAGTGTCCGGGAACCGGATTGAGACACGTAGGAATTGTTTATGACCATCCCGGGATATGCCGGGATTCGCAAGTTAAGGGTTAACTATTATTTGACCATAAAGCAAAACTTTGACACTTACTTTGCAAACTTTCATTTGAATCTAGGTTAGAAAAGTTCCCATCTTAGTCCAAACAATGCAATAATCAATTTGGAAACCCACACTGTAAGAAATTTTTCAACTTAGCTCATTAGTGATAACTTGCACCAGTTTCCATCAGTGTCTAATTTCAAGCCTTGCTGTATTTCCTTGACTTTTCTGTGCTAGCATAGTGGCATTCTGCACCTCAACTTTATAGTGTGCTCTGCTACACACAGGCAAGTTAAAGAACTGCCGCAAGACTTACATTAGCCAGTGATGGAAACTGGCACCAGGGTACGTTTGAATTTTTAGAATTTAAAGGGGCAGTAGCACGTTTTTTTTCAAATTTTATTTTTTCATATTTCTTATTTATATTGATAGTTTATGTCATTTATATTAACTTTAGAGGGTAAAACATCTTACGAACTAATTATCCATAGTGGTAATAACTGTGTTGCGGAAAGAGCAAAAATTGCATGCAGTCATTTTATTGTGAACACAATTAAATCATTTCGCAGTACAAAAACGATTCCCATGGCATTATTGAACCATGTACAATCATTTTTAACTTGTCTGAATGGTCTTTTACTATTGGCGACATTATTTTTCAAATACATTTCATCGACTTATTTTAGCGAAAAAACGTGCTACTGCCCCTTTAAGGACTTCCTTTCTAAAATTTGCTTCATCAAGCCCAGTATACTTCATTAACAAAAGGTTTCTTTTAAATTTTCTAGCCTGTGGATATAAGTGATAGATGGAGATTGTTATATGAGCAGTGTGTCATATGACTTTTCACGAATTGATTGTAAATTGTTATATTACTTGTGTGATAGTGACATAGTGTATTAGAAATATTTAAGTTTCAACAAATATTTATTTGAAAATTTAATCATTTGAACGGACAATAAATGGCAAGGTTCCCTTGTGATGGTTTGTTTCAGTGGTTGAGATGTGCAGTCATAAAGAGTATAATACAGGCACTCATGCAGTGGTTGCTTGATAAAACTTGCACCAGTGTAAAGACTAATCTTTATGACATGGCTTAGTTTCCTGTAAACATGTACATAAAAAAATAACCAGGGTTTTCGTAATGACGCCAAATGTGAAGAATGCATCAACATTTTTTTTATGTTTTATTACAGATACTGTCCTTCCATCGAGTCGAAGATTCTCAGGTTTAAGAACCGAAAACATCAGGTGTGGCTGGAGCCAGAAGGTAGGAGACAAGGACATAAAAATAGTTGCTGAGACCATGTCTTTTTCAAATAGTTTAACAATCAATGACCAAAAAAAACTAAACAAGAATTATCACTGTTGCCTGAGTTGTTCTTTGTAGTTAAATCTGAAGGCATACAAACTGTTTTTACTCATTGAGCATTGGTTAAAAACACTTGAAAACATCAGATGTGAACTTGACCAGAATGTCTGAGTCAAGGAGAGGAAAATGATTGCTGAGCCCTTGTTCTTTTGAATAGTTTATATTTAAAGCTTAATTTTAATATTTAAACTCTGTTTGTTTAATGATCAAAGCTCCAAACTACACAAGCAGATATGACCCTGAGACAAGGAACGGAAAATGATTCCTGAGACCTTTCTTCTTTCAAAATGTTTATGTTTTAGGCTAGAAAAAAGCATAAAATCAATGATCCAATTAACTTGATGTGACTTGAGCCAAAAAATGTGCTTCAGTGCCTTTAAATATTAATACTTGAAGTTACCTGTTCCAGGATTCAACAGCCATGTTGTGTATCCAAATGGAATCTCATGTACTATGCCAGAGGAACATCAGATCCGTCTTGTCCGTGGAATTACCGGACTGGAGAAATGTGATATTGTACAACCAGGTGATGTTTTATTTAAATAGTATCCACACAAGGTATTTCAAGCTTTTGAAAGTCTAAACACAAAGTTATGTCCAGGGTATCTTTCTTGAGAAGATGTCAACAATTGAAAGGCCTTTTAAGAACCATAAGGCCCTTGGGTTGATGCTATATCACACTTATAAACCATTTATACTTTTCTGTAAATAATGATTTTACATCACTTTTATTGTAATAACAACTTTTTTGCAATCAACAAGTTTATTGGTAAAACACCAGGGTTTGACAATACTATTCAAAGTTTATGAAGTCATATATTTTAAAGGACTTTGAAATTACATGATAGATTACAAATTGTTCATCGAGGATTATCTTGTTTGAAATGTTTGTAATATTGTGTCTTTATTGTGTAATTAACACTTCATCTGCCAAATTCATTTATGACAAAAAACATTCTGAGGGACCAAATTACAGGAATCATAGCTTATTAAAAAAGAGAAAAATCAGAGATTGGCTATGATCTAAAAACAAGCTTTTTCTGGATACTCCTGGTCCAAAACCTCAGGTGAAGGATAAATTTGTAAAAACTTTCTGTGTGGCCAATTTACAGGAATCAGGTAAATGGTTAACATGATTTAAACCGATTTTGTCAGGTTACGGAGTGGAATATGACTACATTGACCCGAGACAACTGGCGCCCTCTCTCGAGACTCTGCTTATCTCTAATCTCTTCCTCGCGGGTCAGATTAACGGAACCACCGGCTATGAAGAGGCAGCCGCACAGGTCAGAGATCAATAGTTATATAGTAACAAATAAGTCAAAATGTATACTCATAGATTTCCATGGACCACCATTGATGTTCCTTGAAAAAGAGTGTTAAAAAAAAGTTAAATGTTTTAAAATGTAAGTAAAATTAAAAGATTATAATAATATAACGAAACTTTATTGTCCTCATTACAATGTAAATTCGGAAATTATTTGTGTGCCCTTGCCATCTGGCAGCCCAAGTACAGCGCCAGTTCAAGCGTTGTTCTATCCTTATAATGCTGAGTGCCAAGCAAGGAAGCAACAACTCCCATCTTTCAGTAGACAGACATACAGACAGATAATTTTATTAATGTCTCACTTATAGTTACATAAAATGAAATAATTAGTGTAAATATAAAACATAAAAATCATAAGATGTCCTACAACCAGTCGCTCAGCGACTTACGAGAGACAATATAATCTTATAAATACACAAATACGTGATAAAAGATCAAATATACAGTGTATGTCGTAACATATATACATATATGAACAGCTTTAAAAAGCTTAAAACCATCTTAGCCATATAAAATATCACTGCGTTTGATTAAAATGTCATGGCAGGTTTTGGAGACGATAAAAATTAGATCATGGGATTTAAAAATATAAGTAAACATTTCTTCACAAGAAAGTGAACTAAAACTAAACTAAAAGCTTTTCCCTAATAGTGGTGTAAATGGGGCAATTAAAAAGAACATGAACTTCGTCTTCCATTTGATTAAGACAATTAAAACAATTAATTTAATGACACGGTTCGGTTTCGGAATAAAAACCCTACCTACCAGGTGATGAGTGTACGCTCTACCAAATTAACTAATCTATATCACCGGAAGATGATGATAGACTATGATATTTGGTGTAACGTGTAAACGATTTGCCAAGAGGGTTTAGGTTCTTTTGCCTAGTAACAAAATGGAACAAAACAGGTTCACAAATTTAGATCTTGTTACACATTATATATTGTTTGAAATTAATAAATCTAGAACAATTGTCCATGTATGTATGAGAATATTAGATAAAAAGGAAGCCTATGAATCATATTTTCTCAACATTTGTTGTTGATTTAGTCTGAAGGTCAAAATCTGTGATTTTATGAAAGCTTCAAATTTGAGATTTTAATTTAAAACTCAGTGAATTCAATTCTTTATTCTCCAAAAAACACTTTGGTGGTACAAGAGCATATTAACAAGATATGATATAATATTCAAATTGATTCAAGACAATAGATAGGTGAAATCTAAGTAGCGCATAGTAGAAAGATGTGCAATATATTTTGATAAATTAACTAAATCTTGGGATTCTAAGTAATAAAGATTGTATCGGGTATTTCTGAAAATGTTTTTTCCTTGTAGATATAATCATTTTGATATGGATTTGTCCAAATTCTTATCAATTTGATTATTGAAATTCATTTGAAAGTATGAAAAAATGTTGGTTTGAGTTTTATATAATGTTCTGTTTGTTCTTGTTATTAAATTTATCTTTCCGTCAGTTTGCTAATAGTCCTGACCAATGACTGTGTAAAAATAATAAGATGCCTCACAGTCTAGATCCTTATTAAGCAAGTCTAGATAAACTGAATATGGTAATATTGAAAATATATAATCAAAAGGATGAAGGTACAGTAATTTTTAAAAGTCCATAGACTAAATTTTAGTCTAGTTTGCTAAGTGAACAGAACGTTTTAACATTTATAATTTTGTTACCATCTTTGACAAATATTTTTTCAAGTTATTATCAGTTCTTAGTGAAATCAGTCAGCAAAATCCTATTCAGAAACAATTTAAATAGAAATACATGGCTTTCAGATAGTGAACAAATGCGACCATGTTATATTTAGTCTCAAACTATCTATCAGATAGGTATAGAATGTATAAATAGATAAACAATTTATACTATTGCAAATTGTGTGATCCAAACTATGACAATATTAACATTTTACCCCCAATGAATAAAATAATTTTAAACCTAGCCAAATTCATTTCAATTTTCAAATTTCTAAAAAAATAATTTGCATCTTTGCAACAATGATAACCCTTTAACATGTATTTTCTTTGCAAGATTTGTAATAACCTCTTTTCTTCTTCAGGGAATCATTGCCGGTATTAACGCTGCTCTTAAGGCTAAGGATAGGTCTGCTTTTATTGTGGACCGGACAGAAGCGTATATTGGCGTGTTGATTGATGATCTTACAACGCAGGGAACTAACGAACCCTACCGAATGTTCACTAGCCGAGCTGAGTTCCGTCTCTCTCTCCGTCCAGATAACGCTGATACTAGACTTACTGCCAGAGGTAGGTAAAAATTAAAATAGTAGAATATAAAAGAGGAGGAGAGAGCCCCAAAACACTTAATTTATCCTCAGGAGGAGGAGGAGCAGCTCTCTCCTCCTCATATTTTTACCCAACTCCTGTTGGTTCCGTCATATTATCCTCATGCTGTAATCCCCAATGCATATATTTTATTTTCACCAAATGTAGAATATAAAAGAGATAATGTTTAAAAGATTTGTGAGTTAAATTTTGTTTACGTTTAAGCTCAATCGTACAATATAAGTTATAACATTCAGTGGAGGGTGACATCGTAATTTATCAGATCTGCGTTAGTGTTTATCACTAACAAGGGTCTGATAAATTATGATGTCACCCAAACAAACTGAAGGTTATAACGTATTTATCATACTGCATGTCTCAAAATATTATATAAAAAAAACCAAAGAAAATATGTGACAGAAAACAGCTGATCCATCGACAAACTATGACCTTTAACTTGTGTCACGTGACATGGAATGATTGACGTGGATGCATGCTTTATTCTTGTTGCGGTCTATGAAACATTTATCACCTCTGGAAGATTTATCAACCCGTATGACGGTGTTTATTGATATTTGTCAATGGTCACATGGACCAATCAGGGATTGACTTTCTTATATGAGGTAGGATAAAACTCTTTTTGACTAAGGTGATTAGAACTCTAGAATTATAGACTGGTGATGAGGTCAATACCCGTTTTTATGGTACTGAGAAAACAATATTGACCAAGGAAGAAGTCCACCGTCAATATTGTTTTCTCGGGTCAATGAAAAAACAGGTATTTAATGAATTCACCAGTTTATAATTGTTTTATTTTGTATTTAATACATAAATGAAAGGAAAACAATAACATACAGTAAAAAATGTCTGGGACTACAGTCAAATGACGTCATGATAACAATAGCATGACATCATGCAACAATCCTTTGACGTCGTGCAACAATCCTTTGACGTCATGCAACAATCCTTTGACGTCATGCAACAATCCTTTGACATCACTCAAGTCAATACAGTTTTTGGTCAAACTCAGGCTGGAGTCAATATGCTTTTCTGTTGACAACCAATCAGATCGCTGAGAAAATATGCTTCCATAAAATTTGTTTAATAACTATGGTTTGAGGCACCGTCAGCTCTATAGTTTGGAAGGAAAGTTGATCATCAACACCCTGTATGGTAACTCATAATTAACTAAAATTATGAAATTATGAAGTATGTCCAAAATGCATTGACCAACTTAGATCTCAATGTTGAGGAAGCTTTTATTTGAAATATCAAGAGTTACAAACTTTGATATTTAGTTAAAAGACACCAAATGACCATTATCTGCTCTTATGAACAGGGCTTGATGGCGTTGTTTACCTTTACTGAAATGGACCCTTGGCTTTCAGTTCTTAAGTATTCTTAATTATTAAACTATTTGCTTGTTTCATAGATATGGTATTACACGAAGACTGAGTTTAGCATTCTGTTTATATATATTATATGTAACATTCACAATGATATATTATATGTAACATACACAATGATTTCTCTTGTACAGGCTATGAGGCGGGTTGTGTGAGCAGATCCAGGTTTGACCAGTGCGAGGCACAGCGACGGGAACTCGGTGATGCGGTCAGTCTTCTCCGGTCAGTCCAGATGTCCATGGTCAAGTGGTGCCGGACTCTCAACCTACCCAACTCTGGTACAGGGGATCAGAAAAGGTATCGCTGATTGGCAGTTCAATCGTTATTGGATTTTTAGTTAAATGCCTTTTTCTTTTAGACTCTTTTGTTCTATGCCTTAATGGTTCTATAACACTAGAGTTTTAGGGTTCTAGTGATTTAGGGTTCTAGAGTTTTAGGGTTCTAGAGATTTAGGGCTGTAAGTTGCTCTGGCTGAAGGGTCATATTAGTCTCATGGTTGTAGAATTCTGGAGATTTAAGGATCTAAAGTACTTTGGTTCAAGGGTTTTATTAGCCTTATGGATTTAGTATTCTAGAGATAGAGTGCACAAATGCACTTTGGTTCAAGGGTTTAATTAGCCTTATGGATTTAGGATTCTAGAGATTTGGTGCTCTAAGGCACTTTGGTTCAAGGATTTTATTAGCCTTATGGATTTAGAATTCTAGAGATTTGGTGCTCAATGGCATTTTTATCCCCCGCTGCGAGTTAAGCGCGAAGCGGGGGATATAGTATCCGGCTGCATCCGTCCGTCCGTACGTACGTATGTTCGTACAAAATGGAATAACTCAAATACTATTCACTGGATTCTTTTCATATTTTGCATATGGGTTCATCATGGGAAGAGTAATGTTCCTACAGAGGTTTGTGACCTTGACCTTCATTTCAAGGTCACAACGAGACTTTGCCATTTTACCCTTGTCAGCGGGATATCATTCGCTGGATTCTCTTCATATTTTACACATAGCTTCTGCAAGGAAAGACAAAGGGCTGATTAGATTTTGGTGACCTTGACATTATTTTCAAGGTCACTACGGAACTTTGAATTTTTCGACATGTTAATGTACATGTAAAGCTTGTCAGCGGGATATCTCAAGAACCATTCACAGGAATTCCATTATATCTTACACAAAGCACCTCCAAGGGAAGACGACGGGCTGGTTAGAATTTGGTGACTTTGACATTATTCTCAAGGTCACAGTGGAACTTTGAATATTTTTACATGCTAATAAACATGTAATTCTTGTCAGTGGGATAATTATTCTCAAGAACCATTCACGGGAATTCCATCATATCTTACACAAAGCACCTCCTAGAGAAGACGACAGGCTGATTAGATTTTGGTGACCTTGACATTATTCTCAAGGTCACAGTGGAGCTTTGAATTTTCCGACATCTTTGACAATTGATTTTGCTGATTTTTACATTATTTTCAATTTTGAAGTATTAATTTGTGGCGGGGGATCATGTCACCTAAGTGAAAACCACTTGTTGTTCAAGGATTTTGTTAGCGTTATGGTTTCAGGATTCTAGAAATTTGGTGATCGAGGCACTTTGGTTCAAGGATTTTATTAGCGTTATGGTTTCAGGATTCTAGAAATTTGGTGCTCTAAGGCACTTTGGTTTAAGGATTTTATTAGCGTTATGGATTTAGGATTCTAGAGATTTAAGGATCTAAAGCATGTATATGGCTGAAGAGCTTTATTAGACTTATTTATTCAAGATACTAGAGATTTAAGGATCTAAACAGCTTTAGTTGAAGGGTTTTGTTAACCCTATATATGGTGTTAGGGGTTAAGGCCTCTAACACTCATTGCTTGACAGTCCTTGACAGTGTTTTAGTTTTGTTTCGATAAAGGGCTGTTGGATCTTCATGACCTTTAAAATCTAATAAGTTTCAGTGTCTATGTCTTAAATCTCTTTTGCATAGTTCACTGGTGCAGTGGCGAGTTCCACATGTGACTGAAAGGTCATATGACATTTACAGTTCTTTTGATAAGGGATTTTGGTTCTAGGATTCTGTGAAGCCATATTTCTATATGGCTGTGTTTCAAATCTGTGGGGGGAGGGATAGCAGTGGTTAGCGTGATCGGCTTCGGATCAAGAGGTCCGAGGTTCGAATCCCGCCAGGGGCACGGCAACTTTGTCTGCAGTAGAGAACTGTTCTACACGCAGTCCGGTTTGGGTGCAATGCTACACTGAATTTCAGTGCAGTACCACCCATGGTTTGCTAGTTCCAGCCGATGCTCATAGGTTTCACCGCAATGCATAGCCACATGGCGTTGCAGGCTTTTCCCAGCCATAAAACTAGCAGCCGCGATATAAGTGAAATACTCTTGAAAGTGGCGTTAAACCCCAACTCGCCTCACCTCACCTCCTCATGATTATTTCTCCTGGGCCTTGAATCTTTCTTAGCACCAAGATTGTTAAAAGTCAAAGTAAATTAACCCTTTCCCTGTGTGTCTGATAATATTCCAGTATAGCTTTCATCTAGTCAGTGGCTAATCCGCGACTATTCTACCAGGGATGTAGCTCAGTCAGAAAGTCGGGGTTCAATTCCCAGCCTCATACCAAAAGAAGTTAAAAGATTGGAGTTGTCGCTTCCTTAATTAGCACTCAGCATTTGTAAGGATAGAACAACACTTGAACTGGTGCCGCACTTTGGCTGTGGGTGCCTTTGGCACAAAATAATTTCTGAATTTACAACGTAATGATCACAGAAGAGTGTTATTATCATAATTATTATTATTATCTCTGTTAACAAATGGGGATTCAGGTATAATGGCTACTAAAAATGTTTGACACCTATTTATTCCGCAGCCTAAGTGTTTATGTTATTTGCAACTGTCTTGGTTTTAAAAGGAGGGTCCTATCGGGGTATTTTTTGTGGAAACAAAATTCGGGAGGATATTCCTGTTTACACATGTTATTAATACATAAAAAAAAACACAGTGACTAATGAAGGTAACATTTTGATGACTTTATATCACAACTTTATAAACACAAGCACACATTTGTTGAAAAATTAATCAATGAGAACTGCATGAAGCCGTTCATCGGCGCTGCGAGTCGGGAAAACTTCCCTACAGCATAACAGCAAATTGTTTATTAGTTTTATGACGTTTGTTACTATGTGAATACTCTATCAGTGTATGTTTTTAGTTATCAAAAAGTTGCAAAATTGGGTCCAATATAGCGTGTTTTCATTTCACGTGATGCAAAATATCCAAGATGGCGACAGAACCCTACTTTTAAAGAGAACCTCTGAACTCTAGGCCCTGGAACCATACTTTCAAAGTTCATTGCTAAGATAGTCATTAGCCAATGTTACTGCGTGGTACCATTCATACCCTTGAAAGCAGCATCAATAGCAAAGTCACCGCTAGCTCCAGACAGCGAGTAACCGCTCCGTGACGTCACTCGCTGCCATCAAAAGGTGTTCGGGTGAGAAAGCTCCAACCAGCGCGTGCAACCAGTGATTGCTGTCAAGTTCCAAATGCAAACTTTTAACTCTTAGGATTCGCAAAATAACTCTGTACAGCGACACAAGAAAAGAGGCCGTCAAGCGAATATTGTTGTGGTTGTATTACGTTTTCCATCGTGTTATTGGAACAATTACATTTTTCGTTCAATTGCCGAGGTCATTAAACATGATATGTTTAACTAAAAACAGAGACAATACTTATATTACTAACGCATAGAAACACTCTCGAACTGATTGCTTTGTATGTTGACTAAGCCCTTGGTTCTTGGCTATCCCTGACGTCATGTTCAATTGTTGTCAACTGGGTTGACAACAGTGCCCCCCGCGAAAGATGGCAGGGCCACTACCGTAGAGCTACTCGTAGTGACAGCGCCCTGACTTGGAGGTTGAAGTCACCTTTTCCTGTCTGTTCTCAGTGCTATGGACATGCTGTCTGTCCCGGGTGTGAGTGTGGAGAGGTTGGTCGAGGCCAGACCGGATGTCCTGGGAAGTTTGAAGGGAAATGATCGGCTCCATGAAAAGCTCAGAGTTGAAGGTGAGTGTCAATCAGGACAGATACAGATTGAGTTTTAGAACAGGGGATAGAGTGTCCAGTATGTACCCTATTTTGAAGGATAAAAACTTTATGGATTTACAACTTCTTTATTGCAGTGATATATATATCTGACGTTTTGGTGTAAATACTAGCGCTGTTATTTTTACTTAACATTGGCGTGGTATATATATATACATGATATCTTACCAACTTGTAAATGCCTCTAAAGGGGATAAAGCATTTTTTTTTCAAATTTTACCTTTTTAAAATAGCCATTTATAATGATAGTTAATGTCATTTATAATTACTTTAGAACATAGCTAGTATAACATACACATTGATATAAAATCCTCAATCAAATCATACTTGATCAATTAAATAAGTATTCACCCAGGAACTAAGTATTTCTAAACTAAACTACCGTAACTAAATTTTAGTAAAGACTATCTGAAGTCCCACTTTGGTGACATTTTCTCTCTGCACACCTACAGCCAAGTATCATTTTCTCTCTGTACACCTACAGCCAAGTATCATTTTCTCTCTGTACACCTACAGCCAAGTATCATTTTCTCTCTGCACACCTACAGCCAAGTATCATTTTCTCTCTGTACACCTACAGCCAAGTATCATTTTCTCTCTGTACACCTACAGCCAAGTATCATTTTCTCTCTGTACACCTACAGCCAAGTATCATTTTCTCTCTGCACACCTACAGCCAAGTATCATTTTCTCTCTGTACACCTACAGCCAAGTATCATTTTCTCTCTGTACACCTACAGCCAAGTATCATTTTCTCTCTGTACACTTACAGCCAAGTATCAGTATGAGTTAAAGGAGCAGTTGGAAGAGATAGCAGAGATTAAACAGGACGAACAACTCACTCTGCCGCACGATCTCAACTACAACAGGTACTGTTACTACTTTCTTCCCCCTTGATTGCACCATTATCAGACCTCCAAAGAAAACATGGATTTGCAGGGAAAAGCATCGAAATGCACACATAAAGAAACAAATTTGCATCGTAAATTAGGGATATGGAATGAAGTGAAGGGAATCTGCACACAAATGAGGCGATCAGCGATTATAAATACACGAGGATACGAAATGAAAGATGCGAAGCCCAACACTGCTCATGCGCGTCCAATTTCAAAATGGCGGATGAAAGTTTTCTTCTTCGACTTGGAAGTTAAAATGCTTTTCTGCTTTTTACATCTCTCTTCATTGTGTTTTATGAATTAAAGAAGGATGGAAATTGTTCGATAAAAATAGATAACCAACCTTCATCACATCGGTGAAATGTCATGTTTTGCTCCTCTTTGGTTACTGAGCATGTGCAATCAGAGTGTTGCGCTTCGCGTCTTTCATTTCGCATTGTCGTGTATTTATGATCCCTGATCATCGCATATGTGTGGAGATTCGTTTCATTTAATTCCATATGCTGGTTTACAATGCAGATTTGTCTCTTTATGTGTGCCTTTCAATGCTTTTCATTGCTTTTTTATTTTATTTTGGTAGGCCTCATTATCATCCCCGCTAGTAAGTGAAAGGGGAATAGAGGTTTGAACTCTGTCTGTCCTTCCGTCTGCCCATTAGTCCAGTGGCAGAATGACATTTTTGTAGAACCTTGTTTTGAGATATAATAGATGTTTATTGTTTTATATGGTAGGGGAAAGGTTTTCTCAGAAACTATTTAAGATAGGATAACCAAATTTGATGTATGGATGAGGGTATCGATACCTTGATGGAGTTCGAAAATAAGAAGCTTGTGATTAATTTTTCGGGAATTATTACCCTTGATCCAATTTTTCAACTCTGTTGCAGGTATATTCAAAGGGAAGTCAGAAACTGTTACAGATAAACAATCAGTTGTGTGGCTTGCAGTCTGATTGAAATCGCCCTTGTTCCGAGGAATAAAATTTGCAAAATAATGCATCTCCCGCGATAGGGACAGGTTCTGTAGATTCCTCTCCACAAGGTCTGAGAATACCCCGTAGGCACGCGTTCTGTACCAGTTCAGTTTAGACGAAACCCAGTCAGATAGCTGACCAATTACATCTTGGTTTTTAACAGTCACCGATTTAAGAGCATTCGGAATCATTCGTTAACACGTTCCTCTTGTTACATAAACCGACGAAAGTTTGGCTGTCGGGAGTCACTTGCTCCTAGCTTGTCATATCGAAAGCTTTTGTTGGATGTTCTGTGATTGACTACCTTAATAGCATCAGAACATGCAAGCTAACGGGCTGTTATCAAATGGTTTTGCGAGGAAACCGCTGAACGATATGAGTTCATATCCCAATAGATGCACAATTTCTCAACCTATATTCCTTCGAAAACGGTCAGATTGTGTGGGTATCGAAAACTTGATGGAATAAAAATGAGAAGCACACATGTTCACCTAGCAACTGTTTCAGCATTGGCTGTTTTGTCATCAACCAAGCATGTGTCATGTCATTGTAGCTTTGATTTCTAGCTAATTTAGTTATTTAAATGGGTATTGAAGAAATTATTTCTCAAAAGTGTGCCTTATGATTGTTGACAAAACTTGTGAATATTGGTGTATAACCCTCGCTTTGCTCAAGCATAACACAACATCCCACTTGCTTCGTAATAGTCACATGACACACTTCCTCGAGTAATAATCTCTTTATATGTCTAAAAATGTATGCTGTATGTTTGCTTCACTTATATTTTCAGTCTGAGTATGTCAACAGATGCAAAGAACAAATTATCAGATGCAAGACCAGCCACAGTAAGCACAGCATTACAGTCAGGCCTCGATAATCCGAACGCTTCCGTTTTTCATCAAAAACGTTCAGATAGTGAAATGTTCGGACTACTGAGTACTGAGGACTACTATAGAGATTAGTTTGGTTACATCTTCCTACCGTTCGGAAACTGCGAGATTAGGATTATCGGTGGCCGGATTATCGCGGCTTGACTGTATTTCATTTAAAATACTTTTTTCTTCAAGTGATGAGGAGGGTGTAGGTTTATTCGTAGATGAAACAGGTTCGTAGATGCGATGTTTACGGTTTCCTAGAGACAGGTTCGTAGAATAAGTATCATCATATTGCAGAATTACACTTGCCGATAATAAATGGATGAAACGGGTAAGTCGCTCAACAATCAAAACATCTCACTACCAGCTTATTGCTTAGAATCTGTTACGGTATTGAGTAGACAAATGAAGGTAATCTATAATAGTACTGGTAAATATAAACCACAAGTTGGCCACATACAGTCATTCTGCATCAACCATGGCTACTGCTCTGTGTGTACGAAAGTCTCCTGTATCAACGGACCTACCCCAAATTGACAATATACACTTAATTACTCATGTTGAAGTCATTATGTGAAATACAAGAACTCGAGACCTGACTCCTGAGGAGGTCTGACCGTCGAGGGAGTCAGGTCCGAGAGTCCTTGTATTTCACATAATGACCTCAACATGAGTAATTAAGTGTTTTATTATACCAATTTTTTTTTTTCTTCAAACAATAGTATGTATTTTCTTATTTGTCAAATCATGGAGCTGACACCATCTTGAAAGCAAACGTCAAAACAAACAGTCACGTGACGAGTCAATATCTCAGGTCAGTGACAGCAATTTCTATCACAAAACTGAATCGGGGATCAATGTACAAATATATTTTTCGATCATGTGGTGTTTACTGGCCAATGGTATTCTTACAAATTTAATAGAGGTATAATAATGTCAGATATGATACAAAAATATTACACCAAAATCCATAATAAACATTCACAAAACAATAAATTTGGCAAACTTAGTCTTTAATTGTATTTTTTACAAGTCTCTATGAAACTAGTATCTACAAACCTGTTTCCTCTACGAATAATCGGTCTCAACGAAACTCTTTCCTCTACGAAACTACTGGTTCCCGATGAGGAATGATAGATTATCTTTCATCATAAGTTATATTAATTAGGTAATTCTTGAGCCTATTTGAGGACTAAAAACTGTTCAATGTATTGTTCTGAAAGTTAACATATGCATTACCCAAGTACAGAAGATTTGTTTATTATCCCCCGCTGCTCGTTTAGCGCGAAGCGGGGGATATAGTATTCGGCTGTGTATGTCCGTCCGTACGTACGTCCGTACGAAATGGAATAACTCAAATACTATCGACTGGATTCTTTTCATATTTTGCATACGGGTTAATCATAGGAAGAATAATGTTCCTACTGAGGTTTGTGACCTTGACCTTCATTTCAAGGTCACAATGAGATGTCATTTTGTCCTTGTCAACTGATATCTCAAGAACCATTTGCTGGATTCTCTTCATATCTTACACATAGCGTCTCCAAGGCAAGATGACGGGCTGATTAGATTTTGGTGACCATGACATTATTCTCAAGATCACAGTGGAACTTGAATTTTTTTACATGTTCGACAGTCGATTTTGCTGATCTTTTTATTATTTTTCAATTTTGAAGTATTAATTTGCGGCGGGGGATCATGTCACCTTAGGGACAACTACTTGTTATCTCAGCTTTAAACAATTTGTTCAGTGCTTCTTGTTTCCTGTATTCCCATGTTACCTAATAAGAGATGTTCTGTTGCCAGATTGCTGCCGCCAGTAGAATCCCAGGAATAACTCCTGCAGCTCTCGTTGTTCTTCTGAGATATGTTAAACATGGCGTTGGAGTCAGTTACAGTAGACAGAACACCAAGCATCAGACATCTTGATACTGAAGTCAAACATACTGATACTGAAGTCAAACATCTTGATACTGAAGTCAAACATATTGATACTGAAGTCAAACATCTTGATACTGAAGTCAAACATCTTGATACTGAAGTCAAACATCTTGATACTAAAGTCAAACATCTTGATATTGATTCTGAAGTCAAACATCTTGATACTGAAGTCAAACATCTTGATACTGAAGTCAAACATCTTGATACTAAAGTCAAACATCTTGATATTGATACTGAAGTCAAACATCTTGATACTGAAGTCAAACATCTTGATACTGAAGTCAAACATCTTGATACTAAAGTCAAACATCTTGATATTGATACTGAAGTCAAACATCTTGATACTGAAGTCAAACATCTTGATACTGAAGTCAAACATCTTGATACTCATATGTTCTGATCCTAGATTTTTAAGCTTTTTACCCCCTGCGTTTTAGCACCAAGTGGTATAGTATTCAGCTGTGTGCGTCCGTACATACGGACATACGAAATGGTATAACTCAAGTACTATTCACTGGAATCTTTTCATATTTTGCATTTAGGTTCATCATACAGAGATTAAAAATCCTTATGAGTTTTGTGACCTTGACCTTCATTTCAAGGTCACAACGAAACTTTGTCATTTTAACCTTGTCAGCAGGACATCTCAAGCTAGTTTCTCTTCATATCTTACACAAAGCTTTTCCTAAGGCAGACGAAGGGCTGATTAGATTTTGGTGACCGTGACATAATTTTCAAGGTCACAGCTTCATCTTCCCACGGCAAGATGGAAATGTATCGAGATCTCTCCATTTTTTACCTTGCCTTCAACCAAGCCAGAAGTGGTGAAACGAATCAGCGACACCATTTGCGATCACGAGTTACGTCCCTTACCATCTGCTAACATACAGCCAATGAAATCGCTGTTTACATTCGGAAACCAATTCAAAATAAGCGACGATGGACACAGTCACAAAAGCAATACAACTGTCTTCTGATTGGCTTATCCAATTAGCCTGCAGTATGTTAAAATCTTAGCACTGAAAATGCGATGGTTGAGGTCAAGGGCGGAAGGAGAAGATATGGAAATCTTTTCGTTACGCCTGTGACATTGTGAAGATGGTTAGGCTTGTCAGTGGGATGTCTCAAGAACTGTTCATTGGATGCTCATCATTATCTATACACCAATGGAAGTTTTCAATTTCACCGGCTTTGACATTATTTTCGATTTTGAAGTATTAATTTGCGGCGGGGGATCATGTCACCTTGATGATAACTGCTTGTTTAGCCCTGTGAATATCTAATGTCTATGATGATAGAGGTACTTCAAGTATCTTAAAGATACATCCATTGTGTTTCATAAACTTTTATTTGGCTGAAATACGTGCCAACATACGATATGTGCTGATTTCAGTTCAAAACATTTCATTCAACTTGCCTATTCAACCCCAATAGCCAATTATATCATAATTACTAGTTTTTAATTAAAATTGAGCAACATCATTATACATGTACAGAAACCGACACTACACGTTCCATTTACATGCACAGTAGTTATAAGACCTATTAAACACTATCAACTCAAAGTTATGTTTGTATGGTGAAAATAAGATTTTAAAATTACGTTTGACCAATTGACGCGCCACACGCGATGCATTGTCCGGTTTTCGATCAAATATCCACACGTTTACCTTTATATCATCAATATACTAAATTGAGTATCATCAAAATGGCAATTTTGGGTAAAATTCGGTACTTCTAAAAAGATGAACATCATAACGTTTGGCATATGTGACCTACAACAACACAATGGATGAACCTTAAATAACACGATAAGAGCAAAAATATAGTTGAGGGTCTTGATTTTCAAAGTTCTAGTTTTAAGATAGTTGATTGCTTTAATAATGTTATCTCTAATATCTTGACAGTTATTGTGAATATTTTTAATATGGACAGTTATTGTGAATATTTTTAATATGGACAGTTATTGTGAATGTTTGTAATCGTGACAGTATTGTGAATTTTTGTAATCTTGACAGTTATTGTGAATGTTTGTGATCTGGACAGTTATTGAATTTTTGCTATTATGACACTGAGAAGAAGGTTTGTCGTTTTAACACAAAAGTGAAATACTAAAATATAATAATGATAATAATAATAATAATAATAATAATAATAATAATAATAATAATATACATTTTAACGCCTAATATCCAGTGCAAGCACTGCTCAATGGCGGTACAATTATTACCCTGAAGAAACTGTACTTTCGGTGCAGCTACTAAGCGCTCCGCGCGACCATATAGGTCCGTACCTCCCGTGTTCAGGTACCCATTTAAACAGCTGGGTGGACTGAGTGCAATGTGGATGAAGTGCCTTGGATAAGATAAGATAAGATAAGATTTCTTAATAACAATTTGTTTTTGAGAATGATCGGAAATATCGTCAACCTATATATATATATATACCAGAAGTAAGATTCTGACTTTTAAAAAAATGTCTCTTCTATAAAGAATTTGATATCTAGAAATCTTGCATCTTTTCAAGTCAACATATAAATGACCCTGAAATATTTCATATTTTGTTTGCTTTTTCGTGATTTTGACATGTATAGCGATATGATGTCATTGTTATTTTAAAATAGTAGACATATAATTAATTCATTTGAGTCTGTTTTGATTTTTGCATGGAATGTTTTAATGAGTGATTTTGTTTTTGTTTTGTTTTCTCAAAATGTCTCAAATAACAGAATCTCAATCCTTTTGTAAAACTCTCTCTTTGTAATATTGTAAAAATATTACTGTGAATATCTATGTATATTGTACATAATTGTACTTTTTATATCATGATGATATTTTATTTTATACCAGCAATGAGATACTGGGGTTTATCAGTGAAAGAAACTGTCTATCAAGCTACAAGCTATGTTTTCACTTTGACCAGTGACTGATATAATTTTACGTCATAAAACGTTGATCGGACGTCGTAAAACATTGGTCTGACGTAACGAATTGGTGTATGACGTCACATTGTTTCTCTGGTGACGGGATGTTCCTAGCAGCCGCTCAACATGAAAATGATCTTTTCTGGCATAATTACAAGGATAACATCATATAATAAATAGAATATCTGTCAATTCTTGACAAATACTATGTTTATCTCATCTAGTGAGGTAGTAGAGTTATATACTTTCACTTTCTACCTCACTCAATGAGATAAACATGCTGTCAAGTCAAGAATAGATAGATACAGTCAGGCCTCGATAATCCGAACGCTTCCATTTTTCATCAAAAACGTTCGGATAGTGAAATGTTCGGACTACAGAGTACTGAGGACTACTATAGAGATTAGTTTAGTTACATCTTCCTACCGTTCCGAAACTGCGAGATTCGGATTATCAGTGGCCGGATTATCGCGGCTTGACTGTATCCTCTTTTTAGCTCATCAGGCCTGAAAGGCCCGATGGGCTTATGGCATGGCATGGCGTCCGTCGTCCGTCCGTCCATCCGTCCGTCCATCCGTCCGTCCATCCGTCCGTAAACTTTTCGCTTTTTCGACTTCTTCTCCAGAACCAATAACTCCACAGAGCTGAAATTTTATGTGCAGACTCCTTGGCTAATGGGGATTCTAAATTGTAGATTTCGTGACCCCATGACCCCAAATGGGGTCACAGGGGTCACAACCTTAAAAACCTATTTTCATCTTCTTCTCTAGTTCCAAAAGGTCTAGAGAGCTGAAAAGTTGTTTGCAGACTCCTTGGCTAATGGGGATTCTAAATTGTAGATTTCGTGACCCCATGACCCCAAATGGGGTCACAGGGGTCACATCCTTAAAAACCTATTTTCATCTTCTTCTCAAGTTCCAAAAGGTCTAGAGAGCTGAAATGTTGTGTGCAGACTCCTTGGCCAATGTGGATTCTAAATTGTAGATTTCGTGATCCCATGACCCCAAATGGGGTCACAGGTGTCACATCCTTTAAAACCTATTTTCATCTTCTTCTCCAGTTCCAAAAGGTCTAGAGAGCTGAAAAGTGGTGTGCAGACTCCTTGGCTAATGGGGATTCTAAATTGTAGATTTCGTGACCCCATGACCCCAAATGGGGTCACAGGGGTCACATCCTTAAAAACCTATTTTCATCTTCTTCTCCAGTTCCAAAAGGTCTAGAGAGCTGAAATGTTGTGTGCAGACTCCTTGGCCAATGTGGATTCTAAATTGTAGATTTCGTGACCCCATGACCCCAAATGGGGTCACAGGGGTCACATCCTTAAAAACCCTATTTTCATCTTCTTCTCCAGTTCGAAAAGGTCTAGAGAGCTGAAAAGTGGTGTTCAGACTCCTTGGCTAATGGGGATTCTAAATTGTAGATTTCGTGACCCCATGACCCCAAATGGGGTCACAGGGGTCACATCCTTAAAAACCTATTTTCATCTTCTTCTCCAGTTCCTAAAGGTCTAGAGAGCTGAAAAGTTGTGTGCAGACTCTTTGGCCAATGGGGATTTTAAATTGTAGATTTTGTGACCCTGTGACCCCAATCTAGGTCTTGGGTCATGACCCAAAAACCTATTTTCATCTTCTTCTCCAGTTTATATGTAAAGCTCTAGAGAGGTGAAATGTTGTGTAGAGATTCTTTGGTCAAAGGTGATTCTTAATTGTTGGATTAGTGACCCTGTGACTCCAAATGTGGGTCACAGGGGTCATGATCTAAAATCAATATTATTTTGCTTGTTAACAATATATTACTTGAGATAACTTAGATATTCAACCTTTGATAATAAATCAATAAAACCGTGATGAGCTACAGAGCCCATGGCTCTATTTTTATATCACTACCTTCATCCTCCTCTTTGTATTTTACATTTAAAGGACTATGTTATGTGGTACACATTCTGATGTCATGTATGCGAGTTACCTCCCTTGTCGGTTCTTAAACAGTCAGCAATGACATTAAAGGGGAAGTTCTATCATCGATCTATCGGCAGCATCCGCCATATTGGATTCTTGGCATTACGTGAAATGAAAACACGCTATATTTAACCCAATTTTACACTATTTTGAAAATTAAACATATACAATGACAGAAAATTCACATAGTAACACATAAAATATAATAAAACGAATAAACAATATGTGTTTAGTCCGTAGCGAAGTTTTCCCCACTCGCAGCGCCGATGAATGGCTTCAGTTCTCATTGTTTTTATTTTTCAATAAATATGCGCTTGTCTTTCTCTAGTTATGAAATAAAAAAGGCATCAAAATATTAACTTCATTAATATATTTTAATTTTACTGTGTTTTAATCATGTATTTAGTTCATATTTGTGTAAACGAGAACATCCTCTCGAGTTTCGTTTCCACAAAAAATACCCCGATAGAACCCTCCATTTAAAGAAGTCACGATTGAGGCCCGACTTGTTGACTTAATATGCTTGTGGAACTTAGCGACTGTAAGTCATGGTTCTCAAGTATTTGATTACCAGTGATATGAACACACAGCATGGTGGCAGCGCCGGTCGATCTCACTCTCTGTAAGAACGTTTCTGTGTATCAGAAAAGTTTACAATTTTACAGCTCAGTCGACATCGTGTTGAAGTGACCATGTGCGTTTGTCAGTATCTCCTTCTTCTTCTTCTTCCGGTCCACAATAAAAAAGCTGATTATTTTGACGTGTTGTGATGGTGAGATGCGGGCAAGCAGTTAAAAGATTAAAAACAGGATAAAAACAGTACGTCATCTTTTAGTGGGTGCTAGAGACTCAAGAGCGGAAGATCTCAAGACTCTAAGAGGCTGCAACTTCTTGAGGAAGAGCATTCCACTCCCTGGTAGTTCTTGGCAGGAAGGAGTTCTTTCTGTAAACACTGGTCGTGGGTGGTACTTGGTACGACAACGGGTGCATATTTCTTGATAGGCGGGTCGGTGGTGTTAGTGGACATCTCTGTGTGAATACATCGCCTGTGTGTACGCGGTAGAACATAATTAGTTTAGCCTTTCTTCTTCTCTCCTGGAGTGACTCCCAACCAAGACTGTTGATGAGGTTCGTGGCACTAGTTCTACCATAGCTATTTGTGACGAATTGAGCAGCTCTACGTTGTACCTTATCCAATCTGCTAATGTCCTTTTGTAGGTGTAGGTGTAATGTCCTTATTTCGTGAGTGACATAACGTGTGATAAAGTGGATCTTAATTATCACTTTTCAACTCATTATGGTTGATTGTAATGCTGAAGGGGAGCAATCTCATGCACCTCCAATTAGTGGCATAAAACTTCCTTCGCACCTTATTATTATTCAGGGTAACATTGCCGCACAATGGAAAGCTTTCAAACAGAAATGGACAAATTATACAATCCTAATCAAACTACAGGATTATGACAGAGGATATCAAGTTGCTCTTCTACGTAACACACATTAGGTGATGATGCTCTGAAAATTTACAATGGTTTTCAATTTGAAACAGGTGATGATGACTCAAATGGTGTCACAGGGGTCACAACCCCAAAAACCTATTTTCATCTTCTTCTCAAGTTCCAAATGGTCTAGTGAGATGAAAAGTTGTGTGTAGACTCCTTGGCTAATGGGAATTCTTAATTGTAGATTTGGTGACCCCGTGACCTCAATTGGGGTCACAGGGGTCACAACCCCAAAAAGATATTTTCATCTTCTTCTCCAGTTCCAAATGATCTAGATAGCTGAAACGTTGTGTGCAGACTCCTTTGTTAATGGGGATTCTAAATTGTAGATTTGGTGACCCCTTGACCTCAATTGGGGTCACAGGGGTCACAACCCCAAAAACCTATTTTCATCTTCTTCTCCAGTTCCAAAAGGTCTAGAGAGCTGAAAAGTTGTGTGCAGACTCCTCGGCTAATGGGGATTCTAAATTGTAGATTTCATGATCCTGTGAGCTCAAATGGGGTCACAGGAGTCACAACCCCAAAAACCTATTTTCATCTTCTTCTCCAGTTCCAAATGGTCTAGAGAGCTGAAAAGTTGTGTGCAGACTCCTTGGCTAATGGGGATTCTTAATTGTAGAATTCATGACCCCTGTGACCCCATATGAGGTCACGGGGGTCACTACCCAAAAAACCTATTTTCATCTTCTTCTCAAGTTCCAAATGGTCTAGTGAGATGAAAAGTTGTGTGTAGACTCCTTGGCTAATGGGAATTCTTAATTGTAGATTTGGTGACCCCGTGACCTCAATTGGGGTCACAGGGGTCACAACCCCAAAAAAATATTTTCATCTTCTTCTCCAGTTCCAAAAGTTCTAGAGAGCTGAAAAGTTATGTGCAGCCTCCTTTGCTAATGGGGATTCTAAATTGTAGATTTGGTGACCCCGTGACCTCAATTGGGGTCACAGGGGTCACAACCCCAAAAACCTATTTTCATCTTCTTCTCCAGTTCCAAATGGTCTAGAGAGCTGAAACGTTGTGTGCAGACTCCTTGGCTAATGGGGATTCTAAATTGTAGATTTCATGACCCCATGACCTCATATGGGGTCACTGGGGTCACAACACCAAAAACCTATTTTCATCTTGTTCTTAAGTTCCAAAAGATCTAGAGAGCTGAAACGTTGTGTGCAGACTCCTTGGCCTTGGGGTCTAAATTGTAGATTTGGTGACCCCATGACCCCAAATGGGGTCACAGGGGTCACAACCTTAAACACCTATTTTCATCTTCTTCTCTAGTTCCAAAAGGTCTAGAGAGCTGAAAAGTTGTGTGCAGACTCCTTGGCTAATGGGGATTCTAAATTGTAGATTTCGTGACCCCATGACCCCAAATGGGGTCACAGGGGTCACATCCTTAAAAACCTATTTTCATCTTCTTCTCAAGTTCCAAAAGGTCTAGAGAGCTGAAATGTTGTGTGCAGACTCCTTGGCCAATGTGGATTCTAAATTGTAGATTTCGTGATCCCATGACCCCAAATGGGGTCACAGGTGTCACATCCTTTAAAACCTATTTTCATCTTCTTCTCCAGTTCCAAAAGGTCTAGAGAGCTGAAAAGTGGTGTGTAGACTCCTTGGCTAATGGGAATTCTTAATTGTAGATTTCGTGACCCCGTGACCTCAATTGGGGTCACAGGGGTCACAACCCCAAAAAGATATTTTCATCTTCTTCTCCAGTTCCAAATGATCTAGATAGCTGAAACGTTGTGTGCAGACTCCTTTGTTAATGGGGATTCTAAATTGTAGATTTGGTGACCCCTTGACCTCAATTGGGGTCACAGGGGTCACAACCCCAAAAACCTATTTTCATCTTCTTCTCCAGTTCCAAAAGGTCTAGAGAGCTGAAAAGTTGTGTGCAGACTCCTCGGCTAATGGGGATTCTAAATTGTAGATTTCATGATCCTGTGAGCTCAAATGGGGTCACAGGAGTCACAACCCCAAAAACCTATTTTCATCTTCTTCTCCAGTTCCAAATGGTCTAGAGAGCTGAAAAGTTGTGTGCAGACTCCTTGGCTAATGGGGATTCTTAATTGTAGAATTCATGACCCCGTGACCTCATATGGGGTCACAGGGGTCACTACCCAAAAAACCTATTTTCATCTTCTTCTCAAGTTCCAAATGGTCTAGTGAGATGAAAAGTTGTGTGTAGACTCCTTGGCTAATGGGAATTCTTAATTGTAGATTTGGTGACCCCGTGACCTCAATTGGGGTCACAGGGGTCACAACCCCAAAAAAATATTTTCATCTTCTTCTCCAGTTCCAAAAGTTCTAGAGAGCTGAAAAGTTATGTGCAGCCTCCTTTGCTAATGGGGATTCTAAATTGTAGATTTGGTGACCCCGTGACCTCAATTGGGGTCACAGGGGTCACAACCCCAAAAACCTATTTTCATCTTCTTCTCCAGTTCCAAATGGTCTAGAGAGCTGAAACGTTGTGTGCAGACTCCTTGGCTAATGGGGATTCTAAATTGTAGATTTCATGACCCCATGACCTCATATGGGGTCACTGGGGTCACAACACCAAAAACCTATTTTCATCTTGTTCTCAAGTTCCAAAAGATCTAGAGAGCTGAAACGTTGTGTGCAGACTCCTTGGCCTTGGGGTCTAAATTGTAGATTTGGTGACCCCATGACCCCAAATGGGGTCACAGGGGTCACAACCTTAAACACCTATTTTCATCTTCTTCTCTAGTTCCAAAAGGTCTAGAGAGCTGAAAAGTTGTGTGCAGACTCCTTGGCTAATGGGGATTCTAAATTGTAGATTTTGTGACCCCATTACCCCAAATGGGGTCACAGGGGTCACATCCTTAAAAACCTATTTTCATCTTCTTCTTAAGTTCCAAAAGGTCTAGAGAGCTGAAATGTTGTGTGCAGACTCCTTGGCCAATGTGGATTCTAAATTGTAGATTTCGTGATCCCATGACCCCAAATGGGGTCACAGGTGTCACATCCTTTAAAACCTATTTTCATCTTCTTCTCCAGTTCCAAAAGGTCTAGAGAGCTGAAAAGTGGTGTGCAGACTCCTTGGCTAATGGGGATTCTAAATTGTAGATTTCGTGACCCCATGACCCCAAATGGGGTCACAGGGGTCACATCCTTAAAAACCTATTTTCATCTTCTTCTCCAGTTCGAAAAGGTCTAGAGAGCTGAAAAGTGGTGTGCAGACTCCTTGGCTAATGGGGATTCTAAATTGTAGATTTCGTGACCCCATGACCCCAAATGGGGTCACAGGGGTCACATCCTTAAAAACCTATTTTCATCTTCTTCTCAAGTTCCAAAAGGTCTAGAGAGCTGAAATGTTGTGTGCAGACTCCTTGGCCAATGTGGATTCTAAATTGTAGATTTCGTGACCCCATGACCCCAAATGGGGTCACAGGGGTCACATCCTTAAAAACCCTATTTTCATCTTCTTCTCCAGTTCCAAAAGGTCTAGAGAGCTGAAATTTTGTGTGCAGACTCCTTGGCTAATGGGGATTCTAAAGTGCAGATTTCGTGACCCCATGACACCAAATGGGGTCACAGGGGTCACATCCTTAAAAACCTATTTTCATCTTCTTCTCCAGTTCCAAAAGGTCTAGAGAGCTGAAATGTTGTGTGCAGACTCCTTGGCCAATGTGGATTCTAAATTGTAGAGTTTGTGACCCCATGACCCCAAATGGGGTCACAGGGGTTACATCCTTAAAAACTTTTTTTCATCTTCTTCTCCAGTTCCAAAAGGTTTAGAGAGCTGAAAAGTTGTGTGCAGACTCCTTGGCTAATGGGGATTCTAAATTGTAGATTTCGTGACCCCATGACCCCAAATGGGGTCACAGGGGTCACATCCTTAAAAACCTATTTTCATCTTCTTCTCCAGTTCCAAAAGGTCTAGAGAGCTGAAATGTTGTGTGCAGACTCCTTTGTCAATGGGGATTCTTAATTGTAGATTTCATGACCCCGTGACCCCAAATGGGGTCACAGGGGTCACATCCTTAAAAACCTATTTTCATCTTCTTCTCCAGTTCGAAAAGGTCTAGAGAGCTGAAAAGTGATGTTCAGACTCCTTGGCTAATGGGGATTCTAAATTGTAGATTTCGTGACCCCATGACCCCAAATGGGGTCACAGGGGTCACATCCTTAAAAACCTATTTTCATCTTCTTCTCCAGTTCCTAAAGGTCTAGAGAGCTGAAAAGTTGTGTGCAGACTCTTTGGCCAATGGGGATTTTAAATTGTAGATTTTGTGACCCTGTGACCCCAATCTAGGTCTTGGGTCATGACCCAAAAACCTATTTTCATCTTCTTCTCCAGTTTATATGTAAAGCTCTAGAGAGGTGAAATGTTGTGTAGAGATTCTTTGGTCAAAGGTGATTCTTAATTGTTGGATTAGTGACCCTGTGACTCCAAATGTGGGTCACAGGGGTCATGATCTAAAATCAATATTATTTTGCTTGTTAACAATATATTACTTGAGATAACTTAGATATTCAACCTTTGATAATAAATCAATAAAACCGTGATGAGCTACAGAGCCCATGGCTCTATTTTTATATCACTACCTTCATCCTCCTCTTTGTATTTTACATTTAAAGGACTATGTTATGTGGTACACATTCTGATGTCATGTATGCGAGTTACCTCCCTTGTCGGTTCTTAAACAGTCAGCAATGACATTAAAGGGGAAGTTCTATCATCGATCTATCGGCAGCATCCGCCATATTGGATTCTTGGCATTACGTGAAATGAAAACACGCTATATTTAACCCAATTTTACACTATTTTGAAAATTAAACATATACAATGACAGAAAATTCACATAGTAACACATAAAATATAATAAAACGAATAAACAATATGTGTTTAGTCCGTAGCGAAGTTTTCCCCACTCGCAGCGCCGATGAATGGCTTCAGTTCTCATTGTTTTTATTTTTCAATAAATATGCGCTTGTCTTTCTCTAGTTATGAAATAAAAAAGGCATCAAAATATTAACTTCATTAATATATTTTAATTTTACTGTGTTTTAATCATGTATTTAGTTCATATTTGTGTAAACGAGAACATCCTCTCGAATTTCGTTTCCACAAAAAATACCCCGATAGAACCCTCCATTTAAAGAAGTCACGATTGAGGCCCGACTTGTTGACTTAATATGCTTGTGGAACTTAGCGACTGTAAGTCATGGTTCTCAAGTATTTGATTACCAGTGATATGAACACACAGCATGGTGGCAGCGCCGGTCGATCTCACTCTCTGTAAGAACGTTTCTGTGTATCAGAAAAGTTTACAATTTTACAGCTCAGTCGACATCGTGTTGAAGTGACCATGTGCGTTTGTCAGTATCTCCTTCTTCTTCTTCTTCCGGTCCACAATAAAAAAGCTGATTATTTTGACGTGTTGTGATGGTGAGATGCGGGCAAGCAGTTAAAAGATTAAAAACAGGATAAAAACAGTACGTCATCTTTTAGTGGGTGCTAGAGACTCAAGAGCGGAAGATCTCAAGACTCTAAGAGGCTGCAACTTCTTGAGGAAGAGCATTCCACTCCCTGGTAGTTCTTGGCAGGAAGGAGTTCTTTCTGTAAACACTGGTCGTGGGTGGTACTTGGTACGACAACGGGTGCATATTTCTTGATAGGCGGGTCGGTGGTGTTAGTGGACATCTCTGTGTGAATACATCGCCTGTGTGTACGCGGTAGAACATAATTAGTTTAGCCTTTCTTCTTCTCTCCTGGAGTGACTCCCAACCAAGACTGTTGATGAGGTTCGTGGCACTAGTTCTACCATAGCTATTTGTGACGAATTGAGCAGCTCTACGTTGTACCTTATCCAATCTGCTAATGTCCTTTTGTAGGTGTAGGTGTAATGTCCTTATTTCGTGAGTGACATAACGTGTGATAAAGTGGATCTTAATTATCACTTTTCAACTCATTATGGTTGATTGTAATGCTGAAGGGGAGCAATCTCATGCACCTCCAATTAGTGGCATAAAACTTCCTTCGCACCTTATTATTATTCAGGGTAACATTGCCGCACAATGGAAAGCTTTCAAACAGAAATGGACAAATTATACAATCCTAATCAAACTACAGGATTATGACAGAGGATATCAAGTTGCTCTTCTACGTAACACACATTAGGTGATGATGCTCTGAAAATTTACAATGGTTTTCAATTTGAAACAGGTGATGATGACTCAAATGGTGTCACAGGGGTCACAACCCCAAAAACCTATTTTCATCTTCTTCTCAAGTTCCAAATGGTCTAGTGAGATGAAAAGTTGTGTGTAGACTCCTTGGCTAATGGGAATTCTTAATTGTAGATTTGGTGACCCCGTGACCTCAATTGGGGTCACAGGGGTCACAACCCCAAAAAGATATTTTCATCTTCTTCTCCAGTTCCAAATGATCTAGATAGCTGAAACGTTGTGTGCAGACTCCTTTGTTAATGGGGATTCTAAATTGTAGATTTGGTGACCCCTTGACCTCAATTGGGGTCACAGGGGTCACAACCCCAAAAACCTATTTTCATCTTCTTCTCCAGTTCCAAAAGGTCTAGAGAGCTGAAAAGTTGTGTGCAGACTCCTCAGCTAATGGGGATTCTAAATTGTAGATTTCATGATCCTGTGAGCTCAAATGGGGTCACAGGAGTCACAACCCCAAAAACCTATTTTCATCTTCTTCTCCAGTTCCAAATGGTCTAGAGAGCTGAAAAGTTGTGTGCAGACTCCTTGGCTAATGGGGATTCTTAATTGTAGAATTCATGACCCCGTGACCTCATATGGGGTCACAGGGGTCACTACCCAAAAAACCTATTTTCATCTTCTTCTCAAGTTCCAAATGGTCTAGTGAGATGAAAAGTTGTGTGTAGACTCCTTGGCTAATGGGAATTCTTAATTGTAGATTTGGTGACCCCGTGACCTCAATTGGGGTCACAGGGGTCACAACCCCAAAAAACTATTTTCATCTTCTTCTCCAGTTCCAAAAGTTCTAGAGAGCTGAAAAGTTATGTGCAGCCTCCTTTGCTAATGGGGATTCTAAATTGTAGATTTGGTGACCCCGTGACCTCAATTGGGGTCACAGGGGTCACAACCCCAAAAACCTATTTTCATCTTCTTCTCCAGTTCCAAATGGTCTAGAGAGCTGAAACGTTGTGTGCAGACTCCTTGGCTAATGGGGATTCTAAATTGTAGATTTCATGACCCCATGACCTCATATGGGGTCACTGGGGTCACAACACCAAAAACCTATTTTCATCTTGTTCTCAAGTTCCAAAAGATCTAGAGAGCTGAAACGTTGTGTGCAGACTCCTTGGCCTTGGGGTCTAAATTGTAGATTTGGTGACCCCATGACCCCAAATGGGGTCACAGGGGTCACAACCTTAAACACCTATTTTCATCTTCTTCTCCAGTTCCAAAAGGTCTGGATCGGAGAACTGAAAAGTTGTTTACAGACTCCTTGGCTAATGGGGATTTTAAATTGTAGATTTGGTGACCCCATGACCTCATTTGGGATCACAGGGGTCACAACCTTAAAAACCAATTTTCATCTTATTCTCCAGTTCCAAAAGGTCTAGAGAGCTGAAAAGTTGTGTGCAAGTTTTACAAACAATCTCCAAAGAAGATACCCCTCTGAAAATGGAAAAATCACATAGTAATGGACCCCTACATGATCTTTCTCACGATTAAGACAAAATGGTTAATATTTTCATACTAAGGTGATACATAGAAAATATTGTGCTTTAATTTCCACTTCAGGAGATGTTATCATCTTTTGGATTGTATACATAAGTAATGCGTCATATTATTCTGAATGTTAAAGAAAATACTCAAAAATGCTACAATTTGGACAACGGAAACGGAAACGTTGTTGTTCTTGAAATTGTGCATCCGACGGTGTAAATACAATTTTGATATCTTTATTAGTTAAGCAGTTATGATCCTTTCAACTATGCTAAAAATGGCGATTTTCGAAAAATGACAATGTTCAATGACTTGTCACATATAAACTATGACAGATACGTGCTCGAAAAATATTGTCCTTTATAAATGACGTTTCTACATCAAAATGTCATATAAAAATTCTTCCTATCTTCATTGGTTCATGATCAATAATTCTCCAAAGGATATACCCGTCGAAAATGCTCAAAATCACAACATTTTCCTTTTTGGGGAATATCTCCAATTTATGCCGAAGCTATCAACTTTTATATGATATTGATGTATTATGGAATTGTTCAGCTCTTCATTAGAAAGAGATGGCTATCAATAACTTTGACATTCTGAAAAGGACCATATTCAAGGGCAGATTACTCGATTTCTAGGCCGAAATTAAAATTCTGTTAGCAAATTATATCCTACGTTGTCTTGGCTTTCAAATGAGCTATCAAACATATCTGTATATGTTGCCGTTAGTGAGGAGAAGAAGTTTGAAGACGCGTACCCTCAAAACCGCGAAAATGCACGAAATTTTCACTTTTTTCGAAATAGCAAAAAATCTATTATTACGGCCTAATCGATGGGGAATGTTGTTGCCCACATTTTGGTGAAAGTTTTGTGAAATTATCTTGCTTAGTTTTCGAGTTATTGAGGTTTGAAGTTTTTCCTTCAAAGGGGGATAACTCCGGAACAAGGTCAAAATTCAAAATTCGGGCTCCGTACAGAGCGAGATCTTGATACGCTCTAGCATCCCTGAAAGTTTCAGAAAAATCGCTTCCGCCGTTAGTTCAGAATCCGAAGGACAAAATCGGTACAAACAATAGGTCTTCAGACATTCGTCTTGAAGACTTTATTAAATCTTCAAGTGTGACTTTATTTGTAGGGGATTTTATCTCTGGCCTCAAAGATAGATCAGAGGGGTAAGGACCTTAAGACCTATTTCATCTTCTCCATTTAAAGTGCTTCCTATGTGTTATACCTCTCACCTAGAAGTTGACATTTTGAATTAGTTAATGTTTATAAATCCTGATGAGCTACAGAGCCCATGGCTCTATTTTTTAAATTTGCACATATAAATTACATTTACATTCTTGCATTTTAAGAAGACAATTTAGTGTTCTGTAACATACTCTTATTAGATACCCTGTAGTACAAGTTACAGTTTTGGCAGGTCTTCGAGATGATTAGGGGTCAATCTTTCAAAACTACAGTTTTAATTTTCTTCTTTGAAATATGCAGTAAGTGATATCTGGGTCAAACATTATATTTCCTCTTATACTCATTCAATGTATTTGTGATGAAATTGTTCTCATTTAGTCGATATGAAAACTTTAATTTGAATATGAATGAAATTGGAATTTTCAAAATTTGACCCCTATTGTCTATTTCATTTTGCCAAAGTTCGTAAACATGGACCACTGACGATCACAGAATACGTTTGAGAATGATTATTTTACTCATGGATACATGATGATTCATTGTCATTATATGTGACGTAATTTTATTTACGTAATGAACGTAAATTTACATGATGTTTACACTAAGACACATAGGTGAAAAAAACTTTCGGTATTCGCTGTATTGACCCGTTGAGCTAAATAGCAAATTGTTTACAAAAGTTTACACTTGTATGAATCGGTTCCGTTGTTTGTAAAACCTACGTTATAAAGCACAGACAGTGATACTTATGTTTAACAATTTTTAATAAAATTTGAAACACCAACAATATGCAATACATCCAGCCGCGTCACAGATCAACGTATAAAGACGTATGAAGAAAACAACACTTTTAGACAGGATGTGATGCGATCTTTAAACTGTGATTTATTTTGTGTTTGTGAGACGTTTTTAAAACAAAACTTAGAACTAAATATTGATGGATATACGTGGATAGGTAATAATAGAAAATCTCAACATGCCAACGCAAAACGCGGTTCTGGTGGTGTTGGGGTATTTATTGACAATAAGTTTTTATGTAATAACTCCGTTGAGATTTTAGACAATGAACATGAGGATATACTGTGGTTGCTTGTATCGAGTAATCAAGCAGACGACAAACTGTGCGTCGCTGTGTCATACCTGCCTCCGATTGGTTCTAGCAGGTCATGTGACTCAGAGCAGTTCTTCACCCGTCTGCTCGAGCAAGTCTACACGTATCAGAACACTGGTCGACTCGTGCTCGTCGGAGACTGGAACGCGCGATGTGGCGCGCTCTCTGATTACATCGAGAATGTTGATAATATGCGTGAAAGAGACATTATAGACGAAGGCATTAACTCCAATGGACATAATTTAATAAACTTTCTTGTTGACTGTAATTTATGTATGGTAAACGGGCGCATAGGACAAAATGATTTTACCTGCGTTTCTAACAAGGGGCGCTCCGTGGTTGATTATGTTGTTGTTCCACATGAACAATTAGATAATGTAAATGATTTTAATGTGTATACTATGTCACATATCATTAATGATTTAAACTTACAGGGTTCTATGAAAGTCAGCGACCATTCAGTTATTGTGACGTCACTATGTTTCTCAGCTAACACCCAGGAGAAATCCCGGACCACTGAGCCCAGTAAGCAGAAGCATAAACGCTACGACGTACGGAACTTACCAAATAATTTCTTGAACGATGAGAATGCATATGAGAAAATAACTGACGCTATAAATATGATTGAACTTTCACTGAATGAAGCAAGGGATGTGGATAATGCCTACGCACATTTCACCGATCTTCTACATGAGGAAATGAGATCGAAATTGCCCTGTAATGTAGGTTTTACAGGAACCCCAAAAGCCTCGAAACAGAACAAGTCACGACATAAAGCGTATTGGACAGAAGAACTACAGGATTCGTGGAATAAAGTGGTAGAAGCAGAGAGGCTATGGCTGAAAACGTACGGTAATAAACAAATAAAAGCATCTGCACGCAGGGAATATCTATACAGACGAAAACAATTTGATAGATTCCATAGGAAGAAAAAGAGACAGTACCAAATTCTTAAACAAAATGAACTTTTAACTTTAAATGAAACGAATAACACGAGAGATTTTTGGAAACGAATTGGGCAACTTGGGATGTCAAATGAGAGAAGAAAATTTATTCCAATGGAGGTGGTGGACGAAGATGGGAATATTTTGTCAGATTTAGATGAGGTGCTAAATACTTGGAAATCAAGCTACGAAAGCCTTTATTCTAAAGATCGTTGTTCATCTGAGCTGAACCAGGATATCCAGCCGACGCATTCACAAGAAGGTGACAGAAATAACGCACGAGATTGTTTAACGTTGAATGTTCCAATCACAGTCACAGAGGTACACAACTCTATCTATAGAATGAAAACAGGGAAAGCAACCGGGTTGGATGAAATCCCAAGCGAAATCCTACGTAATCCAACATGTATTCAACTGTTACATCGAATTATCAGCTACTGTTTCGATAACAACGTGAGTCCAGCAGCCTGGCGTACAGGAGTCATATCACCGATCCCCAAAGATGGCAGTGACCCCCGAGATCCCCTGGGGTACAGAGGGATAACGCTAATCTCAATACCATGCAAGATATATGCAGATATTCTTAATGTGCGGATACAGGCATGGCTAGAGAAGAATAAATTACTCACTGAGGAACAAAACGGCTTCCGTGCGAATAGAAGCTGCGAAGATCATATTTACTCACTATACAGTGTACTACACAGACGACGATTAAAGAAACAATCTACTTTTGTCTGTTTTGTGGACTTCCGTAAGGCTTTCGACAATGTGGACAGGTCATGCTTATGGTATAAGTTAATGAAGATCGGCATGAGTGGAAGAATACTCGACGCAGTGCAATCTCTCTACGATGACGTCACATGCTCAGTCAGAATCAACGATTACCTTACGGACACATTTAACGTTGAAAACGGAGTTAAACAGGGGTGTAAGCTCTCCCCTACCCTTTTCTCAGTGTATGTTAACGACTTAGCAGAAGACATTAAACAGCTCGAATGTGGGACTGAAATTAACGACCTGATGCTGTCACTATTACTGTATGCGGATGACGTCGCTCTTATCGCCCCCGACGTAGCCTCTCTACAGCGAATGTTAGACACTCTACACACTTGGTGCCAAAAATGGAAGCTGGATATAAACACAGATAAGACAAAAGTTCTACACTTCCGAACAAGTTCGATGGACAGATCTGACACAATCTTCAAATGTGGAGACAGTTTCATCATGTATGCAGATTGTTACCGCTATTTGGGGATATGGTTTAACGATAATCTGGACATGAAGAAAACAGTAAAGGAACTATGCAAGTCTGCAGGCAGGGCATTATCAGCGCTATACACCAAGTACCGCAGTGCTGGAGGGATGTCATACGACGTGTACACCAAACTGTATAATACGTTAGTGGAGCCAGTTCTTTTTTATGGATCCGGCATTTGGGGGATCAACAAGTACAGAGAAGTCCAACTCGTACAAAATAAAGCATGTAGATACTTCCTTGGTGCAGGAAAGAACGCCTCTAACCTAGCCACTCGAGGAGACATGGGTTGGCCGTCTGTAACAGTAAGACAGCACACTGAAGTTTGCAGGATACTACTGAGGATTGATAAAATGCAGGAAAATAGAATTGTCAAGAAACTACACGAGTGTGGACAACTTCAGCAAAAGTCTTGGGAAAAAAAGGTTTTTAAACTGTTAGATCAATATGGCGCTACGGGGATACTACAAGATAATTCTTCAAATAAAAAGAAAATACGTGATTTTAAAGAAGTTTTTATACAATATGATACTGTAGACTGGAGAAACAGAATATGGGACGATCGCAATAAACCAAACGGTAATAAATTGAGAACTTATAGATCTTTCAAGTCGCAGCCAAACGTGAGTGAATACGTCCGCACAGTAAAGTACAGAGACCATCGTCGTATCCTCTCCAAGTTTAGGTGTGGTAATCTCCCCCTAGCCATCGAAACCGGCAGGTACTCCAAGCCTCCTACCCCACTCAGTGACAGGATATGCCAAGTTTGTGCAGAGACAAGACATGTTAATATTGTGGAAGATGAAATGCACTTTTTAATGGACTGCCCATTTTATTCAGATTTACGGTTCGACCTTTTTAACCTGGCTGGAAAAAATATAAACAACTTTAACAATATGGAAAGTATTTTACAATTTTCTACAATCATGCAACAAGCTTCTTTACAGCCTATTTTAGCTTCCACTCTTAATCGAATGTATACAAGGAAATTGTCTTAATATATTTTTGAGGTCTAACATTTTATCACATTTTTATATCCCATTTACATTTTATCAACGTTTGATAAAGGTGTATATTTTTACCTATGTAACTATTCATTCATATTTATATTTTATTCTGTATATTGTCTTAATATGTATGCATGTGTCTCATAAGTCATTTACTGGCTGGGCCTTCAATCTTAATCATATCATGTTTTATAATGTAATTTTGTGTTGGATTGTGGCGTGACACAAAAATAAACATTTCTTCTTCTTCTTCTTCTTCTATAATGTTATGATAGCAATGACATAATGGTATGAAAGGGGTCGTACCTGGAAGAAGACACCTATTGTTACAGTAAACATTCTTTGATGTTTCAGGATTAACTGCGTGTGTTGTTTTAAGGGATTAAGTCTCTGGGTAATACTAAATTCTCAACTGTCAAACGAAATATGATCAGATATCCTACTTTTTCTGGCTTTTTAAAAACGTAATAATACTGTATGCTTACTATACGTATATGAATACATTATTAGTTGAATTAATTGAATTTATTATAAGAAACACTTTTGATAGACTGTTTGATTGAAATTGAACTCACATTGATTAAATCAACTGAAATGATAGTGTTTGATGACTGATTGAACTCACACTCAACAATTTTGATGGAAATTGAACTCACATTGATTAAATGAACTGCAATGATAGTGTTTGATGACTGATTGAACTCACACTCAACAATTTTGATTGAAATGATTGAACACAAACTCATCCTTTGGGTATATAATATGCTCTTGGACATTTCTCCCTCACCACATCCATTATGGCAAACCAACAGTTAGAGTACAAGTACCTACATCCCAACCTCAAGAGGCGGCAAATATCTGTGTAAAAATGGGTACATGTTCAGAACTAACCGTAAGAGGAATGCTTCTTCGTGGATATCATGGAAATGTATGGAGAAGACGTGCAGCTCGACTGTATCCACTGTTGATGACATTGTCACCAAACTACCTGGCGTACATAACCACGAACGTGTCTATAATGACATAAAGGTAATATATAAATAATATACATATACATCTCTCTATCTTACAATAGAAATGTCCTAATATTTAAAGCTGAATATTATACCATCTTCTACCTATTTACACAGATGCGGTATCCCTTCTACTTAAAGTTAAATGAACAAGTTCTGTGAATTGACAATTGTGATAGTGCTGGATTGTTATGTATAATTTGTGTCAAAATGTTATGTATTTTATGTCATTTTTATAAATGAAATAAAGACTGGTGAATGAATGCTGCTTTCATTACCAATGCTATTTGATCAACATTTTGTAAATGGTGAATTTCGTTTAAATTCCACTTTCAAATTTAGTACAACCCACATGTCTGTCATCACAGATTAAGTCCATTGTTCTCCATGTCGGGTCAACCAGAAAAAAAACCATGTGTCGCCCTTCTTTGTTATTACAAACATCACATGTGTCTTCTTCAAGGTATATCGCCGTATGAAATAATATAATACTATAAGATACTAAGTGATACAGACAAAGCAGGAGTGATTATTTTAGTCTTTCCAACTTTCGTAAGGGTCTATAAACAATATTTCAGCCTTTTATAGGTATTTTTGTTCTAGAGAAGAAGATGAAAATAGGTGTTTATGTCATGCCCTGTGAGGCCCTAATTTTGGGCCACAGGGTCACCAAATTTACAACGAACTGGTTCTATAGATTCTTTGCCACAAGATCTGAGAACACCCTGTGTAGGTTTGTGTTCCGTAAAATCATTATGTCTTTGTCCAAGAAATAAGTTTTATCATCCACATATGCATCTTTACTAAATGCACGCAACTCAAAAGACGCTCGTTCAATGCACTGTTGCGTTAGTGAGTGGACAACTTAACAGTGAAAAATAAAAGCTGCAATTAACCTGCGTTAATTGAATATGCGAAGAAACAAACATTTGATTTGTTCATAATATTATTGATATAAAATATGTCCTTAAAAGGATTAGCACGTAAACCCAGAACATTGTCATCGAAATGTTTCATCTGTCTTCTCAAGCTATTCACTAGTCTAACACTTAGACTGTAAAAAAAAAAATTAAAAATTTTTTTTTTGAAAAGGAGCCTTTTTTTTATATATCCATTTCTTACAGTCTCCTTTTCAATATTTAATAAAATGGTGATATTTTCAGAATAAATACTTTTTTCATAGTCTGAGTGTAAGACTAGCTATTCACTTACACATGACATTAGTATACTTATTAGTAACATCTAGATGAAACGCTATTTCAATTGGAAGTACTTTGTTTAATCCAGGACATATAGACAAAATATTTTACCACACTCTTCATTACAATTTTCCGCACTAATTATCATTAAATTTTGCCCCAACACCGTCAAAGAATATAACGCCTGCTGATTCAACTGTATAAGTATTATATTAAACGTACATACATTGCACATTCCGTCAGTAGATGTTCTAGCCAATTTTATTAAATGTTTTCAAATTAAACTAGGTCTGAGCATTACAATTAACTCCAAAACAGATTTTTGTCTATAATATTGTAATGATATACTTTTTGGTTTATAAGTAATTGGTATTAGAAATTGAATACATGTTGTATATCGAAAAAAATGAATATATATTTGTTCCACATAGTTCTAAATGCGCACCAAAAGGGATTGTACGATTATGTTTTTGTTTAATTTGTGAACCATGCAGATTCATTCTCCTTTTTAATTTCAATTCAATTGATTATATACATACTGAAAAGGTTCAATTATGATGAAAACCTTCTTATACCAATTACTTATAAACAAAAAAGTATAGCATTACAATACTATAGACACAAATCTGTATTGGAGTTATTGCAATGCTTAGACCTTACTTACCTTGAAAACATTTTCATTTTCATAAACATTAAGTATTGGATAGAACATCTACTCATACATGCAACTAAAAGCCACATATATCATTACCCGGAGAGTAAGTGAGTTAATAATACTTAGATCTCCCTTAATTTCCCGAATTAAAAAACAAAAATTAACTTTAAGATTTTGCTAACATTAAGAATATGAATGCAACCAGAAGTCACCCATATCACTACCCGAACATAAACGAACTTCTCCGAGCGATTCGACCAATAAATATAGAATCACTCAAGCGTGAGTTTATGCAGTTGCACTGCTGCACTGCATTCAATATTTGTGAGGTAGACACTGACAGTGCAGCTTTGAACACGGTCACAAGCTCTCAGGTAAGGAATATGTTCTAGGTTAGATAGTAGCGCTGTTGTTTCCAAATAAGTAACACTAACAGTAACAACGATGTTAACGCCCATTGATTGGAATTCTTAACTTAAGTTGATATAATTAATTATTAATACGATAAACCAAACAACATGCATAAACATAATGTGTGCGTGTGTGTGTGTGTGTGTGTGAGAGAGAGAGAGAAAGAGAGAGAGAGAGAGAGAGAGAGAGAGAGAGAGAGAGAGAGAGAGAGAGAGAGAGAGAGAGAGAGAGAGAGAGAGAGAGAGAGAGAGAGAGAGAGAGAGACAGACAGACAGACAGACAGACATGTCCGTCATCAAACGTTGACTAGGGTATCGTCTAATGAACACGCTTGTGGAATGTGGTTTAGTCATCTTCCATTTTGAATTATAGCTATGCTGGGTCTTTTCAAGGAGTGGGCGCGCCCAATGAAGCTTTGTCGCTAAACTCACAATACTGGTTTACACATGGTTTTATTTCACAAAAAGAAATCTGAAATGGCGAACGAACTATGAGGCGTATTTGAATTATTATTCAAATTATATATAACAATACTATGAATTATGAAATTTATATATTCATAGCAAAAAAGTGTTGCACCCGCTACATATATACCGATTTTTTATGCTGTGGCAAACAGGCAATGTTACGATTCTGGAATAAATCTGAGATATTTTTTAGTTTAATTCTTTATCAAACACTTCTCTAGGTTTAGAGGTGTCATTACAGTCATACAGACGGGGTTTTGTCAGTAAGCAACTTTCAAATGTGTTTTTTTGTTTTAAAATTTTGATTCTGAAGGTTCCTACTGCTGTAACTAGTGACTTTTTGTTGAGAGGCAAAAATGAAGTGGTATAATGCGTTCAGAATATCTTACATTATTCTAAAATTATACATATATAGAATATTTTTCGAGTAATGAGTTATTTTATGAAGTATGGATTATATCCCCTGTGGCTTCTACAATGAACTGTTTGAATGGAAGAACTGTTTCTTTTACAACAATTACTTTGTAACGATACTCTTCCCTGTATTAGTTTAGTTAGATAGTAATGAGTCACGATTGGTGCCTCGACTTGCACCGCATATATACACTCAGGGGCAAAATAAAGTATACCTTCTTTTTAAGTATTTAAATAAAAAGTGTATTAAAAATGAACATTATTTAAGTACAAGATGTTGTCGGCATAATGTACCTTCTTGGACTGTAAATCAATGACGCATCGTTGCTGTAGGATGTCGTAAAACAAGCCAGACAGCCATATTCACTCCCCTATCTCGCCTGGTTAAGGTGACTCTATAACAACGGTCTTTTAAAAGCCGTGTTTTTCAGAATTATGAACAGATAATATTTTTCATTCGTGTTCATCACTCGCTGATTAGAATATCTTGCGTAGTACCTACACTTTATTTTGCCCGCGAGTGTACTCAATAACTTAAGCACCACCAGATTTCACATAAAGTTTGCAAAATAAATGCATCTCATATTCATTCTTGATTTATTCACGACTGGTGCCTCGACTTCCACCGCATATGTACTTCGAACAGGGCCTTGTTCAAGAGAGGTTTCAAAGAAATCGCTCAATTAGCGATTAATGTTAAACCTCTCTTGAACGCGATTGCTCAAATGAAGTGCTACGTAGCGAACTTTGAGGTTTTGCACCGTGTCGTTCAGGAGAGAATGGGCGCTACTTGAGCGCTACATTGAGCAATCAATGAGCGATTATAAGCGCCCGCTGTTATTGAACGGAGCCCTGATGTTCTATTGGGTTTAGACAAAGGGAGCCATGGTAGCGTGGTTATGGCTTCTTACAATTTTACCGCAGTTACAGTTACCACCCCCGCGTCATGGCGTTTGACGTTGTCACCCATGTAAATTGGTCTTGTGTGAATATAGTGGTTGTCAAATTGTCGAATTACCACAAGGAGAAGGATGTTATCCCGGTATTTCTCAGCGTTTAGTGTACCCGAAACAGTCCCAAGGTCAAGTTTACAACTGAGGAGAAACAGCCCCATAGTACCACAGAGCCACCACCAACCTGATGGGTCGGTTGGACGTGCCTAAGTGCAGAACGGATGTTACGTTGTCGCCGAACACGAATTCTGCCGTCCACGATATGTGGTAGCATATCCTGCATTCGTCAGACCAATAGATCCGTTGACAATTTACCATGATGTCAAGTTCCAACACCCCACCACATCATAAACTACCGGGCAAAAGAGAGTTTTCACCTAAGTTTATTTCGATTAATTCAATATTTAAAAGAAATCAGATGTATTTGACTATGACACGATACAATAATACTTATCTGCAGTAGTTTGAATGACTTTGTTGGTGACTGAGGTTAAATTTTAGTTCAAATATCTTTTTGTAATGAAGACAGGGTTAAGAATGAAATTTTCACCAACATGACCCCTGCCCTGTTTAAAATGTTTTAAATGTGTGCAGAATCAGGCACATTTATTTATTTTCACATAGGATATGTCTTATATGTCGATGAACAGTTGTGTATCATCAATAATAATTTAAAAACAAAATTAAACTTAAAATTTCATTTTTTTAAAAATAATTAAAAAACATGTAGAAGTATTCTTTGACTGCTAACTAAACACCTGTACTTATCAGTTTTGGATTATGACATCGAAAACTTGAGATATTTGCAATTGAAATCATACATATGATAAACTGAGGTGAGTACTTTCTTTTGCCCGGTAGTTTAATTCTTTAATGTGTCGATGTGTCAATTTCACACGTTTGAGAGCCCTATGAATTGCCGACCTTATATATATAGATATCGTACATTCAGGCACCGATGACTTCATGGCGGCGCCTATATAGGCAAAACTATGGCGACTGCAGCTTTTCTACACTCAACCGTAAAAGAAACGTCACCATATAAAATACAAGATAATTCAAAACACGACTGAAACAGAAAAATACCATGTTTTCAGAAACCAATTAAAGTAAATTTCGAATTTCAAAACATTATCTATTCATATTTCTGACAAACACACGTTTTAAACATATTAGAAATTGTCGTTTTCGAATCTCCTTAACTAGACGAGATGGGAGAGTCCAAAAGTGCTTTTTTGGCTTGTATTTTTACACCCTACAGTAAAGACGCATCAACAAATCTAAGATCTGCTGGCAATTTACCATGATGTGCCGATGTGTCAATTTCACACGTTTGAGAGGCCAACCACAAAAGAAACGACGCATATAAAATACAAGATGATTCAATACATGAGTAATAAACACGACAGACACAGAGATATATCTTTTCATCAGAAACCAACTAAACTTAATTTAAAATTTCAAAACATTATCTATTCATATTTTTTAGAAACACATGCACGTTTTAAAAACTCTAGAATTCGTCATTTTCGAATCATACAGTGAACCAAGTCAACAAATCTTAGTCAAAGAAGGTTATTTATGTCGACATCTTTTGTTACTAAAATTTCTATATTTAATGAACCAACATTCTGACCAAAAATATTTTGAAAAAGCGATTTCAACATCCCAAATGTATTTGAACAGACATAAAAATAAAAGTACCAAAACTCTGATGTATGAAATTGCGGGCACCTCTTTACAAATCATGTCCCTAAGTGAGCATTTAAAATCAACTATCTTCAGCAGCAAAATTTCGTTTTTAGCTCATCATGCCTGAAAGGCCCGATGGGCTTATGGCATGGGATGGCGTCCGTCCGTCCGTCCGTCCGTCCGTAAACTTTTCACTTTTTCGACTTCTTCTCCAGAACCAATAACTCTAGAGAGCTGAAATTTTATGTACAGACTCCTTGGCAAATGGGGATTCTAAATTGTAGATTTTGTGACCCCTAGGCCCCAAATAAGGGCCCCAGGGGTCATAACCTTAAAAGCTATTTTCATCTTCTTCTCCAGAACCAATGACTCCAGAGAGCTGAAATTTTATGTACAGACTCCTTGGCCAATGGGGATTCTAAATTGTAGATTTGATGACCCTGTGACCCCAAATAAGGGCCACAGGGGTCATAACCTAAAAACCTATTTTCATCTTCTTCTCCAGAACCAATGACCCCAGAGAGCTGAAATTATATGTACAGACTCCTTGGCCAATGGGGATTCTAAATTGTAGATTTGGTGACCCTGTGACCCCAAATAAGGGCCTCACAGGCCATTACCTAAAATCCTGTTTTCATCTTTTTCTCCGGAACAAAAACATCTAGAAGGCTGTGATATTGTATGCAAACTCTTTAGCCAATGGGGATTCTAACTTATAAATTTGGTGACCCTGTGACCCCAAATATGGGCCACAGCCTAAAAAACATTTGAAAATGAATTTTGAACTGATATTTTATGTGCACTTCATTCACTTTATTTGAAATGTATGTCGACTTGAGATACAATCTACTTTGTGGACATGTTTGTCAAATTGATGTCATCAATGTGAAATGAGAACTATTGAATAGCCTATGAACTGAAAATTGTGACAAGTCATAAAGGACTAAATTGAAGAGGAGTTAAGAATTCTTTTATTTTACATGAGATATGTGAACTGCATATGACTGGTGATGCAATGATAAGATAAGATTATTTTCATCTTCTTCTCCAGAACGAAAAGACCTAGAAGGTTGTCATGTTGTGTAATGAGTCTTTAGCCAAATATGGGCCACAGCCTAAAAAAACCCTTTGAAAATGAATTTTGAACTGATATTTTATGACACTTCAATCACAATGATTTGAAATATATGTCGACTTTAGATAACAATGTACATTGTGGACATGTTTGTCAAATTGATGTAATCAATGTGAAATGAGAACTATTGAATAGCCTATGAACTGAAAATTGTGACAAGGCATAAAGGACTAAATTGAAGAGGAGTTAAGAATTCTTTTATTTTACATGAGATATGTGAACTGCATATGACTGGTGATGAAATGATAAGATAAGATTATTTTCATCTTCTTCTCCAGAACGAAAAGACCTAGAAGGTTGTCATGTTGTGTAAAGAGTCTTTAGCCAATGGAGATTCTAAATTGTAGATGTGGTGACCCAGTGGCCCCAAATAAGGGCCTCGCAGGCCATTACCTAAAATCTTGTTTTCATCCAGAACAAACTAGAAGGAATATTTTGTTCAGAATGTTTAGATGTTTGGATGACAAGGCTTAGAACCGAGATTGTTTAGCCAAGGTGATTCTAAATTGTACTATGTACCATGAGATTCATCACATTGCCTGTTCTCTTTAAGCCTTATACAGTTAGATCAGTGCTGCCAGTGTTTAGTGCAAGCAAGAGTCTATTACATAATTTGGCGGTAAAACACAAAAAACACACCTGGCTTGTAACCAGAGCCAAGGGGTCAGAATATTGCATAATCTCCTGTGTGTTGACCTTGCTGAGTGCTCTCTCTCAATTTCAAGAATAAGATTTGTCAGGGTTAGGGATCGTACATTATATTGAGACAACATATTTCTGTCTTCATCATCAAACAAAATAAACTCTGATGAGCTACAGAGCCCATGGCTCTATTTTTACATTTTGCAAGATGTAGTGACGTTTCTTTTGCGGTTGAGTGTACATTCTTTACTAAACGGGTGCTTGACATTTTTATAGTCATTGACTTACACAATGGTTTGGGTACAGTGGACACATACATATATCCAATAGAGGTAGGAACCATTCCAAAAATATTCCACACAACTTCAGTTTTGTGAAAAGTCCTTAGACAAGATCGATTTTTATTCGAAACCTTTTCAGGCATGTTATTATATCGGCTATGGCTATTAAAACTTATATTCACACTTTAAAGCACAAAGTTGTTTTGTTGAGGTATTAGGTGTTTATACTGACATCTTTCGCTTCAGATAGACTGTTACCACCACCAACATGTCCGGGATAAAAGTATCGGGGGACTGCAAGACGGCGCACCAAACGCAAAAGCTATCATCTGATATTCAATGGACCTCATACAAGATGAGCGATGACCTCAGGGTAATCGTCGTAGACAAAGTTGGTCCGACATGTCTTTCCGAGGATGATTTAAAAGGGAAGACAAGAGATGAAATATTGAGCATGGGTAAAGATGTGTTCAAGAAATTCATAGACGCACTGCCAGAAGACGAGCCCAGATATGCAGTGTTTGGTTACATTATACCGATACTAAAGACAACTATCACAAACAAACTTTACTTCATATCCTGGTGAGTTTTGTTAAGCATTTTTAAAACCTGTCAGGGATTTTATCTATTGTTTCGGAGGTATCTTGTGTTCTCGTTGTAATATATTGCTAAATATTATTGAATCATATTTCAGTAAATAATAATTCCAAGTAACGTTTTTGGTAATTACTATCCGGATTAGAATTCCGGTTCCACTTTTAGTAGAATCTCTTGCATCATGGCTGTCAATGTAAACATGGATCAGCATAATCATGTGTTCTTTGTGCCTCATAACAACATAACACTCGTAATAAGTTTCTTCCTAGAATAAATCAGTATGAGGTTTGACTTCCGAAGTAAGATCAAGGAGGAGGTTTTATTATTGAAAATACTAATGAGACTTGTGAGATAATGTGAGACCAACGAAAGAATTTTATCACAACTCTGTTCACAACAATTATTGTGGAAAGTGAACAAAGGTAATATTTTCAGAATGTAGGTGGCGGGAATAGAACTTGAAACCTTCGTTTTATGTACCTCTAACGCCCTTTTCTCATGCATGAATTTACATACATGAGTAAATATACACACTATGTAAATATACATACACGTGTAATAGTAAATATGCTTTAGATTCATTCTAGATTTCTTGCCTCCAAGATGAGTAGGAATTTCCCTTATTTTCTGGGTACATGCCTTGTGGTGGATCTTCAAAAAAAGACAAATAGAGAACAAAGGGTTTGTGGTGTCTATCTTTATCGTATGATTATTAATCAACTTTCAATGTTATGACACGTATACGACATTTACGGCCTAGAGCATATGATTCGACAACTGCAGGTTGGAGCAGAGTGTCAAAGGGAGACTAATCTCCCCTTTGCCTTACACAATGGGATTTTCAGATAAAGTAACGGGATATTTCTAAACAATAACAATCATTTTACATTTTTGCAATGGGATTTTCTCCAATCGTCAGTATTTATTATGGGATATCTTGGTACATCAATGAGTAAATATCCCCAAATCCCTGCCTAAAGTGACCCCTGCAACTGGGCCAATACGGGGCAACTGGGCCGATACGTGATAAACTGGGCCAATACGAGACAAACCGGGCCAATATGAGTCTGAGCATGCGCAGTTGCACATTTGGTGAAAGCCACAACTTTGACCCATGCTATTTGTGCACCAATCTTTTTTATAATCATTAGTTCTATATAAATGAGATGTCTAGTGTTGTGCAAAAAGAATGAAAAGAAGTTAATTACTTCGTCTAGGGCCAATACAACGGACCTCGGACCTGTAACTGGGCCAATACGGAAATACTTAATTAATAACATTATAAAACATTACCCTAATTTTGATGAGGCGATAAGTGTAGGATAAAACATAATCTGCAGGCATTATTTAAAATTATGTCCGATTCCCCCGGGTATATGCTCACGGGTCGATGATAAAAGTTGCCAAGAAAACGTGCTACAGCCCATTTAAACATGCAGTGTCTCTCTCTCTCTCTTAACAGTTCTCAATTACAATGGCGGGGTTTGGGTGTTTCTACAGTGATGAAAGGTAGTTGCTGATGGAGATCAAAAGGGCCGAGTGAAAAAGTCAGAAGGGCCGAAGTAAATAGTCATAAGGGCCGAGGAAAAAGGGCCGAAAATCAAAATTATTATATATTCATTGTATTCAACCTACAGTTGATAGTTGTAATATCTTTACTTAGCGAAGTAATCCCAATCAATTCCAAAATTATTATATTTATGAATTATGACTAGTGACTGTTTATGCACTCGTATAACCAAAATCAAACAATTAGTCTCAAATGTTTTATTTTTAGAGTCATATTCATATTATTGGTCAATGAGACCATGATGTAGGCCTATGTGAATCTCTCATTTGTCACATTTGATAACTGAGTAGCGTAAACTTTGAACGTAAACTTTACACAATTACAGTTATTAAAACGAAGTAGTGGCTGTACTTATACGAAAATACGAAGCACACAAGTTATGACTTTAATTCTAAAAGGTGAGTTAGTGATGACATTACGAATTTGGAATATTATTTACAAAATCAGCCACTGCAATTTCCAAAATATAAACCGCCACACATGTTACAGTATCACTAAAACGTTCGATCAGCGCATTTGCCTTACACTATCCTAAATTAACCTAACCCCCTATTTCATACAATATATTATAGTTTTATATAATCAATGTCACAGTTATTGTTTACATTAATTAGCTACTTACGAGGTATTAGCAATTGGCCGTGTTAAATCAATCAGTAATCGTGTATTCATGGTTGATAGCATTTTATGTGTTGGGTCTATATCTTTATTACAGACAGATATTTTATTATCTTCTCACCTCATTAAAATGGATTCATACATAACTATAAAAATATATATATATATATATACATTCTAATATTCTATGAGAGACTTTAAAAACTAAAATAAACCCATACTAAAATACAATTAAAATGTACATAAAATATAAAACCAAAAAGTGTAAACAGGAATTAAGAATATAAGAAGTCATTTCTTTCCGTTAAGATACTAAAGCAGGTTTTGGCACATGAATAGGGCATGGAAAATGAAGATGAAACCTAAAGTTTTGCTATGTTATAATGTTGCTATTTTTTGGGTTCGGCCGTTATGACTTGGAACACGGCCCATTTGACTAAATGGCTCGGCCCTTTTGACTTTTTCCTTCGGCCCTTTTGACTATGCAGTATATAGAGGACACACAAGGAAATAATGAAAAGGATCTTCTCGAGTGTTTCCACAAGAACAGGCACGATTTTCAGACAAACATCTATCAACCAGATGGGAATTTAGATCACTACAACCAAGTCGAAAACGGCAGAAGATTTTGACTACGCCTGAATTGAATACATTTTAAATGTTGGAGCTAAAGACTTGTCACAAGCAACAAAGTTTTTAAATATAGATAATGACTCGGCATTTCTCATATTTATGTCCAACGAATTCCACGCCTTAACAGTAGATGGGAGAAAGTAATTATTAAAATGGGAAGAACGCCCTGAAGCGCATCGTATATTATTGGAATTTCGTAAATTATAGCTGTTTACATTTGAAACATTTGGTGGTACCCATATTGAGAGATATTGTGGAGTTAATCCATTTACCATTTTATAGAATATATATATTTCTATTCCACGTTTAAGCGTAAGTTCTTTAAAATGTCCCTTTTATATAATTTGTATTTTACATTATCATCGCTCCCTGTCATACAACAAATGTCTTCATAATATCTGTATCATGGGTCTGTGGCCCCTTTACGAAATAAACACATAATCAGTATTTCGGTATTTCACGTTTAGTCATATATCAGGATTCAACAGTTCAGCTAAGTTTCTGTAAGTTAGTTTAATTTACAAGAAAAATGTGACAGGTAAAAAAGTCAAATTATTTTAAAGCCTGCAATGATATATGATAAAAAAACCATGATTTATTTCAAATCGAAATGAAAAGGGCGTTTGCTTTTTCGATACATATTTTCTTTCAGATTCTGTTCTATCATTACCATGTTATTTGGGTAAAATCGATGAAAAGAAATGGTAGTTTTGAATTTCATTCTATATTGTTGAAAAGTTAGTCTCTAATTACGCGTAATGCATTAAAGGTACATCTATTGTGTTGCTGGGGGTCACATATTACAAACGTTATAGATGTGTTACTTTACTTTATCGAGAAGTACCGACTGTTGCCGAAAACTACCATTTTGTTAATAGTAGACTTAGCATATTGACGATATGAAGGTAAAAATAGTGATTTCTGATCGAAAACGGGACAATGCACAGCGTGTGGCGCGCGTCAATGAGTCAATCGTTTTCTTCTTCTTCTCTTGAGATTTTACGAGCGGTTTCCAGCGGAGCTGATTTCCCACTCGGGCCACTAGGGCCTTTAATAAAGTTTCGAAAGGTTTCCGAAATTGGATAATTTGGATGCCATGGTCGAGAAGGTTTTTCGAGGAAAATTTTGAAATTTGGAATAGCCTAGGGGGGGGGGGGGGGGGGGGGGGGGGGGAGGGGGGAGGGGGGAGGAGGTATGAGTTGTTAGATTTGGAATTGAGTTTGTTTGTGTTTTTAGATTCGGGCCAGGAGGTCCGAATCTTTGAGATAAGTGCCTAATGCTTGGAAGATATTTTGGTTATTGTTTGGATTTAATATTTGATTAATGTTTTCTGGTGGGATGTTGTTGGCCCTTAGAGTTAGGTTGAGTATTTGGCGGAAGATCGCATACTGTGGGCATTATGTGAGAATATGGTGGATTGTTTCTGCTTGCGGGCAGTGTGGGCATGTGGGTGAAGATTTTAGTTTGATTTTATGGAGGTGGGAATTTAGTTTAGTATGCCCCGTTTGGAGCTTGAATATTGCCCTATCAATATTTTTGTTTTTGGAGTAAATTTTGTGTTTGCCTAGTGGTTTAGGGAGAATTTGTTTGGTATGGTGAGCATTGGTGGAGTTTGAATATTGCTTATTCCATGCCTGCTTTACATAAGATTTTGAAAGGCTTTTTGCCTATTGTTTCGAATGGTAAAAAGGAAGTGAATTTGGAAGTTTAAGGCCCTCCTACACCTGTTGTGCGTGTGTTGTCAATCGTAATTTCGGAATCTTATTTATAACAGACAAAAAGACAAATTTGAGTTCATAATGATAATGTTTAATAGGTCACATAACTACTGTGCATGTAAATGGGACGTACAGTTTCGGTTTCTGCACATGCATAATGATGTTACTCAATTTTAATTGAAAACTAGTAATTGTTATATATTTGGCGATTGGGGATAAATATGCAGTAATGGAGAATGCATTCGGAGCCGTGGATTCGTTTAAAATAATCAACGAGCCCCGAAGGGGCGGGTTGATTATTTTGAACGAATCCACGGCTCCGAATGCATTCTCCATCTTAATCCATGTATGACGTCACGAAACATTCATATGTGATTATCTAGCATTATAGACAATACATTTCAATTATGTAACCTAAAAAAATATTATTTTGCAAATTTCGGTGCCCATTCATCGGATATGGTACACGTAGCTTCGACCCTTATGAAATGGATTCTTCCACGCACGTGCATGGCGCAAATCTTCCACGCAAAGTGATTTGACTGACAGTCGAACTCCTGCATTTCATGTGTTTCAGCACGATCCTTGATGATGATGATGAATACGGAGATTTAACGAGCGGTTTTCAGCGGAGCTGTTCTCCCACTCGGCTACCAAAAATAAACGCCGGATAGCGGTTAATGGAGTGCCGAATAAAAATAAATGGTAGAAATTGAATTTGATGCCAGTTTTCGAAAGTGGTTGAATTTTGAAATTTTGATAATTTTGAATTTGGAATAGCCTAAGATAAGGTGAGCCTTATTTAAAGGTACATCCATTGTGTTGTTGGGGGTCAAATATGACAAACGTTATAAATGGTCTTATTTATCGAGAAGTACCAACTGTTACCGAAAACAATCATTTTCATCATACTCGACTTAATATATTGACGATATGAAGGTAAAAGTAGTGATTTCTGATCGAAAACCGGACAATGCACCGCGTGTGGCGCGCGCCAATGAATCAAACGTAATTTTGGAATCTTATTTACACCAGACAAAATAACAAATTTGGGTTGAAAATGTTCTATAGGTCATATAACTACTGTGCATGTAAATAGGACGTGCACTTTCCGTTTCTGCACATGCATAATGATGTTACTAGATTTTAATTGGAAACTAGTAATTATGATATGTATGGCGATTGGGGATAAATATGCAAGCCAAGTGAATTTGTTTGTATTGTAAACAGCACATATGGTGTGTTGGAACGTATTAAAGCCAAATGAAATTTTATGAAACACAATGGATGCACCTTTAAGTGAGGAGGAAAAGGAGGGGATTGCATTGTAAAAGCTACTACTCATGCGGGAGGAGTTTGGAGATCTTGGCGTATGTATCTCCGTTGAAGTCAGTATCCCCGGTGACGGCGATGTAGCTTGCTACTAGGTTGGTGAGGTGCTCGTTGGTGAAGTTGAAGGTGGAGTGATCGTCTTTGAAGGAGCTGGTGGAGATGACTTCGTTGAGTTCTTCTTTAGTGAGATCGACGGGGGTGCCTTTAGGGTCTAGGTCTTCATGGATTATGAGAGGGTAGTTTTCCATCATAGGGCCATGTGCTGCGAAGGTTGTCTGGAGTTTTTCTGCTGAGACGATCGATGAGCATGAGGTCTTTTTCATCCCCGGACAAGACGTGTGTGGCTTGTGGTGCCTGGTGACGTTTGGCTGCTGCTAGTAGCTTCTTCCTTTTCTTCTTGCCGGGTGGATTACAGGAGCGTCCAGGGAGAGAGGAGCTCTCCGTTTCAGCTCCCGTACCCGTTGGTGTGGAAGAGAGTGGTGGTGGTGTTTTGTCCTCGTCGCATCTCTTCTCAATGGCTGCAATGTCGGACTCAGTCAGTGAGATGGAATTCCCGGAGGTATCCATACTGCTAGAACTTGAGCTGGCGATGGTACTGCAGGTAGGAGATGAGGTGTTGGAGGTGTCGGCTTCCCTGGGTCGCTCCTCTTGGCGATGTCTGCTGGGTGCAGGTCGGTTTTGGCTGAGGGTTGACCCTGGGGGTTGGTTCAGGCTCGGCAGGGGGTGCTGTCGGGGCCTGGGATGCTGCCTTCGCTGTTCTCGGTGGGGCTGCGGATCTGGCGGTAGATTTGGAAGAAGTAGGTGCCGGGTTGTCCAGTTTAGGTTTAGCCTTCACCTTCTTACCCGGTCCTTTCTTCCTCCTCATATCGAAGACGATGGTAAAATGCTTCTTACCATCGATCTTGTTAGTGACATGATAGTGGTCTACCATGTACACTAATGAGTGTTGGAGCTCTTCAAGCAGCTGCTTGGGTAGAGGTCCAGAGAGGGCGAGCTTGCTGGGCTGCATGCTGGCGAGAGAGAGTCGTTAATTAGGCCGGAGCACTAATGAGACGTGTGTCCACTTCAGCTGCTGGGAGAGAAGTGAGCACGATCCCCAGGCGTTTCACACTTAACCAGTCTTGTTTAGAATGCAGGGATCTTACTGACAAACAATCAAATGATTACCAGCAGGCCTGGTAGTCGAATAGGTTAGGGCGCTGCGTAACAGAGGAAGGGTTACATGTTCGATTCCCGGGTCAGACATTACAAAAATAATCAGATATTTTAAGATTATAATCAGATATACTAAGACAAAATACATCATTCTTGAACAAATTACTTTGTGAGCCATTACGAAAATGTCAAAACCTGACACCCCTCCTGACTGGATTAGTCAATGACCAGTAGATTCTTAAAAATAATCCACTGTTAACACAATAGAGTGACGTCATCACCATGGATTAAAGCTGGGTGAATCTATGTGTATTGTAGACAGCAGATGTGGTGAGTTGGAACGTATTAATGCTAAATAAAATTTCATGAAACACAATGGATGCACCTTTAACACCTTTTCTTTGATGCCGCGTATCTGTCCGTGGGCCGGTTCAATTACACAAGAGGTGGCGCGTCAAGTTTATTGCCAACGTCCTGTCATATGACGTAACTGGTGACACTTACTGGCCGTTAGAAAATTAAAGATACACATATAGGCGACATTCAGTCTAGATATAGTGAGCCAATCGAAGTAAAGAACATTATATTCAACCAATGAAATTTAGAAACATGATGTAAGCTTCTTCTTTCTGTTGTTTCGTCGGTGATCGTAGCCAGTCATTCGCGATTATGTATGATGTACACCAATGTACATGGATAAGCAATCACATGCTGACAACAGGTTCGTTATTTAAATCATTGAAGTCATCGTAAATTATTTTGTTTACATGCGAACTAGTTGGACAACCATCACAATGTAAAACAATTTGTTGATATGTGTTTCTTTTAATTTGTATAGATATATATAGTATATGATATAGATATTCGTTGCAGAAGTCTCGTTTTTCGTTGAGAAGGATCAGCAAAAAAACAGACATTAATAGTAGTAGACTTACCTATATTCGGTTCAGTAAGATGTCCGCCTGTCTTCGCGCAAACGCAGGGCGCGCATAGCATGCATTATATAGTTGAGATTTCCGGCTCTCCGGCTGTGGTGATAATTAATCTTGGATCGCGTAAATTAGCGTCATAGTGCCCCTAAGGACTGATCAACTTAAAACTGATGAAAAAAAGGGCAGTAGCACGTTTTTTGCAAATTTTATTTTTTCAAATTTCCAGTAGATAATGATAGTTTATGCCATTTATATTTACTTTTGAGGGTTAAATATCTTATTACACAAACCAATTATCCGTAGTGGTAATAACGGTGTTGCGTATAAAGCAAATATTGCATGGCGGCCATTTTAATGTGAACACATTTTATTATTTCGACTTACAAATGGATTTACTGAAACCATGTACACTCATTTTTAAACTCGATTTTCCGAAGAGAGATGGGTGTTTTACTATTGTTTACATTATTTTTCAAATACGTTTCGTCAACTTATTTGAGCGAAAAAAACGTGCTACTCCCCCTTAAAGTAGCTATTTATTCGTTGTTCTTGGAATACCTCTTATTGATAAGGATTGGAGTTTTCCTTATTGATAGGACATTAAGCGGGAATAACTGGATTATTCCTTATTAATGGAACAACTGGATTATTCCTTATTGATAAGACATTAAGTGGGAGAACTATTCCTAATCCAGTAGTAAACAGGTTGATATTTCTACTTGAAAATGAACAAAGAATATTGAGTATATGATATGTTTATTGACTTGTGAGTGTGAAACTAAAGGTCTTTCTTTGATTTTGACAGGACTCCTCACGAAGGCCATATCAGATCGAAAATGTTGTACTCTTCCTCAAAAGGCTATTTGAAGAGCGCGCTGGCTATGAGTCATGAATTACAGATGACGTCCAAGAACGACCTCGCGGAAGCCTTCAATAAGATGGTGCATACCCAATGAACGATGAATGTTCAATAAAAATAAATCTTTTTCATTATTTCAAAACAATTGAAGTTCAAGTCCAATGTGTATAAAGTCTCAACTGTAGAGCACCAGTATGTTAAATGCACTGAATCGTAAACAGTTTTAATGCAGATTAAGTTTTAGCACATCAGGCCTAAAAGGCCTGATGGGCTTTTAGCATGGCGTCCGTCTTCCGTCCGTCCGTCCGTAAACTTTTCACGGGGTCACGACTTTAAAAAACCTATTTTAATCTTATTCTCCAGTTCCAAAAGGTCCAGAATGCTGAAATGTGTGCAGGCTCCTTGGCTAATGGGGATTCTAAATTGTAGGGTCACAGGGGTCACAACCTCAATAACCTACACAGAACACTACTCTTGAGATTGTATGTGCTCTTCACTTCAGTCAGTTTAGAGGAGGTAATCCCAAATACGTCAGTTCCAACATGTGCTTTGAGAAATGGTTGTTGGTTAGAGAAGTTGATACTTTGAAATTAAGAATTGAAGAAAAACAACAATGTATGTAATATTCATTTTGTACAAGCATCTTTTTTTTTAACTTTTATCATATTTCATATAAGTAATTATAAATATCTGATGACTGATGAGTTACAGAGTCAATCGCTCTATTATATATATATATATATATATATATATATATATATATATATATATATATACATATATATATATATATATATATAAATGTATATGTTAATAACATTTTATTCAGTTTGCAATCGTAAGATACTTTTGCTAAGATTCCAGTTATGCGAGTCAATTTTCCATTGTATCCATATTGGAATATCCTTGCATGTATCACGTGTCGCCAAGTTATTTGTGTAAAAATACAACAGAAAGTCTTATTCATCTCTTTTATGACTGTCCGAAATTAAAAAGCATATACACTGACGTTCAAAAGAAACTTTACACCTCGGTTGGTTTTATCATATGTTTGATTTTCAATTACAATTATCTTATGTTTCCGAAGTCGTACTCTAAAACTGAAAAGTGCAGGCGTTTAGTCATCAGCCAAGGAATAAGTCTATGTGGTTTTAATTTTTGGGGAAAAATTAAATTTTAAATTAATAAATTCTTCCAAACTTTATTTGGATAAAACACAACTGTTCATCGACATATAAGACATCTGCTAAGTGAAAATCAACAAATGTGCCTAATTCTGCACGCATTAACAACATTATAAACATGGTAGGGGTCATGTTGGTGTAAAAATGATTTTATACCCGTTGGTCCTTTCAGTGACTCTAACTCTGCATGTTTGAAAAAAAAACGAGTATGATTATTTGCCGAATCAGTCAACATTGAACATTAAATAATATCCCGGTTCTATCATATCAATTTGTTTTGTTATTTTTACTGTACGAGTGAAAAAATAGGGTGTAAAGTTTCTTTTGTACCTCAGTTTAGAACAACACTCTTTTCCCACAGAAGTTATACTCCCTTTCCAATCCTAACCTCTGTTCTACATGTCCTGAATCTGAGGGCAGAAATGGAGTGTCCTGATTGGTTGCAGATGAATCTAGTTGTGCAATCAGCGACGCCGTTGTAAAAATGACATTTTGGCATTACCAATGACACGTTATAATGATAAAATACACGCAAGATAAATGTTTTCTCGTTTAATGCGTTTTCCTCGAAGTATGCTTTTTGATTTTGTGAAAACAATTTACATTGTATGATAAACATGCTGATAAATAAAGAAGCAAACAAATACCAAAATAGTTCATTTGTGTTATTTACACCAGACATATTTGAAGGACATTTGCTGATTAGCAAGACTGTCAAATGCAAAGATCGTTGAAGTCACTCGGCCGACTTAGCCGATGAAAGATTTTTTCATTTTATAAGAAGCAGGGATACAGTATGAGGTACCCCTTTTCCCTGCTATGGGATTTTGCTGAAACCGATTTGTATGCTCTAATATAACAGTGGTTAGGATAGGAAATCTGAAGGGAATAAACATGGTGGGAAGATAATGGGTTCAACAAAACGAATGGCTAAAGCTTGGTTAATCCTCGACATACGTCATGCAACATGTTTGTTCATTTGCAGTATTTAAATAATAAATGAATTTTAGAAATACGATTTAATTGTTATCGAAGCAAGTAAACATTATTTAGTAAGACTTTTTTGTTTATATTTTTATTTTATTTAAATATATATTTCTTTATTAAATGGAAAAAAGCACCAGGGGCGGATACAGCTTTTTGGGAAAGAAGGGGTGCACTTTTCCAGACCTTGAAAATGCCTTCGGGGGGGGGGGGGGGGGGGGGGGGGGGGTCGTTGGTTAGAGACAGCTAAGGGTTTTTTAAGGGGACAGGGTTTTTCACTTCATATTACAGGGGGTGCACTGCTCTCAGTGGGGGGGGGGGGGGGGGGGGGGGGGGGGGGGGGGGGGACCTTCTTTCTGCTTAGTGATAGGTTAATATGTTGAATATACAGGGTAAATGTACTATCTCTATGGCAAAAGGGGGGGGGGGGGGGTGCACCACTGTTTGGAGGTTGGTTTCAATGGTCATTTTTTGAAATGTTAAATGAAAAGGGGGGGGGGGGGGGGGGGGGTGCGCACCCCTGCAACCCCCTCTAGATCCGCCCCTGAGCACGTGCAGCATTAACAACAAATCACTCTATAATGTTTTGGTTCTTCTAACGGTTCCACTTCATTTTTGCAAAGATAAAAACTAAGAGCTTTTTTAACAAATGTCAAATCAATTTTAGTCTCATTCGGTTTAATATTTTGATAAATTTCGGTCATTGGTCAAATAACGTGATACTTTAAATGACCTTTCTAAACCGTATCACCCGGTATCACCCCCTCCAGGAGGGTTTACACAGACAATTGTAAACCCTGTTAGAAGGAATTATAATGATTGTAAACCCTGATATATTTTCTAAGATGACGGCTTGAAAGTAAAGATATGAAAAAAACTAACTTTCCTAATTCTTAAATTTACGACAGCAAATGTTTTGCAGAAAGTGCGTCTCGAACCCGTATCCACTATCACATATAGTAACTGAGCTAATGCCTTAGTCTACTACGTCAACGGGGCAGATGAGATTTCACGGTACAAAGCAACTCATATAGCGCAGCTGTTAACAGGCTGATATCAGCCAGGGATCCTCAATATAACGCGATAATAATTAAAAAGCCTGTTTTACACTTTAAAACGGTTGATAATATGGAGAAACCATTATACCTCGGTATACCTTGTAGACCCTGATAGTCAGGAAAAACCCTCGGATGCTTCGCATCCTCGGGTTTTTCCTTCCTATCAGAGTCCACAACCTTACCATTTCCTCGGTATCATGGTTTCTCCTTATAATACACGAATTTATTCGGTGACAGGAAGATGAACATTCTACACAGTAAAAGTTGTTCTCTGTCGTGTCAATATATCTGAAAGTAAATCTTGCATTTGTGGTACTTTGGTTGAAGATGTCTATCATTTCTTCTTGAGATGTCCAAGCTATGCTTATTTCCGTTAAGAATTAAAGCAAATACTTTGAAGGCAGAATTATATCTAAATACAGTCCTGTATGGCAATCCAAATCTACCACAACCAGTCAATGAAAACATGTTTCACCATGTTCATAAATTCATTTCAGCGTTCAATTAATACACAAATATGTTTTAATGCATATTCATAATGTATTTGTCATAAAAAAATATTTCTAATAATAATGCATTACGAATGTATATTACAATTTACCGCATATGTTACATTTAACAGCAGTTATTACAAGTTAAATCGCAACAAGGGCGCTCTTTATCAAAGCCATGTTTCTCGTGTCTGTTATCACTTGTCCAATTTAACCGTATTTCATTAGCGCTTCGGTGATATTAACTTTACTAATTATCCATGACGAGAAAACATTTACTTAGAAAATGTCAATCCGCCAGGTACGGGAAGTCGTTTGCCTTCGGTATTCGCGATTCCTCTCTCCTCTAAGTATTCCCCTATAGCAAAACTTCGGAGGCCTGCTTTTTCTAAATGGATATCGATACGGAATTCAACATATATGAGGGGTAGAGAAGCTGAGAGGATTTCTTGTAATATGAGTAAAGGTGATATCCTGAGTGAGTGAATCAATTGAGATGTGTCTTCACGGCCAGCAGTTAATGAGTACCTGGTATGGTACGATGAAGTTTGAACCTTGTGCGACAACCTGTTGTTTATCCTTAAAGGTACATCCAATGTGTTGTTTTGGGTCAAATATGGAAAACGTTATAGATGATCTTATTTCGTCGAAAAGTACCAACTGTTACCGAAAACTACCATTTTAATGATACTCGACTTAGTATATTGACGATCTGAAACCGGACAATGCACAGCGTGTGGCGCGCGCCAATGAGTCAAACGTAATTTTGGAGTTTTATTTAAACCTTACAAAATAAGAAATTGGGGTTGTATTGTTCATTAGGTCATATAACTACTGTGCATGTAAATGGGACGTGCACTTTCGGTTTCTGCACATGCATAATGATGTTACTCGATTTTAATCGGAAACTAGTAATTATGATATGTTTGGCGATTGGGGATGAATATGCAAGGTGAGTGAATTTGTTTGTATTGTAAACAGCACATATGATGTGTTGGAACGTATTAAAGCCAAATAAAATGTTATGAAACACAATGGATTCACCTTTAAGGAGTTGACGGAGGAAATGGCAATGGTGTCAGTGTGGGATGTGCATTGATAACTGAGCTATACATATTTGATTTGATTTTGGGGGCGGGATAGCGCTCTGGTTATCGCGTTTGGCTTCGGATAAAGGGGTCCTGGGTTCGAATACCGCCAGGGGCAACTTTGTCTGCAATAGAGAACTGTTCTACACACAGTGACGGTTTGGGTGCAATGCTACACTGAATTTCAGCGTAGTACCACCCATGGTTCGCTAGTTCCAGCCGATGCTCGCAGGTTCCACCGCTATGCATTGCCACATGGCCGAGTGGCGTTGCGGACTTTCTCTCTGTCGTAATACTAGCAGTCGCCATATAATTGATATACTCTTGAAAGCGGCGTTAAACCCACACTCACCTCATCTCGTTAACTATTGGATTACAAAGTCACGTTCACCTGTGTGGTTGTTGACACAGTCAGTGCTGACAATCGGTGCCTGACTCTGAGGGTGAGGGTTCGATCCCTCAAGGGACTCGTCCAGACAAAAATTACTTTTGCAGATAAAATGTGTAAATACAAATAAATAAGAAAAAAATAAAAAGTAATAACATGATAAAGAAATCAGTTTATTATATGATTGCAGGTGAAATACCGGCATCTATCAATGAAAATAAACCGTGTTATCAGTCACTAGTGAAAATAACAATGGAACGTGTTATCAGTCACTAGTGACTGATATAACAATGTCCTGACGTCATAAAACAATGCTCCGACGTCATGACACGTTCATGGCGTCACATTGTTGCTGAGGCAACAGGTTCATTCTGGAGCCGACTTAACGTAAATGCAAGTCTATTTCGGTGAATATGCAAATATTTTGTCATATAATAAATAGAAAATTTGTCTTTTCTTGACAAATACCATCTCATCTCGTGAGGTAGAAAAGTTATATATTTTATTTTATATAAAATATAACCTTTCTACCTCACTCGATGAGATAAACATGGTATTAGTCAAGAGATGCCAAATATTCTCTAATTATTACCCCTTCAATGTGACAAATATAAACAATTTCAAATGGTAATCCTATTATGGTATTCTTTATATGGACGTGTCTCTATAGACGTGACCACTTACATGGCAACATTATTCGATATACTGGACACTGCTTGGTTAACTATGTCAGATAACACCCAATACAAACATACCATTGCAACCAACTGATAACACTCACACGGGGTCAACCTGTTTGTAACAAGGTGTTAACAACGTGCAGCATTGAAACATGGGGTAAGACAAAATTTGGTTAAACTTATCATTTATATTAAATGTAAGCTTATTGTGCTTACTTTACATTTCGATATAGACATGTCGACGTCGGTGTGTGTCGATCAATTTTGGAATAAGGCAAAATATAACACACCGTAATTCCTCTTATATAGGGACCGGGCCTCTAATATTAGCCGGTAAAGGTACCATATTCCCTCTAATAAGCGCCGGGTCTCCAATAAGCGCCGGGGGGTCAAGGCTAGTTGAGAAAATAAGCGCATGGCCTCCAATAAGAGCCGGGCCTCTAATAAGGGCACAGTTAAAATTATATCTCATCTGATTGATTGCCCCATATTAGATATACATCTTTATTTAATATTTAATAATAGTCATCAAGTCATCAAGTCATCAAGTCATCAAGTCATCTATCACTAAAGTGGCTGCGTGTTCAAATCCAAAATATGCTAAAAACATTTTCGGCCCTAAAACAACAAAATTTTAGATTTTTAACTCATCAGGACTGAAATGCAAGATGGGCTTATGGCATGGCGTCCGTCCAGCCGTCCGTCCGTTAACTTTTCGCTTTTCCGACTTCTTCTCCAGAACCGATGACTCCAGAGAGCTGACATTTTATGTGCAGGATTCTAAATTGTAGATTTGGTGACCCTGTGACCCCAAATGTGGGTCACAGGGGTCATGACCTAAAAAGCTATTTTGATCTTCTTTTCCAGTCCCAAAAGCTCTACAAAGGTGAAGAGATATGTACAGATGTCACCTCAAATATGGGCCACATCCTTAAAAACCTGTTGTAATCAAGCTTGAACTCTGAGATTTTATCTGTGCTTTTTTTAATACCATTCATCCCTTACTAAAGACCTGAGGGAGAGTCATCTCATCTTTTTCATGTGAGAGTCCTAACATGTGGTTTGAGAAATGCAGAAATTGAGAAAAAAAGTAACTTTGCAGTTAATCTTATTCAATAAGAATGTGAAATATATGTTGACTTAAGGTTAATATCTACATTAGTGACATGTTTGATGCAATCAATGTGAAAAGAGAACTATTGAATAGCCCATGAACTGAATATTGTGACAGGCTTTTTATTTTACATGAGATATGTGAACTGATTATGACTGGTGATAACATGATAAGATAGGACTATTAAAAGTAGCTACATGCGATTGTGACACTACATCTTCTTCTCCATTACAGACAAATATTTAAGTGTGGGGAAAACGACAATTAAAATATATAATAGGTTTTAGTGTGAGGCCTGTTTAGTCTTACACTCAGATGCTCAAGAAAACTTATACATTTAATATCAACATTTTATTAACTACATCCTTGTGCCACAGTCAGAATTTTTTTTATCTCTTAATTAGGAGATACTGACTCCTAATTAGGACTTAGTTATCACCTAATTAGGAGAAACTATATCCTAATTAGGTGATAACTAAGTCATAATTAGATGATGCTAAGTCATAATTAGGTGATGCTAAGTCATAATTCGGTGATAACTAAGTCATAATTAGGTGATGCTGAGTCATAATTAGGAGAAAATTGTTGTAACTGTTAAATTTGCATTTTCATTTTCACTGAGAACATGGAGGAGTAAGTGAGTTTATACTTTCGACTTGGTTTGTCGAACAAGGATATACATTACTGCAATGTTTGGCACATCAACAACACACAATCATCAGTCTGCGAACACTGATGAGGGTAATGAAACGTATTAATTTATTTCGGCGTTAACATTTCAGTGACATTGTTGACGTGCCTTTGTTTCTAGTCAATGAAATGCAAAACTCTGGTTAACTTCTGGGATACAGACCTTTGCATCTGAAATGTAGACAAGAAGGACTTAACTGTTGTCACACACGATACTGTCCGCATGTTGCTGCATATTTTGGATCCTAGGGTGTTGCTGTAAGGCGGCGTCACCGGCTACACAGAAGAGAGTACTTGAACTGTGCACCCAACTTCCTTTGGCATATGGACAGTTATGATAAGATGAGATAAGATAATTATTTATTGCCCGTTAGGGAATTTGTTTCACGACTGAGTGAGCATAAATACAAATTTTTACACATTCATTTATAATAAATACATGGAATACATACATATATAACATGGACAAAGAGTATGATGATGGGAACATTAACGCTTATTCAATAGAGAAATTGACTTTGGTACAAAAAAACACTTTTTGCACGTCGGTACAGAGGGTAACAATTCAAAAAAATCATGCAAAACATGTGAAGGGTCAAAGATAATTTTTGAAGCCAAATTTTGAGCCTGTCCTTCATGAACTTCATCTTATGTCTTAAGGATACGATTAGAAATTTTCTCTCCTTGTTTAATTATCTTATTAATATATAGAAATGAGCTCCGTCCGTCTGTCTGTCCGTCTGTGCGTCCGGGCTTTTCCATTCCGACCTCAAACTTTAAAACTATTCAATATATTTTGCTGAAACTTTGTACATGTATCAACCAAGTAGTCTAGATGTGCCTTTTGCTATATAGAAATTTGAGAATATTTTTTTTTACGAATGCAAACAGTCTGGACTTAGAACCAAGAAGAGGGAAAACTATATTCCGGCCTCAAACTTCAAAACTATTCAATATATTTTACTGAAACTTTGTACAGGTATCAATCAAGTAGTCTAGATGTGCCTTTTGCTATATAGAAATTTGAGAATATTTTTTTACGAATGCAAACAGTCTGGACTTAGAACCAAGAAGAGGGAAAACTATATTCCGGCCTCAAACTTCAAAACTATTCAATATATTTTGCTGAAACTTTGTACATGTATCAACCAAGTAGTCTAGATGTGCCTTATGCTATATAGAAAGTAAATGCATTATATATTCAAAATGCATAAATATATTCAAAATTCCTACATGGCGGGGGATACGGCCGACTCTGTCTGCTTGTTTAATTTGTTTCTATGATCAACCTAAACCCTATGGGATTTGTAATAATGGAGCAATAGATGCCTCATTGGGTTTTCACGGTATATATTGTGGTTGGAAGCATAATGTACTAGCAGCGATCCTAAAGCAGTTGCAGGATATTTCATCCAAGAAGTCCAAAAGCTGAAAGGATGTCCAGCTCGTATTCGGGCAGATAAAGGAACTGAAAATTCGCATGTAAGATACAGGCAAAGGTTCATGAGGAAACATCATAATGATGAGCATATAAACACTCCTTTCCTGGTTTTTTGGGGGGCGGGATAGCGCAGTGGTTCGGATCAAGAGGTCCGGGGTTCGAATCCCGCCAGGGGCACGGCAACTTTGTCTGCAGTAGAGAACTGTTCTACACGCAGTCAGGTTTGGGTGCAATGCTACACTGAATTTAAGTGCAGTACGCTAGTTCCAGCCGATGCTCGCAGGTTTCACTGCAATGCATAGCCACATGGCGTTGCGGGCTTTCTCCCTGCCACAATACTAGCAGCCGCGATATAAGTGAAATACTCTTGAAAGCGGTGTTAAACCCCAACTCAATCTTTGCTGGTTGGTTCAAGTAATCATAATCAACGAATTGAACAATGGTGGCGAATCCTGCGACGAATGAACACGCAACACTGGATGGATCTATTTTCTATGTTGAAAGATACAGGCTCTTTCTGCGGAAATTTTCTGGATAAATCCTTGATTCAGTTCTGCTTCACAGAAATCATTCAGGTAAGTGTGCGATTACTTTGACAACTGTTTATTCATCAATATTTATAAAAAAAAAACCACTTCGATGTATACACCGTCTATTCTTAAAGGTACATCCATTGTGTCTCATAAAATTTGATTTGGCTTTAATACGCTCCAACTCACCACATGTGCTGTCTTCAATACAAATAAATTCACTCAGCTTGCATGTTTACCCCCAATCACCAAATATATCATAATTACTAGTTTCCAATTAAAATTGAGTAACATCATTATTCATGTGTAGAAACCGAAACTGCACTTCCCATTGACATGCACAGTAGTTATATGATCCATTCAACATTATCTCACCAAAGTTGTCATTCTGTCTGTTATAAATAAGATTCCAAAATTACGTTTGACTCATTGACGCGCGCCACACGCTGTGCATTGTCCGGTTTTCGATCAGAAATCACTATTTTTACCTTCATATCGTCAATATGCTAAGTCGACTATCATTAAAATGATTGTTTTCGGTAACAATCGGCACTTCTCGATAAAGTAACACCATTTATAACGTTTGCAATATGTGATCCCCAACAACACAATGGATGTACCTTTAAGATAGGAATTAGTGGCAATATTTAGGTATTTCCAAAGTACATATTCTTCATCATCGCTCGTTATATTAGTACTGCACTTTACAGCCACAGACTGAAAATATAGACTTAATACGGGCCCAGGTTTCACAGTAGCTATTTTCTAGTAAACATATGTGAGTGTGTACACTTTGAGAAATTTGGGTATTTGACATATCATGCTAGGCACTGGAATAAAGGACTGGAACCAATTGGTGTATCCACGGTGATGATCTCATCCGAGGAGTGACGTCACAACCAAGAGTTTCTCTATACACCGTGACGTGGTAGTCACAGAATGGCAATATTTGAGACTAATACCGCAATAAATCCACAACATACCACAATGCGAGGTCGTAGTGGTTAAGCGTCCGTTATTTTTTGTTTTTATTTTCGGGTAGTGTTGATGTGAGGTTTTATGATAAATTGCGCCAATGCGTTTTTCACTCCATACTGCGATGTCACAGCCTTTTTGTGCAATCCTCAATAATGATCTCTACAATCAGTCGAACCATCTATAATTTGATCTTATTAAAGGTACATTTCTATAATTTTGCTAGTTATGTGTAGTGAACAAAATACTACACCCATAGGATACTTGCTTGTAATTATCCAAACGTATCTGTCTTACTTTCGCTCATGGACGCAATGATATCTGTCGGGAACTCGAGTAGTATATAGAAGATATCTGTATCTGTATTTTCCTATCGGGTAACATTATTTATCTCATCGAGTGAGATAGAAAATAAAATTTTCCCGGATAACACAAATGACATGTTAAGGATGTCCGCTCCTTCCTGTTGAACTTCAAAAATGAAATATGATTCAGTAAAGATGTTTTCTCATCTTTATTTACTTCATGATTCTACATTCTACATATTCTACATCATCTACATACTTTTAAAAAACAAATGAAATAAAGAAAATGTGACTTTAGAACCTCTAAAAAGTGCTTAAACAGCATAAATGGCCTAAATTTGACTAAAAAGGTTTTTTTTTAGGTACATTTTGTGTCAAAGCTTAAAAAAACTCACACTACCATATATATATTTTCATGGATTTCGGTAGGGTAACATGAACTTTGTAACATATCAAAAAAGGAAAAAAGTTTAATACTAGAAATGTAGTAATGTAGAAATGTAGTTTTTAGTAGTTTTTTCTTATTTTCCCATAGACTCCCATGTTAAAATTGTACTTCACCCCACTATCTTACAGGCGTCATATCTCGAAAAAAAACACACCACATCATATACTTGATCTTTTAAAAAATCTAAGTTAGAAAAAAAGTTTAATACTATAAATTTGAGGAGCGAACATCCTTAACGGACAAGAAAAGACAAAAGTTCTATTTCTTATTTGCGTGAATGTCATTATAAGGCTGTGGAAGGACGTAAATTTGACAGAACGTTGGTGCGACTCCTCCGTCTTCCTTGTTTCCATCATTACGTCATCGCATTGTTACGTGACCTCATTACATTGTTAAGTGTTATTTAACTTGGTAGAATAACATGTTATTTCACTCAGTGAAAATGCCGACTTTACATACGCACGGTATTTTAATGTTCGTAACAAAGTAATCCATTTGTATTCGTAACATTTATAAATAAACAGATAGACATACTTTTTTAATTTTATATGTAACATAATGTCATGTGTCAACGTAACATGTTACATCCACACTTTTTATGTTTCAGATGGAGCTTGATCAGGTCGTTGGTCTTTGGAACGCACATCATGTTAGGTCATCAAAGACATCAAACTCGCAGTTTGGCCGACCATTCGTGATGCACATTTGCCCAGGACTGTATGGAACACACAGTTAATTTTGCGATGTAGAACCAGAAACTATTGGTCTTTGTTCAGAAGAAACTACCCCCAAAGGTCCATATCCTTGCGATGAGAAAGTGTATGAGTTAAGTATGCTCTGAATTGAGGAAAACAGCAAACAGCAAACAGAAGCCCAAATCAGCAAGGTTTACATAAACCATTTGAATGACAAACCCGCTGTCTATTGACAATTATTTAAATGTTAAGATTTTGAATGAAATATCTTAATGAAACATGATATGGTATAAAGAAAGTTAATCAGCTTTCTCCAGCTGTGTTCAGATTGACGTTGACGTTAAAGTCAACATTACCAACATCGATGTCTGGCAAATGAAAGTCATCATCCATAAATCCCCCAATGGAGGCAGCAGCTTCACTCGGTATGTCAGTGGTATCAACAGTGGATAGTTCAGTTGTAGTCCTGAGTCAGGAGGGCTTCCATGACGTGCTTCTGTATTTATCGGCGCTCCTGTTTTGGTAGTAGAATGCTGACCATTACATGCCTCTTGGTTACTCGACCCTGAACTTGATCTGCACCTTGAGCATTGGAACCGTGTTCTTGGTCTACACCTTGAGCATTGGAACCGTGATCTTGGTCTGCACCTTGAGCATTGGAACCGTGATCTTGGTCTGCACCTTGAGCATTGGAACCGTGAGCCTGGTCTGCACCTTGAGCATTGGAACCGTGATCCTGGTCTGCACCTTGAGCATTGGAACCGTGATCTTGGTCTACACCTTGAGCATTGGAACTGTGATCTTGGTCTACACCTTGAGCATTGGAACCGTGATCTTGGTCTACACCTTGAGCATTGGAACCGTGAGCCTGGTCTGCACCTTGAGCATTGGAACCGTGATCCTGGTCTGCACCTTGAGCATTGGAACCGTGATCTTGGTCTACACCTTGAGCATTGGAACTGTGATCTTGTTCTACACCTTGAGCAGTGGAACCGTGATACTGAGCTGCACCTTGAGCATTGGAACCCTGAACTTGATCTGCACCTTGAGCATTGGAAGCCTGAACTTGGTCTGCACCTTGAGCATTGGAACCGTGAACTTGATCTCCACCTTGAGCATTGGAACCGTGAACTTGATCTCCACCTTGAGCATTGGAATCCTGAACTTGATCTGCACCTTGAGCATTGGAACCGTGAACTTGATCTCCACCTTGAGCATTGGAACCGTGAACTTGATCTCCACCTTGAGCATTGGAACCGTGAACTTGATCTCCACCATGAGCATTGGAACCGTGAACTTGATCTTCACCTTGAGCATTGGAACCGTGAACTTGAGTTCCACCTTGAGCATTGGAACCGTGAACTTGATCTCCACCTTGAGCATTGGAACCGTGGTCCTGGTCTGCAGCATGCTTTGTAACATTTGCAGACAGATTTCCATCAATTGCCTCTTTATCCTTGGTGTGAATATAAAACGTCACAACTCCTGTCTTGAAGACCTCATAGCATTCGTTAACAATTGCAGACGATGGCAGAGCAGTTTCCTTTAAACCAAGGATAGCAAAGTAAAAATTCTTCTACCTTTCCCGTCGTGGAAATACCGCCCGGAAGGAAGAGATCCTTCCCTATGTCAAGCAGCTGATCTCTGGCAGCATTTCTATCGTCATCAACATTTCTACATCCTCCACCAAGACGCTTTCTCACTTGTCGACCTTTGTGAATCCACCCAAAATCAACTTTTCTTGTCTTCTTTCTTACATGTTCATTTGGAGTATCGGATTTCGACGAAGATTGCTTAGTGCTGTCCATTGTGTGTATTTTACCTTTAAGAATCTCAAATAAACGTGATCGTTTAGTTTCTGTTGTTTTCTGAGTTTTGTTGATACTTGCAGAAAAGGTTTCCAAGGCAATATGATCACCTAAACTTAGGATGAACTGTGCTAAGGTTTTGTCGTCGCTACCAAGTATAGTCTCGGCATCAATCTGCAGTTGGAGAAATGGACAACACTTTAAAGAAATGATTTTGATATAAAATATAACCTCCATGCATGTATTTAGACATGAACTTTTATGTTCAGATTGCAACAATATGAAATACGACTTCATTTTGGTTTGTTGTGAGAAAAGTGAAATCTATTAAATAAGATTTCAAGTGACAACAAAAATGAAAAAAAGCTTTGCTTTAAAAACCATTATGCATGATTGAAAATACTAACAAAATACACATAAGATACATAGCCCAACGTTATCAATCCAATCTAAAAATGTCCAATGTTCAGAGGAATATACTAAATGAGCTGTTTCCACTGTTACGATCTGTAAAATAGAATTAAACAAATCATTATTTCTCTGATAAAACATAAGATCTACATACCTTTTCCTCCTGGATCCTCTCAAGGATATAATTTGGTAGACTGCGGGATCTCAGGAACTCAGGAACGTCCTGAACGCTCATGCTTCTGCTTAAAGGTACATCCATTGTGTTTCATAAAATTGTATTTGGCTTTAATACGTTCCAACTCACCACATGTGCTGTCTACAATACAAATAAATTCACTTAGCTTGCATATTTATCCCCAATCGCTAAATATATCATAATTACTAGTTTCCAATAAAAATTGAGTAACATAATTATGCATATGCAGAAACAGAAACTGCACGTCCAAATTTACATGCACAGTAGTTATGAGACCTATTAAACATGATCAACTCAAATTTGTAATTGTGTCTGTTATAAATAAGATTCCAAAATTACGTTTGACTCATTGGCGGGCGCCACACGCTGTGCATTGTCCGGTTTTCGATCAGAAATCACTACTTTTACCTTCATATCGTCAATATGCTTAGTCTACTATCATCAAAATGGAAGTGTTCGGTTACAGTCGGTGCTGCTTGATAAAGTAACACCATTTATAACATTTGGAATATGTGACCCCAACAACACAATGGATGTACCTTTAACTAAAGCTACTATCTGCTTATTAGGTGATAACAAAGTCCTTATTAGGAATAAGCTATCTCCTAATGAGGACTTAATATCTCCTAAGTAGGAGTAAGTATCTCCTACTTAGGAGTTACTTATGTCCTAATTAGGTTATAGTTATGTCCTAATTAGGCGATAACTAAGTCCTAATTAGGAGAAAACTAAGTCCTAATTAGGAGTTAGTATCTCCTGATTAGGTGATAGTATCTCCTAATTAGGAGATAAAACAAATTGGCACTAGGAACTGTGGCACTAGGATGCTTCCGTAGAAAGGAGTTTATGAGAAAACGGGATTTTCAGAAACAGATCAGGGCTCCTTTTCAATATGTAATAAATGTTGGTATTCGCAGATTACAAACAAAACCTTTTTTTTTTTAAATGTCTTCAATATTTATAGTGAATGTGGATTAATGTGTCACCAACTTTGATAATAAATTTAAAATTTGATGACTGGGCAATGCCTTATTATGTGATATCTTTATGATTAACATAATTCCTGATGAGCTTCAGAGCCTATGGCTCTATTTTTTTAATATTAATTACAGAAAATACTATCTCATAACAATATATCACTGTTAGAAATATGAAATATGAAATATGAACTGTTTGAAATATGAAATATGAAATATGAAATATGAAATATGAAATATGAAATATGAAATATGAAATATGAAATATGAAATATACTCCAGAGAGAGGCCGACTATCGTGCTCCACCAGCTTCCGAGGGGACCACGGGCTCCAAGCTTCTCACCTTTTGCTGTCAAACTAGAAACATTCCTTAGGATGGCCAAGATAGATTACACAGTAAGTAATAGATAAGTAAAAAATGTAAACTCTGAGAATAGTTCAACATCATAAATCTACCATAACAGAACCCTGGAGATATGCAGGTTCAAATACGAAAAAAAATGAGTAACTGAAAATCTGCCATTGTATTTAACACACTAAAATGTTAACGATAGATAAAAACTGAAGTAAAAAAGAAAGTCTACACCTCAATTTGTTTTATCGTTTGTTTGATTTTCAATCACAAATACGTCGTAATCTAAAACTGAAAGTGTAGACGTATAGTCATCAGCCAAAAAATACTTCTATGTGGTTTTGGAAAAATGAAATTTAGAATTTATAAAGTGAAAAGTGAAAATCAACAAATGTCCCTCATTCTGCACACATTTACAAATAGTTATTATAAACATGGTAGGGGTCATATATTGGCGTAAATTTCATTTCTTGCCCCAGTCTACGTTATACAAAGTTATCTCATCTCATCTCGTTTCATCTCATCTCATCTCATCTCATCTCATCTCATCTCATCTCATCCTATCTCATCTCATCTCATCTCATCTCACATAAAACCAACAACCCCGTCCCATTTCAACTCACCCCTCGCTTGACTCACCTCACCTCGTCTCGCAATAGCTCACTAGACCTCATCCCATGTTAGTTTTAAATTAATTTTCTCTTCCCAGAATTGCCACGGTATGAAGGCCTCACCCAAAGGCAAGGTACCATGGATCACATACAACGGCGAGGTCCTTTCAGATTCACAGTTTATCATTGAACACTTGAACCGGAAGTTGAACACTGACCTCAACAAGGATTTGACCCCGGAACAAAAAGCAATCGCACATGCTTTGCGGAAAATGGCGGAGGAAAATTTGTTCTGGTGAATATAAGTGTAAATTAAACATTTAAACATCTGTGAATGGTATGTTTCAAATAGCACAATTTATCCATCTGTAATTACAACGGGTCCCTAAAGTTTATTTAAACGTGTGTATCTAAATGCAAATATATTGTATTAAGATTTCGTTTGGGCTCGACTTTTAATTCCATCACCCTTTGTCAATGTCTACAATAATCCTTCTTAAAGGCGATGTAGCACGTTTTTGCATATTTATATGGTGTTTTTTTTCTTCAAATTTACCATTTATTATTAAAGTTTATATAATATATTGGTACGTTAATGGGTAAAACATCATATTACACGACCCGATAAGCCGCATCCACAGAAAACGGTTATCCGTACTGAAAGAAAATGGTGCGACGTGTGAAGCGACAGTGGTGTCGAACTCTTCAGTATGAGAGATAGATGTGTAGGTCTCATGCGAATTTGAGTGTTCAGACAGCAGGATGGTTGACCATTCCATCAATGCACCATATTTAGGTATCGCTACATCAGTCATATCACTTGAACTACTTTCGAGCTCGATGGGAAATGGACTCGCATTGCTTAACTGAACCATGTACATTCGTTTCGAACCCCTTTTATTGCTTAAGGATGTTCGCTCCTCAAATTTATAGTATTAAACTTTTTTCTAACTTGTATTTTTTAAAAGATGAAAGTATATGATTGAAAAACAGCATTAAAAAATAAGGGCTAGTGTGGTTTTTTCTCGAAATATGGACGCCTGTAAGATAGGGTGGTGAAGTACAATTTTAATATGGGAGTCTATGGGAAAATGAGAAAAAACCTGCTAAAAACTTTAATATGCTACATTTCTACTATCAAACTATTTTTCCTTTTTTGATATGTTACGCAGTTCATGTTCCCCTACCGAAATCCATGAAAATACATATATGGTAGTGTGTTTTTTTTTTAAAGCTTTGTCATAAATTGTACCTGAAAATCCACCCTTTTTAGTCAAATTTAGGCCATTTATGCTGTGTAAGCACTTTTTTTAGAGGTTCTAAAGTCACATTTTCTTCATTTCATTTGTTTTTTAAAAGTATGTAGATGATGTAGAATAACATAAAGTAAATAAAAATGACAAAAAACATTTAATTAATCATATTTCATTTTTGGAGATCAACAGGGAGGAGCGAACATCCCTAAGGAGATTTATTTAGTCATTGTTAGTTCTTACTTGCTTTTTTGTGAGATCACTTTATTTCAGTCAGCAAAACGTGCTACAACGCCTTTAATAACCATCGCAGAGACACGAGACCTTGGCCGTGTCAAGATAGGTTTCAAAGTAACGTCTCTTGAACGCGATTGCTCAATGTAGCGCTAGGTAGCAAGGCGAGCAAACTTCGAGGAATTTGCACTGTGTCGTTCAAGAGAGAAGAAGCGCCCATTGAGCGCTATATTGAGCGATCAATGAGCGCTACGAAGCGCTTCATTTTGTTGAACCGCCGACTGGTGCTCTGTTCCTGAACACATTTAAAATGGCCGCTCGTGGGAAATGGCCTCGCATGGCTTAACCAAACCATGAAGAGACACGTGCCCTAGTGCTCTGTTTTTGCAGGTGTATGGCGATGTGTCGCTCCCAGATGGTCAGTTGGGTGGTCAGAATTGTCAAGATTCCAAAACTCCTGGGATGGATTCTTGTAAGAAAGTTCCGAAATCAGATGAAAGCACAAGGAGTGGGACGCCATAGTTTCGATGAGATGCTTCACCTAATGGAAGGCGATTTGGAGTCCCTTTCCATATATCTAGGTATATTTACATATACTGCAAGAACATAGTTAGCGACATATGTGAATTTACAAATTTTGAATAATTACCTGTTCACTCATTTGCACACTGAAGATATATCAATCATAAAACTATATCCCTTACTTATTGGTCTAGTAAATAGTTGTGAAAGCTTGTGAACATTATTTGGACCATTTCTTAACATTAGACATTGGTCTAACATGTGGAAATTTTTTAAATGATTGTGTCCCACATTCATCGATTTCATTGAAGAATAAGCAAAAATGACGTCATCGTATACATCGATATTTTGCATGCCCTCAAGAGATGTTCCTAAAGTTATCTTAACATTTGTTTTAATAAAATGACAAATATATCAATCAAAGACACCTAGCAGAAGAAAGTACCGTATTTATTCTAATAAGCGCCGGGTCTCCAATAAGCGCCGGGTCTCTAATAAGCGCCGGGTCTCCAATAAGCGCCGGGTCTCTAATAAGCGCCGGGTCTCTAATAAGCGCCGGGTCTCTAATAAGCGCCGGGTCTAAACCATTAGATTAATGCTCCCTTGGTTAACTTCAATATTCTATTAAAGAAATAAGCGCCGGGTCTCCAAAAAACGCCTTGCCTCTAATAACCACCGGGGAGTCAAGAGATGCTGAAAAAAGCGCCCTGTCGCCTATTAGAGGAAATATGGTACTCCTCAAAACACACCTTTGTCTAAGATACGGATCGTGATTTTTTTCAGGTGATAAACAGTTTTTTTTCGGGGATACTCCTTGTGAAACGGACGCTGCCTTGTTTGGACAATTGTGTCAAATCTACTGGCAAATTCCTGACAGTCCGGGGGAGCGCCTTGTCAGTGGTAAAGTGTCATCTAATTAACAGTCATCTTCGTCACTATGCATCCTATATCATCATGATCATCATCATCAACATCAACGACACCATACAATCATCGTCATTATAAACATTATCATCATTACCATCATCATCGTCATCATTGACGTCGTCGTCGCCGTCATCGCCATCATCATCATCATCATCATCATCATCATCATCGGTGTCGTCGTCACCGTCATCATCATTATCGTCATCATCGACGTCGTCATCATCATCATCATCATCATTGACGTCGTCATCATCATCATCATCATTGACGTCGTCATCATCATCATCATCATCATTGACGTCGTCGTCATTATCGTCATCATCATCGTCGTCATCATCATCATCATCATCATCATCATCATCATCATCATCATCATCGACGTCGTCGTCGCCGTCGCCGTCGTCGTCATCGTCATCATCACGTCATCGCATTTATTAATCACAATGCAATGAGTATTAAACTTCCTGTAATTATCTAAATACCTATATATTTACAATGCATGCGTTATCATCATCACCAACGGTATCAGGAACGGGAAAATGGGAAGCGCTGGAGAGAGAATCTAAAGTAAAGAAAACGAAAACATTTTATTTTACTGAACCATCATTAAAGAAATATTATGTTGATGTTTCAGAGAAGTTCAAGAACCTTGCCGCATATTGTGAACGGATGAAGGATACGTTCTGGCCTGACTGGGACGAGTGTAACACGAAGGAAGGAACAGTAAAAGCTCCAAAATGATTGGTTCAAGGTCATGGTCACTTCCGGTTTTGTGAAGTCACTTCCGGTTTTATGGAACAAATTGTGTTTATCTGTCAACCAAATTGTGTTTATCTGTCTCTAAATAGAGAAGAACTTGTCAAAATTGTCAAAAATCGGGCTTACACGTATCGAGTTTAATGGTCACTTGCGGTTTTGTGAAGTCACTTCCGGTTTTGTGGAACAAATTGTGTTTATCTGTCAACCTTATTTAGAGAAGAACTTGTCAAAAATCGGGGTCGTCTTAAACTTACACGTATCGCGTTTCTGTGTAAGGTTGGACAAACATTTTAAATTGATCAAACATGGTAAAATTGTGCTTCAGGGAAGAAGTATTGGTGTATCAGGACTTTCCTTCCTCCTGTGTAGAGGCTGGTATTGTTACATATGTACACACGTATACACATATAGACGTCACATTATAGTAGATATATATACCAAGAATATAAAGTCTACATACATATTGGTTCTGAAGCCAAATGCTTAAAAATGCACCATTTGTAATGTCCACTGCTCTGGTCATGTCACAGACGGTTTAATAAATACATTGAGGATCTTGTGCCAAAGAAATAACTACTACATAGATAGTTGACCAACGTGATGTAGTCGTAAAAAAGGATATGTATATGGCTCAAGGCACTGTATCAGCATTATTACCCTGGTCAAACCAAAGTTGACATACACGTTGCATGAAAGTCACCTCGAACACAGCCGTCACCCGGTACCCAGTTGTACTGTTGGGTGAAGAGAGGCACACTTTGAATAAGGTGACTTACCAAGGTTGACATCATAAACCTCTCAACTCATGTCTCAGGGAATCACCCTTCTCATTTTATCCGAGCCGCGTCCACTTTATTGAATGGTAAACTGAGCTATGCACAGGACCAGGTGTACTTGTGAACGTAGTAATAAAGGGACAGTAGCACGTTTTTTTGGCTGAAATAAGTCGATGAAATGTAATTGAAAAATAATGTCACCAAAAGTAAAACACCCTTCACTCTTCTGAAAATCAAGTTAAAAAATGAGCGTACATGGTTCAGTAAAGCCTTGGGAATAGTTTTTTGTCATTTGAAATAATAATATGTGTTCACAATAAAATGGCCGCCATGCATTTTGTTTATACGCAACAGCGTTATTACCACTATGTATAATTGGTTTGTGTAATAAGATATTTCACCTTCTAAAGTAAATATAAATGACATTAACTATAATTATAAATGGGAAATTTTAAAAAATAAAATTTGTAAAAAAACATGCTACTGCCCCTTTAAAGGCGCTGTAGCATGTTGTTCTTCCTGAAATAGAGTGCTCTTACGAAAATGTAAACAGTGTAACCAATGGCTAAATAGCACTCCAGAATCAATAAAAACATTTTAACTTGTTCACATCAAAATGGCTGCTCGAAGGCAGTTCGAGTGATCTAACTGATGAAGCGATACCTTTAATTATGACACCATGATAAAATTGTCAACCATCTTACTGTCTGAACTCTCTAAATCACTTAACACCTTCAAATCTACGTCTCACACTGACGAATGCATCAGTTCCATTATAATCTTCCAATAAGGAAACCCGTTTTCTATGGATACGGCTTATCGAGTGGTATATAGAGATGTGTTATCCTCGAACTTTCCATTAAATTGTATAAAAATTAACAATAATGGCAAATTTTGCGAAAGCGTAGTATGCAAAAGAACGTGCTACAGCGCCTTTAATGAACTACAGAAGAGCGCAAGCGTACCTACACCATTTCGCAAAGCTTGATGAATAGAAGAATTCTTGAAACATCTTCTGAACATCAGATTTGTCAATATGGCAATGAACATTACGAATATGATAATTATAATTTGTACATGTATATAACTGATTAATGTCATATTTATGCAATGTAATTTTGTGGAAATAAAAGTCAAAGTTTCGCAATAAACTTTCTGTGGTAAATTGATAATTGAATGGGTTTGTGTGTACAAACGAAATAATCCAAACCGAGGACAATTTCAATTCATTGTCTTACACTCTTTAGCTTTATTACATTAATATCTTATGATAAGTACTTACCAACATCCATATTTACATCCCGGCATTCATCAGTATATTGTTTAAAGTTATGGTTTTAGAAATGACCAAATACTGCATTATCGTATCCGATTGGGGTGTAGTTTAAATGGTCATAAATTTTATAAAAGATTTGTTGAGGATGATTCACGATGTTCCTGTGGCCATGCGTATGAAGATGCTCATCTCATCATGTGTCCAAATTATACAAATATCCGCCATGTAATCTTATTTTATGTTAATGGTTACGACCTGAATACTGTACTATTCGGTAACAAGACCCTGCCAAATCATATTAATACACAAATAACCCAGTTTGCAAATGCTTCTCGTGAAATATCTTTAAAAATCATGTTATGTTTTTCTACATCAATGTATATCTTGGTGGCATTTATGATGTAATTATCCTGTTTAATTGTTCTTTTGGAGAGAGACATTTATATAGGGGGAAACCCTGTTGGTTGATTACCCTATACTTAAGTACATGAATAACTATTGTTTAAACCATTGATCAGTATACCGTCTCCCAAATACAGCTGGCAGTATAGGTCAAGTTATTCTTAAAAAAACTTAAAAACCTGAACGTTTACCAGCCAGAAAATACGATTAATGTTAATGTCCACGGTACATTTATTTAAATAAACTGCCAGGCAAAAGAAACTACTCACTTCAGTTGGTTTTGATTAATTCAATATTTAAAAGAAATCAGCTGCATTTGGCTATGGCACGATACAATGATACTTATATATCTGCAGTAGTTTGAATGAATTAATTGGTGACTGTGGTTAAATTTTAGTTAAAATATTTTTGTTTAATGAAGATAGGGGTAAGATATAAAATTTACACCAACATGACCCTTACCATGTTTAAAACGTTATAAATGTGTATACAATGCAGAATCCTTTCTTGGATAAGATACTGGTGAAGTTAATAAATAGTCCTTTCTTGGATAAGATACTGGTAAAGTTAATAAATAGTCCTTTCTTGGATAGGATACTGGTAAAGTTAATAAATAGTCCCTTCTTGGATAGGATACTGGTGAAGTTGATAAATAGTCCTTTCTTGGATAGGATACTGGTGAAGTTAATAAAAAGTCCTTTCTTGGATAAGATACTGGTGAGGTTAATAAATAGTCCTTTCTTGGATAGGATCCTGGTAAAGTTAATAAATAGTCCTTTCTTGGATAAGATACAGGTAAAGTTAATAAATAGTCCTTTCTTGGATAGGATACTGGTTAAGTTAACAAATAGTCCTTTCTTGGATAAGGTACTGGTAAAGTTAATAAATAGTCCTTTCTTGGATGAGATACTGATAAAGTTAATAAATAGTCCTTTCTTGGATGAGATACTGATAAAGTTAATAAATAGTCCCTTCTTATACAGTCTGAGGTATTCCGTTGCAATGTAATGACCTTATAGAATTTACATTTCGAATGACTATTTACACAAGAAACTGACAACATGCATGTTCGTTAATACTGTGAAGTCAGGTTGAAGCACTTGACGGTATTTGGATATGTACCTTAATGTGTTATGACGCACCCTCTAATCAAACATCCCTTTAACCCACGTCTAGGTACGTTTCCAAGCAATGATGCTTTACACTGTACGGCTCTTACATATAATTCTCTTTAATGTAATTCTCTTGTATATATACTTCTGCTGTATAAACTTCTCTTACATATACTTCTCTTTAATGTACTTCTCTTTCATATATACTTCTTTTGCATGTATTTCCCTTACATGTGCTACCCTTGCATGTATTTCTCTTACATGTGCTACTTTTGCATGTATTTCTCTTACATGTGCTACTCTTGCATGTATTTCTCTTACATGTGCTACTCTTGCATGTATTTCTCTTACATGTGCTAATCTTGCATGTATTTCTCTTACATGTGCTACCCTTGTATGTATTTCTCTTACATGTGTTACTCTTGCATGTATTTCTCTTACATGTGCTACTCTTTCATGTATTTCTCTTACATGTGCTACTCTTGCATGTATTTCTCTTACATGTGCTACTCTTGCATGTATTTCTCTTACATGTGCTACTCTTGCATGTATTTCTCTTACATGTGCTACTCTTGCATGTATTTCTCTTACATGTGTTACTCTTGCGTGTATTTCTCTTACATGTGCTACTCTTGCATATATTTCTCTTACATGTGCTACTCTTGCATGTATTTCTCTTACATGTGCTACTCTTGCATGTATTTCTCTTACATGTGCTACTCTTGCATGTATTTCTCTTACATGTGCTACTCTTGCATGTATTTCTCTTACATGTGCTACTCTTTCATGTATTTCTCTTACATGTGCTACTCTTGCATGTATTTCTCTTACATGTGCTACTTTTGCATGTATTTCTCTTACATGTGCTACTCTTGCATGTATTTCTCTTACATGTGCTACTCTTGCATGTATTTCTCTTACATGTGCTACTCTTGCATGTATTTCTCTTACATGTGCTACTCTTGCATGTATTTCTCTTACATGTGCTACTCTTGCATGTATTTCTCTTACATGTGCTACTCTTGCATGTATTTCTCTTACATGTGCTACTTTTGCATGTATTTCTCTTACATGTGCTACTCTTGCATGTATTTCTCTTACATGTGCTACTCTTGCATGTATTTCTCTTACATGTGCTACTCTTGCATGTATTTCTCTTACATGTGCTACCCTTGCATGTATTTCTTTTACATGTGCTACTCTTGCATGTATTTCTTTTACATGTGCTACTCTTTCATGTATTTCTCTTACATGTGCTACTTTTGCATGTATTTCTCTTACATGTGCTACTCTTGCGTGTATCTCTCTTACATGTGCTACTTTTGCATGTATTTCTCTTACATGTGCTACTCTTGCATGTATTTCTCTTACATGTGCTACTTTTGCATGTATTTCTCTTACATGTGCTACTCTTGCATGTATCTCTCTTACATGTGCTACTCTTGCATGTATTTCTCTTACATGTGCTACTCTTGCATGTATTTCTCTTACACGTGCTACTCTTGCATGTATTTCTCTTACATGTGCTACTCTTGCATGTATCTCTCTTACATGTGCTAGTTTTGCATGTATTTCTCTTACATGTGCTACTCTTGCGTGTATCTCTCTTACATGTGCTACTTTTGCATGTATTTCTCTTACATGTGCTACTCTTGCATGTATTTCTCTTACATGTGCTACTCTTGCATGTATTTCTCTTACATGTGCTACTCTTGCATGTATTTCTCTTACATGTGCTACTCTTGCATGTATTTCTCTTACATGTGCTACTCTTTCATGTATTTCTCTTACATGTGCTACTCTTGCATGTATTTCTCTTACACGTGCTACTCTTGCATGTATTTCTTTTACATGTGCTACTCTTTCATGTATTTCTCTTACATGTGCTACTTTTGCATGTATTTCTCTTACATGTGCTACTCTTGCGTGTATCTCTCTTACATGTGCTACTTTTGCGTGTATTTCTCTTACATGTGCTACTCTTGCATGTATTTCTCTTACATGTGCTACTCTTGCATGTATTTCTCTTACATGTGCTACTTTTGGATGTATTTCTCTTACATGTGCTACTCTTGCATGTATTTCTCTTACATGTGCTACTCTTGCATGTATTTCTCTTACATGTGCTACCCTTACATGTATTTCTCTTACATGTGCTACTCTTTCATGTATTTCTCTTACATGTGCTACTCTTGCATGTATTTCTCTTACATGTGCTACTCTTGCATGTATTTCTCTTACATGTGCTACTCTTGCATGTATTTCTCTTACATGTGCTACTCTTGCATGTATTTCTCTTACACGTGCTACTCTTGCATGTATTTCTCTTACATGTGCTACCCTTGCATGTATTTCTCTTACATGTGCTACTCTTTCATGTATTTCTCTTACATGTGCTACTCTTGCATGTATTTCTCTTACATGTGCTACTCTTTCATGTATTTCTCTTACATGTGCTACTCTTGCATGTATTTCTCTTACATGTGCTACTCTTTCATGTATCTCTCTTACATGTGCTACTTTTGCATGTATTTATCTTACATGTGCTACTCTTTCATGTATTTCTCTTACATGTGCTACTCTTGCATGTATTTCTCTTACATGTGCTACTCTTGCATGCATTTCTCTTACATGTGCTACCCTTGCATGTATTTCTCTTACATGTGCTACTCTTGCATGTATCTCTCTTACATGTGCTACTCTTGCATGTACGTTGTAGACGATGTAAGATAAGATAAAATAAGATAAGATAAGATAAGATTTATTGTGCCAAAACGGAAATTTGTTGTGTATAATTACAATTCTCCAGCATACAAAACATACAAATATCATTCGAAACAATACATATTAACACAGTTTACAGAGACTAGAATATGATATGCATGAAAGTGTTTATCATGCAACATTGCACTTATCAGAATATATTTCTCTAATGCTGCAAGGAATGAATGATTGGCGAAACCTATTTGTTCTAAAAGTCGGCATTCGCAGTCTACGTCCAGAAGATTATAAGAAACGGACCTCGAATATGATCAGGCCCCTGGATCGATCGACGATAATTAAGGGAGCGTCGAAGGAAATAGTGGCCTGGTCGTATTCCAGGCAATACGGTATATGAAACAATGGTATCCATGATGATTATAGTCGCTTTGTCTGAGGTGAATCGGGTATCGGGTCAACGGTGGACTAATTAATCTGTGAGTCACTCTGAGCATCTGAATCTGTCTACACAAAGGCATGTGTACACAAAGACAGTTAGTCACTGTGATGGCGGAAAACAAAGCACTGTACCTTAAACTTACCCATAGTGCATGGTGTCATGAGGAAACATTTTTAATAATAAAATCATATTCAACAGAAATTCTAAGTTATACATGGGTGATAATATTAGCTTGTGCCTACATGAAACGATAATACGCCTTGGCAAGGAAATGAAAGAAAATCCAAGATGCGGAATAGGAGATATGAGCAAATTATGTAAAAAGTAGTTAGTAGGCAAGTAGGCAAATATCTATATATGAAAATCTTAATTTGGTTATTGGATCTTAATTTACGAAGTTGTGTACGTTTTGGGAGATTTTACATCAAGGAAACATTATAGTTATTAATTAAAGCCAGATGAAAATGGGGCTTAAAAGGAGGGTTCTATCGGGGTATTTTTGTGGAAATGAAATTCAAGAGGATATTCCCGTTTACACATATATGCAATGAATATATGATAATAACAATAACAGTAAAATTGAAAGATATTAATGAAGTGAATACTTTGATTACTTTACATTTGACAAATTGATAAAGATAAGCTCACATTTGTTGAAAAATAAAAACAATGAGAATTAAAACCATTCATCGGCGCTGCGAGAGGGGAAAACTTCGCTACGGCCTAATATATTGTTTATTAGTTTTATGATACGTTTTGTGTTACTATGTGAATATTCTATCAGTGTATTTGGTTTTTTTTATTACAAAAAAATTAAATTGGGTTAAATATAGCGTGTTTTCATTTCACGAAATGCCAAGAAACCATGCAAGATGGCGGATGCTGCCGATAAATCTGTGATAGAACTTTCCCTTTAACAAATGTATTGTTTTATCTATCGAGACAAAAACAAGTTAGATTTCAATATTTTATTGAAACACGAACACATTTTAATTTCCTCATATCACTCATATCATTCCATACTTTCCTTATAAGCTTAATTAATGAGTGTCCTATTGTACATAGATAAAATGCTGACATTCATATTTAGTAATCGATAATCTATGACGAAACGTTGTCACGAAATGTAAGCAGAAATTCACATTCATGATTTTATACTTGCATATGCAGTGAAGATTTGTTTCGTGATGGGGACAATAAATTATGTATGTTTTTAGCGCTGTCATAAAAACTAAAAGAGAAAGAATAATTGTGTTTATAATTATGATCAATATTTGCAAATAAATCACGTTTGTAGTAATTAGAATTAACACCGAATTCCAAACAATTTAACCTCGGTCTGAATCGATGTCGCTTTGAGATTGTGTCACTCCATCTAATTCCTTGGTCACTGTGACCCGGAACAACGAAAATAGCTACATCAACATTTTCTGATTTGGGCCGTTTGCAAGCTAATCTCTGGATTATCTTGGAGAGATTAAGCATGTTGCACTCAACAGCAAAATGTTATTTTTATTCACCACAAATTCCACTTCAAATAATTAGTATGTCTGTGGTTTATTTTGTCTGGATATTTAAGAATTCTTCATCAAGGGAAGTAACTCTTCAAGCTCTCGCCTCAAGCTGACATGCACACACTAAGCCTTGCCCGTCATTCCAAGTATTTGCTTTGTCTGGGCTCGTCTTGGCTGTCTGAGATGAATGAAGGGCGATAACTCTTCATTCCTTCTGACGACTTTCTTTGTCTGGCATTTGTTGACACTCCATCATTTATCATATTTATTTAAAAGAGGATTCCTTTGGACATAATAACTAAAAGGTTTATATCATCGTGTTTTAATATATTTTACGGATAAATTTCAATCATTATTCATGTATAATTGCACGATCCACCTATATCTATCTCTACATTGGCTACTTAAGTCACGGACTGAAATTGCGTAGTTACTTAATCAAATATTATCTTAAATATTCCGTTGTAGGGTGTTCAAAGCAACGAAACAAACATTTAAGCTGTAAACGATCCACGACTCTGAATTCGACAGATTTTCAATTGTTTGTTTACACCCAGAACAAGTACATGTTTGACTTTCGTTCTCGATCAAGCTCAAGGAAGTTGTTTACTCGTGGGAGCGTTATAGAAAGGGGACGATTTCTGTGCTGGCAGTAACTTTGACCTGTTAATGTCTATAACACGAAAACACATCTGAATATAGATCGGCAAAACAAACAAGCCTCTTCGTATTTCACGTCTGCTCCAGACGCAGCAGACGATATTCGATTTTCTAAATATTCTCGATTTAGTAGTCTACAACCGACAGGTTTATGGTACGGACATTGACTCCATACATTGGCAGACGATACATGAGGATCTAAATAATCTTGTGCATTTAGTTCAACCGCCATATTGGACGTATGCCTTGACCCCAGAGCAGCAGACGATATTCGATTTTCTGAATATTTAGTTCAGCCGACAAGTTTCAAGTATGACCTTTGACCCCTGGATACGCCCACAACTCGTGTTTACTGACCACGGGCGACTTTTAACGATTCAACCTTGAAACTCCCAAGATTTAGTCAAGCATAGACATGTGTCTTGTCCATGGTGATTCATATCGACATGGCAGATGTGTACAATTGTTCATCTGTTTCCTGTTTTCGTGGCTCCTTCCTCTGTCAGTCCATGTCAAACCTTCAGCCTGACGAGAAAGTATAGACATGCGTATTTGCATGTCGCCTGCACCTAACGATATGTTTAAATTTTAATCATTAAAATTCAAGTATGTAAATGAATAATGAGATGTTTTAGGTCGGTGCGTTTTGAACAGCACTACCTGTGTGTGTTGGGGATGAATGTTGTGTATGTTGTGGGTGTGGGTGTTGTGGATTTGATCGTGTGTGTTTAGGACGCTGTTTAGTCCTATTGTTGCTGTTGTGTCTGTTTCGTCTGAAATTGTTGTGACCCTTTGACCCTTCAGTTTCAGTAACTCAAATTAGTACATTAGTATTTAAATGATTGATGATCTTCTGCAGGTGTTAAATGTAGTCGAAAATTGCTAGTATGGGATGGGATAGCATACTTTGAACAATAAACATAGATATAATAGTATGAAATAACAAAATTCAAGACGATAACCGCTAGGCCTATAGGCCTATGTTAAAACAGTGATTGTAGTGGTTGGTGTAGTTAAAATGGACTGATATGAAAAGTAGTAATAATTAATTTCACAGCATACCATTTTGCATAGTCTTACACTCAGACTATGAAAAAAGTATTTATTCTGAAAATATCACCATTTTATTAAATATTGAAAAGGAGACTGAACGAAATGGAAAAAAGGCTCCTTTTCATATATTTTTAAGAGTCTATAAGTGTTAGACTACATTTTGCACGGTACTTGGGGTAATTTCAATACTGTGACACAAAATTTAGTCCATTGAATTTTAATAATCGTGCACTTCACTCCTATGATATTATTTATTTCAGTTCATCTAGACTTGCCGAGTATGATCCTAGATTTTATTCAAGCTCTTATTTTGACACAGTTATGCGACATGACTACCTTTGTTTGAGCTGTTGGAGGAAGTAGCTCGAGCTATTGTGTTTCAATATTTGACAAAATGTCATCAGATAAAATGTACATATAAATAGCATGTGAATACAGAGAACAATCAAAGATACTACTTCCCTGCAGAGAGATCGTTATTACCGTATTTTCTCGAATATAATCCCGGGTCGTACTCCGTTCAGCACCTCTTAACACTGGGTTCTATTCGAGGCCGTGTTTGTTTTCGAAGAAATACGATAGGCCTTAAATTCATATTCGAGACCAGGATTGTTCTTGTGTTTGAACAAAATTTCATACGTCGCTTGCAAAAGCACGAGGCGAAGTCGAGGGCCAATACAGATACGGTAAATAGTTAATCAATCAAAGTTTATTGATCAAATTTTTATAATGTTATTTGAATCATTGTGGATAGTTAACTTTAATCGAAACCAGATTGAAATTGAAACTGTGGGTCATATTAACAATATGTTTCCTGTGTTACCCCATTGTCCTGTAATGGCCCTGTTGACGAATCATGTTTTATAGGTTACAGCGTTACTAGTTCTATAGTGTCTCGATGAGCTTCATTATATATTAAAGGGGCAGTAGCACGCTTTTTCGCTGAAATAAGTCGATAAAATGAATAATGTCATCAACAGTAAAATATCCTTCCCTCCAGAAAATTAAGTTAATAAATAAGTTTACATGGTTCTGTAAAGCCATGGGAATCGTTTTTGTCATTCGAAATAATAAAATGTGTTCACAATAAAATGGCGGCCATGCAGTTTTTGCTTTATACGCAACACTGTTATTACCACTATGGCTAATTGGTTCGTGTAATAAAATGGTTTAACCTCTTAACTAAATATAAATGTCATAAGCCATAATTTTAAATGGGAAATTTGAAAAAATAAAATTTGCAAAAAACGTGCTACTGCCCCTTTAATATATGGAATCGTTGTGCTATGTTTGCATTGTCAAATGTAGTGATTATTGTAGAACATTGTGACCATGCTGGACCAGTTCATTGCAGGATTGGAATCCACACCCTTAGAGTCATGTCCCCTCGCCAGCACCGATTGTTGTAACATCGTATACACTCAGCCACCGACTACCTATATACAAATATATATCATCCAAATATATATCAAGCGATATCTAATATGAGCTATCTTTTGACGGTAGATTTGCAAAATGCTCTGTCACTGTCAAACAGGTGAATGCTCGTTGATAAAAGTAAACTATCATCGGTAAGTATATATATATATATATATATATATATATATATATATATATATATATATATATAACCTTTATCAACTTGTGTTGACATATTTGATATCAGAAAACACTTCGGCAAGATACTCAAAAAATGTACGATTTGCCTAGGTCATGTTTGGGCCAACTAGATTACCTACGAACTTGATTTAGACTAAGGGCGACTTTGTGTTGTGTTTGTATGGCATACATGTAGATCACCACTGGAGGAAACAATCGTTGATAAGCGAAAGTATTTTACCTTTCCATTAACACATTAACGTGTTATAATGAAACAACGATGTACATGTTTAGGGCTGGCGTAGATTATCATAGGGCCCTTGTCAGGTGTACGTCCTATTGCTTTCGTTTTGTGTTTGTATTGTTTAGAGAAAACTATTGTACTGAACTGAACTTCAGCCTATTTATACTCAGGCCACAGGCAATGGCATATGAGAATACATTATGGTGCTCGAGACTATACATACCGTATTTCCTCTTACAGGGTCCGGGCCCTTATTAAAATTTATGTAGTCTCAGGCTTATTTGGAAGCCCGGCTCTTGTTGTAGTTTTAAAGATACATCGATTGTGTTTCATAAAACATGTATTTGGCTAAAATACGTGCCAACATTCGATATGTGCTGATTTCAGTTAACACAATTTCACTACACTTGCATAGTCATCTCCAATCGCCAAACATATCATAATTATATTTCTAATTAAAATTAAGCAACATTATACATGTACATAAACCGAAACTACACGTCCTATTTACATGCACAATAGTTATATGACCTATTAAACATTATCAACCCAAAGTTGTCTGTTTGTCTGGTGTTTTCAAAATTACGTTTGACTAATTGGCGCGCGCCACACGTGGTACATTGTCCGATTTTCGATCAGAAATCGACACTTTTACCTTTATATCGTTGGTTTACTGAGTCGACTATCATCAAAATAGCAATTTTCGGCAAAAGTCACTACTTCTCGAAAGATTAACATCATATATATATCATATAAGTTATAAAAACTCATTTTAAACTTGATTTTCCGAAGAGAGAAGGATGTTTTACTATTAGTGACATTATTTTTTTCAAATATAGTTCATCAAATTATTTGAGCCCAAAAACGTGCTACTGCCCCTTTAAATCAGTGAAAGAGACGCGGGTGTGCGTTGTGGGGGAAGTTTCTGCCATAGTCGTATACATGGTTGTCATATTCCACTAGAAACAAAATCCTTAATATTTTCAATTATTTTATAAAATAGTACATTTGAATGTTAAGCATTTAATGCAATTTAAAGGGTCTTGATAAATCCTAAATTTCAGGCAAGCTAGACTTGCCAAACATTTTTTCGTTTTATGCTGGTAAGTTAATGTTAAAAAAATTATATATGCTTGTATTTACCATATATTAATAATTGTTTAACCAAACCCAACTATTCATAAATTCAATATGCTCATGGAAATTGACAACCAAAATGTTGTACAAAACATAGCCCTTTATGTACACAGTGCAATATATCTTAGAGATTCCCTCCTACGTCAATAATAATTTATTATTTGCCTATTTAGTGTAATGTAATATAATCAATTGTATTACTTTGTCGTTTATAGCCTGCGACCTCATTGTCACTATACATATACAGGAAGCAAAATGTAGCCTGGGCATATGGCCTCCACTTCAAATGAATTGATTGAATGTTTCGCATTAAATACAATTTAAAGGGTCTTGATAAAACCTTAATTTCAGGCAGGCTAGACTTGCCCAACAGTTTTACTCCTTAAATGTATTGCTCTAGATACTGCATGAAAACCTCTGTCATTATGAACAGGCCAACAACCGCTGTTTCCTCAAGCTGTGTGTAGAATTGTCGGTCACGAACAAGCAAGTAAATTTAACCCTCCGGTGAGCTCCACAACGAAGCCAGTCAGGGAGAGTCATGTCGCGAAACATTTCATGAGGCCGAGGCCGAGGCTGAGGCTGAGGCTGAGGCTGAGGGTCTCGTCAAGCGTGTTATATCAGATAAAACCAGCAGGCAGACTTGTAGTACAGCGTTAAAGGTGAGGCAGGTAAAACGGGTGTATACATTCAGTTCAGCATTAACTAGCCCAGGTGAACGATAGAATACATACGTAATGTTCATGTCATACAGGACAGGACATAGGACATGGGTGACATAGGACATGGGTGACATAGGACACGGATGACATAGGACAGGGGTGACATAGGACATGGATGACAGAGGACATGGGTGACATAGGACACGGATGACAGTGGACATGGATGACATAGGACAGGGGCGACATAGGTCATGGGTGACATAGGACACGGATGACAATGGACATGGGTGACATAGGACAGGGGTGACATAGGACATGGGTGACATAGGACATGGGTGACATAGGACATGGGTGACGTAGGACATGGATGACATAGGACATGGGTGACATAGGACAGGGGTGACATAGGAGAGGGGTGACATAGGACATAGAAGACAAAGGACATGGATGACATAGGACAGGGGTGACATAGGACATGGGTTACTTAGCTCAGGGGTGACATAGGACATGGATGACAAAGGACAGGGGTGACATAGGACAGGGGTGACATAGGACATGGATGACATATGACATGAGTGACATAGCTCAGGGGTGACATAGGACATGGGTGACATAGGACAGGAGTGACATAGGACATGGATGACAGTGGACATGGATGACATAGGACAGGGGTGACATAGGACTAGGATGACATAGGACATAGGTGACATAGGACATGGGTTACATAGGACAGGGGCGACATAGGACAGGGTTGACATAGGACATGGTTGACATAGGACAGGGATGACATAGGACAGGGGTAACATAGGACAGGGATGACATAGGACATGGGTGACATAGGACAGGGGTGACATAGGACAGGGGTAACATAGGACAGGGATGACATAGGACAGGGGCGACATAGGACAGGGGTGACATAGGACTAGGATGACATAGGACAGGGATGACATAGGACAGGGGTAACATAGGACAGGGGTGACATAGGACATGGGTGACATAGGACAGGGGTGACATAGGACAGGGGTGACATAGGACATGGGTAACATAGGACAGGGGTGACATAGGACAAGGGTGACATAGGACAGGAGTGACATAGGACATGGATGACAGAGGACATGGATGACATAGGACAGGGGCGACATAGGACAGGGGTGACATAGGACATGGATGACAGGACAGGGTTGACATAGGACATGGATGACATAGGACAGGGGTGACATAGGACAAGGATGACATAGGACATGGGTAACATAGGACATGGATGACATAGGACAGGGGTGACATAGGACATGGGTGACATAGGACATGGATGACATAGGACAGGGTTGACATAGGACAGGGGTGACATAGGACAAGGATGACATAGGACATGGGTAACATAGGACATGGATGACATAGGACAGGGGTGACATAGGACATGGGTGACATAGGACATGGGTGACATAGGACAGGGGTGACATAGGACAGGGGTGACATAGGACATGGGTGACATAGGACATGGATGACATAGGACAGGGGCAACATAGGACATGGATGACATAGGACATGGATGACATAGGACAGGGGTGACAAAGGACATGGATGACATAGGACAGGGGTGACATAGGACATGGGTGACATAGGACAGGGCTGACATATGACATGGATGACATAGGACAGGGTTGACATAGGACAGGGGTGACATAGGACAAGGATGACATAGGACATGGGTAACATAGGACATGGATGACATAGGACAGGGGTGACATAGGACATGGGTGACATAAGACATGGATGACATAGGACAGGGGTGACATAGGACAGGGGTGACATAGGACAAGGATGACATAAGACATGGATGACATAGGACATGGGTGACATAGGACATGGGTAACATAGGACAGGGGTGACATAGGACATGGGTGACATAGGACAGGGGTGACATAGGACATGGATGACAGAGGACATGGGTGACATAGGACAGGGGTGACATAGGACATGGATGACATAGGACATGGATGACAGTGGACATGGATGACAGTGGACATGGATGACATAGGACAGGGGTGACATAGGACAGGGGCGACATAGGACAAGGATGACATAGGACAGGGCTGACATAGGACAAGGATGACATAGGACATGGGTAACATAGGACATGGATGACATAGGACAGGGGTGACATAGGACATGGGTGACATAGGACATGGATGACATAGGACAGGGGTGACATAGGACAGGGGTGACATAGGACAAGGATGACATAGGACATGGATGACATAGGACATGGGTGACATAGGACATGGGTAACATAGGACAGGGGTGACATAGCACAGGGGTGACATAGGACATGGATGACAGAGGACATGGGTGACATAGGACATGGATGACAGTGGACATGGATGACATAGGACAGGGGCGACATAGGACAGGGGTGACATAGGACACGGATGACATAGGACATGGGTAACATAGGACATGGATGACATAGGACATGGGTGACATAGGACAGGGGTGACATAGGACAGGGGTGACATAGGACATGGGTGACATAGGACATGGATGACATAGGACAGGGGCAACATAGGACATGGATGACATAGGACATGGATGACATAGGACAGGGGTGACAAAGGACATGGATGACATAGGACAGGGGTGACATAGGACATGGGTGACATAGGACAGGGCTGACATATGACATGGATGACATAGGACAGGGTTGACATAGGACAGGGGTGACATAGGACAAGGATGACATAGGACATGGGTAACATAGGACATGGATGACATAGGACAGGGGTGACATAGGACATGGGTGACATAAGACATGGATGACATAGGACAGGGGTGACATAGGACAGGGGTGACATAGGACAAGGATGACATAGGACATGGATGACATAGGACATGGGTGACATAGGACATGGGTAACATAGGACAGGGGTGACATAGGACATGGGTGACATAGGACAGGGGTGACATAGGACATGGATGACAGAGGACATGGGTGACATAGGACAGGGGTGACATAGGACATGGATGACATAGGACATGGATGACAGTGGACATGGATGACAGTGGACATGGATGACATAGGACAGGGGTGACATAGGACAGGGGCGACATAGGACAAGGATGACATAGGACAGGGCTGACATAGGACAAGGATGACATAGGACATGGGTAACATAGGACATGGATGACATAGGACAGGGGTGACATAGGACATGGGTGACATAGGACATGGATGACATAGGACAGGGGTGACATAGGACAGGGGTGACATAGGACAAGGATGACATAGGACATGGATGACATAGGACATGGGTGACATAGGACATGGGTAACATAGGACAGGAGTTACATAGCACAGGGGTGACATAGGACATGGATGACAGAGGACATGGGTGACATAGGACATGGATGACAGTGGACATGGATGACATAGGACAGGGGCGACATAGGACAGGGGTGACATAGGACACGGATGACATAGGACATGGGTAACATAGGACATGGATGACATAGGACAGGGGTGACATAGGACAGGGGTGACATAGGACAAGGATGACATAGGACATGGGTGACATAGGACATGGATGACATAGGACAGGGGTGACATAGGACATGGATGACATAGGACATGGATGACATAGGATAGGGATGACATAGGACATGGATGACATAGGACAGGGGTGACATAGGACAGGGGTGACATAGGACAAGGATGACATAGGACAGGGGTGACATAGGACATGGGTTACGTAGCTCAGGGGTGACATAGGACATGGATGACAGAGGACATGGGTGACATAGGACATGGATGACAGTGGACATGGATGACATAGGACATGGATGACATAGGACAGGGGTAACATAGGACAGGGGTGACATAGGACTAGGATGACATAGGACAGGGGCGACATAGGACAGGGGTGACATAGGACTAGGATGACATAGGACAGGGGTAACATAGGACAGGGGTAACATAGGACAGGGGTGACATAGGACATGGGTGACATAGGACCAGGGTTACATAGGACAGGGGTGACATAGGACAGGGATGACATAGGACATGGATGACATAGGACAAGGATGACATAGGACAGGGGTGACATAGGACAAGGATGACATAGGACAGGGGTGACATAGGACAGGGATGACATAGGACATGGATGACATAGGACAAGGATGACATAGGACAGGGGTGACATAGGACAAGGATGACATAGGACAGGGGTGACATAGGACAGGGCTGACATATGACATGGATGACATAGGACATGGGTGACATAGGACAGGGGCGACATAGGACAGGGGTGACATAGGACAGGGGTGACATAGGACAGGGGTGACATAGGACAGGGGCGACATAGGACAGGGGTGACATAGGACAGGGGTGACAAAGGACAGGGCTGACATATGACATGGATGACATAGAACAGGGGTGACATAGGACAGGGTGACATAGGACAGGAGTGACATAGGACAAGGGTGACATAGGAGGGGTGACATAGGACAGGGGTGACATAGGACAGGGGTGACATATGACAGGTAGGACATATGACAGGTAGGACATAGGACAGGAGTGACATAGGACAAGGGTGACATAGGAGGGGGGGTAACATAGGACAGGGGTGACATAGGACAGGGGTGACATAGGGCAGGGGTGACATATGACAGGTAGGACATAGGACAGGTAGGACATAGGACAAGTGCGTAGGACATAGGTCAAGTAGGACATTGGACAGGTATGGCAAAAGGTTCAACAAATGGAAGAGAATGACAGAGAAGGAATATCAATACAGCTAGACAGAATGGGTTTGATACAGACGACTGGAGAGATTGATGCGTTGACAGAAGACAAATACAGAGAAGATAGAGACAGACGTATAGACACAGGATAGACACAGAAAGGGACAGGTTCAGATAACAGGGACAGTCTGAGGCAACAGGGACAGTCTCAGACAGACAGGGACGATATCAGACAGACAGGGACGATCTAAGACAACAGGGGCAGACTCAGACAACAGGGACATCCTTAGGCAGACATCGACAGACAGGGACAGTCTCAGACAAACAGGTATAGTCTCCGACAAACAGGGATAGTCTCCGTAAGACAGGGACAGTCTCAGACAGACAGGGATAATCTCCGACTGACAGGAATAATCTCCGACAGACAGGAATAATCTCCGACATACAGTGATAGTCTCAGACAGACAGGGACAGTTTCAGACAGACAGGAATAGTCTCCAACAGACAGGGATAGTCTCAGACAGACAGGGATAATCTCCGACAGACAGGGATAATCTCCGACAGACAATGATAGTCTCTGACAGACAGGGACAATCTCAGACAGACAGGGGTAATCTCCGACAGACAGGAATAATCTCCGACAGACAGTGATAGTCTCAGACAGACAGGGAATGTCTCCGACAGACAGGAATACTCTCCAACAGACAGGGATAGTCTCAGACAGACATGGATAATCTCCGACAGACAGGGATAATCTCCGAAAGACAGTGATAGACTCAGACAGACAGGGACAATATCAGACAGACAGGGACAATCTCCAACAGACAGGGATAGTCTCAGACAGTCAGTGATAATCTCCGACAGACAGGGATAGTCTCAGACAGACAGGGGCGGTTTCAGACAGATATGGATAGACTCAGACAGACAGGGATAATCTCAGACAGACAGGGATAGTCTCCGTAAGACAGGGACAGTCTCAGACAGACATGGATAATCTCCGACAGACAGGGATAGTCTCAGATAGACAGGGACGGTCTCAGATAGACAGGGACAGTATCAGATAGACAGGGATAGTCTCAGACAGACAGGGATAATCTCCGACTGACAGTGATAGTCTCAGACAGACAGGGATAATCTCCGACAGACAGTGATAGTCTCAGACAGACAGGGACGGTTTCAGACAGATATGGATAGACTCAGACAGACAGGGATAATCTCCGACAGACAGTGATAGTCTCAGACAGACAGGGACGGTTTCAGACAGACAAGGATAGACTCAGACAGACAGATATAATCTCCGACAGACAGTCATAGTCTCAGACAGACAGGGGCGGTTTCAGACAGATATCGATAGACTCAGACAGACAGGGACGGTTTCAGACAGACAGGGACGGTTTCAGACACCAAGGACGTACAGTCTCAGACAGACATGGATAGAATCAGACAGACATGGATAGCCCAGACAAATTGATAAATATACAGACGGAGAATAAGACAGATTTTCAGACGGACGGGGTGGTTGCGTTACACAGACAAACGCGAGAAACAAGAGAGGCGCAGACGTAATAGAGACGAGGCTAACATCCAGAGATGAATCTGACACACTGAAAGACGCAGCGCTGTCAAGTGGTCAATCGCTTTATCAGCTGTTGAACAAGGGCTTTGTTTCAGGCGACTGTAACGACTTTCGGTGTTGCCTTTTACAATTTCTTAAAATTTACCTTGAGTTTACCTTTAAATACCATAATTATTTTTTGTAATTGGATTATTTATACATTTTCAATTACATGCCAATATACAGTTCCAAATGTTTTCCATGTTAGAATTCCACGATACAAGTCCACGATACAAGTCCACGATACAAGTCCATGTTAGAATTCTATGATACAATTCCATGATACAACACCATGAAACAATTCACGATACAATTCCATGATACAAATCCATATTCCATTGTATAATTCCAATCAATAAGACAATGATGTAATTCATTGATACGATTCCATGTTACAATTCCCATTTACAATTCCGATTTAAATGTCCATTAAGACATCATCATATTACATTTCCATAATAAATCCATTAAAGGTTTTAGTAGATCAGTAAATTAATATACATGTTATAACGTTAAAGTAAAAATAATGTAAAATGTTACATGACCTATGTCAAACATTGTCTACAAAACGTGAACCAGCTTGTCCCGGTGATAACGTTTGTTTATGGAGATGATATTAAACGTGATCGACAATCTGAACAAACAAATGGGGGGACATATTATCAGCTTCTCACTCCCTGTGTAAATTTGAACGGTGAAGAGCTGTCGTTTAGCTATTTTGAACATGTCATTTGTCAATAGGGTTTGTATAATTTTAAGAAAATCACTGGTAATTGGGTCAACGTTATTTAATGGAATATGGTGGCCGCAGAATAGTATTTGCTTTTCACCCGATCATATTTTGCAAGCTGCTATCGACCAATTTGTGGGTTCGAATCTCACACCCTTCATTTAGATTACTGTTTAACGGAAGGGATTATGATTTTTGTATCGTTATTTATGCATGATATAAAATCAAATGAGGTGATTATCAAGAGAATATCATTTATATCACGGAGGAATTTATTATTGCTTGGAGAAAGCTCACAACGTCATTGTGGCTATGTATCGCTGTGAAACCTGAAAGCATCGGCTGGAACTAGAGAACTATGATCACAAGATAGAATGGAACCTTGGCCCAACATTTACTGCATGTACAAAAGAGTTTTCTACAACATACAATGTTGCCGAGTCCCAGGCGGGATTTGAACCCCGGAACTCTTGATCCGAAGCCGAACGCACTGACCACTGCGAAACTGTCCCTACTGCAAGCCTGAAGAAATCAATTTGCTCTTGTCACCTTTGGGTAATTCAGTATTTTGATCAGTGAATTTGAACGTTCAATAATTGTATTAAAATGTTCATCTGCTTCTGTAAATATCGATTATCAATAACCCCTACCGCAGTGTAGTTTGAAATCACATCCCCTGCGTCCATGCAGACGGTAGTCAATGTATCAGTTACCTCATTATCACTGCAAACATCTTGAATTATTACGAAATGAAAGATTCGGCTTCGAACTATCACATATGGATATCAGTGGTGGATCCAGATGGTTCAAGGTCGAACCCTCCCCCCCCCCCCCCCCCCCCCCCCCCCCCCCCCCCCCCAAAAAACCCCACCCCAACCACCTTGACAAAAATATTTCATAGCAAATCGATTAACCCCTTTGTGGCCAACCCTTGTTTTTCATATAGATATTCAATGACCTATTCGCCATGTAGTACATGACAGTATCACATGCTTGGTAACAGTGACGGTTGAATACATAATCATATACACAATCGTGATAGATTGATTCGAGCGTCCTGTGGCTTGTTATCAGGATTTCCTTAAGATATTTTATTTGACCATGGGACGACTTTAAATTTCTGAAATCGACCTACAAAACTATTAAATTTAGTTCTGAAAATATACATATTTTTTATAATTTAACTAAGAACGTTAGAAATCTACTATATGTTATGTTTAATAAACTAAAATGTGTTCAGAAATAACTGCTCTGTAGACTGGGTACAGACTAACATCTTCACTGAACTAGACATTAAGTTCCTGGAGACATTTTGCTTTATTTATATATTTTATAATACTTTATTGAAAAAAATAAAATTTGAGAAATTATAATATTTTTGACAATAAAAAAGGGCTCAGACTTTGTTTCTGTCTGAACGGTAGCTCTACTTATCTGGAGACTAAACTATTTAGTTCCTTTGTGATCTAATTAAAGTTAAGGGAAATAGTTATCCAGGTCAGGTTAACACAACTGTTGCGTTCACTATTGTTATATGTGACCGACAAGCGAGATGGTAGATAACAAGCCGCTTGTCTATAAAGAAATATATTGAATATGAATGATACGTATTTCATTTAGTGAGATTGATCAGTTTAATACAAAATTAAGAGATCTCACCTTATATTTATTCATGAATATTTGTTATAGGCTTGTTATGTTGAAGTTATTGAAGTTATATGTGGTGATGTGTCTCCTTTTGTTGAAGGCCTTTAATCACGACACAATACACTTATCTTTTACAATTAACATTGTATTGGTGATTGTACTATGAAGTATATCTAGTACTTTAAAGGAGCAGTAGCACGTTTTTTGCAAAATTTATTTTTTTCAAATTTCTCATTTATAATGATAGTTTTAAATCTACTTTAGATGGTAAAAAATCTTATTACACAAGCCAATTATCCGTAGTGGTAATAATGGTGTTGCGTATAAAGCAAAAAATGTATGACGGCCATTTTATTGTGAACACATTTTATTATTTCGAATTACAAAAAAACGATTCCCATGGCTTTACTGATCCATGTACACTAATTTTTAAGTTCATTTTCCGAAGAGAGAAATGCGTTTTACTATTCGTGAAATTATTTTTCAAATACATTTCATCGCTTTATTTGAGCGAAAAAACGTGCTACTGCCCCTTTAAAAATGGCCACGAGTAGTTTGCGTCGTCGAATAGTGTTTACCGTGACAGATAGACGTGTTTTCATAACACCATGCTAATTATGTTAACAGTGGTCTATTATGACATTATTAAGTTAACCGTTGTTTTGCCATGACATTCTAAACATTTTATCATGACCTAACTCAGATTGCTCTACCATGACATATTAAGATTATTTTAGATATAATTAGATTCACAATACGGTGAATATTATGACATTATGAGGTAAAAATTATTCTGCCATACGGTTGATACCTCATGACTTAACCCAAACTTATCTACCATGAAAAAATAACATTGTTTTTGAAATAATTACTAAATTTATTTACGATTCTTATAAAAGCATTATGATATACCTTGTTACTTAGAAATCTAAACGTATGTACGTATTTTAGATATTATTAAATAGATTTAGATATATTACCGCACTACGTCCACCACAAGCTTACAAATATCTGACTATCACAGCAAGGGGCAACCTTTACAGTAAATACGGCAACACGCCTACTGTAAGCTTTGCACTTTAAAAAATACTGTCATGCTAGCGATTAATCATACTTACCTATTGATCAGGGAGTGTCCGAACGACTATTGGCCAAAAGGAATACCTTATCACTGTAACTACCTGTGAATCACAGTACATATATTATTCACCAGGAAGAATGGTTCTAGTACAACTTTATACTGCATTTGACACGATAACGGTCTATTCACACCATGCGATTTGTAGGTACAACTGGTAGTACCATCCTGTAGATTACATGTACATGATGTTATAGTTACACAAGTTGATAAGTTGATTCGACTAATTTGAACAACTTGCGTACAACTTTCTGAAATCGTATCGTGTGAAGGGCCATTTTTCATTTCAACGCTAGGAACGAGTACTGTACATTACGTTGTCTAACATGAGGTTACTATAGGAGAATGTATTTGTGTTATGCTTTCAAAGAATGAAGAAGTTGAAATTATTCATAATATGCCATTAACAAGATTTTTAAAAATAAATATGGAAGTTATATTACACTAGGAAATTTACTATATAAATACTGTTGAAAAGACTTGAAAACAAGTCGAAATGCGACACATCCAGTCCTCATTAAAATGATAGCTACAGCAAGCGTCGTCTAAAATTTTATTTATCGACGTGATATACACTGTATATATATATATATATATATATATATATAATTATATATATACGAGATAATTCACTTCGACAATATGTACACTTTCAGCTGTACCCTAGAAATACCTTCCGTGAAAGCTGATACGATTACAGTCACATGAATAAGAAGCTTATTTCAAAATCAGCAGAAGAAGGAGTCTTTGAAGCGAATCCATATAAGTATAAAGGTATGTATACATGTACATCCGTGTGGGAGAACAGCCTGTCCCAAATGCCAAACATTCACTAACCGCGTTCGCTGACCCGTGACGAGATACAAAACTTCGTCGGGTGTGATTCAACAACGGGATGAATAATACACCGCGCAGAGTATTCTCCATATTTAGAAAGCGAACACTTCAGATGTTTCTACAATGACCCGAGACATAATGCCGGTATTTAATAATATATCAGCCCATTAAGTGCCTACCTGTGCTTATTAGTCACATGTGTAGTTGCTGACAATAGTAAATAACCATGTAAGCCTTATTTAGATATACACGTCCACACAAACTACGAGTGTCAACATATTCGATGAATGAGTTGGAAAAGTGCCAGTGCCAATCTATGTTAATTTAGTCCTTGACCACATGAGGGCCAAAGCTCGCACCATATATGGAGACATACCTAAAGGGTCAGTCTTGCCCCATGACTGTGAAAAAAGGATAGCCTTTAAAGGGGTAGTAGCACGTTTTTTTTTCAAATTTTATTTTTTCAAGTTTCTCATTTATAATGGTAGTTTATGTCATTTGTATTTACTTTAGAGGGTAAAACATCTTATAACACAAACCAATTATCCGTAGTGGTGATAACGGTGTTGCGTATTAAGCAAAAATTGCATAGCGGCCATTTTATTGTGAACACATTTTATTATTTTGAATGACAAAAACGATTCCCGTGGCTATACGGAACAATGTACACTCATTTTTTAACTTGATTTTCCGAAGTAATAAGGATGTTTCATCATTGGTGACATTATTTTTCAAATACATTTCATCGACTTATTTGAGCGAAAAAACGTGCTACTGCCCCTTTAATACAGTCTGGGTCCTTTTTCAGCAAGACGTGACAAACTGAAACACATGAAAATGAAAACAAATGGGTGAAGGTAGAATAAATATTAAATGTCGTAGACTAAATTTTATAACACCTTGAAATCTATAACACCTTAGAAAGCCGTCTAAACCGGGTTGTATGTTTCAAGTACCTGGCCTATCAATCATACCAGCGTTGTTATATTTGACTGTATAGTTATATAGATTCACCTTGCAAAGTCTTAACACCTTTTATAGAGATAACACAGATCTATACGAGTGTAAATGACACCTGATAATTACACCGAGGGGCAAAAGAAATTATACCAAATTTCAAACATAAAACATTTGTGTCGGAAAAGTCGATGACGAGGAATATACACAATTTCATTCATGAGAGTATGAAACTGAATATGTTATATGTCTTCAAAAGGTGCTAAATTTCTATTTCAAGAGTTTTCTTTTATATAATGTTTGGTAGTTACGGTGAACTTTTATGGAATATGGAATGTATGTTCGTACAAGATGTTGTTGGCATAATGTACCATCTTGGACTTTAAATCGATGACGTATCGTTCCTGTGGGATGTCGTAAAACAAGCCAGAAAACGATATTTCATTCTCCCATCTCGCCTGGTTAAGGATATTTCCAAAAGACGATTTTTAACAAATGTAATGAGATTACACCTTAGACAAATATATCGCGTCACACATAGTGAGATAATTTATGTAAAAATCCTTTCTGATTTTCCAAACTGTAATTGTTTCACACTACTGTAGTGTGAGATCAAGTGATATCTCCTAGGAGATATCATTTTGACATTAGACTTTGCACAATGCCCTGTCACCGTCAACCACATCACAATGTCTTAACATCATATTATATAAATAATGACTCCCAATGTCCAAAATATGATGACGTCACGGTGCTATGACATCACTGCACTGCAAGTCAAACGGCAGTGCTGTGTTCAGAAACATGTTCATTGAAAGTAATGAAGAATGATTTGTAAAGTGTAAAGAGTAAAATATATTCACACCTTACAGAGATTTGAACTGAAATAGGTGTGTAAAATATTTACACCTTATATATCATGTTCAAGTATAAGGTATTAGTAAAAAAAAATGGCCGGAGCAGGTTGGGTTCGGACCCGGGGCCGGTTGGCCGTAACAGTATTCTTACAACGATTCATTAATTTTATCAAAATATAAAACGCAAACACAAACAATGTAAAACGAACTCTATCACAATAATGGCACGAAATCAGTTTTCAATTTTGTCTAAATCATATATAACACCTCTCTCTGTCTCTGTCTGTCTGTCTGTCTCTGTCTGTCTGTCTGTCTGTGTCTGTCTGTCTGTCTGTCTGTCTGTCTGTCTCTGTCTGTCTGTCTGTCTGTCTGTCTGTCTGTCTGTCTGTCTGTCTGTCTCTGTCTGTCTGTCTGTCTGTCTGTCTCTCTCTGTCTGTCTGTCTGTCTCTGTCTGTCTGTCTGTCTCTGTCTGTCTGTCTGTCTGTCTGTCTGTCTGTCTCTGTCTCTGTCTGTCTGTCTGTCTGTCTGTCTGTCTGTCTGTCTATGTCTGTCTGTCTGTCTGTCTCTCTGTCTGTCTGTCTGTCTGTCTGTCTGTCTGTCTGTCTGTCTCTCTCTCTCTCTCTCTCTCTCTCTCTCTCTCTCTCTCTCTCTCTCTCTCTCTCTCTCTCTCTCTCTCTCTCTCTCTCTCTCTCTCTCTCTCTCTCTCTCTCTCTCTCTCTCTCTCTCTCTCTCTCTCTCTCTCTCTCTCTCTCTCTCTCTCTCTCTCTCTCTCTCTCTGTAGTGTAATAGAAAAAGTTGTAATAGTACATAATAGCGTTTTTCTATTTTCGATGCAGAGAACCAAAATGGCGGATAGTCAGACAAAACCCTCAAGATACACAGAGTACTCTGTATCCTTGTGTATCATACACTATATGTCAACAGGAAGAAAACTATTCCTCATTCATTTCAACATGTGTACACCTTGTATGACCACCAGACGACATTACTCAGGAATGTGTCGCGATGACCTATCTTTAGCACGGGCCTCCTGCATTAATCTCCATGTTGACAGTCCGCGTTGGGCTGGCATGGGTCGCTACGAGTAAGTAAATATAGACTCTGGCGGGTCAAGCTAGGTCACGTCTTGACTTGAATTCGATCTTTTATATAACCAATCCATCGTTTGCTCAAAAAGGTAAATGTTTGTGTCTTAAAATGAGCCCATACATACAGAGAGTTATTTATGGACATTTACGCGTTGAAAAATACAAATAACAAATTGTATGTGAGATTAATGAGAGTGATTATATATTTATTGTTATCATTGACTTGTACAGCGTTTTGAGCATATGACCTCTGGATAAGGCGCTATATAAATAGCAATTTTTTAAAAATATTTATTTATTTATTTATTTATTTATTTATTTATTTATTTATTTATTTATTTATTTATAACTCCTGTAAGTGATGACGGACAGATACAGATTACAGATATAATTATAACTAGTTCGGTGAAAATAACAGCGTATATATTGATTGAAAACATATTTTATTCATTTAAGAAATGGATTGGGCACAAGTTGTGAAACTTATAGAAACCCTCTCCACGTAATCAACAATTATTTGACAAGGTTAAAATACATAACACAATATATGCAGAAGAGAGTAAGAAATCTGCAAGTGACGAAGTGGGTAATCATGTAATATACATTATTAAGGCAACACACAATTGGAACTGTTATTCTTATGACAAAATGCACTTTGAATATGGTAAATAGTACATTAGTATTAATGTATTAATTGAACCGTTGACTCTTTCCAATAAATTTATGAAAATGGTGAAATATGTTTTCATTGACTGTTTGTGGAAGATTTGGATTTCCATACAGGATTGTATTAAGATCAAATTCTGCCTTTAAATTATAAAATCTTTGCTTTAATTCTAAACGGAGACATCTCATCTCATCTCAAGAAGAAATTATAAACATCTTCAACTAAAGCACCACAAATGCAAGATTTACTTTCAGATAAATTGACACGATACAGATCACCGTTTAGGGAACTACAAGAATTTCTTAACTTACTGTGTATAATGTTCATCTTTCTATCGCCGAATAGAAAATATTTTGGGATTTTACATTCTTTTTCAGATAATTTTGCTTTAAATGACGATAATGAATTTGATCATCTTATTTTCGAGGAAAGAGTATTCCATAGATAAGCACAGTCATAAATAAAAGACTTTTGAAGGACTGCAGTTCGAAATTTTGGAATAGATAAATTTGATTTGTTACGCAAGTTGTAATGAGAAATAGTTTCAGTGACTGGTGGAAGTAAATTAATCAGATAATCTGGAGCTTGTATATTAATAATTTTGTAAAATGTAAAAAGTTTCTTATTTCCACGTCTAATTTTTAAAGGCAACTAACCAGTTTCTTTGTATAAGCTATCTCTTGAAGCAAACTTTAGTAAGCCAGTTACAATTCTTGCAGCTTCAAGTTGGACCTTTTCAAGTTTGTCACACAAAACATCCGAACAGTTATCCCAGACCTCAGAAGCATATTCCAAAATGGGTCGAATATACATTTCATACATACATGATAAAATACTTCTATTCAAAACATACTTTAACACACGTAGAGAAGAGATTAGTTTTGAAGCCTTTTCTATGGCAAGATCAACATGCTTGGACCATTTAGTATTGTCCGAGAAGATAAGGCCAAGATGTTTATGTTGATGTACACGTTCCAGTTGATCATTATTGAATACTAATCTAGGTACCTGATGACTATTACTATGGCTAAATAGCATGAATTTAGTCTTATATATATATATATATATATATATATATATATATATATATATATATATATATAAATAAGATGAGTTGCTTCTCACGTGAAGTAAGGTTATATATAGAAAAGAGTAAACATCAGATGGTTTTGACTGGATCAATCTTCTTTAATACAATACGATGAGCTCATTTCGACCCTTATATCGGTCTTTTCAAGTATGGTTAACATTTGGAAGATTGCATATTTATGTATGAACAAAAACAATAGCATGTTGTAATGCTCAACATCTTAACACGTCAATGTATTGACACCAAAATCAGTCATTGTCTTTCAATCATGTTCGTGAATTGCGTTAAGATGTTGAGCATTACAACATGCTATTGTTTTTGTTCATACATAAATATGCAATCTTCCAAATGTTAACCATACTTGAAAAGACCGATATAAGGGTCGAAATGAGCTCATCGTATTGTATTAAAGAAGATTGATCCAGTCAAAACCATCTGATGTTTACTCTTTTCTATATATATATATATATATATATATATATATATATATATATATATATGGATGCTCAACTTCTTTATCGTATTTACATTACATTAATAAAAAATACTTCAGTTCATAGTTATATAAAGTATCATTGTTCCAATATTTTCCTGATAGGAATTAAGGGGCATTTGTACTCCAGTATTTCTGTCGGGGAAGGTCGATTTTAAATTTCTCTGATTGGACATGGTGTGTAAAGGGTCTGCACTGGCTTCCCATTGAAGCAAGAATCAAGTTCTTTTTATCACATACAAATGTCAACATATTATGGCTCCATCATATCTTTCAAATATATTAGAGCACTATACCCCTGCAAAAGCCCTCCGTTCCCATTATTTGAATCTTCTCAAGATGCCAAAATGCAACAGCACCAGTTATGGACAAAGATCATTCGGCTGTGCTGCGCCAAGACTTTGGAACCAACCTCCTCATGTCATTAAGATGTCTTCCTCATTGACTGTTTTTAAATATAAACTCAAAACTCACCTATTTTCGGCTGTACTTAATCATTGTCTCATATGGACTTAATTTCTTTGCCAATTAAATTCTGCAATTACAGATAGATGTTAAAGGCGCTGTATAGCACGTTTATTTTGCTGTTGAGTGTATAGTAATACAACAATATATGATATAGATGTTAAAGGCGCTGTATAGCACGCTTTTGCTTATTAATTTTTTCTCAAGTTTGTCATTTATTATTAAAGTTTATGCGATATATTGTTACGTTATAGAGGGTAAACATTTCATAAGCAGTATCCTCAGAAAAAGGTTATTTGTATTCCAAGAAAATTGTGCGATATATAAAGCGAAAATGTTGTGGAACTCTTCCCCCTGAGATGTAGGTTTTAATAATATAATGTGATTTCGAGATTTCAGACAGCAAGATGAATGACCATTTCATCATATTTAAAATTCTATACTCTGGGTGTTAAGGTATAGTTTCATCAGTAAGATCACTTGTACTACCTTCGGGCGGCCGTTTTAATGTGGACACCTTAAAATGGCCGCTTGCAGAGAAATGAACTTAACCGAACCATGAACATTCATTTTAGAACTCTTTTCATTGATTCAGGGTCCCGTTGCAGGAAACACTTAAGTCACTAAGGTAGCCTTAGTGCAATGTTAAAAGATGATACTAAGGCTAACCTTAGCGTTAAGGTTTTGTGCAACGACCACCAGGAGTATTACTTATATCCTCTTTACTTACTTATTAATTTTTTGACGAGATCACTTTATTTCATTTCTCGAAGGTATTTAGAAGTTGGTGAAGTGATGAGCGACAAATATGGGTGACAACTTCTCCATTCGTTTCACCCGACGTTTTTGGGCCACTTCTTCATGTGGGTAAAGAGAATAGCGGTTGGCACATGACAATAATATGTAGGAAGCCTGAGTTTTCAAGCACAAAGATTTCCGTTTTAGCCGACTTAGAGCTAAGTGTCACCTTAACACTAAGACAGCTTTGTGAAGTAAGAGCCTGTCCTAATGCAATGTACAGTACAGTACAGTTCAAACCAAGACTCGCTAGTTTAAACATTTGCTACCGGTTTCACTACGATACTTTATCACCGTGTTGCAGGCCTTCTCCATGTATTAATATATACAGCCGTGATATCATTAAAATAAACTATCATAAATAAGCTAAACTTTTGTACTTATCTTTACTTAATTAAATGTTCCATGATAAAACTAACCATGGGAGAACAGGAGGAGTTTATGGATAACAACATATGTAATGTGAAAATACACGACGTTCCCAGCGTTAGTTAATTATACTCCGAAACGCCGTGTATTATATTCATAATAATTGCGTATTTATCTTGCGCCTTTTCCCACACCCTAAGATATGCTCAAAGCGCTACAATTATTACCCTGAAGGAATTGTACTTTCAGAGCTGCTACTAAGCGCTTCATCAGTACCTCCCGTATTCAGGTACCCATTTATACAGCTGGGTAGACTGAGTGCAATGTGGATTAAGTGCCTTGCCCAAGGACACAACATAGTATTCGACCCAAGTAACAAATCTTTGGTGTCTCCACCGGGATTCGAACGGCGTGAGAGGCAAGCATGCTAACCACTACACCACCGTGCTCCAATTATATATAATAAAATATTAAAGAATTTATTATCCAGAAAATCTTCCTGTTCTTATGCATGCTATTTCAAAATTCCCTTCAAAGACTTTACCAAACGTCTACAAAGGTATATGCAAGTATATAGATTTATATCACTTCAAGACATGCACCACATTACATGTAGGTTTGATAAGACAAGCCCCGAGATCAATGAGTTTATCTACCAGGTCATTTCGTTTGATAATACACGAACAGGGCTCGTTGCTTACTAAAGTTGGCCCTGGACGTGTGTACTGTAGATTGAAGGGGCGTGGCGTCACATGTCGATGTCAGATGACGAGCCGCATGATAACGTTAATGAAGAGATAGCGTTATATGATCAGATCCAGTCAAGCTAGGAGTGTATGTTTCTAGCACATATTCGATACTTTCCTAAAATACTTATATAGCTATACCTACATATTTACTTAAACTCTTCGATCGTAGCAGAACAACAGTATAATCTGCATCTTTAACAAATATATATTTCGACCGTTGTTGTGAAAAATGTAATTAAATGTTAACTAATGGATACATTGATTTCCGGGTTTATATCATGTATAGTTTTAGTATTAATGTTTTTAGATTTTGTTCTCAACGTCAGAAAGAAATACATTTCCAAAATCGGCAAGCAAGCATTTATCTTGGTTTCCTTAAGAGTCTGAATTATGTTTAATATTTTGAATATATTACATATCTTTATATATTCGTGAAACACATCCTTCCTTGAAATGTTTAGTCTACTATATACTAAAATTATTAAAATATCAAGTCATATTTGTTTCATATATAAGTGTCACGCGATACGTGATACGCAACTGTATTTATTACTAAGGGTTATTGACCCAAAGAGACCATTGCGATAGCAATAGTCTATTGCCGCTTACTATTGCGATAGCGATAGACTATTGTAACTCACTATTGCAATAACTATTGCGATAGTTTTTTTTTACAAATACGCAATAATCAGCTTGTTTCTTATAGGTTTTAGAAGAAATGCTTAATTGATGCAAGGACGATGGAACCAAAACCAGTAAAGAAATCATAAATGAAAAGACTTTTTGTCATTTTGCTATTTCCTATCTCTTGTTATTCCCTTTTGACATTCTAAAATGAAAAATCTTGAACTAAATGTAGTGAGGCTTGTGTAAATCATTAATGATTAAGAGAAATTTAATAATTTCGATAGTATCGGTAGTTAACCTAACTATTGCGATAGCGATTGTGTTTTTGTATGTACTATCGATATAGTACTATTGCCAAGCCAACTATTGCGATGCATCGATAGTTCGATGCATTGTTACAACCCTATTTATTACTGTAGGCTACGGGGCCTTTCACTTTCACAATTTAGTTCTTTTCTGGGGTTTTTTCTGGGTTCATGCCATGTAAATTAAATAGAAACTACAACTAACTTTTCTGCTCAGATTGGGGGTTAATATGAAAACATATTTATGCATTTAAGACATGGATTGGGCACGATTTATAAAACTTCTCTCCACATAGTCGACACATATTTGACAAGGCTAAAATACATAACACATGCAGAAGAGAATTTTAAAATCTACACGTGAAGTAGACATACTGAAGTACAAAAGAAAGTACACACCCATAGATTTTCATATTATTTCATATTCATTTACAAAGTAGCATTTCTTTATGCTCTTTCCTAATGTTTCGAACGGAAACAATGAAATCATATAGTAAAAACGCATCCGAGGCATGCCAGTTCAGGTAAAAGTGATTTTTTCGAAATTCACGTTTTTTTCAATTTCTACATGACTTAGGCGCGCTAAGGGTATAAAAACCACCGAATTCTACCATTCACTACTAGTGTTCCGAAAAAAGCACGAGAAAATGCCACGTTTAACAGCAGCAGAGCGAGAAAGAGTCCTTGGAATGTCTGAAGTTGGAGTTTCAAACAGCCAAATTGCCAGAAGGTTTGGCTGCACCAGACAAACCGTCATTCGACTCCTTCAACGTCATAACCAGACTGGCCAGACATCGGACCGTCCTAGAAGTGGAAGACCGAGGGTGACGACCCCCGCTGAAGACCGTTTTCTGCGCACACTGCATCTGCGGGACAGATTCGTCACCATGACGTCAACGGCATCGACGGCGTTAGGACACCACATCAGCAGAAACACTGTCATGAGACGTCTTCGAGCTGCCGGTATTCGGGCTTACCGACCGTTCCGCGGAATGACCCTGACTCGCGAACATCGCCTGGACCGTCTACGCTGGGCAAGGAGAGTGAGACGCTGGCAACGTCGTGATTGGGCAAGAGTGATCTTCAGCGACGAAAGTCGATTCAACCTCTTCACAGCAGACGGCAGAGTTAGGGTTTACAGGCGTAGAGGTGAGAGACAGGCTGCAGCGTGTGTCCAAGAAGTGGTACCCTATGGCGGTGGCAGCGTCATGGTCTGGGGCGGGATCTGTGGTGACCAGAAGACCGATTTGGTGACAATTCGCCAGACCCTTACAGCCCAGAGATATAGGGATCAAGTGTTGCAGCCTGTGGTTGTCCCCTTCATACAAAGGCAGCAGCCAGGGATGATTTACCAACACGATAACGCCAGACCACATACTGCCAGGATCACCATGGACTTCTTCAACCAACAAAACATCCAGGTTTTGCCTTGGCCATCACGCTCCCCTGATTTATCCCCAATCGAGCATCTTTGGGACCATATGGGAAGACAACTTAGACGTCGCCCACAGCAACCAGTCAACCTACAACAGCTGGAACAGGCACTACATGAAGAATGACAACGCATCCATAATGACGTCATCCGACGTCTTACTTTCTCAATGAGGAGACGTGTCCTTGCTTGCATTAACAGTAATGGGGGTCACACCCGATACTAACTCCTCATTTATGGACATCAGACCACGGAATGTTGCAGAAACAATGAGTGTAAATATCAAAATATACCCCTAGTGGACACTAAGAGAAGTAGAGAAGTGATGTGTGAAGTGAGAATTAAATGCCTGTCCTTGCCATGTTTGAAAATGGTTCACTATTAATATTAAACCGTTGAAATGCTGGAAATTTTGTCCTGTTGTCTTTTATTAACAAATTACTTGGGTGTGCACTTTCTTTTGTACTTCAGTTTAGTTTCAGTGGGTAAACATGTAATATACATTATGGTATGAAACACTTTGATATATTATTGTTATGACAAATACATTATGCATATGGTTAATGCATACATATGCATTTATGTATTAATTGAACCGCTGACTCTTTCCAATGAATTTATGTACATGGTGAAACGTGTTTCATCGACTGGTTGTGGAAGATTAGGATTGCCATACAGGATTGTATTTAGAACTAATTCTGCCATTAAATTTTAAAATCTTTGCTTTAATTCTAGGCGGAAATGAGCATATCTTGGATATCTCAAGAAGAAATGACATCTTCAACCAAAGCACCACCAATGCAAGATTTACTTTCAGATAAATAAAAGTTCATTACAACTTGTTTCATCATATCATAAGTAAATATTCATTTGTCATTATTCATTAAAAATGTACAAATTGAAACTTATGGAAATGCAACTTGTCCTTCAAGACATAACCGCGCCAGACTCTGTTGCTTGCTAATTTAAACCTTGCTGCATTCAATCGCCTTTTCTGTGCCAGAGATTCCAATAAAACAAGGTCCAGGTGCAGCACGCGGTTACGCTTGCACAGAATAGTTGTCGAAACGCAGCAAGACTAATGAGCCAGCTATGAGACTTTATGCTATAAAGGGGAAGTTGAAGGAAATAAAACACAAACTAGCCCCTTTGACTAATCATTTCCTTATATCTAGCTTTCTAGACGTGCAATACTGTTATGTATTTGCTCTGTCTTTTCCTTATTTTCTCGAATAGGGATCCGGGCCCTTATAAAAACTTAAGGTCTGTTACCCCTGGGTGCTTATTGGAGGCCGGGCTCTTATTTTATTTTTGGGTTGGACTAACACACGTGACAACCTCTGATAACTGACTAAAATGTCAAAACATAACACAAGCTATTCGTCATGTGACGTAAACCGGGTTTAGCTGGTAGTTTATGTCTGGGAACATTTAAATAGAAATATATTGGGAGTAATCATTAATTGGAGGCCCGGCTCTTATTCACCTTTAGGTACCTTTACCCCCTGCTGATATTAGAGGCCCGGCTCCCTATACGAAATACGGTATTTGATACAGCGTCTTGATGATATATACCATATTTCCTCTAATAAGCGCCGGGTCGCCTAAAAGCGCCGGGCCTCTAATAAGCGCCGGGGGTCAAGGGGTGCCCGGGCGCTTATTAAAGGAAATACGGTAGTCCTCCTTATCGTTAATCTACATTGTCATTGTGTTATCATTGCTTACATCATAGGTTGCAGGCCACATCGTCACAATTTCTTATCCTATGTCCCTTCATTCGCCCCCACCTAGCTCCTGTCCTCTGCTATAGGACTCGTGTTTAAAGGCACTGTAGCACGTCGTTCTCACTGAATTAAAGTGCGCTCACAAAATGGTAAATAATTTTTACTGATGGCTACATGATACTCCTGAATCAAATAAAGGAGTAAAACGATTCTACATGGTTCGGTTAAGCCATGCGAATCTATTTCCCATCAATATTTTAAAAGAAATAAGAATAATTCCATTATGTATTGACACAACACCACGTATCTGCAGTTGTTTGAATGAATTAATTATTGATTGGTTATACTAAACTGCCAGGCAAAAGAAAGTACCCATCTCAGTTGGTTTCGATTAATTCAATGTCTAAAAGTAATCAGATGCATTTGACTATGGCACGATACAATAATATTTATCTGCAGTAGTTTGAATGAATTAATTGGTGACTGTGGTTAAATTTTAGTTAAAATATATTTGTTTAATCACTGTGTATAACCGTACAGCGGAAATAGCGAGGATGTACGGCGGCAAATTGTTCCTAGCGAGGGGCCGATATCGAAAGTAGAGGTATGTATTGCTTCTCAACTCTAAAATAATCCATATCTTGTCAACGATTTAAGCCCCAATGCTTAGTAAAATGTGTGTTTACATGTTTCGCAAACAATGTACGTTAACTAATGAACTAATAATTATGTGCGAGTAAATTGCTCATTCAGGCCTTTGCTGCAATCGGCGATCTGCCCGTGTTTACATCAAATATTAAGTAATATTGTGAATTTATTGCATTATTAATGTGTATTGTTTTGTTTCCCATGCTTTCTAAATCCATTCATAACAGAAACTGTCAGAAAGTATTAATGAAGTTGTTCAATTAGTTGTTAATGGAGGTTTTTCTATTGATGGGTGATGTACGGTCGCTAGTTGCAGAAGGAGAATGACTGTACAGTTCCCAGCTTTCTGTGTGTACAGATACTAGCTGGTCAAAGAACTACATGTATCTTAATGTCAGTATACGATACATTTTGAACACATCTAGTTATTTGTTGTCAGTGGAGAATTAACAATTTGAAACAATATATTTGAGGACAATTGTATTCGTGTAAGTGATATTTTGTATAATCATTCACGCCTGCAACCTTATTGTGCCCAAAGCAAACTAAACTGAAGTACAAAAGAAAGTACACACCTAAGTTGGTTTTATCATGTATGATTTTAAATTTCGAATATCTTAAATTTCGACGCCGTACTCTAAAACTGAAAATTGCAGGCGTTTAGTCATCAGCAAAGGATTACTTCTGCGTGGTTTTTAAATTTCTTTAAAAAAAAGAAGATATTTCGAGTGTATAAATATTTCAAAAAATATTTTGGATGAAACACAACTGTTCATCGATAAGAAAGACATCTTCTTTCTTGCCCCTGTCTACATTAAACAGAATATTCTAACTAAAAGTTAACCAGTTACCTATGTAATTCATTCAAACTACTGCAGATGTGTGTCATTGTATCATGCCATGCATAAACAAATGCTTCTAAAAAATTAAATATTGAATTAATCTAAACCAACTGAGGTGTGTACTTTCTTTTGTACTTCAGTTTGTGTCATGTTAATGCGTTTGGGTTTGCATAAAGACAGTTCCTTCGACGTGATTGCCAATACAAAATGCAGATTATCCAAATAATGTAGTTTTCTTTACCATATATGCACCTATACAAGTAAAAAAAACAAGCCATGGGCTTTTTTTTACCTCACCCGAAATTGCATGATTTAATATCTCAAGGTGACGACTTAATGAGTGAATTGTTTAACAACTGCTTAAATCAGATTACGAGATTTGTGTGTGTAATTACAACTGCTTCAAAGGATATGTCAACACAAGATTTCAGAATTCTAGTACTTTTTGTTCATTTAAAGTAGTAAAAATTGAAATATGAGCTCTGTGGCTATCCTGCTGTATGGTGATCGATGATGGTTACTAAAATAAATAGTTCAGATAAAACACAATAATTGCCATAATTTTAAAACATAAAAACATTTTAATCAGTGTCGGTGCATGAGACCAACATGACTGGATCACATGGTTGTCTAAATAATAACAATCCTGCAATGATCAAGAGTAAATTCCCAAAGTAACCTAATATAATTCAATTAGATTCCCGAAATCATGATACATGAATTAAAACAGTCCGATCTTTGATGAAATTTATTACACCCCGACGTATGAAATTGTGGGTACCTCCTGAAAATCATTACAAATCGTCTTTCTCCGGCAGCAGTATATCGTTTTTCACATTTTTCACAACGTTGAAAATGTGGTTACGTTTCTTTTGCGGTTGAGTGTACATTATTCGGTTTTAGAGTACGAGGTCGAAAGATATTTGTAATTGAAATCATACACTGCGGCTTCAGCAAGGAGGTTATAACATCCTTCGGTAACTTACTTGGACTTGAAATGTAGGTCACTTCCTACACTGGGTACACGACAGGAGGAAGTTCAAGCTAATAGCTACCATACAGTTATCATGCGTCGACTCGGATCAAATTTAACCTGTCACTGTCGATATTTCCTACGATTGTTTCAAAGTGATATGTGCTCATGTGCACTTATTGATAATATTAACTAGACTATTGTCAATCAAATGGGTAATAAAAATCCTTAAAGAGGCTGTAGCACGTTTTTTGCAAAGTTTATTTATTCAAATTTTCCATTTATAATGATAGTTTATGTCATTTATATTTACTTTCGAGCGTAACACATCTTATTACACAAACCAAGTATCCGTAGTGGTAATAGCGGTGTTACGTATATCGACCATTTTAATGTGAACACATTTTATTATTCGAATTACAGAAACGATTCCTATGGCTTTACCGAACCATGTGCACTCATTTTTAACTTGATTTTCTGAAGAGAGAAGGGTGTTTTATTACTGGTGACATTATTTTTCAAATGCATTTCATCGCCTTATATCAGCGAAAAAACGTGCTATTGCCCCTTTAATGTAAGGTATGGGCGAGGTGTTAAGATAGGCTGTCAGCCTCTTTACCAATCCCTTTCTTTTGAATTAAATATTGAACTAAACATCACCTAATGTTGGCTACATGTCTACATTGTACGGAATTCAGGGAAATTGTATAGTTTACTGGGGACATCAACTATCATAGCACAAACAACAACTTAAGGCTCATCCCAAACAAACAAATTATGAATCGTATTTATATCAATAGCGGGGATATTTATCTCAAATCTTTATTTCTTAACTAATTTCGCTCAAATTTTGAATATAAGCTCACCATATCGTATATAAACAGTATATGATTGCAAAAATCTAGATTTTGAATTTTGAAAATATTGTCAAAACAGCGATTCGAACCCCTGTGATTAAATGGAAGGTTGTGTTGATACGCAGTTGGCTTTGACAGGACATTGTGCAAAATCTATTGTCAAAACAATATCCTCTCGGAGAAAATAGCTTTATCTCAGGGAAACACAGCGTTTAATGATAAAACTATTTACGTTTATTCAATCCTTTACATAATATATATTCCTGGAGTCATGATTAAATCTTTTCAACGAATCTACCCCTTCTCATGTACATTGTATTCCCAATTACTAAAAATCCTCAATGATCTTGCTAAATACGTAATTAAAGAATTAACCCATATATGGTAGCAATGTACGGGGGGCGTTGCCTAATTTCCATACCATCACGTGATATCGGATAACAAGTACCTATACACTTATCGCATGGATCGTCACGTGATGTTAAGTCCATGAATTGCACGCTTTTTGTATGTCGAAGTGGAAGTGTATTGGACTTGCCTTATGACATACTTTTAGTTACTATAGCCTACATGCGATGATTTGGTGAACGAAAGTAAATCAACTGTGAAAGATGCGATAATGAAAATGATTGAATTTCCTTAAAGGAAATTTGTTAAACCATATTTTACACCATCCATTTCAACGTATTTTATTTATATGTATTGTTACAAAAATAATGCCAGATTCAATTAACAAAATGCATTTTCACACTTGAATAAAAAAAAAAGAGAAATTTCCGGCATACAATGCTAACCTTTATTCGGGAATATTTTGTTTCTTTTTGCGCATAACATAAACATATTTTGCTTTTAAAAATTTACAATTTAAATTTTTAAAATTAAGGGAATATGATAAACTTCACAACAAAGTTAGGCTATGTATTTTTAGGGTCTATGTTTTGTTTTACGTGTCAAACATGTTCGCTTGATTAACATTTCTATGCAATAATGAAATATTACGGAATACTTCTGACCCGCGCTTAAATTAATTTTAAATTAATAATAATAAATGGTTGAAATTGTAGCCAAGATGTTGATTTAATAGTAATATTTTTTTACTTGATGTTCTACTTTTAAAACAACAACAATTACATACACCATATTATATAAAGTCAGTTTGTATATTTTGATTGATAAGATATGCAAAGAGGTAATATGAACACCAAAAACTAGTTTTTGCTTGCATGACGAATTACTGAAGAAATTGAATGGCCTTTAAATAATGTCCGCCATGTCCTTAAATAGGCATGTGCCCTATTTTACGCAGCGGTTTTAAAATGCAGTTTTCTTACAGTCTCTGGGAGGGTATGATAAAATATAAAATTAGAAAATACTTCATTTGTTGTGATTTGTGTTTACTAATTTCTAAAACGGTGAAGTAAAAATTAAATCTCTTCCGGGACCACAGCCAAACAAGGTTTGTCAGCGACCTCTCAGTGAGTGAGTCACAAATCCTTATATGGTTCGTGTGCGTTGCAATAATGGTATGCGATATGGATTTAAGCGACCAATCGTTGTTCAGAACTCAAACCACGTGCTTAGGGCGAGAACTGAGAGGGTCGTCAGTGAGGTTCGTTGAGATTCGACATCTTTTCAGGTACGTTATTTATCGGCGTTCATGGATAATCAACATTACATTAACGAGTTCAGACATACGACTTAATCTCAAAGTTTGTATTTTTGACACGACAAGCGGGTTTTATAGGTGTATAAACCGTCATCTTTCGTTCCAGATAGACTGTTACAGCCTCCTCCTAACTTCAAAATGGCGATGTCCGGGATATCTGTAACGGCGGAGTGCCTAGCCGCTCACGAAAGGCAATTCGCCAAGGCAAAGGATGTTCAGTGGACCATCTACAAGATAGCAGAATGCGCAGAGGATGACTGTCAACAACAACAGCATTCGAAAGGGAAGCCAAAACCCAAGAAAAAAGAAATCGTTGTTGAAAGCGTTCATAAGAGAGATGTATCCGCTGATGATTTTAGAAACAAGTCTAAAGATGAGGTCATGGATTGTGATAGACAATTGTTTTGGAATTTCATAGGCGAAATGCCCGAAGAAGAACCAAGATATGCAGTCTTAGATTTCATCAGCCCAACATCCTCGGGAACTGCCAATGACAAAATTAAATTCATAACCTGGTGAGTTTGCTTATTTATAAAGGGACGACTCAATCGGATAATCAGCCATTGTTTTGTGCAGATCGTTGAATGAGAAAAACGCTTTCTATTTACTAACTTTCGGCAACAACATGCGTACAGTTTGTAAGAATATTCTCAAAGTAACTCTTTAATTTATCATTAGACTGACAGATGAAGGATTAAGTTCTTTGAGAAAAGTGTTTATCTTTGTTGTCCTAGCAAAGCCCAATGAACATGATATTGTATATCTTGATTGGTCTGTTATATCCCAATGTTTTCAACAGGTTCGCGAAACCCTGAAATCGGTGTATTAATACTAAATGAGTATATAGCCGTGTCGGGTAAAGATACTGCCACAAATACAAAATATGAAATGTAGACAGTGCATTGTATGGGGTACCAAACCGCACTTCAATCGCGATTTAGTAAGCTTACTAATTCATTTAGCAAGCTCACTAATGTGATCGATTTAGTCAGCTTTCTAAATAGAAGCAATTAAGTAAGCTTACTAAATCACTTCCTGTTTCACGATTTAGTAAGCTTACCAATTCATTTTCAGTTTGTTGACATCTGAATAAATGACTGCTCCCAAGTACCATCAGACGTAGGGTTATTCAGAGAAGCGACATTTTTTGATGAAATAATAATTATATACACGTACAATGTTCATTCTAGAATGTAGATCACTCAAATAATATTTGAACAAGCTCATTAAATAGGGGAGACTGACAAAAACCCGTGTTTAAAATGCGTGGTAATCAGTGGCTCATGTTTGCAAAGGGAGATCACTCCGATGTTCTACATGAATTGGTAAGCTTACTAAATGAATTAGTAAGCTTACTAAATGAATTAGTAAAGCTTACTAAATGAATTAGTATTAAAGCTTACTAAATTAATTGAATTAGTAAATTTACTAATACGATTTGAATTAGTAAGCTAATTCATTTAGTAAGCTTACTAAATCATTAAGTAAGCTTATTATTCATTTATTAGTAAGCTTACTAATGAGTAATTATACCCCCGCTACGAAGTAAGCGGGGGTATATAGCGGTCATTCCGTCCGGTCAATTTTCTCAAAAAACGTCAAAGGTACATCAACCAAACTTTGTACAGTTGTTAACCATGTTCTTCTGATCGCGCACAGACATTTTAAAAGTTTCTGAGATTTAAATTTGTTGTCGTTTCCATGGAAACGTCACATTTTGGACTTAGTTTTATTGTGTTCAATGGGGACAAGTTTTCTCAGATACTGTTCAACCTAGGTGAATAAAATTTTGGTTGTGAGTACTCATGACCATACTCTTTATTGAGTTCGAAAACCACTTCCGAAATATTATTTTTTACGGAGTTATGGCCCTTGAATCCGAAATTTAACTTAGTGCCAAAAGAACTGTGATGCTCCAATTGGGACAAGTTTTCTCGGAAACTATTACATCTAGGTGAATGGAATTTTATATGGAGGTAGTCCAGATGATACTGTTCATCGAGTTTGAAAACCACTTCCGAAATATTATTTTTTACGGAGTTATGGCCCTTGATTCCGACATTGAACTTGGTACCAAAAGAGCTGTGATGCTCCAATTGGGACAAGTTTTACCGGCAACTATTACATCTAGGTGAATGATATTTAACATGTAGGTGGTCCAGATGATACTCTTCATCGAGTTCACAGTTCAGTTCCGACATATTGTTTTTTACGGAGTTATGAAGACCTTGAATCTGTAATTGAACTTGGTACAAATTACCGGTGGGATGCTCTAATGGGAAAAATTAAGTTACCTGAAAATTATTACATCTGGGTGAATGAAATTTTTTAATAACAGTCAGTTCCTAAAATTATTTTAGACAATATTATGATGCTTGAAGCTGTTTTTTTTAAAGATAGTATCCTTCACATCTATAATTCTCAATGGACGAATAGCGGATGGCGGGGGTATGTGAGCCATACTCACTTTTTTCTTGTTCATTTATTAAGCTTAATACTTCAAAACGAATTAGTAAGCTTACTAAATACATGCCTGATTTAGTAAGCCTAAATAGTGATTTAAGTCCCATTTGGCACCCCATAGTATATACTTCATATAGTGTTTCTTTTGGAAATTTTTAAAAGATATTAAATTGGTTTAGCCTATGAAAGGTTTTAGGATGATGTTTATTAACAAAGAAAGTGATAAATTACTGAAAATTTTTAAAAATCTTAAATACACCATAAAACTTTTTGTTCCATGAGAACCATGTTGTTCTATTTCCACTTTTGGTTGAAACTGAGTACTTTTGTATCTCCACAGCAAGTTTCATAGTAAAATAATGATATTAAAGCTAATATGAAAATCTCTTGTTTTGATATTCTTTACAAACAGAATATATAAATCTTTTAAAAACTCCACGTGTACAAAACGACCAGTTAGAACAATCTGGAACTACCTCAACTGTTCTATGTCCAAACAGAAATACGATTGTTTAAACAAAATTGTGTTTTTTCGAAAATCTGTCAATTGGTTTGCATTATGGACGCAATTTTACATACCGGTATGTGTCAACATTTTTATTGAATTTCAATGAGTATTACACATATTCTGAACTTTAGAAGGTTAGAATGGCTGTAACTCCAAAACTACTTTTCTGGAGTTGGAACAACATAGTTCTCGTGGGACAAAATGTCAAAGGAAACCAAACTACTTTTACTACTATAATCTACTAGGGCTTTCATCAACTTCTGGAAATACTTTGAACAATTATTATCATCGTAACATTGGAAATGTACAGTGTATTGAAACTGACTGTATCTTTAGCCTACACTTGTTGACCTATGGAAATAGGGGGGTAGTCATCTGATGACTTTCAGCTTCAATGCATTTAGCATTTCTACTAAACATTTCTACACAAATGTTAACACTAAAAGCCTGAACTTTCATCTTTAGATAGATTTTTCACATGTAAAATATTTTACTTGTATAAATGGTCCATTATCTCAAAGTTGCGTAGCCTTACCCGACAGCACTGTAACAGTTTGATCTACTTATAGAATCATACATTGATCGATGTATTCTGAAGAGTTTTGCCCGATGATTAACGTATGACGTTTCCAGATTATTCGGAAAGTGCCTAATCAAACAGGTCATTTAGCACTTGATTTAGACCTGAAACCCTCTAATTATGGACTTTTGAAGGCAATAAACATCAGCACAAAAGCGAAATAACACAAAAACAATCCCTAGCTATCTAAAACTTTCACGACCTGCAGCACTGACTTTAATTTTAACTCGTCTGGCCTAAAAGGTACTCAATATCTTAATAATAAACAATGTATGTAAAGGTTTTCACACCCCTCTATACCAATAGTAAGGATGTAACGATACACCAGTGCATCGCGATTCCTAGGCGTACAATACGATTTGCCAGTGATACGATACGTTACGATATGAAATTATACAATTTATTTCTTATCTTGTTAAATACAGTAAATGCTTTCTCATTAGAGTATTGTAGTATTTCAACATGAAAACATTGGTAATTTTAAAAATAAATTGTCTGAAACATAAAAGTGAATTAACCAAACTTTCTGAACTTTGAGGCCAGGTTTTATAAAACTTTGTGCATCGCAATACGTATCAAATCGTGGCAGCTGTATCGAGAAATGTATCATATCTTGACCTACCTGCATGGTTTCACCCCTAATAGGCTAAAGGAGCGACAACCGCCATGTTGGATTCTTTTTCGAAACTCCGATTTGACTACATTCTTGGCTCATATCTCAAATTATATTCATTGTCATCTGAAATAACTTCCCACTGATCCTTTATTCCATTTCATACTAAAAGCTATTTCATCTTTTCCAGTTCCAAAAGCTCTAGAAAGCTCTTTGGCCAATGGGGATTCTAAATTGTAGATTTGGTGAAACTGTGACCCCAAATATGGGCCACAGCCTAAAAAACCTGTTGTAATTAGGTTTGAACTTGGAGATTTTATGTGTGCTTCATTGAATAGAAGTTACCTTATCACATGAGAGTCATCTCATCTTTTTCATGTGAGAGTTCTATTATGTGGTTTGAGAAATGCAGAAATGGAGAAAAGAAAAAACTTTGCAGTTGATCTTATTCAATAGGAATGTGAAATATGTTGACTAATATCTACATTATAGACATGTTTGATGTAATCAATGTGAAATGAGAACTGATGAATAGCCTATGAACTGAATATTGTGACAGGCGGCAAAGGAATAAATGGAAGAGGAGTTAAGAATTTTTTTTAGTTTACCGGTACATGAGATATGTAAACTGAATGACTGGTGATAAAATGCTAATATAGGACTATTAAAAGTATTAGATATAGCAACATGAGATAGTGACACCACATCTTCTCCAGTATAGAAAACTATTTAAGTTTGGGGGAAAAAAACAGTTAAAATATATAAATCACTGGCTGTGAGTCTAGGGTCTGCATGTTGTGTTATTGCATTGTGTTGACCTTGGCAGTGACAACTCCCTGGTAGAAAGATGCAAACTGCAGCTACAGAGTTGTCGGTGCTAATACATGGAGGTTTCAGGTTACTTCAAAACTGCTGTTTCAGTCTGTGTGTGGGACTGGTTAAGTCTTACACTCAGAAGCTCATTAAATATCATTTAATTAAATATTGTAATTTTCAGAAACTGATCAGGGCTCCTTTTCAATATGAAATAAATTAATTCCAGAATACAAACAAGAACTAAAAAAATGAAATGAAAAAGTCTACAATGTTTAATATATTTATTTATAGTGAATGTGGTTTAATGTGTCACCAATTTTGATAATAATTTTAAAATTTGATGGCAATGGCAATGCCTTGTAATGTGATATCTGAATATTTTCCTTAGAAATAATGATTGAATAACATATTTCCTGATGAGCTTCAGAGCCAAATGCTATATTTTGTATTAAAGGTTATAAGGAAACATGAATTGAAAGTAAAACTTTGTAAATTTGTCCAATCAAAAAAAATTCCAAATTTGTCAAAAATTTGTGTTTATATGTGTATAGTAGCTATAATATCTGAAATGCAGAGCCCATGGCTCTATTTTTTACATTTGCTAAATTTTACCATACAATTAATCAAGGCCTGCAATTTTTCATTTCCACAAGGCCTTATGCTTTGCCATCATGAATTTTGCAGGATTTCATGACCCGTATGAACCCTGTTTTATTTTGAGGCAGGATCTATTCTGTATCCATTAGCCATAAGGGTGAATACCTGGAATATTCTGTATCTTAATTGACTTCACACAGGAATACCCTGAATATTTTGTATCGTAGTATTAGGCACTATAGAGGAATATCTGGAATATTTCAAATCATTCAATTAAGCATTATGGAGGAATACCTCCAATATTTCTCCTCTAATCCGAAGTAAGTAGTTGTGTCCATTAGTTAGCAGGTTGACATTTGTTCTGGGACTATAGAAGAATGCAAATTATGATTATTAAGTATTGTTTTTTCACTTGTTATCTTGAGTTTGAAGCTAAAGTGTATCTCTTTGTTTTTTCCAGGTCTCCCGACTGTTGCTCTATCAAGCAGAAAATGATATACTCTTCCACAAAAGATTCTTTGAAGAGGAAGTTTAGTATTGAAAGCAAGGAGACTTTCATCTGTTCCAAGAGTAGAGAAGATGTTGATGAGGCTTTCTTGAAGTTGTTTGAGGACTGATTGCTCAATGTAGACCAGTGACTTTCATTATTTCAGAGCAAATGACACTGAAAACTCAAATGTGTATAAAGTCTGAACTTCCGAGTAGGTTCACTGCACTGTAAAGGTTCCTGTAAACGATTTGATTTTTGGACAAATGATGATTTTGACCATATGTTGATTATTTTTGTTTTGTAATCATAAGATCCTTATGCTCACATTCCAAATATGTGAGTCAATTTTTCATTGTATTCATGTTGGAAAGCCAAATAACCAAAAATGACAATAAACTTTTCATAAGCTTATGATCATTTTGTTGAGAAACTTATTGATTTGACAAGAATTTGTTGTGGGATACAACTCGTTACAATTGAATCGAAATATGGAATGTCTTTCCTTATTCCATTTTGGTTTTTATGATATGAATCGAAAGTTTTGAATTCTTATATTTCATGAAAGAATAGTTATATTAAAGTGAAATGTGGTCTGGTGAACTCGTCAAACCTAGACCCAAACCCAAAGAAAGACTTACGGCATCGAGTTGTTATCCTTTGCACATTTTCGACTTCAAGACTGCATCACCCAAACTGAAATTTTGTGGACCTTGCACATAGGTAACAAAAGTCGTACTTCTGACCACCACTTCCCAAAAATGGGATTGGCTAGGCGTTCCCTCTACTTTCAAGAAGTTAGATAGCAGAAGATAGATAGATAGAAGCTCAGGAGTGATTTCCAGATTTGCAAGTTCTATTATGGCAGGGTTGCATCCAAATCATGATGTGCAATCCATATCCAAATCATGTGCAATCCAATTTCCATTTTTGTTAAAATGAGTAATTCCTGTAGCACCAAAAATAAGTTAAAACAGTTTAACTCTGTCCTTAATGGCTAGTAAAGTTGGACTCGGTTATTGATGTCAGGCCTCAACGCTGGTTTGTGCGGACATACGTGTATCTGGATTCTCATGGACCAAGATGAATGTGCACTAATTAAATGGTTTACAGACCTTAGGATGGATGCCTTGCCATGCCTACAAGTCACTCGGGCTTTCATAGGATAGACCTTCGAGACATCGTAGACCAATTTCTCATTAGCGAAATAATGACACTGACAAAATACAATAGTCCAACAATATCAGTCTGGCACCAGGTTTTTCATAAGTTCTTTTCTGTCTACCAAAGACGTATTATTAAATAAAGTGGTTCCAAACACTACCAAAGACGTCTTATTAAATAAATGGTTCCAAACACTTTCGTAAGCATAGACATATATCAGATTGACATATTGTCATAACAATTTTATCTAAACCCAATATTGCTTCATTTAACAACTTAAATTCAGTGTGTGTTTCAGAAAGTTGACATGCTACTCACAATGAAACAAGTTTGCAGAAAACAAGAATGAGAGATGAACCATTTACAAAGTGATACCATCAGTAGATGCATTCCTCAATATAAACATACACACAAGCTGGATCCGCCCCTGATTTACCATCTTTCAAACACAAGGCATCACTCTTGCCAGTCTCAATTACTGGCTGATTTAAGCCTTTCTGTATTTCCTTAAGATATCTGTGTTAGGAAAGTGGGGCCCACTATCATGGCACAGCTAAGCGAGGGAAATACTGCAAGGCCTTAATCAGATGGAAATGGCAAGAGTTATGCCTTGCGTTTGGAAGTTGCTGATTTCCAGGCAAACATTTCATCATATTCCAAAACCTTTCCTCTAATATTTTCAATATTTGTTGGGGGCGGATAGCGCAGTGATTAGCTCGAATTGCGCCAGGGGCACAGCAACTTTGTCTGCAGTAGAGAACTGTTCTACACGCAGTAAGGTTTGGGTGCAATGCTACACTAAATTTCAGCGTAGTACCACCCATGGTTCGCTAGTTCCAGCCGCTGCTCGCAGGTTTCTCTCCCCTCGCCTTCAATATTTGTCCTAATTTAATTATGTTGCATAAACCGAAACTCAACTCGCTTTTGTTCACCTTTTAGTCCTGGGTCATTTTGAAAACTTTGTGACGTACAGCCCTCTGAAAATATGCAATGAAATAGATAAGTCAGTTTGTTACAACTTCATACAGAAGGAAAAGCAGGTAAGATCGTAGAATAACATAGTGCAGTTCCAGTTTGTCAATATTGCAAAATAATCGGTATGTTATATTTTTTGACTGAGAAAATGCATAGACGATTATGTAAAAGTTGCCATTTATCGCTCAAGAAATTCTTAAACAAGAAGAGTTTGTTAAACATTGATTCCCCAGGATATAAGCATATTTTGGAATTTAAATATCAAAGATAAGTACTCCTACTCCATGTGAATGAGTTTGGTTAGATTTAAAAAATTTAGGAGAATGCCAACATTCAGAAATAATTACAAAATGATTTTGCTACACTAATTTCCACGATTCTGATTGGACGAGAGCTCTCAAAAACCTGCTGCCATTTCTCGATGAATGCAGATAAAATGTGCAACCATATACCTTGTGCATTCATCAGTCAATTCGAACAAATGGTCAGGTTAGCTGGTTCTTACAACTGAGCAAAACATGTTTATGGAAAATAAGAAAAAAACATCATGTCGTCTTCAAATCTACATTGATAACTGAAATATATACATTTCTTTTCAAAATGAGATATTTAACTTCACCGGGAACACATGATTTTAATTGATAAATATCTTGAAGCTTGTTCGCTATAACAGCAATAATTTTGTATTAAATCGCTACGCTCATCAGTCTACGTTCTGCTCAACTTTCATAGCCGGGGTTAAAACCCCACCAACCTCACTGTGACCTATGACATAGAAACCTAAAAATGGACAACCATTGACAGTGCGAGTAGGCAATATCGAAAAGGATCACTGCAAAAATCATACAGATTCCTGAAAAGATTCATCAAAGTTTACCACACCTACTTTGAATATCATTTCAGGATAAAATGTGCGTGATCTGCTATAATTAACTCCACCAGATTGCTATTAACTTAGACATAACAATTGAAAATCGCTTGATAAAGGGCGGAAGAGAGAAAGCCAACTGCAGTTTAAAAGGCTCTGTGCTTGATTGAAATTTTATCGCAAACCATGGCAATAAAATGATTTGATTGGCTTGATCAGAGGTTAAAGCTCGAAGGTCTTAATGAGGTTTTAACCCAGGACATGAAAGAAGAGCGGAGCAGGAGAGGTCTTTCTTCATTTTACTGTTACATAACATGTCACAAAAACATCACAGATATAAACTTTTATAAATGGTTTGCAAGCAACAGCTTGAAATAGCGAACCATGGATGGTACTACGCTGAAATTCAGTGTAGCATTGCACCAAAGTCTTACTGCATGTAGAACAGTTCTCCACAGCAGACAAAGTTGCCGAGCCCCAGGATTCGAACCCCAGACCACCTGATTTGAGGCCAAACGCTCTAACCACTGCGCTTTCCTGCACCACTTTCGGGGAGAATATTCAACCAGAGATATGATTTAGTGAGAATATACAGGATAGAGTTATCTCCCTTGTTGATACAACCATCTTCAAAGCAATGTAAGGGAGGTAATTAGTTTTCCTACATACATAATTTTCCACAACTCAATACATGTACTTTCGGGCAGAGAAAGTTTACTAAAACTGGAAAGCATCAGAATAAAATTCCATGATATATTAAGAATCGGACTTTGATTTAAATATTTTGCAGCTCAATTACTGTGTTGGTGTGATGAACTTGCAAAAGTGTGACTTTGATTCTCCACAACCCATGACATTAGCTGAATCTTTCAATTCTCTTCCCAGCGAAGATACCTCCTTCAAATTTTCAATTGGAAACAATTTGTTATAATTCGAGCACTTCTTGACAAGATATAAAGAACCCTGATTGGTTGCATAAGAAGTTAGTTGTGCAATCAGCGATGCCGTTGTAAAGATTACATTTGCCAGCGACAGAGTCGTAATGTTATTTTTCGAAACAGAAACGTTTTTTTGCAAGCAACAGCTTGAAATAACGAACCATGGGCATGGATGGTACTACGCTGAAATTCAGTGTAGCATTGCACCAAAAAACAGTAGACGTTTTCTTGTTTCTGTGTTTTCTCCGATTAAGAATTTAATTTTGTGAAAAATGCTGATCGATATATAAAAAAGACCAAATCAGAAACGAAAACTAAAATAGTTTACAGAGACATACTGGTATGCTAAATTAGATAAATCCTTTACAGTCAAACGCAAAGATCTTTGAAATGAAGGGTTCGGGGGAAAAACCCACAGAATTTTACTTTTGAGTAAATCACATTTTAAAGTTTGACACTCCAGACCAAATCTGGATTGGGCTTTTCTTTGGAACAATAATCATCATGACATTGACCTATAACTTGTTTGGGGACGGGTTAGTGCGTTCGGCTTTGGATCAAGAGGTCTGTGGTTTGAATCCTGCCAGGGGCATGGCAACTACGTCTGCAGTCAAGAACTGTTCTACACGCAGAAAGGTTTGGGTGCAATGCTACACTGAATTTCAGTGCAGTTCCACCCATGGTTCGCTATTTCCAGCCGATGCTCGCAGGTTTTACTGCCATACATACTATGAAACACAACATACATCATTTTCTACCAAATTCCCCTGCCTGTCTTGATCACAGGCTAATTTAAGCCTTGTTGTATTTCGTTGACTTTTCTGCACCTGAACTTCATTGAAAACTGTTGCTACATAAGCACAGAAAAGTTAAGAAATGTAGCAAGACTTGAATAAGCCAATGATGGAGACTCAGACTGGCGCGAGTTTTATTTACGGGGAGTTGTTTTTGTATGGACTCTTCACCCAATGAATGATTGCACTTTATGAAACCTCAGTCACAAAAGTAAAGGTAGATGATTTTGGATAACACCACTTTCAAGACTATTTCACGTACAACACGGCTGCTAGTAATATTGCAAGGAGAAAGCTTGCAACACTATTTTGGCTATACATTGAGGTGAAAACCTGCGAGCATTGGTTTGAACTAGCGAATCATGGGTGGTACTGCACTGAAATTCAGTGCATCATTTCAACCAAACATTACTACATGTAGAACTACACCAAACAAAGTTGGTTGGATTCGAACCATGGACCTTTTGATCCGAAGCAAAACATGTTAACTACTTTACTATCCCGCCACCCTCCAACTCCCCTGGGCAAGGCATAACTCTTGCCGTCTCCATTAAGCCTTGCTGTATTTCCAATCAAAGCAAACTATGCTTTTCACATGCAGCGATCCACTATCTTAGCACAGAAAACCTAGGGGTAATACTGCAAGGCTTAAATCAGCCAGTAATGAAGTTTGGGGGACAAAGCCAAAAGCTCAATATGCTCTACAGAGGCATCAAGGTTGAGGAAAAAAATCCATGGTGAATCAAGTTAGGGTTTGACACCGCTTTCAAGAGTACCGCATTTCCTCTAATAAGCGCCCAGGCGCTTATATTTATAGTACCCCTGGACCCCCGGGCGCTTATTAGAGACCCGGCGCTTATTTCTTTAATAGATTATTTAAGTCTAGTAAGGAAGCATAATCTAGTGGTTTAGACCCGGCGCTTACTAGAGACCAGGCGCTTACTAGAGACCAGGCGCTTATTAGAGACCCGGCGCTTATTGGGGGCACTTATTTTCTCAACGACCCTTGATCCCTCGGCGGTTATTAGAGACCCGGCACTTATTGGGGGCACTTATTTTCTCAACGACCCTTGATCCCTCGGCGGTTATTAGAGACCCGGCACTTATTGGGGGCACTTATTTTCTCAACTACCCTTGATCCCTCGGCGGTTATTAGAGACCCGGCGCTTATTGGGGGCACTTATTTTCTCAACGACCCTTGATCCCTCGGCGGTTATTAGAGACCCGGCACTTATTGGGGGCACTTATTTTCTCAACTACCCTTGATCCCGCGGCGGTTATTAGAGACCCGGCACTTATTGGGGGCACTTATTTTCTCAACTACCCTTGACCCCCCCGGCGGTTATTGGAGACCCAGCGCTTATTAAAGGAAATACGGTATTTCACATTCTGGTGTATCACAGGTGTAAGTCTTATTGCAGGGAGAAAGCCAGCAACACTATGGCTATGTATTATGGTGAAAACCTGCGAGCATCGGCTGGAATTAGCCAACCATGGGTGGTACTGTACTGAAATTCAGCTAAGTATTGAAATTAAACCTTACTGCATGTAGAGCTGTTCTCTACAGCAGACAAAGTTGCCCGACAAGATTCGAATCCCGAACCTCTTGATAAGAATCTGACACTACTAACCATTGCACTATCACACTGCAAATGCTGTCTCGATCTTTATTAAGAACAGGCATCATTTGGTTCATTTTGATATAATTATTTTATTCACTAAAGTACAAGTGAATGAAGACAAAAATATTGCTGAATCTTATAACAGCACCCTTTTCTGACCGTTCGTCTTCAATGTTTTTTTTAATACAGATGAATATAAGACAATGTGCGAAAAATCATGTCAACAAATAAATAAATTTTATATTACAAATTTTTTTAAAAAATCAAGCTTAATTGTAGACCTGGTTAGTAATATTGCAGGGGGAAAGCCTACAAAGCCACAGTGAAAATGAATAGCTATGAAACCTTTGATCAAGCTAAAGCAACAAACAAACCATGGGTGTATTGCATTAAATTCCTGCTTAAATATAGAGAAGTGAAATACAGAGAGTCCTTACAAACCCCTCATAAAAGGTTTCATTGATAATGTCTGCCATGCCCATATTTGAGAGAGAGGGAGGGGGGTGAAGTGTTGTTAGTGTGAGCCCCAAATACAAAACTTTAATCCCCTAGATGCAAGGTAGCTTTTGGGATGTTGCATTTTGGGGGGGAAAGTTGAAAATGTGAAAACCGTACAGACGATGCTCATGCCCATCAGGCCTGAGCTAAATATATATGAAAAGTTTATGGACAACAGCTCATACCATAAGATCTAAATTCAGCTTTTTGTGATAATTTATGTGTCAATTGAAACTGTCTCTTTATTAATGAATGGCAATCTCATTAAAATCAAATCATTGCTTTCTTGATTTGGGTTCTGCTCCACAGAGGTCATCTCTCATGACCTTTCACTTCAGCCAATCAGCTACAAGGAAGTGGTTGGATCGATTCAAAATAAAAGAGAGGTTTTGATTGGTTGAACTTCGGAAGAAGAAAAACAAACAAGAGTCATCAGAAGATGACATATCCTACCGGTTCCACAAAATTTATAAAACACATCCTGTCTCTGACAAAGTCCAAATTCAACAAGTTTCTATGGAAATGATAAAAAAATAAAATTTTCAGAAATCTGACAATATCAAAAGGCACCACTTCAGTTAGTGGGTAAAAACATGCAAAGTTTCAGGAAGATATGATGAACGGTTTTGGAGCTGTGCACCGGAAACGAACCTGTCTCTGAACAAAGTCCAACTTCAACATGTTTCTATGGAAATGACCAAAAATTAAATTTTCAGAAATCTGAAAATATCAAAAGGCACCACTTCAGTTGGTGGGTAATACACATGGAAAGTTTCAGAAAGATATCATGAACGGTTTTCGAGTTCTGCTCCGGAAACGAAATGATTACGGACGGACGGACAGACGGACGGGGTGATGACTATATCCCACGGTATTACATACCGGTGGGATAACAAGGTGAGATGATGTTACCCTGCCGAGCACCACTCAGGTCAGATCAACAAAGCAGCAAGGTACCAGTGTTACATTCAACTTGAATTTTATTGAGAATTTTATTAGATTGCTATGATAAGTTTCCTCCATTTAGTAACATTTATCACAACCAACCAGTGATTCTGGCTGGCATACAAGAAATTTAAATCTTTTAAACGCAATTTATAGAGTTGTGAATAGCATATCAGAATACAAAACTAAAAACAGAACACTTTATATATTGCACTGCACAAATTATAAATAAATAGATTATAGAACAGCAAAATTCACTAATATTCAAAAGGTTCATATTGTATATATCATTCATTTGCAGGTTCAATTGATTAAATGTATACATTGTAAGTCATTGTGAGTAAAACTGATGGTTATTACTACATACACAAATCCAGAAAGGGGGTGAAGATATTGAAAAGGGGGGCAGGGATCATTTTGCACATCGGTTGAAAAAATGGGCCATTTAAAATTTTAATTTTAATATTGTTACAAAGGGTGCATTCCAAAAATATAAAGCCTTAAAATGGATCATCGTCAAATGTGTCTTTCCAAATAAAATACTACGAAACACAATGGATGCTTCCTTAAAACGTTTCATGTTTTGGTTTTCACCCTATCAAAGAACGAAAGATGCATTGTTCATTTTGCTCCATCAGGGTATTGTCAACTTCCAAACGCAAGGCATAACTCTTGCCAGTCTGCATTACTGGCTGATTTAAGCCTTGCTGTATTTCCCTCGCTTTGTGCCTAGATAGTGAATTGTTGCACCAGAAACGATAGTGGGCCTGGATTTTTAAGCACAGATTTCTTAAAGGTACATCCATTGTGTTGTTGGGGGTCAAATATTCCAAACGTTATAAATGATGTTACCTTATCGAGAAGTACCAACTGTTACCGAAAACTACCATTTTAATGATAGTCGACTTAGTATATTGACGATATGAAGGTAAAATAGTGATTACTGATCAAAAACGGGACAATGCACCGCGTGTGGCACGCGCCAGTGATATAACGTAATTTTGGAATCTTATTTAAAACAGACAAAATAACAACTTTTGGTTGATAATGTTGAATAGGTCATATAACTACTGTACATGTAAATGTAACGTGCAGTTTCGGTTTCTGCACATACAAAATGATGTTACTCGATTTTCATTGGAAACTAGTAATTATGGTACATTAGGCGATTGGAGAAGAACATGCAAGCTGACTGAATTTGTTTGTATTGTAAATAGTTAGTATGGTGACTTTGGGCGTATTGAAGCCAAATATTTTTTTATGAAACACAAAGGATGCACCTTTAAGGAAATACTGCAAGGCCTAAATCAGCCAGTAATCGAGACTGGCAAGAGTTAAGCCTTGCATTGGGAAGTTGGGTATTGTAACCTCATGTCTACTACAATACCGGTACCCTGATTATGTCATCAGATTTTGCCTTGTGAAGTCAAAGTAAATTGAATAATATTAGAAATAAATTAGGAATATGCATTTTTACTTTCAACTCTTGTACTCTATAAATGAGTGAATGAGTGAGTTATTTAGCTACATTTGTGTTCGCGAGTCCCGAAGTTTAACGACTTCACTTTTCCATACGTATTCTCTGTTTCTGTATTCTCGATCTTAATGTATAATGATATTTATTGTTCATTTTTTATTTCATAACTTAGATACAATTGTAAATTCAAAACAAACATGTTGAAACTATCAAATTCACAGTGTTTTAGATTAAGGGCAACTTCGGACTGCAACATTGACAAATTATAAAGAATATGAAAATGAGTTCATAGCCGATTTTTAAATGAAGTTGTTTTGCTTTAGGAACGTTTGAACGAATTGGAATAAAATTAGTTTGATCAATAACTGAAAGAATGGCTTATATATAAATGAACAAATTCTATTTGACATTCAAACAACTTGAACACATTATTTACAATAAATATACGGAATCTAATCAGTTTGTTATTTGCGTATTACTTAACACCACTTGGGCAATATTGCAGCCATTAGCGACGACTCTATAAAGAGGTTACGATGATTTACATGATGATGTGCATGATATAAAATAAAACAGGTGACTTCATTTATCCACAACACACGGTAAAATTATTACTTGAAAATACTTTTTAAATAGATAAATAGCACTAGATATACTAGAAAACAAATGTATAGTTTTCACACCTCAAATGATTAAAAAGATCACTTCGACCCATATTGTAGCCTTATTGTCATTTCATCTTTCACACAAATAAATCATCATATCTTATAGTTACAAAAAGGAGACATGATCAACATCCCCCGCCATACTTGTAATCATAAAAACATAAAAATATAATTGACACCTTCTCATTTTTCAAATTCCATCAAACCCTTAAGCTACACACCTAGTTTCGGTTGTTCTATCTTAAACAGTTTCTGGGATAGCTTACCCCTTTGCAGTTACAATGAACAGAGTAAAAAAAACAGAATAAGGGAAATAACTCCAGAAATTTGGTTCGCCCTCTTCTTAACTTAAAATTCTATCTAAGTAGTAATGCCATCAAGCTACAAACCCAATTTTGTTAACCTATCTTAAATGGTTTCTAAAAAAAAAATTTCACTTTATCTTGGATGGAACCCAAGCCTACATCACCCGTCCACTTCACGGCACTTAAAATCGACCTTGTTCAGAGGAATAAAATTTGCAAAATTTTGCACCAACCGGGATACGAACAGGTTCTGTAGATTCCTCTCCACAAGGTCTGAGAACACCCCGTATAGGCGCATGTTCCGAACCAGTTTAGCACAGCCAAAGCCCAGTTAAATAGCAGACCAATGACAACGTAGTTTTTAAACGGTCACTGTTTTGAAAGCATTCGGAACAGACCAAAGGATAGCTGTTTGGAGTTATCTGCCCCTAGCTTCTCGCACCAAAAGCATTTGTTGGGCTTCTTTTGATTGGCTACAAATAGTAAAATACCCTGCTCTCTTCGGAAAATCACGTTAAACATGAGTGTACATGATTCAGTGAGGCCATGAGAATCGTTTTTGTCATTCGAAACAACTAAATGGCCGCCATGAAATTTTTGCTTTATATGCAACAATGTTATTACCACTACAGATAATTGGTTTGTGTAATAAGATGTTTTACCCTCTAAAGTAAATTTAAATGACATAAACTATCATTATAAATGGGAAATTTGAAAAAATAAATTTTGCAAAAAAACGTGCTACTGCCCCTTTAAAATCAATTTTCTGAGGAATAAACATTACAAAATATTGCCTAAGTCTGATTAAAAATCGACCTTGTTCAAAGGAATAAAACTTGCAAAATAATACATAATACATATATAGGCACGTGTTCTGTACCAGTTTAGTGCAGACAAACCCCAGTCATATAACCAATCATATCATGGTTTTTAATAGTCACCATTTTGAAAGCATTCAAAATTGTTTTTGTACATGTTCCTCATGTTACGGAAACCGAGTTACTCGACCTTGCTTCTTGTGCAGAAAGCTTTTGTATCTGTATTATTAATAATAATATCTGTGATTGGCTACCTGAATAGCATCAGAAAATGCGAGTCTATGGGCTGTTATCAGACGGTTTGACGAGGAAACCTATGATCGTATTCCAGTAGATGCACTATTTTGCAAATTTTATTCCACTGAAATTGGTCGATTTTAATCAGACTGAAAATATTGCCATGTTTCCAGGATACGAACTCGTTTGGTGGTTTCTTTCCCACAGGGTCTAATGATTCTACAGAACACCATTAAAACCTAGTCATTAGTGAACCAATCACCAACTTCCCAATGCAAGGCATAACTCTTGCCAGTCTCCATTACTGGCTGATTTAGGCCTTGCAGTATTTCCTTAGGAAATCTGTGTTTAGAAATCCAGGCCCGCTATGCATTTCCAGTGCAGCGATTTACTGCCTTGACACAAGAAAGCTAGGGAAATACCGCAAGGGTTAAATCAGCCAGTAGGCCTAATGCAGACTGGCAAGAGTTATGCCTTGCGTTTGGAAGTTGACCAATCACATACCAGCTTTTAAGCTGATTCTGAATGAATTATGAATCTTCAGTTGAATGCATCATAAATCATTATTTAATCATAAATCTTGGTGAATCATTAGTTAGAGACACAGATAAAAGGCTCTTGGGAGTTACTTGCCCTAGTTACTCATGCCAAAGGCTTTTGTTAGAAGTCTTGTGATTGGCTGATTTAAATCTCTATTATCTCAAACTTAGATCTCTATATTGATTAAATTGCATAAAGTACGCAACAAATTCAAATCATTGTGAAACTTTCACAATTCAGACGAAAAAGAATAGTTCAAGACATGTCGTAGTTCGTCGTCAATTTCAGGATGCCAGATGTCAATCATCAGAACCGCTCTCATTCCATCTTCTCTCGATCCTCGATGCTCCACAGAGTGAGAGAAGGAATCATCAAATATTAGCACTCTTCCTTCTTCGTAAGCTCTCTCTTCGCTATTGACTTCCAGGAAACAGCCATCAGGAACCAGAAGACCTAAAACAAGAACACCGTAAATCGTTGAAAATCGAGGATTATGTGAATTTTATCCTCATGACATGCACTTCATTTTATATTCATAATTTAAAACATAGTGCAATGATGATTTTTAAAAATTGCTTTTGACTTCAGAAAAATATTCGCTTGCCTCAAGTTAAACGCGGGGTCAAATCGGTGCTTGAAATAAATAATGGCTGGGCTATTATTCAAGTGTATGCAGTATTATATATGTACTTCGTTATAACCACAGATATAGAACTTTGACAGTTATTATCTCTGGGTCCTATTATATCAATGTGTTCTTAAAAGGAGGGTTCTATCGGGGTATTTTTTGCGGAAACGAAATTCGAGAGGATATCCGCGTTTACTCAAATATGCTACTAATAAATGATTAAAACACAGTCAAGTTAAAATATATTAATAAAGGTAATATTTTGATGAATTTATATTTCACAACTTAATAAAGACAAGCGTACATTTGTTGAAAAATAAAAACAATGAGAACTGACGCCATTCATCGGCGCTGAGAGTGGGGAAAAGTTTGCTACGGGATAACAGCAAATTGTTTATTAGTTTTATGACACGCTATGTGTTACTATGTGAACTTTCTATCAGTGTATATCTTTTATCGTTAAAATATTGTAAAATGAGGTAAAATATATAGTGTTTTCATTTCACGTAATGCACAAAATCCAATATGGCGGATTTTGCCCCAAACAAAAACAAAATTCAAGAGAATTTTACTGTTTACACATATACATTATTAATACATGCTTAAAACACAGTCAAATTGAAACATACTTATGAAGGTAATATTTTGATGACGTTATATTTCACAAATTGGTAAAGGCAAGTGCACACTTGTTGAAAAATTAAAACGATGAGAACTGAAGCCATTCATTGTCAATGCGAGTGGGGCTAACTTTGCTACGGTCTAACAGCATATTATTTAATAGTTTTATTATGTGTTTTCTGTTACTATGTGAATTTTCTATCATTGTATATGTTTTATTTTTTAGAAAGTGTAATATTGGGTTAAATATAGCGGGTTTTCATTTCACGTAATGCCAAGAATCCAATATGATGGATGCTGCCGATAGATCGGTGAAAGATCTTTCCCTTTAAGTTAAAATTTTGATTACCTGGACGTTTCACCTCCGACTGTCACTAGACTAGTACTTATGGTGAATTATCTATGATATCATCTTTTCATATGAGTTGAAACAATTTACCAAAGGCACAAACAAAACATGATTAACACACCTATGTGACATCGCAACCGCATATTAGTTGGTCCATAATGGGGCGTTATTTGTGTTCCTGGAACAATCACAGAAAATGCAACATTTCCAAACAGATTATTTTTCATCGAAGAATGCGACATCTTCTTCACAATATCCCATGTTTTTTTACACTGAGCTATTGCCTTTGTTTCTCTCCCCTGATCCATCAGATGACAAATCGACCATATTCCGTTTGGAGTTGAATTAACTTTCCACAGAGATTTCACATTTTCTTCAGTATCAGATTTCTTCATTAACTCGAACAACTCACTTCTGATTGGAATCAGGTCGGAATCTTTTAACTGTAAGCTACAAAACTCTTCAGAATCATCCAAATTCCACCAAGGCTTAGCAGAAAGTCCTGACATTCTGAACACGGTGGGACTTTGATCTATCTCTTCAACATGTTTTTGTCTTTTATGTAAACTATTCTCAAGATCCAGATGAAGTCTATGAAGCTTGTTGTTTTGGTTTTTATTTTTTCCTGGGTACATGTGGTAGGAAAGTCTTGTTCGAGCTCTTGTTAGAATTTCTTTATATGTTCTGCATCTCACACATGTTGCAGATTGACACTTTTCAAAATTGATGTCCTCTGAATTGTTTTCCTTGACATTATGATCCTGAATTTCTGAAAATCTTTGACGAAAATAGAATTTTGAAAGTAGAAAAAATACACAAGTGATGACCAAAACCCAGACGTTTTCGCAAGCAGTCTCATATATCCAAAGCAACATAGTTACATGGAGTCTTCATAAAATAAAATGTACGAAAAATCCAATCAGTGGCTCACTACTGTACAGTTGCGCGAAAACTGGGGTATTCTTTAGTAGGAGGGTCAACTCTGCGTAATTACGCCAACAATATGTCATTCTGGCGATACATCATTGATAAAAAATAATAAGTTGGACCGAAATGTTAATTAATTTACTTATTTCAAAAGCAATATTTCAATAAAATTGTAAAATTAAAACATCAAGTGTATTTTTTTGGATCGGTTTTTCACAACCGGATGTTAGAAAGGGAGGTAACTCTGTTGAAAATATGAAAACATGGAAAGTGAAAATTCCGAAAAATGATTAGAATTATGTTAACTTAATCAAAAGCTTAGGGGAGTTGGTGACTTATGAATAATGACGCCTTAAATAACCAAAACAGAATCATTGTTTAGTAGAAGCATATCCTAACTATTGAAGAAATACATCTGTCAAAATATCTGTTTTAGTAGTACATATTGAGCCTACGTGGATATTTTGTTTCTAATTGTTTTAATTAAGTTAACATAAAAATAATACCAATCGCTATAGAAATAGTTCACCTACAATCTGGGGTCAAGAGTTTCCCCCCACACTGGGATTTACATGTTAATTAATCATTGCAAGAATATTTTTTTTTATAATTTAAGTGTCAAATTGTTGTAAAATTTAATAAACGTCTTTGAAAGTATGTTAGCTGTGCATCTGTAATTTCGTTTATCTTTATGTTGATCAATCATCAAATGACATCCGACTACAGAACGTATATACAAGTTCATGTACCAATGTCCCATTGGCCGCCGTATGATGTATATGCTTTGTTTATATGAAGACATATGGCACTCAAGGAAACTAACATGAAGATTATGTGTATGTAGCTGAAGTGATTTTCAATCTTTTGGTATACATTGTATAACCATTTTACATACAGTTTAATTATAAAAAAATAGAGCCATGTGCTCTGTAGCTCATCAGGAATTCATTGATTTATTATCAAGGTTTAATATCTAGGCAATCTAAATAAATTTAGATCGACTGTCCTATATTATGGTAATACAACACGGTATAACCTAATATATAAAACATGTTGATCTAAATTTATTTAGAATGAATATCTAAGTTAACTCAAGTAATACATTGTACATTGTTAACAAGCAAAAAATAGTTTTTTGAATTGTGACCCATATGACTCTAGCATGAGGTCACAGGGTCACCAAATCAACAATTTAGAATCATTATTAGCCAAGGAGTGGTAGAAAACAACACCAGTCATTTCATTTGCTCTGAAATATAAACAAACGTTTTCAAAAAAAATAAAAGCAAAATATAACCCCATGCAATAATCAAGAATGTTGAGAAACAACATCACCTAAGATTAACAGAGAAATATCAGGTTACCACTGAGGGTTCAGACCGTGTACCTGGTGCCTGGCTCAGGTTACAAAAGCTCAACACTATCATTGCTATATAAGAGAGGCACAGGAAAGGGCTTTAGGTCATGGTTTGTGAAATCCTTATATGAGGCAACAGGGTCACCGAATCTACATTTTAGAATCCCCATTGGCTAAATATTCTGTACACAACATTTCAGTTTTATGGTAATTTCATCTTGGAGAAGAAGATGAAAACAGTTTCAAGTCCATGGCCTGTGAGGCCCTTATTTGGTGCCACAGGGTCACCAATTTGGAATACCTTTTGGCCAAAGAATCTGCACGCAATATTACAACCTTCTAGCTCTTTTTGTTCTTGAGAAGAAGATGAAAATAGTTTTTTTCGCTCATGGCATGTGAGGCCCTTATTTGGGGCTGCAGGGTCACCAACTGTACAATTTAGAATCCTCATTGGCTAAAGAGTCTGTACACAATATTACAGCATTCTACGTCTTTTTATTCTTGAAGAGAATACGAAAATAGGTTTTTAGGTTATGGCCTGTGAGGCCCTTATTTGGGGCCACAGGGTCACCAAATCGACAATTTAGAATCTCCATTGTCTAAAGTGTCTGTACACAATATTACAGCCTTCTAGGTCTTTTTGAACTTCTCCGATGATCTCGGCAGGTCGGTAGAACTAAATCCAAAGCTTGTATGGTTTTCTGATTGACCCAGTAAATTTATTTGGTTTCATAATAACACCTGTCATTAAACTGTGTTGGATCTTTTAACATTTTAGTTGCCGTGAGTTGCTGGTCAGCAGAAGAATTTAGCCGAGTGATCAAAGCTTTATTGCTTTTCAACGATCCAGTAAATTCATAACATTTCCCAGAACATTTCTCTTTAATCTGTGATCTATTAACCCTTTACCTGCCTGTCCAGGAACATTCAAGGATACCCTACGAGTCTGTGATAGCAAGTGTTTAACTTCTAATTATTCTTCTAATTAATGAGATTGTGTAATGAAATTGTTTCTGTGGCATGTATTCGTTTAGTACCTTCAGCTTTGTATTTAAGTCTTGGCCCTAGAAAGCAAAATTTTTAGCTACAAATATTGTATTTATTCACGTTCCCTCATGCGATATTTTTGAAGAAGTCTTTGTGACATCAGTTCTGTATATTGCAAAGTCTCCATATTTTGTGAATCAACACTGATTTTGTTTATGCGTCATCATCCCTCACAGACCTTTCCTCATACTGAGATCATGGAGCTTGTGAGATCAAATTCTTGCAACTGCTCGATTGCTGGTTCACTATTTACTAATATTTTTCTCATTCTGCGACAATTTTTACAATATAAACAAGTTTTTATTCTTATAATTAAAGATTCATTTTGTGAATAAAATTCAACAATTACATAATAATCTTACTGAGTAAGGGAGTAAGTAGCATTAATAGGTTTAAAGGGACAGTAGCATGTTTTTTTCGCTCAAATAAGTCGATGAAATGTATTTGAAAAATAATGTCACCAATAGTAAAAGACCATTCTCTCTTCGGAAAATCAATTTAAAAATGATTGTACGATTGTTCGATAATGCCATGGTAATCGTTTTTGTAATGCGAAATGATTAAATTGTGTTCACAATAAAATGGCCGCCATGCAATTTCTGCTTTATACGCAACACAGTTATTACCAATACGGATAATTGGTTTGTGTAATAAGATGTTTTACCCTCTAAAGTTAATATAAATGACATAAACTATCAATATAAATAGGAAATTTGAAAAAATATAATTTGAAAAAAACGTGCTACTGCCCCTTTAACATGTAGGTTTATATATTAACTATTTAGATTCCCGCATCTTGAAGGTGTGATAATTTTATGAATGGGGTCGGAGTACAATTTGTATTTTACAGTCTAATCTATAAGGTCGTGAACTTGAGTCTAGTTTTTCGATTTTTAGGCATTAAAATGATCTTGGCTAAGAAAAATAATAACCAACTCGGTGCTCGAAATTACGAATTATTTTCCCTCGTGAATTATTATGTCAAACTCCAAGCTAAAGCTCGGTGTTTATCAACATAATTAACACGGGGCAGATAAACCGTGTAATTCCTCCCAACTCTTCAATTATTCTTATATATAACAGAATTCAAAGAATTTAGAAAGTCTATTTGAGAATCAGTTGGAACGTACATGTACATTCACCTTTAGAAGTTTCCTTCTGACACTGCTGCAGTTATTTTTCGTGCCCAAGATGATTTTTAAAAAAACAAAACCAATCAACTCTCCAAAAAGTTTGGTAACATCACTGTATGTCATCTGGACGGTGTTGCAATTGTGGAGCGAAAATCAATATACGACTTTGGAAAACAGCATGTAAGCAATGATGTCTTATGGGAATGCATTGAAAATGACCAGTCTTGAACATTTCAGAACTATATCCTGCCCAACTTGTTTTAAGTTATGTAAAACATCTGGAAGCATCAGTTCTGTCATGGAACCCCAATCTAAGCTCTCACAAAGAGATCACAATTGTCGGGGAAATATCTTATTCGCCATTCTCTACCAACAGAGGTTACTCCCTTCAGATCCTAACCTCTGTTCTAGAAGGCCAATGGTCAATGGTGATTTTGAAATCATTTGCGTGGAAGAGACTTTCTCATTCCCTGTTTGAAAGTCACACTAGCAGCAGACTGAATTTATTTCAAGGTCACACATGCCAAACGTTCATAATGACGTTATTTTATCGAGAAGTACTGATTGTTGCCGAAAATTAACATTTTTATGTTGGTCGACTCAGTATTGTGACGATATAATTGTAAAAGTAGTGATTTCTGATCGAAAGATGGACAATGCACCGCGACTGACTGTATCTAACAGTCAAACATAATTTTGGAAACTTATTTGCAACAGATAAAAAGACAAATTTGGGTTGCTAATGTTAAAAAAGTCATATTACTACCTAGCATGTAAATCGGATGTGTAGTTTCGGTTACTGCACATGTATAATGATTTTTCTCCATTTTAATTGGAAACTCGTAACTAAATAAAACAAATGTGAAACACAATGGATGCACCTGTAACAAAATAACCCAAAATATTTAAGTAAGAGTGTCTATTTATAAAAGAAAAAGCAACCATGCACTTACATACTGGAACTATAAACCATACAGTGATTTATGTTGGAAGTACTATCAACCAACTGTATTGGCGGCTATCAAACTGTATGGTAGTGGCACATAGGTGGGTGACATTTTGCTCTCGTGTCCAAAAATTAATGCTCTATATTAACTATGTTAAAGTCCATATGTAGGTTTAATGATCATATATTTCATATATAATCAGGTTGTATCCACAAAGTACATACGATGAGAGCATTTCGACATTATATGTGGTGCGCTTAGCGGAGGAGCAAGATCGACAATGCGTTTTTGATATGAGAACGATTTCAGAGGGTCATGATTGAATATCGCAGTGAATTCTTGTGTATAAGTATAAGAAGAAGTATTTTGCAAAGTTGTGTGCGTGAATTATACTCACACAAATAGAAAACGAGCAAACCCGTGTCAACATAGCTATAAACCAATGAACGAGCGTACAGCGAACTATATCCGGTTTGCACTGTATGGGATTGTACACCGTGAGTATAGTAAATGACCATTGAAACTATAGGTAATCTCCACCCGTATACGAATGTTAGGTATCTTTAGTTCTTACTGCAACTGAGTTTTAAAATGTACAGTAAAATGTTACATATACATGCCAGATGTGCGTCTACTGCAGTGACTGTTGAACTCGAGAACGATTCTGAGATATTCTGCAAACTGAAAATAATAAGAGAACTACCAACAACAACAAAATCAGAATCTCTGTGCATTCAGTATTTCGGCCATGTGGCCAGAGTACAATTGAATGTGAACACGTCACACATAAACACGTCACATGACAGAAATGTTCATTATCATTTTTTAAATGCAAATACATGTTTCACATAGATTGCAACGGATTTTATAAATTCAATTTGTGATGAACTAAGAAGAGCACACACATTTCTATGGTTTACATTACCCAAATACTTATTTCTGAGGTTTGCATATCGTTCACATACAAACAACACATGATATTCATCTTCAATTATTCCCAGATTACAATTTGTACAAACAACAAGGTTTTCATCAACACATTTGTTTTGTCTAAACAAGTTACTTTAAAGGAGTGTAAGGCGATGCGTAATTTACAAAAAGAGCGTATTAAAGTTTAATCACTATGTGCTGTAATATACAATTCAGGCTGCAACAATGATTTAAAATATGAATAATGTTTCATAAAATTGGATGTACATAGCGAGTCGTGCCAAATTTGGAGATAAATATATTTAACTCTCTGCGTGAACTCCATTATAAACAATATTAAGTTGCCAACATCTTCTGCCATCCAGACATATGAAAAACCGGTTATGAATAGTAAGTGACGGACATCACTGTTAGTGACCCCAGTTTGTCTCTGCTTCTAAAGATAGCTACAGCAGCGCCGCTGACGGGTGTTGCGGTGCCTGACATCAGACACCCATGTATGTTTATTATTATCATCAAGTTGTTTGAGAAGCAGATAGGATTGATGTGCGTAACGTTGTGGCTCCATTCTTAATAGTTTAAACCAATACTTTATAACCCGAACTTGTGTAGATACATGCACCGAATATCTACCACACTCGCCCAGAATTGCCTTATTTGATGCATATTTACCAACATTTAGATATAATTTAAAATAATGCTCAATGTAGTGCTACGTAGCAAGGCGAGCAAACTTCGAGGAATCGCATAGTGTTGTTCAGGAGAGAATGCGCTACATTGATCGCTACCTTGAGCGATCAATGAGCGATTATAAGCGTTCGCAGTTATGGAACGGAGCCCTGGGCGATTGAGCGATTACTTTGAAACCTCTCTTGTGAACATGGCCCTTGTTTTTTCTTGATTCTAACTCCAGGTATTTTACAGAACATGTAGTGTTCTATGTAACATTAACCGATCAAGTATGACCAATTGGACAAGTGACATGGGCATAGAAGAGTTTTGAGCTAATGACATCATAAAAAATGGCATCTATTTTCCCCTTTACACGCTTATTTCCGGTAAAATATTGAGGAGCTAATATGAACATTTCCTTGTTATGGAATTCTCTACTAAAAGAATATATAAATTATAAAACATTAAAAAATTCCATGTATACAAAATTGACACTTCTTTGTGGCAACCTTTGTACATGTTGAGTAAAGCTAAAATATTAAACAGTTTTTATGCTTGATATTGTAAACAAGTTTTCCTGAAGTATATCCCGATGTATATTCGGGAGATTACCGTTTTTCTGTAAATGAACTTAACAAATATTAAACTTTACAACAAATAGTTGAAAAATAGTGAAAACAATTTTTTTTTAAAAATACCACCAAAGTGATGAATAAATAATGTTTGCTGAAAGTGCATATTACTTTAATTTCAAACTTTATGAAACAACAGTTACACTAGAGTAGATACTAGATATCTAGATTTGAGTTAAAATGAGGCTTACAGTGAATAAGTTTCAGAAATGAACCCTAAATGGGCCTCTTCGCGCACTGCACTACTGTCATTCGGATGATTATGTGTAAACGAAATTATTGAAGTTTATTTGCTTTAATCTGGCCTGAATTATGTATTGATGAAGGTCACCGAAAAGTATATCAAATTGTTTGGCCCAAAAACATAATTATTATTAGCTCAAATGGTATCCTAACAACCAATATCCTAACAACATGGCTGCTTTATGTTTACAACCGGAGGTTGTAGATATCCATCCGCGGACACCTGCCAATTTCGATAAAACTCTTAATGTTTGTTTTATATCATGGAATATATTATACATGATTAACATTTATATTTTGAATTATAAATTTAAAAAAATACTTAGATGACATGAATGAAATTATCAATAACATTCGGTTATGTTGAGAACTATTTCGTATATCGCATGTAGAACACGTTCGAGCGGCAACGCCGTGTTTATGAAATGACGACTTCACCTCTCCAGAAATCCAAAAACTCATTGTAACAACACAGAAGGGGAACATGCATACGTGATCAAACTATATTATAGAAATGGATGATCCTAGAATAGAGTGGATCCGAAACAGGGTTTACCAGTCCCTTGATATAAAAGAAGTTGAAGTGTTTGAAGAACTTTTGGAACGCGACGATGGTGAAATTGAACGACAACTTGGGAAGTTCTTGAATGACACACCAGACGAAAATGAAACTTCAGTATTATTCTACAAAATTGTACAAGAAGAAGAGGAAGAAGTTGAAGTCGAATGCGGTATTTATTGATTTATTTTATTCCACTTGACGACTGTGTGAACATGCCTGTAAAGAATAGCCTGATTATGTCGAATATCCAGAATGACATTGAGATTGAGTTGAGATTTTCCGTGGAAACTTTTTGTGAATGGCAGATAATATGTTGTTATATAATATCTGACAACAACCCCCTTCCCCCAACAACAACAACAAAGAAATTAGAATATTTAAGGAATGAATTCGTAAAAATAACTCCAGGGCATTAACCAAAGCACATTTTATTTTTAACAGATATTTTAAATGCTGATTCTTTGCAGGATTGTTTTAATACACTTTTGAATGTTGCTTATAAAGTACTGCAATGCCATTGTCAGTCTAGGATCAATTCACACTGAAAATGATCAAATCATCCATCATAAAGAAATCATAGTGCAAACTGTTATGCATGATACTGCTAAATTAAGTGATTTCCTTATTCCTCATATATAATTTGTAGAACCCGAGATCCCCGATATACAACAAGATGAGGAGGGAGGAGAGGCTGAAGGAGAAACAGCTGCCGGAGAAGAAGCCGAGCCTGTAGTGGAACAAGCACTTCCTGTTTCCACGCCGACCGGTACAGAACGCGAAGAGGAAACGCCGAGCAGAAAAGGTGACATGAGGAGAAAAGTCACATTCGATTAAATTTGATTATCTTATTGATTCAGGATTAGCACTGTCTGCTAGCCCAAAGCAAGAAATGTAATTCAAAGGCCTTTTTTAAGGAAAATACTCTTGCTGATGAAGGCTCCAGCTTTCTCTTTTCTTTCATCAAGTGAACCACCTCTCTGATTTTAAAGGATCTAGACAAACTTTTCATCTAAGGAATTGAGATGTATTGCAAACTTGCAAGAATAATGTAAATGGAAGCTTTACAAATTTTATTTTTGCCAAAAACATATGTATCTTTAATAATTCAATTTTTGAGGAAATATAATAGTGTTGAATACCTATAAAGGGTTTTGGCTACCACTTTTAGAAATTAAAAGCTAAAATGACTAACGCTTGATAAGATAAATTACAACTCGTGTTTTACCCATTAGAATTTTAAATTTTACTATTGCTTCAAAGGGGAATGGCCTATTTGAAATTCTGAAAGTGACTAAAAGCCCTAAAAATGGCCCATTCTCAAAGCTGTCTTTCCCAATCCCTGAGCTTTCTGTTAGGTCAGACATTTTTTTAAATCACATTTTCATAGTAACCATAAGCTAAGTGACATATTTATTAAACTTTTTAGTATGTTTGTTAGTTTCAAATTCTTTATTCGCTATAAAGGCCATAGACCCATGTACTATTCATACACTCTTACTGTGACATTGATTTGATTCTATGTCCAACATTTTGTATCACACAGTGATCATTACAAATAACTGATTTGCAGGCAAGAAGAAGAGGAAAGGCAAAGAGACGCCATCAGAAGAAGTCGAGACTCCAAGGGAACCTGAACCAGAGGTCAAACCCGAAGCTGACCCAGCAACAGAGGAAGGTCAAGGTGAAGATGGTGAGGAGATCGAAGTCGTCAAACGAACGGTGAGGAAAATATTTCAAAAATTTTCTGATAAATTTCAGAATGTTCAGGGATTAAAAAATCTGTAAGTCCGAGGTCAATGACGTACCAAATTACTTTTGACTTGACCTAAACTTCACCAAAAAGTCAAAAACTCTCTTTTTGAAAACAATTTACTGCAAAAGTGGCAGGACTTCCATACCTGACTCTGTGACTTGGCGGAAACAGCTGCTGTAATTCCATTACTCATTGACAATGAAAATATTTTTCAACCCCTGAGTATTTCGGGATCACCTGTCTGCTAGTGGTCAGCGATTGATTATCCCTTTTGTAAATGACCAGTGTTTCTTTTATGAATGGTTTGGCATTAATCAACAAATTCAGAGTAAAAAGTCCAAGCTCGTGAAACATGAAGGCTGTGATAAATTAGGATTTAAACTAAGGCACAATCGTAATAAGAGTATGCTGGGACAAGCTTTATAAAGTTGTACATGTTTTGAAATAACAACTCATTTTGTAAACTATGACTGAAAAAAGGCTTGGAAAGTAACACTCTAAAAAAATTATGACTGAAGATTACTAGATGTATTTGTCCAACTTTCTGAAATCCAAACCAATATTATGATGGACAAATACCAACTTGCACATAATTCATAACTTGTGCCAGTTTCCATAAATAATTTGAGCCTCGCTGCATTTTTTAAACTTTCCTGTGCTAGCATAGTGGCACTCTGCACCTGAACTTCATTGTGTGCTCTGCTACACTTACACAGAAAAGTTTTAAAAATGCAGCAAAGCTTATATTACCAGTGTTTGAAACTGGTGCGAGGAAAGTTGGTATTTGTCAAGCATGATATTACTTTGGATTTCAGAAATTCTCAACTCTGAATCGCCCATGCTTTGCTACTTTGAAATGTTTAATTTATTTCCCTAAAAGAATTACAATAAAATCTGTATAACTGTGTGTAAAAAAGTTATTTTGTTTCACAGAAAATCATTATCCAGAAAGTATGGCGTACATACTTATACATGTGCTACCAACATCTGCCGGAGGAGTTTGCAGACAAGGATTGTGTTTATTTCCTCCGAAACACAGAAGGAATGGTCCCTCTACCGAACACGTTGGATGAAGCAAACGATATGCTGCCCGGATACTTCGAGTTTGGTTTGCTCAATGGTCACTCGCTAGTGATGTTGGAGCAAATTATCACACAGGTGTCTAAACTTTTCTTTGTTTAACCCTAAAGTTGTTTCATTCTATATTACCCCGTGGCAGTATATTTGGACTCCTAGCTCGTTGTTGGGTTTTACTGTAGGTATGGATATAGCGCTTTATAAATGCCCATTATTATTATTATTACTAATTACTAATTAGCACTGCCACATTGACAGGAAGTTCAAATTTGAATGTTGAAAGATTGTTATTGGATCTGTAATTATATTTAGAAAAACAATTCTATTTAGAAATGAAAAACTTAAGAATGAAAATTTGGGAAGAGTGTACATGAGAAAACAGAATGAAATATGCATCGTGTATTTAAAATCAATTTTAACTTTATTTCAGGTATATATGCCGCTGTTATCCTACAACCAACACAAGAATGGAGACAGTCGGTCAGGAGCCAAGACGTCAGATGGACGAGCAACAAGTCGGCAAGACACGACTTTGACACAGTCGGAAGGCGGTGATGACGACAAAGATGATGAAAAGGTCAACGTCGCTGAGTCACGTGCCCATGCTATGTTGCGAGACGAGTTCCTCATTTCAATGCAGAAATTTGCAGCCAGTATTAACAGAACTCTCCAACAGATCGAAGGGGAAGTACGTCTTGATGTTCCGGAGGTGACGCTTCCGGATAACATGGACCAAATCACAAGCAATCCCGAGCTCATGGAACTGATCCAGGAAAAATGCAATGAATGGGCAAAACAGGTCCAGGTTGCTTTGGATTCTCAACTCAAGAAGGTGCCTCAAGGCAAAGGACCTCTTGCCGAAATCGATTTCTGGCGGGAAAGAAATGCCGCGTTGAGCGCTTTGACGGAACAGCTCAAGATGCCGACAGTGCGAAAAATGTTGGAGATATTTCTTCAGGTTGATTTGGATTTTGAAGATCCCCGAACAGGGTTGAACAAGTATTACGTTGAAGCTAAAGACAATGTTAGGTTCCTATCCACGCTCGAAAGACATTTCAAGAACATTGCTCACGGTGCTACGTTCCAGATTGTTATTGAGACGATTCCATCAATGATGAATGCTTTGAGAATGGTTTGGATTATCTCGCGGCATTACAACAAGGATGAACGGATGGTACCGCTGATGGAGAGAATTGCGTGGGAGTTGGCGGAAAGAGTGGCAAAAGTCATCAATATCAGAACACTCTACAGGTTAGTGGCGTGATGAATATTTTGAGAAAAATCGTTGACAAAATTTTCTTTCAATTCCAGAGGTATTGTGTAAAAGAATAGAAATGTCTAGATTATGGACTCACACAATTTATTTTATTTAAATATTTTCTTTATATGAGATTGAAGATATTGTATTGAATATGAAATAATATTAAATAATCATTTTGACTTGTTTGTGAAAAAAACAACCAGTCATTTTCAAATTTTTTACATTACTGTCTTATGTGAGTAGTTGATCAAAAGCTGAATAAAACAGGCATGTTTGCTTTAAACTGGCACTATCTGAACTTAACAAGCAATTGGCTGGTTGCAGGGAATACAATGATAGAAATGAACCTTGAATCTTAATCTGTTAAAAATTGTTTTGTATGGTCGTGAGGGAGGTTAATGTTAATTCATATGTGGCCTACTTTAACCATTCTTAAGCTAAGAAAATTTAGTTGGTGTTTTACTATTGGCAACATTAATTTTAAAATACATTTCATCGACTTATTTGAGCGAAAAAATGTGCTACTGCCCCTTTAACACATCATATTGACAACTTGCCTTTGAACAAAACTAGTTGCAATTACAAAACTTTGCCTATTCTATTTTCAAACACTCAGAACACATTTTCTACATTCAGAAATGGCACAGAGGAAGTGAAGCAGAAGACAGAAGAAGCTAAGAGGATGTTAAATGTGTGGAAGGATTCGTACTTCAAGGTTCGAGACACAATAGAACAGAGTGGACGAGATCAGAGATGGGAGTTTGACAGAAAGAGACTCTTCGAGAGGACAGACTATATGGCAGGCATTTGTCAAGACCTCTACAACGTCGCCCAGGTAAACTTTAGAAACGGTCATATGAATCTTGTCATGGTTTGAAGAGATTAAACAAAATGAAGAAACAGCATCTGCCACCCGTATCTTCCTACGTAAATGATATAAATGTAAGAAGACAAATGCTTTTACTAGCCAGCTGCACTATATAAATTTGCAAAGGGGGAGGGTACACTTATTGAAAAGGCGAGAGGGGTGGGGGGATCACCTTGTTGGTGGTAGGGGGTGACTTCTGAAACCACATCCATATAATCGATTTTGTTCCATTATCAACAGTGTAAGACTCCTTGAGGGTGAGACAATGAACTTGATACAGAACCAAGAGGATTCAATTTCTCCTTTTGAACATTTTTGCGTGTAAATTTGTTCGACCCGTTGATGAACCAACCCCCCTTTTCAATATGCGAATCCACCCTTTGAAAATATCTGCCTATGACTTCAATGCACAGTGCACCAAACTGAAAGCAAAATACCCATAACTAACCCCTATCCACAGTAAGGAGTTACCTATAATAATTATACATGATTTTTCAACTGAATATCACACAGGTTCTGGAGGAGTTCTACAACATCTTTGGCCCAGAATTGAAGGCAGTGACAGGTGATCCTAAAAGGATTGAGGATGTACTCACCAGAGTTGATGCGCTCGTTACCCCACTTGAAGAGGTTTGCATTTATTTGATTTATTTATGAACTTTCAAGTCATTTTCCCCTATTATCAACTTCCACAGCAAGACATATCTCACTTCAATGTCTATCACTGGCTAATGTAAGCATTACTGCATTTCATGCATATCTTGCTCCAGTGTCTATCACTGGCTAATTTAAGCCTTACTGCATTTCATTGCGGTTTCTTTACCAGAGATTTCTGATTTCATTTCCAAGTCCAGGTACGACATGCTGCTGTTCTGGCATAGAAAAGCTGGCAAAATGCAGCAAGGCTTAAATAATCCAGTGATAGAGATTTATGAGAATTATGCCTTGTTGGAAAGTTGCTTAACTTCAATATGCAAATTTTGTTATCGTTTGTAAATGATATCTTTTGTGATATTGTTTTTTAATCTCTAGGTGTGTCTCTAATGTGATTATGGTATTTCACTAATAAAAGAATAGTGTGGTTTGGGTAAAACTTTTGTTTGCACACATTATGTTAATGTGTGATATGAAACAATGTCAATGTGACAAATATTGCTTGAGATATAATTCTTCGTTTTAATCGTATAAATGCATGAACTGGGGTATACCTTTTCTCTTAATAAATCCTTTTTAAATGCAATCCTTAACATTGAAAACATAAATGATGGAATCAAGTTTGGCTTCTTATACTAAGAACAAGTGTTTCATTTCAAGGGGAGATAATTTGAGTGGAATGTCAAGAGTTACTTCCCTTTGATCATATCTCAAAATTGAAGCCTTACGTGACATTATGTGAACTAAATAAGTTATCTGATGCCCTTTTCTAGGTGACATTTGACCCATTCAGCCAACAAGATCAGAAGCAATGGAAAAGAGTAATGGACGCCTTCAACAAGGAAGTGTTGGCAATCGAGGAGGAGGCCAAAATGTTCATAAACGAATCGTTCCAGTCTCTTCGATCAGCTGAGGGTGCTTTTGATATGTTGCTCAACTTCAAACACATTCGATCCCGAGACGCCATCAACGCTCAAATGATGCAAAAGTTCACAGATATCCTTTCACAATATGGGAAAGAGGTATGTTGATCTTACAAAGAATTATTAAATTCTAAATATGTAAATATTCTAGTCAGGTCTATGGCTAGATGGGCTTATGCCATGGACTGGCGTCAATTTGTCGTCAGTCACAATCGAGGGGAGAAAGAGGGGGTTCACCGTGAGGGGCCGTCAAATTTACCTTCAAAAATTTTCAAAAGAGGTTGAGGAATCTGAATTGCCACGCGGTATACAAAAATGTACAAGACTTGGTACATACGATAAATATTGCACAGCTTATGTTTTAATGTTTGGATAATAAATAATCAACATTTCAGGTGGAACTGATGAGCAGTTTGTTCCGAGACTACAACGATAATCCGCCGCTTCACAAGAACAACCCCCCTGTAGCCGGTTCCATTTTCTGGGAAAGATCTCTTTTCCATCGAATCAAACACACCATCATCCGATTCCAGTCCATGGATGATATGATGGCATCGGATAGAGGCAAAACAGTAAGTATTGATGCTATATAAAACACTTTGAATCAACCTTGGGGGAGGGATGGCGCCGTGGTTAGCGCGATCAGCTTTGGATCAAGGGGTCTGGGGTTCGAATCCCCCCAGGGGCACATCAATTTTGTCTGCAGTAGAGAACTGTTCTACACGCATTAAGGTTTAAGTGCAATGCTAAACTGAATTTCAGTGTAGTACTACCCAAGGTAAACTAGTTTCAGCCCATGCTCGCAGGTTGCACCGCAATGCATAGCCACACAGCGTTGTGGGCTTTCTCCCTGCCATCATACTAGCAGCCTTGATGTAAGTGAAATACTCTTGAAAGTGATGTTAAACCCCAAATTACATCACCTCACCTTGAATTAACGTTTACTTGCTGGTACTGGAATATCGCGGTATGCTGTATCTTATTCCAGTTACCAGTCCTCCATACCCTGTTCTTCATGCAGTAAGGTTTGGGTACAATGTTACACTGAATTTTAGCGTAGTACCACCCATGGTTCGCTTGTTCTGATGCTCGCAGGTTTCACCACAATGCGTAAACATTAGTATTGCAGGCTTTCTTCCTGCAATTATACTAGCTGTGTATTACTCTCAAAAGTGGGGTTAAATTATAATTATTTTTTTTTTATTTTAATAAAAAGGTGTTCACACTAAAATGGCACACTACATTTTCTACAACTACGCAGAATCGGGTTATCTGATGGGCAGTTTTACACTCTTATGTAAAGATATACTGCATAATTTTTTTTAAAAATGTCAAATTTGAAATATAAAATGCAAAAAATGTGCTAAAATCTGCCTTTAATGTTTGGATGCAATACAAACCCCAAATAACCTCATGTCACTTCTCCCCTACATCTTCGCAAATGGCTGCGAAATTGCCCAAGCGGCTTTAAACAATAACTCCCTCAACTCACTCACTCTTCCCTTTCAGTCAAGAGCAAACTACCTCCGCGTCGGCAAGCAGATGAAGAGTTACGAGGAGGCCAAGTATGAGACATGGAGGGAGACTGTGGAGCAACAGCTTCCCTCTCTCCTCAAGAGAAATCTCCTCGTGAAACCCTCTCATCTTCAAAGTCATCAGCTACATCTGCAACATCAGCTCCAACTGCAACAACAAGCTGTTCAGCAACAACAACAACAGCAACATCATGGAGGAGGCGATGAACAAGGCGAGGATGGCACAGGTTAGTTGTTTTTAATTTAAATTTATTTTTAAAAATTTCAAATTTTATTTTTTGAGATTGAAATTAATTTGTTAAATTCAAATTTATTTTTTTGAAATTCCAGTATTTTAAAAAATAATTCATTAATTTTTTTTTAAATTCAAATTTATTTTTAAAAATTGTAATTTATTTTTAAAAATTGTAAATTTTTTTTAAAAATTGTAATTTTTTTTTAAAAATTGTAATTTTTTTTTAAAAATTGTAATTTTTTTTTAAAAATTGTAATTTTTTTTTAAAAATTGTAATTTTTTTTAAAAAATTGTAATTATTTTAAATTTTTTTAATTTATTTAAAAAAATTCTAATTTTTTAAAAAAAATTCTAATTTATTTTTAAAAATTCAATTTTCTTTTTTAAAAGTTAAATTTAGTTTGAATTTTCATTTAAGTTTCTACATTAAAAAAAAAACAACATTTTTGAATTTTTTTCATATGCTGCTACTCTTGATCATTTTATTTTAATATAATATTTCAAAGATAATATATAAACATTCACATTGGTTGTGCAGTTACAAATACAAAGAAAAAAAACCCAAGTTGTTTCAATTGAACATTGAAACGCTGATATATAAAACTTTTTCAAAGCTTTTATAATCTTTCACATTAATTATGCATGACTTATCACCATCTTTTCTCAACATTTATGTTCAGCATGATTATGACTTGACACTGGCTTGTGGCATGTTTGATGTATGTAAATGTGATTATTTAGTTGTTCAATCGGAATTGACGGAAACGCTAGCACAAACGCAAGACCAAGATGGTATGTGTGTGATTCCTGTGTGATTATCCTGATGTTGTGTGTGTCCCACCCTTATCAAAATGTAGAATATATGTTCACTTGCTTAATTTCCACATCACATCTAATGAAATTCCCTTTAGACTACTTTGAGTTTTCACACGAGGTCAGTCTCAGGTCGCTGGTGATGTAATTCAAATCCTGTTTAGCGCTCAACAATTTTAACTGCTGTTCTGTGTGCTTTAAAGTGGCAGTAGCATGTTTTTTGCAAATTTAATTTTTTCAAATTTTCCATTTATAATGATAGTTTCTGTCATTTATATTTACTTTAAACATAATAATACAAACTTATTATTCGTAGTGGTAATAACAGTTTTGCGTACACAAAGAAAAAATTGCATGGCGGCCATTTTATTGTGAACGCATTTTATTATTTTGAATGACAAAAACGATTTCCATGGCTTTACATAACCATGTTCATTTATTTTTAAACTTGATTTTTGAAGAGAGAAGGGTGTTTTACTATTTGTGACATTATTTTTCAAATACATTTCAACTTATTTCAGCGGAAAAACGTGCTACTGCCCCTTTAAAGGGGCTATAGCACGTTTACTTTCTGATCCTCGATTTATTAAAGGTGTTCACATTAAAATGGCACACTAAATTTGGCAGTTTTGCATATAAATTTGATGGCTCCCCTTTTCAATATGTTACCCCCAAATTTCAAAATTACTGGATTTGCCTTTGATAAACATATGTTTTTTTTAATTGTAACCAATCTGGGAAGTTGATTAGATGTACAGTGAGAGTGAAGCATGGCATCATTTATCTACATTTTAAAAGTGTATGTGTCCTCTTTATGAACATTTATCTATTGTGTGCTGTGCTTTTTCACGGATTGCTATTCAACAGATCTGCCATAAATTTTATGAAAATCATTGACATTGGATGAATTTTGCTAATGGCTAACATATGGTTTCAAAATATGTTTAAACATGTTTCTGTGTTTCACATGGTCTAAACAAATTATTTTACTTACTTCACTCTAAAATTAAATTTCAGGTTAATTGATTTCTGACATAATTTAAAAGGAATGATTTGTATTGTTTTGTTATTCAGTTTAGCAATCATTTATGAGGGGATTTAAAGATACATCCATTGTGTTGTTGGCGGTCACATATTGCAAACGTTATAAATGATGTTTCTTTATTGAGAAGTACCGACTGCTACCAAAAACCACCATTTTAATGATAGTAGACTTAGCATATTGACGATATGAAGGTAAAAGTAGTGATTTCTGATCGAAAACCGGACAATGCACAGCTTGTGGCGTGTGTCAATGAGGCAAACGTAATTTTGGAATCTTATTTATAACAGACAAAATAACAAATTTGGTGTGATAATGTTTAATGGGTCATATAACTACTGTGCATGTAAATGGGGGTCACTGGAGTTTCAGTTTCTACATGTGAATAATGATGTTAATCAATTTTAATGGAAACTAGTAATTATGATATATTTGGCAATTGGGGATAAATATGTAAGCTGAATGAATTCATTTGTATTGTAGACACCACATGTGGTGAGTTGGAGCGTATTAAAGCCAAATAAAATTTTATGAAACACAATGGATGTACCTTTAAGTAATTTAACATTAAGTCTATACATACCTTTAATCTTTTAAACCCTACGAATTAACTGTCCCACAAACCAGGATGACTGCAGTGCAATTTATCCACTCCAATAGTAAATTAAATGGTGTCATATTAGGTAGATGTGTGTATTTACAATGTAAGTATAAAGAAGAGTTTTCTTGGTAAAGTCAAGTTTTCATCATTGTAAAAATCCTTTGACATTTTTTAACTTTGATAATATCTTCTATAATGTGTGATTTTACAATATTTCATGTTTAAATTTAAGCTTTTAAAATTGTCTTGATAACTGCTGAATCTAAATAACAATCCTTCCTTCATCGCAAAGCTTCACATTATTGTGCTTACATTTAATTAAAGATATCCTCTTTTATTTGTCTATGCATTGCTACCATTTAAAATTTTAAAAATAATATTTTATTTAAAAATTTAATTAAAAACCAGTCATTTGATATAAAGTCGGCACCAATCACTTTCACAACACTGACGTCTTTGGAAACCTTGTGTGCACTTTTTGAAAGATTTCCTTTGTTTATTATCACTTCAATTTTGAAAATAGACAAATAAGATGTTAAATGTAATCCTTTCGTTTCAGATTTTAGAATATATTACCCAGTACAGATTGTTGCCTTTAGAATCCCCCAAAATAAATTCAAAATGTTCAGGTTTAAGTAGTGATGTGTATGCCCCTGAATCGAAGATTCCAGGGAAGACCTTTTCAACTGTCTGTCCATATGTCTGTCTGTCTGTCTGTCTGTCTGTCTGTCTGCCCAAAAAACTTTAACCTCTGCCATGACTTTTGATTGGCCAGTGATTGATACTTGACATGTTTCCCCTTGCGATGAGGTATTTCACATGAGGTCGTAACTTTTGACCTTGTGATGACATTGAACGTTAGCAGAAATCTTTTACCTTGAACCTAACTTTTGATTGATATGTAATAAATAGTCCTTGTGGACACATTGATACTTTTATCCAAATTATGCTTATACTTTTGGTATCAGTTTTTAACAAACATGTCTTGTTTTAAAATAAAGAAAATACATGAAATGTTAAATATCAAACCATCAAATTAAAAAAAAATAGCTCATTGTTGTCATTAATATTTTATTTGTTTTAAAACATACAAAAAACTTACAAATTATTGTAAATATTTTAAAATGATTTAATAAATGGTATCTTTTCAATGAGTGAATAGACATTATAAATTAATTATATACAACTCATTTCATCTTAACAATTCTTAAATCGTAAAACTATAATTTCAATATACAACTTTTTTTAATGAAATATTGTATGCAAATTTCACATTGACGATTGTAAATAGTACCATTTTCATCTACTATCTGAAATCAAAAGGCATTATTTTTTTTCAATTATGAAACATTGCTCCAAAATGAAAATGATAAAATCATAAATAACATTTTCCTTTTTCAGGTGCACCCTTCCAGATCAAGTATATTGTTGACTTTGATCCTCAACTGGCGGAAATCATTGCTGAGACGCGTTACATTGAACAACTTGGTTTCCATGTACCCGAACTTGCCAGAAATGTTGCTCTCCAGGTTAGCGGAAAAACACTGAAGTCTCATTATTTCTGTAAAATGACAGTTAATAATTGAGTTGATAATTACATTTATCATATTATGAGCAATGAAATATTAGGATTTATCAGTGAAATAAATTGTCTGTCAAGCTACGGTAAAACTATCTGATATTTTCACTGTGACCAGTGACTGATATAATTGACGTTATAAAACTGACGTAGCGAATATGCTTATGATGTCATATCGTTACTGTGGTGACAGGGTGTTCCTAGCAGCCGCACAATGTGAAAACAACCCTGTTGTAGCTTAATTAGAAGGATAACATCATATATTGAATAGAATATCTGTCAATTCTTGACAAATAAATAGAGGATATCTGTCTTTTCTTGACTAATACCATGTTTATCTCATCGAGTGAGGTAGAAAGTGCGCCACTCGTGAAAATATATATTTTTTCTACCTCACGAGATGAGATAAACATGGTATTTGTCAAGAATTGACGGACATTCTATTTATTATATGATATTATCCATGTAATTACGCCCGAAAAGGGTCGTTTTCACGCCAAGCGGTCGCATGGAACAGCCTGTCACAGCCTGTCACCACAGTAACACTGTGACGTCATAAGCCAAATCGCCGCGCGAGACCATTGTTTTATGACGTCAAATTATATCATTCACCGTTCGCAGTGAAAATGTAAGTTATTTTCACTGTAGCTTGATAGACAGTTTATTTCACTGATAAATCCCAATATTTCACTGCTCGTCATATGATAAAATGTGTATCTCATCTTGTGAGGTGGAAAAGTTATATATTTTCACTCGTGGCTGCGCCTTTTGTGAAAATATAAACTTCCTATAACATGGTATTTAGTCAATAAAAGACATATATCCTCTATGTATCTGACTTTTATGTAAGTAAAAAAGTAGAATTGAATTGACACCTAAATTAATAAATTTTTGTTGTCACAAACAACAACAAATCAGATAAATGTATTATTTTCTATCATCTAATTTCATAAAATTCATAAATTCATCATGTCACCATCCTTCTCATGATGCTCATAAAAAAAATTGTTTAATTCCAGGAAGAGAAGTACATCAAGTACGTTGATGGACTGAAACACATGCTCACCCGATATCATCTTCTCATCGCCTCACTGGACAATGCAGAGGTATGATTTTACAGTGTATAAACAAGCTCTTAACCTAGAAAAGTGGGGTATGAGTATAGAACAGGTGTAAATCTTGTCATTAATGCCTTTTGTTCTCAGCTCAAAGATCCATCGTAATTCTGCCAACCTTCATATAGTTGGGGTAGGATAGCGCAGTAGTTAGTGCGTTTGGCCTCGGATCAAGATGTCTGGGGTTCGAATCCCGCCAGGGGCTTGGCAACTCTGTCTGCTGTGGAGAAATGTTCTACATGCAGTAAGGTTTGGGTGCAATGCTACATTGAATTTCAGTGTAGTACCACATGGTTTGCTAGTCCATCCGACGGGTTTCATCGAAATGCATAACCACATGGTGTTGCAGGTTTTCTCCCTGCAATATTAGCAGCCGTGATTTTAGTGAAATACTCTTGAAAGCAGCATTAAACCCCAACTCAATATATATCATATAGTACCAAATCATGTAGTAGTGCTCTGTTTGGAATCAGGTTTAGAAGCGAATTTGTAAATTATTTTGTCCAAAACTTACAATGCAATAAGGAAAAAGCAGAGGTAGTCCCACCTATTTTACCTTTTTATCCATGCTCACCAATACGAAAGCACTCAAAAGATATTATAATTTCTGAGTTTCTTGTTTCATATTTTCAGTCAACGCTACTGGATGATCACCAGAGAGAGTTGCGAAGAGTTCTCAGACCAGGTTCGAAGCGTCTTAACTGGAACTCCCTCGGAATCAATGACTATGTCCAGAAATGTATAGCTGTAAGTTTTTATAGGATTCACCCTTGTACTTCTTGGAAGAGGTAGATCTACAATGATAAAAATAATAATTACGTATTTATGTAGTGCACATATCCACACCGAATGCATGGTCAAGGATTAAGAGGTCCGTGGTTCGAATCCCGCCAGGGGCACGGCAACTTTATCTGCAGTAGAGAACTGTTCTACACGCAGTATGATGTGGGTGCAATGCTACACTGAATTTCAGCGTAGTACCACCTATGGTTCACTTGTTCCAGCCGATGTTCGCAGGTTTCACCGCAAAGCATAGCCACATGGCGATGCAGGCTTTCTTCCTACCATAATACTAGCAGCCGTGATATAAGTGAAATACTCTTGAAAACTCACTCACTCACTCAAGGCGCCCCCTGCGCTGGTCTAACCCAAGCAGCCAATTTAGATGTAATAATTTCAAACTTGCAGTTGAAATAATAATAATATGAAATATTGTAATAGACTTTGTTTATATTGTAAAGATAAAGGTTTATCATTAGTTGAAGATGAATTTCACCTATTAATGGTTTTTCAACACTACAAGGATGCAAGAAAGAGTATTTTCATCATGAATACAATCCATGTAAAGAAGATTTTGTAAGAATATCTTGCAAAATTGTAAATGGTTTGGTGAAAATTGCTAAATTTCTTTTATAGGTTTCGTAAAATTAGAAACATGTAAATAATATTAATTTCATCATAAATTATGTCAATGCCATACAGGCTGTCAACCCAAATACATTTTATGGACGCTTCACCAAATTTCTGTATGCCTTTTACTGGTTTAATAATAATAATAATAATAATAACACTTAATTGTCCTCGTTACAATGAATTCGGAAATTCGATTTGTGCCAGTGGCTGCCGGCAGCCACAGTGCAGCGCCAGTTCAATCGTTGTTCTATCCTTATAATGCCGAGCGCCAAGCAAGGAAGCAACAACTCCCATCTTTTAACGTCATTTGGTATGACGCGGCCGGGAATCGAACCCCGACCTACCGGGTGAAGAGCAGACGCTCTACCAACTGAACTACATCCCAGCATCACATGACTGTAAAATCCATTGTAATATGGGCCATGGCCTTATATACTGAATAAAATGTCTGTCTGATGGGTGAAGAGAAGTACAATTTGCCATTTGCCCAACTTTTGTCTCTACCCCTTGGCTGAGTATGATTCAAATGAAAAATTTAAGGAAGCTATGTTCACCCAAACTCTAATCTACCTGTCCAAATTTTAAAAAGATTTATATGCTAATTCTAAATAACTGGTTCGCTTTTTCCAACCGATACACGCAGGCTTCACTGCAATGCGTAGCGACAATGGTGTTTCAGACTTTCTCCCTGCAATAATACTAGCAAGTAGCAACCATGATAAAAGCAGCATTAAAGGGGCAGTATCACGTTTTTTGCAAAATTTTAATTCAAATTCCTTATTTATAATGATAGTTTGTGCCATTTAAATTTACTTTAGTGGGTACCGTAATTCTTCCTTAATTTCGCCCCCTCTATAAGTTCGCCCACGTAAGATCATCTGACAGCCATTTTTCAAAATACCTTTCAAAATTGCGACAGTGTACCAGAAGTTCAGTATTGACAAATTAAAAATTCGACCACATTTCAAATTTTGAAAACAAATTATGTACAGTCATGATATATAATCATCTTGTGATTTATTTTCAATGAGTTTTATGAGAAAAGCGCGTATTTCTTATTACAAAAATTTTGGGAAATGTTTTAACTTGATCACGCTTGACACAACACATTCTAATCTATAAATGATGTATTTTCAAACTTCTCAATTTATTCACTTATACTGTACTTATGACATACCTTTATTAAGAATGATGTTACATCTTATCATATCCATTATCAATGATTTCATATTTCGTTAATGAAAAGGCAGCAACACTTCCGTGTGAGGCTATAAATATATATCACTTAGACTGTCAACACGGTAATGTTACACTATGAATTGAGTTTGAATTGAATTTTCTGATTGGCTAAGAAAAGGGAAGTCCCAAAGTTAACCAATGATAAAGATTTTAACATCTGGATGTTTGCTGGGGGGACTTGAAACAGTCACATGACTAATGATAAGTTTTGTAACATCTGGATGTTTTCTGGGGAGACTTGAAACAGTCAATTGACCTAGTTCATTAAAGTCTGCAGTGAAGTCACTGGAATAGTCTATTTTGAGTAGGGATGACTGCATGGGATGTTTTTTTCCTTTCCATTTTGGTTAATCAATTTACATATCAAATGATTAATTACTGTTGGGATATTATGACAGATGTTAGCTCATATTTACAAATATATTTCAGTTTTAAAAATCTGAATATGTAATAAATTGTTTCAAAGTTTTGTGACTTGTTAATCCCTACATACAAATAGACTCAACCAAACACCCAGAGAGAAAACTGTCCACTGTCGCAGATAATCAGAACCATATATGTTGTGGTATGTTTTTCAAAATATTAATAATAATTAGTTTGCATAAATTAAGCCTTTCAAAAGTAATAGAATTATTCAGCTGTCATTGTTTATGTTTGTAATTTCTTGCAAAGCAATTAAGCTTGTTGATATATTCTACTTGATTGTCACACAATGCCGTTTCAAAACAAGTTGACTGAGAAAATATGCTTCCTAACTTTCATAGCATCAGACAATGGTTCATATTATAATTTATTGATGGATTTTACACATAGGACTCTGAACTAATGCAACAATAGTTAGGATTGGTGTATTGTTTTTTTTCTCAGTTCTAGGTGATACGCTTGCTAGAAGGGAATTCCATAATGACGATAGTCTGCTGTGATTGGTTTATACTAATATAGCAACCAATCAGATTGTACTTCCTTTGAAAACATGTGGACAGCCAGCGATGCGAGACATGCACGCTAAAGCTAAATTACGATTCATATCATTTCCAATTTCCTGATTTATTTCAAGTTTAAGAACATAACAATTCAACTCCAGATTATTATTGTTTTAATTCATGGTACACAATTTAAAATCCAAATGACATTCAAATTTCACAGAAACAATAAATTGAGAATCGTGCAAACGTGGCTTCGCCGATCGTAACTTGTCTTCTGAAGAAAAAAATGGTGTAATTAGTGCATTATATGAATATAATTACCATATACAAACATAATTACAAGTTTTTGCTAACTAATATTTACGAAGTGTGTAACCTTCTTTTTAAATTGGTTTTAAACATTTATATGAAAATCTAAAATTTCGACAAAGATGGCACACAAACGAAGGTGAGTGGTGATAATTTCGACCGTGAACATTTCGTCAAAATATTTGGAAAATTTGAGGGTCGAAATTATGGAAGAATTACGGTATAACATCTTATTACACAAAGCAATTATCCGTAGTAGTAATAACGGTGTTGCGTAAAGCAAAAATTGCATGGCGGCCATTTTATTGTGAACACATTTTATTATTTCGAATGACAAAAACGATAATGGCTTTTCTTAGCCATGTACACTCATTTATAACTTGGTTTTACGAAAAGAGATGGGTGTTTTACGATTGGTGAAATTATTTTTCAAATAAATTTCATCGACTTATTTGAGAGAAAAAACGTGCTACTGCCCCTTTAAACCCCAAATCACCCACCTTTATATTCATGAAATGCAACTAGGAATGATTTTTGAATACCAACTCATAGTCAGTGCATCACAACTCTGTTTTCAGGCGATTGCAAAGTTTGAATCTCTAGTCAACCAAATCCAGAAGAATGCTCGAGACATCAATCAACGCTTGTTGATGATCGAGAATGCAAATCTTTTCAAAGCTCCACCACCGTCCAAAGTTCCAGGTCATCTCCCGAGCTGCAAGGTAAGACTGCGTACATTGTACTTAAAGAGAGGGTCCTATCAAGATTATCAGCCATTTTGTTTTTGTAGCTACACAAATGAGAAAAACGCTGTATTTTTTTTTAATTTTACATCTTTAAATTAATAAAGCATATACAGTCAGACCCTGGACCCTTGAAACGGTCATCTGTATGACAGTAATTCAAATCTTCTCTTTGAATTTTTATGCAAATATTGATTCACTTAAGTGCACTCCTCGCTATCCGGACAATTTTCAACAAAATCATGCAGATAAAAGGGGTCTCACTGTATTGATAGAATTTCCCCAAAACAACAAATTATTTATCATTAATATCAACAATGTCATGTTTAGCCCTAGGAAAACTTTCCACTCTTTTAGAGCCAATGAATGACTGAGTTAAGAGTGAAGAGTGGCAGTAGCTAAATACACGCCATCTTGATGTTTATGCCTTTACCTTCATCAGGAGTTGCAGATACTGTAAAACAATGTGTTTTTTCACAATAAAGAAGATGATACTTGCTTTTTAAATCCATTTAACTCACAAAACAAAAAAAGTCTATTCATTTCTGGACATAAAAAAATCAAAGATCTATGATATAAAAAAATCAAAGATTTATGATATAAAAAATTAAAGATCTATGATATAAAAAAATCAAAGATTTATGATATAAAAAAATAAAAGATTTATGATATAAAAAAATCAAAGATTTATGATATAAAAAAATCAAAGATTTATGATATAAAAAAAATCAAAGATTTATTATTTTTTTTCTCACAATTTGCAGGAGTTCTTTGAACACATAGAACGTGAGAGAGCAAAGGATTTCGAGACGTTAGCAAGAAAGTACCGTGCAATAGGACCTCTGCTGACCAAAATGGAAGGTCTGGTCGTCCATAGCAACACTGGTCGCTCACCGAAGCTAAATCAGTATTATTCCTACTGGGAGAAGAAGGTGTACGAAGCACTCACAAAGGTAATGTCAATATACGATAATAAATGTAATTTTTTCTTTGGAATTGCAATATTTTTTGTAATTATGTATCATTAAAAGTGATTCCTGTAACAAGGCCTCTCAGCATGGCTATGAAACGTATCAACACTTATTCTAATGCAGTAATATTTTGGGATTTTGTTCAAATCATGACCAATTTGCATTCTTCCTTTTCAAAATGTTTTTCCTGTGAATTGGCAATTCAGCATAGCTATGAAACACTTTTAATACATAGATTTCTTTAGATATGACAGGGATTTGAATCCCACCAGGGGCACAGCAACTTTGTCTGCAGTAGAGACTTGTTCTACACGCATTAAGGTTTGGGTGCAATGCTACACTGAATTTCATCGTAGTATCACCCATGGTTCGCTAGTTCCAGCAAATGCATAGTCACATTGCGTTGCGTGCTTTCTCCCTGCCATAATACTAGCAGCCATTTTATAAGTGAAATACTCTTGAAACGGCGTTAAACCCTAACTCACCTCGCCTAACCTTTAGGTATGACAGTTATCAAACAATGTTAATGTTTGCAGCTCATCACAAACAACATGCGGCGATTCACAACTGCACTCTCGTCGGACAAGGCCCTGTTCCAAGTGGATACTCTACTTGCTGCTCCCGATGTCATCCTGCACCCACAGACCAACGAAGTCTATAAACTCACGCTACAGTGTGTCAGGGATTGTGTGGAAGGGTAAGTAATAATAATGATAATAATATTGGTCATTTGTAATGCGCTTAAGTCCACAATGCTGGGCCATCCTCTAAGCGCACCGACAGACAAATTAATATTGAAGACCAGTAGTTTGAGATCTTCGTAACTAGGCTGAGATGCTGGGCCCATATTTTCAAAGCTCTCTTAGTGCTAAGATAGTCGTAAGTCAGTGTTAATATAATGTCATTAATTAAGTATTTCCGTATTGGTCGAGTTACAGGTCCTAGGTCCGTTGTATTGGCCCGAGACGAAGTCGAGGGTCAATACAACGTCAATACAACGGACCTAGGACCTGTAACTCGACCAATACGGAAATACTTAATTAATGACAATTTTATTAATTAACTTTTTTCATTCTATTTGCACACCACTAGACATCTCATTTATATTGAAATAATAATTATAAACAAGATTGGTGAAGAAATAGCACGAGTCAAAGTTGTGAAGAGACAGCTTCGGGCTTTCGCCAAATGTGCAACTGCGCATGCTCAGACTCATATTGGCCCAGTTTGTCTCGTATTGGCCCGGATTGGCCCAGGTTCCCCATATTGGCCCAGGTGTCGAATCAACAGGTCTAGGCCGTAAATGCCATATAAGTACCATAACATTGATAGTTAATTAATAATGAATGGCACGTACGACTATCTTAGCGCTAAGAGAGCTTCGAAAATATTGGTTCTGATGGTATTGGATTAATATCTTCTCCTTTAAACTTTGAAACCTGTACATCTCAACAAATAGTTTTGCAATAAAAGATCAGAACAAATCTCTTTTTCAAATATATTTATTGTAAATTGTGATAATGGGTTTGGTTTGAGAACTTAAAATTAAGCATGCATTTAATGAAAAATATGCATCCCTGAATACGAGAGGGGTGTGCAATACTAAATATGAACAAACTATCTAACATCAGTTTTTGTCTTGGAATTGTTCTTCATTATTTATCAACGTGTTTGAAATATCATACATCGGAAATCACAAATTAATAAATGAAACTTTTGTTGCCAAATTTGGATTTAAATCAATACTTACCATTAGCAAAAAATCACCTTTACAATGGTGTTGCTGATTGCACAACTAACTTTGAATGCAACCAATCAAGGTTCTCTATTTATATCTATGAAAGTGTTCCACTCAACCTCTAAGTCAGGGCGCTCTCCCTCCGAGTTGCTCTACGGTAGTGGCCCTGTCATCTTTAAAGGGGGCATTGTTGTCTACCCAATTGACAACAATTGAATATGATGTCACGGATAGCCAAGAACCAAAGGCTTAGTCAACATACCAAGCAATCGGTTCGAGGGTGTTTCTATGCGTTAGGCGTAGGAATATGAATAATGTTGCTGTTTTTAGTTAAACATATCATGTTTAATGACCTCGGCAATTGATTGAAAAATTTATTGTTTCAATAACGCAATAGTAACCCTAATTCAATCACACAAATATTCGTTTGACGGCCTCTTTTCTTGTGTTGCTGTATGGAGTTGTAAAGCGAATCCTAAGAGTTAGAAATTTCGTTTTGGAACGTGACAGCAATCACTTGCTGCACGCGCTGTATTAGAGCTTTATCACACGAACACCTTCTGATGGCAGCGAGTATATTTAGTGACGTCACGGAGCGGTAACTCGCTGTCTGGAGCTAGTGTTCCACTTACAACAGAGGCTACTTGGGAAGAAATTAACTTGAGTAATCTCTTAGGATAAATGACAAACATATAACTACAATGAAATGCAAATAAATGTTCTATTCTCTTTTCAGAACAAAAAGTTTTGTGAGATGGTTGAACGGGACTTGTATCGAGACGTCGCCGCAGAAGGTTGAGGGGGAAGATGAACTATACGTCTTCAGTTTCTTCCAAGACATATCGCAGAACCCTGACATCATCGAACTAGTCCAACTAGTCCTCCAGCACATCAAGAACACCCTCACGTCCCTCCAGAGGTACCTGAACAGGTGGAAGAAGTACCGCAATATCTGGAAGGCAGAGAAGGTATTTGTTCTAATCAAAGAATCTAGAGAGTTACCAAGATTTGATTGTGAAATTTGAAAAATTAAAAAAAATAACTTCTCATTTGGCTGGTATATATTCAGAGGTAGAAACCACCCTGAAATGGTCTTAGCCTTTGGGGTGGGTAGCTTTCAGATCTTACTAGCCCAGCCAACATTACTCTAGCCCAGAAACAAACAGACAGGAGACAGGACAGAAAAGAGATGATTAATGAATGATTTGCTTTATTGCTAATTCAGAAAACTCCTTTAATTTCAAATTATTAACTCATTTCACTTCAACATTATTATATTCCCATTTACTAGTATTGACGAGAATTTTCAAAGAGGGACTGACAGGGGTCAAAATTAACCTTTTCAATGCAGTAGCATTTCTAAAAGTAGTAGTTCAGACTTATTCCAACTAGCCAAATACATCTCCATGATCATTTCACCTCAAATTTTAACTGGTCTTTCGGACTACCAGTTTTAACACTCTACTAGCCCAGCTTCTTTTTCACTAGCCATGGGCTAGCGGGCTAGTGCTAATTTCTATCCCTGATATTGAAATCTTTTGTTGGCAAAGTAACTCGATGCCCCCCAAAAATTGCACGGATAATAAGCAGCCTTCTGTCGTACTTTGTACATCTTGTATACCTTGTTCTGATGTACTACACATGTCCATCTATGCGTCCTTGTATTTGAAATCGTTTCCAAAACGTAACGCGGAAACAAGTGACTTGGAGACTTCAAATTAAATATTGAAATTATCTATGTGGCGGTGTTTTGCCTTTTATGAGTTATATTTCTAAGATGGTTGAAATTTTTTTTTCATTTTGATCAAATCTCCGGTCGTTTTTCTGTAAAAAATTAAATTGAAGAATCGTATTTCAATTTTATTTAACACTTTAAACCAAGTCCACCTTTTGCTAGAAAAATATACTGAATGTCAACATCATATTCTTTAATTCATTCATGAATGAATACCTGTATTAATAATAATAGTGCATATTTATGCAGCGCTCATTTCCATGCTCAAGGCGCAAATATTCATAATGTTATAAATATTAAAACCTACAGCTTCAAGTAGCGGAGAAATGGTTCCAGAAAGGCCCAAGTGTCGTCGCGTTTGACGAAAAACTTCAGCATTATATCAAAATAATCGACGAAGTTGCAAACTTACCGGTCATCAAAGACCAGGAATGTATCAGACTACACATGGAACCTCTGGCCAAGGCCGTCAAAGAAAATGCAACGCAGTGGATAGACACACTCGGAAAACTTCTGCGTGACTCCGCGAAAGAAAGTTTGTACGAACTTCAAGACACTCTTGAGGTGTGTAATTTGATTTTCTCATTATTTTATCACTTTGGAGTGTGAAATTTGGACACATTGTGATCATATATGGTATTGTACATATATTGTTGGTGGTGTATATATATATTATATTCAGATTATTTATACAATTTATAGATTAATAAATTCTTTTCAGGGCTTTGACTATAACCTTGTGAGTTGTAACCAAAGTTGAAGTTCATGTTCAGAATTTTAAAAGCAGTTTTGATTAAGTTGTTTTAATGGTAACATTATGAAATATAACATGTAAGATGCAAATTATCTTTTTTATTATTTAAATATGATATTCATAAGTATTTGTTTGTAAAGTGGTTGCGTGCAATTGTTTTCAATTTGACAGCTAATAATAGATAATAATTATCTCATAATCCATATATAATAATTTTTATTATATATATATTATTTTTTTAATTATCATTTTATAATTATAATTAACTATATGCAGATACTTATAATACATGCGGCAATTTTTAAAAGTACATGTTTGAATTCCTCTTTTGTCATTTGACAATTGTTTATTTTGTATTTTTAACCAGTTAACTTTTGGTTTGTTGTAACATCTAGTTTTCTTCCTGGATTAAGATTATCGTAACTATCCAAATAGTTAATGATCGGAACAAGAAACTAGCTGTCTTAGATAACAGATGTTGCATATTGCATAGTGCATGGACGAGAAATCATAAGAATGGAAATAATTTTTCATCTGGTATAGATATGCAAATATACAGAATTAGTTGTGATGAAAAGAGAATCTGTTAATATGATATGGGTTGCGTTTGATTTAACAACACAAGGTTTGAGTCAACACTTGCGATTTGACGTTTCTAGTCAAAGGCATCAAACACAACTCAAATTTTGATTTAGTGTCAAAATTTGCCTTTGCATAACACAAGCAATTTAATGTTCTTTTGAGAAATATATAACTAATCTAAAGATAAACATTTTTGGAATTTAATATTTAATTCATAATGGGTATGTGTGACTCATTTGGAGAGAATCTGAACTACCAATAATGCAAGTGACGTCAAAACTCGGGATTTTCATGCAAAATCAGGGAGTACGTATTGATTCGACTCTGTAGTTAGCCGAGAACCAGCGTTTGATTTGAAAACTTGACACTTGAGTCTGCAAATCATACGCAACCTAGATAATTTGATATGATGTATGCATGTTTATGTAAAAAGTTAACAAAGTGTATGAAATAAGCTCAAAAGTATGAATTTGTCGATTTTAAAGATTTAACAAAACCTCATTATCATCAGGAACCGTGTAATATGAATGGGTTTTATTTCATACACTGGTAAATGTTGCTACTACTTTCACAGTACTTTTGGTATCGTAATTTGTTTTCAGATAGATTTATGGAAAAAATGGAATAGTCCTATAATGGTTGTTGCAGATACAAATGTTGCATGTCATTGGTTATGGTTGTTGTTTAATGTTGTTTAATGTTGTTTATGAAGGAATTATATTTCACATTCCACCTGAAGTAAGCAGAAACAAGGCTCACAATTAAGAAGAAAATGTTTTTTCGTTTGAATAACATAGTTAACCAAAGTTAACAAATTATTCTTTCAATGTTTATGAATATGTTGGACTTTTGATCAGAAATAAATATTGAAAACCTTTTGTAAATTTTTGACGATACATTTATTGTATTGTCCCTCACTGCCTATAAGCTTAATTTGTAATCTCCTTCCATCAATATAATTACTTTATATATTATAACCATTTTTATCAGTGAATATGATTAATATGCTTTCAAAACTATAATAAATACTTCTACATATTTCAACATCGTTATTTCATTTGGAAATAAGAAATATTTTATTTATATTTTCCACACAAGCTGTGGATAGTCTTTCATACGAAACAAGTTATTTTCATTTTATTCGGTATAACTTGCTCAAGAACACGTAATTCTCATGCCTGTATGTTTTTATAGAACAAGTCTGAGGATCTTGAACAGACCCCGACATCGCTGGAGGATCTCAAGTTTGTCCTGTCGACCATCAACGACATCAGAACCATGTCACTAGACGTTGAGACTAAGATCCGAGATATTCAGGAGCGATACAGAACTCTCGGTATCTATGACATTGAGGTGAGTCTTTGTGGGGAATCGGGGGCTGGATAGCGCAGTGGTTAGCACGTTCGGCTTCGGATCAAGAGGTCCAGGGTTCGAATCCCGCCAGGGGCAAAGCAACTTTGTCTGCAGTAGAGAACTGTTCTACACGCAGTAAGGTTTGGGTGCAATGCTACACTGAATTTCAGCATAGTACCACCCATGGTTCGCTAGTTCCAGCCACTGCTCGCAGGTTTCACCGCAATGCATAGCCACATGGCGATGCGGGCTTTCTCCCTGCTATAATACTAGCAGCCGCGATATAAGTGAAATACTCTTGAAAGCGGCGTTAAACCCCAACTCACTCACTCACTCATTGTGGGAAATCTTATTTATTTGTTCAAGGGATGTTAGCTTTTGTGGTACTGTATAGCTTCATTATACAATTATAGACTTCATGATCAGTTGAGGTGAATCAAATGGTTTATCGACCTCGGATAACTGAAGTCAATAACTGTTTTATTATATGATCCATGAATTTTTACGAAAAATTCATTTTAAATTTTTTTTTTTCTCTCCAAAATTCATTTGTTCACAAAAAGTTTCTTTTTTTCTAATTTTACTTGTAAACCTACAAAATAGATTTTGATTGAAAACAAAAACTTTTAAATAACTTAATAGAATACAAAGCATTAATTAAACAGCGCTCCTCGCGGCAGTGATCTATTTTTAGCTCCAGGTCATTGGATTGTTATGTCGACCTCGCGTGACGTTTCCCGCGGTCAACATAACGTTTTATCATTGTCGATGACTATCTGTCTCGGCCAATCAGAAAGCAGAATACTCGTCCATCATATAATAATGCTAATTATTATATGATGGACGAGTGTTCTGTTTTCTGATTGGCCGAGACGGATGGTCATCGACAATGATCAAAGGTTTTATTATATTTAATCTTTGTTTTCAAAGTGCAAATTGTCATTAACTTCAAGTAAAATTAGAACAAAAGGAACTTTTTGTGAAAAAAATATTTTAAAAAATTAAAATTTTGAAAAAATTACACCTTCATGAATCATATAATAAAACAGTTATTGACTTCAGCTATCGGTGAATCAAATGGTTTATCGACCTCAGAAAGTTATGTTCACCTCGGCTGTCGCCTCGGTTAACATAACTGTTCCGAGGTCGATAAACCATTTGATTCACCTCAACTGAAGTCAACAATTGTATAATATCGTTATTTGCGAGCTAGAGGGTCCAAAATTATCTGCCACGTGGGCTGAAAGTGATTATATATAATATCGCAATGGAAGGGTTCATGTAAATGTAAATGGATCCCGAGGGTAACCAAACACCCCCCCCCCCCAAAAAATTTCAGTAGCTACCTATGGGCATTAAGAAGTTGGATAAAAGCAATGTCGGATAAATTAGGAACAAATTGATAGATGCAAAATAGTGAGTTATAGAATTATTATTAACAAATTATAATACAAAAAAAATAATTTTTTGATAAATACTTAACCACTATTATGTTCAGAAAAAAATATTTTAAACAAAATTATCGTTCTTGATCAGTGTTGAAACTTATAGTGCTATTAAGATCAAATGGATGGATAGCGATGGTATTTTAGCTCAGCTCAATTTTATTTTGTCTTTTCTCAAACATTTGTTACAGGTGACAGAGGAAGAGAGAGACATCCAATCGAAACTCCCCCAGGTGTGGGAAGACCTGGTGCTCAAGTCGAAGAATGTGGACGCTAGTCTTGTCGTTGTTAAACGCAAGTTCACAGAGGTGCTTTATTTATTCTAGCCTGTCATTTATAAACGTATTCATATATATAAAAACAGATTTTTATGATGGTATAGTCTTCATCATGGTCTTTGTTGGTTTGAAAGCCTGTCGTTAATAACCATATTCAAAGAGAGATATAAAACCCGATTCTTCCCTTTAGTATATTAACATAGTCTTGGTTAGTTTGAAAACAGGAAATTAATCTTTTTATAAATGTATGATTTCTTTTTGGATATCGATGAATAATTTTGGAATGCGCATGTAACATTTATATTGTTCAAATCACACAAGAACACTTTAAAGGTGCATCCATTGTGTTGTTGGGGGTCAAATATGGCAAACGTTATAAATGGTCTTATTTCATCGAGAAGTGCCAACTATTACCGAAAACTACCATTTTAATGATACTTGACTTAGTATATTGACGATATGAAGGTAAAAGATTCGATTTCTGATCGAAAACCGGACAATGCACAGCTTGTGGCGCGCGCCAATGAGTCAAACGTAATTTTGGAATCTTATTTAAACCAGACAAAATAACAAATTTGGGTTGATAACGTTCAACAGGTCATATAACTACTGTGCATGTAAATAGGACGTGCACTTTCGGTTTCTGCACATACATAATGATGTTACTCGATTTTAATTATACCCCCGACCAACGGTTGGGGGTATATAGTTATACCAACGATTCCGTCCGTCCGTCCTTCCGTCCGTCCTTCCGTCCGTCCTTCCGTCCGTCCTTCCGTCCGTCCTTCCGTCCGAAGACAATTTTTGTCCGATCGATTACAGAAAAACTATTTGTCTCATCCTTTTTAAATTTGGTACATGTCTTCTTCACCACTAGGAGAGGTGCAGTGCGAAGTTTAAACCAAATTGGTGAATTTTTGAATTTTTGGCGATTTTTTTTATTTTTTAACTTAGTCAAATTCTGAGCATTTTTTGTCCGATCGATTACAGAAAAACTATTCATCTCATCCATTTCAAATTTGGCAGATGTCTCCTTCACCACTAGGAGAGGTGCAGTGCGAAGTTTAAACCGAATTGGTGAATTTTTGAGTTTTTGGCGATTTTTTATATTTTTTAACTTAGTCAAATTCTGAGCATTTTTTGTCCGATAGATTACAGAAAAACTATTCATCTCATCCTTTTCAAATTTGGCAGATGTCTCCTTCACCACTAGGAGAGGTGCAGTGCGAAGTTTAAACCGAATTGGTGAATTTTAGAATTTTTGGCGAATTTTAATTTTTTTTAACTTAGTCAAATTCTGAGCATTTTTTGTCCGATCGATTACAGAAAAACTATTCATCTCATCCTTTTCAAATTTGGCACATGTCTCCTTCACCACTAGGAGAGGTGCATTGCAAAATGTAACACGATTTGGTGAATTTTTGAATTTTTGGCGATTTTTTATATTCTTTTACTTTATCATAGCTAGAATGAATGAAGCTACTACTGTATTGTGATTTGTTGACTTCATCATTTTCTTTTTCATGTAACTTTCATCAAAAGCTACTTCTGTGTTCTCGTTGATTTTACTTTTTTATATTTCCACTGGTTATATTTTGGGAGGGGGCGGGATAGCGCAGTGGTTAGCGCGTTCGTCTTCGGATCAAGAGGTCCGGGGTTCGAATCCCGCCAGGGGCACGGCAACTTTGTCTGCAGTAGAGAACTGTTCTACACGCAGTAAGGTTTGGGTGCAATGCTACACTGAATTTCAGAGTAGTACCACCCATGGTTCGCTAGTTCCAGCCGCTGCTCGCAGGTTTCACCGCAGTGCATAGCCACATGGCGTTGCGGGCTTTCTCCCTGCCGTAATACTAGCAGCCGCGATATAAGTGAAATACTCTTGAAAGCGGCGTTAAACCTCAACTCACTCACTCACTCACTATATTTTGGGAAAAGTTAAATTTTCTTTCCTTTCAGCCATATAAACTGCTGTATATCTCTCACTGTGCCTTCAGGGGTGTGCTTCCATGTACCTGTTGTTTAAAGTCACTCGAATGAATCATTATGATGGATTAATTTCCAAAATAAAGTTGAAATCAGTGGTAATAGCAGTAGTGTATTATATTACCAATACCTTTTCAAGTTACTTTTATTCCTATTTTGACTTAAACCTCCTTTTTTACATGAAGATTGAGACTTGTCCTACCATTTTCACAAACAGTTTAATCTTAGCAATTACATTTCATAGCTTATCAATCCTTAGGTGTGCAAACACCTCTCTCTTTAAGTAAAATAAAAATGTCAAACTTAAACAGTCGGGGGTATTAGTGAGCCACGCTCACTTTTTTGCTTGTTGGAAACTAGTAATTGTGATATGTTTGCCGATTGGGGATGAATATGCAAGCTGAGTGAATTTGTTTGTATTGTAAACAGCACATATGATGTGTTGGAACGTATTAAAGCCAAATTAAAGTTTATGAAACACAATGGATGCACCTTTAAGGAGTATCAAAAGCAGCACATAAATCTTTTTGTAAATGTATGATTTCTTTTTGGCAAATGTTGAATAATTTTGGGAATGGGTATGTAACATTTATATCGTTCAAATCACACAAGAACTAATCAAGGAGTATCACAAGCAGCACATAATCTTTTTGTAAATGTATGATTTCTTTTTGGCAAACGGTGAATAATTTTGAGAATTTGCATGTAACTTTTATCTTATTCAGATCACACAAGAACACATCAAGGAGTATCGCAAAGCTCTGGAAACATTTGCAGAGAAATTTCATGCTGATGGGCCTGGCGCAGTGGGCTACGATCTCGACAAGGGTGAGGCATCTTGACTTTAACCCTTAACTGGCAGAACCTGGGTCAGTCCAGGAAAAGTATATTCATATATCTCTGCAGACGAACCCTGGAAAGGGGACTTCATTTTTCTCACAGTCCATTATAGAGAGAGGCATCTTGACTTTAACCCGTAACTTGCGGATCCAGAATTCGTCCAGCATGGAAATAGTATATTCATAGATCCCTGCAGACGAACCTCAGAAAGGGGACTTAATTTTTCTTACAGTTGATTATAGAGATACTGGTCAGCGACTGCCGGTCAGATTCAGTTAGTACCAAAATTTTTTGTCAAGGAAATTTGTCTGGCAGTGCCAATTAGCGCCTGAGATGAAACCTGGCGGCAAGCTAGGGGGTCTGAATATATCACCATGGGGGTGGTATTATAGATGTAACAATTTGTGGGTTAATTCTTATGTTCACTTTTCATTCAATGATACCGTGATGAAGAATCGTTACTGTTTACTCAGGTACCAATCTTAGATTATTCTCTGTTAACAAAGAGTATATTCCTTTAAAATGGCTTCTCAGAAAGTCTTGGCACTTATCAATTCATCAGATAAAATCTTTAACTTTAAAGGGGCAGTAACACATTTTTTGCAAATTTAATTTTTAAGATTTTGTTTTGTTTTATGTCATTTATATTTACTTTAGAGGGTAAAACATCTAATTACACAAACCAGTTATCCGTAATGGTAATAACGGTGTTGGGTATAAAGCAAATATTGCATGGCGGCCATTTTTATTGTGAACAAATTTTATTATTTCACACAACAAAAATGATTTCCATGGCTTTACAGAACCATGTACACTCATTTATTAAATTGATTTTCCGAAGAGAGAAGGGTGTTTTACTGTTGGTGACATTATTTTTCAAATACATTTCATCGACTTATTTCAGCGAAAAGACGTGCTACTGCCCCTTTAACCACAAACTCAAACTGATTTTCTTCTCCAGGTGTAAATCTGATGAAACAGTACCGTGAGGAAGTAGGTCAGTACGAGGCCCAGAGACAGGAACTGGCAAACGCAGAGCGTCTGTTTGATTTGCCCATCACCATGTACCCAGATCTGCTTCAAGTACAGAAGGAAATGAAGGGCTTCGAACAGATCTACGCATTGTTTGAAGAACAGAAGGTAAGTTGATAAAAAATCTTGGAGGGGCAGGATAGCACAGTGGTTAGTGTATTTGGGTTTGGGGTTCGAATCCCAGCTTGTCTGCTGTAGAGAGCTGTTCTACATGCAAAAGTTTTTCAATGCTACATAGAATTACAGTGCGTTACCACCCATGGTATGCTAGATCCTGCTGCGGTTTCACTGCAATACACAATCATAATGGTGCTGAGTCTTAAAGGATAGATGCAATTACATATGGTCCAAATCGGATTCATTAAAATGGGATGTCAATTTGACAATTGCTTGATTTTAAATTTCTGAATTTCCATAAATTAGTTATATGCGGCTTTTTAAAAAAACGCCTAATTTATCCTGGCGACCAGAATGAAAGTCTGCGGGGGTGTGGCCCGTGAAGGGATGACTTCTGTGACGTATCTGGAGGAATCTCATTATCGCTGATAGTCATAATTCAACGTAATTTCGTAACATTTTGATTGTTAATTTCACAAAGAAATCTTCAATAAACCAACTTAAATTTCCCATATATCGAATGTTTAGATATCCAACCAGGTAATTCCGCAGATAACAATTACACAATTATTACATAAACATGTCTTTTCGCGATGTAATACACCTCATAAATTCATTTAGCGGCATCATTAACTAATCATCATTAACTAATTAACATTAACTAATTAACGAGACTCGGCGGAGTAGCTGTCTAACCGGCCCCGTCTGTCGCTTACAACAGTAACGCCTCAGTGAGCATTTTCAAAATGAATCAATGAACTAATTGTGTTAGTGTTAAAATGGGTGAATTTGCAAGTGTATATTGTCTCGATTTTATGCTCCGTTGATTCCGATATACAATATACGTAGAGGTAATCATCTGTCATTCTTGAGAAAAATGCATTTCATCAGATCTTTATTACTATCAGCCGTGATGTAAGTGAAATCCTCTTGAAACTGGGGTTAATCCCAAATCACCACACCTGGATAGTTTGTTCTTGGCGAAACATTAATGTTCACAATAATTAATAAAGAGTAATTTTTACTAATCTTATTTATTCCTCTTATACATGCCCTTATTTCGCCACTACTGGCTGAAAAATTGCATTGGCATTAAACAAATACCTTGCTAACTGTACATGCCTGTCAAACGCTTTACCTCTGTATCCTTGAACAATAGTCTATGCATAATCAAGTAACTAATCCTGAGCTTTTCCATTTGTTAATGGGGGGCGGGATAGCGCAGTGGTTAGCGCGTTCGGCTTCGGATCAAGAGGTCCAGGGTTTGAATCCCGCCAGGGGCACGGCAACTTCATCTGCAGTAGAGAACTGTTCTACACGCAGTAAGGTTTGGGTGCAATGCTCCACTGAATTTCAGCGTAGTACCACCCATGGTTCGCTAGTTCCAGCTGTTGCTCGCAGGTTTCACCGCAATGCATAGCCACATGACGTTGCAGGCTTCTCCCTGCCATAATACTAGAAGCCGCGATATAAGTGAAATACTCTTGAAAGCGGCGTTAAACACCAACTCACTCAACTCACTCACTCCATTTGTTAACAAGCTGTGTTTCCTATAAATTTACCACTTAGAATGGTATAGTATAAATCATTTTAAATGCTTAAAGGGGCTGTAGCATGTTTTTCTAATGGAAAAAAGAGATCTCAAGTACAAAACAGAAATCTTTTTACCAATTGCAAAACAAATGGTTATGGTTTAACACGGATCCATTCCAAATCCTCAAATTATCAAAAGGTGTTCACACTAAATTGCATGTACATCTGATAATTTTCTTCTCTCCAGGCTGCACGAGAACAATGGTCGGAGACTCTCTGGGCCAACCTGAACGTTCAGCTGCTCCAGGAGGGTATCGAGGGCTTCTTGAAGAGTCTGCGTAAACTGCCGCGAGAGGTCAAGTCCATGCAGTGCGCACGAGCTCTGGAGGAGAAAATGAAGGAGTTCCGCGACTCTCTACCTCTCTTCGTTGATCTCAAACATGAAGCTCTCAGAGAGAGGTGAGAAAATGTGTGGTTGTCTTTTATCAAGGGGTGTTGATCTGAAACGACTAAATCTTAAAAAATGAAGTTTTTCGGGAAATGGTGCTTCACTTTTATTACCGTGTGCAAAATCGATTTGTTTTGCATTTTTTTTCCTTCTGTATTTCCTTTGTCATTATTACTAAATTGCTGTTGTTGTCAGTAATTTAGTTTCTATTTTGTAGGGGTGTAACAATATATCGAACTATCGATGCATCGCAATAGTTGGCTTGGCAATAGTACTATATCGATAGTATATACAAAAACACTATCGCTATCGCAATAGTAAGGTTAACTATCGATACTATCGAAACTATTAAATTTCCCTTAATTATGAATGATTTACACAAGCCTCACTGCATTTAATTCAAGATTTTTCATTTTAGAATGTCAAAAGGGAAGAAAACTAGAGACAGGAAATAGCAAAATGACAAAAAAATCTTTTCATTTATGATTTCTTTACTGATTTTGGTTCCATAGTCCTTACATCAATTAAACATTTCTACTAAAACCTATAAGAAATCTAGCTGATTACTACGTATTTGTACAAAAAAAGCTATCGCAAAAGTTATTGCAATAGTGAGTTACAATAGTCTATCGCTATCGCAATAGTAAATGGCAATAGACTATCGCTATCGCATTAGTCTCTTTGGGTCAATAGTCACCCCTACTATTTTGTATGCAACCGTATCATGAACTGGAATTCTCATCTCGTATTTGGGCATTTTCATTCTGTCATTAGCACTCTTTCGAAGTTGCAGTGTAGTATAGAATATAACATCCTCGGTTACCCAGGGTTTTATATATGCTCTGTTACTCTCCACTATATCACCCCTGGGAAACTCTATCAGAGAAATCTGTACTAAAATTACCTGCCCTTGGCCGGCGTGAACCAATCAAACTGCTACGCAGCTTGGACCTGCGAGCCAATAACAATTCATATCACTTTGTTGCAAAGGTCATTTTGTTAGCCATCCGTCACCAGTTATTTCCCTTGACCATTTCCGTCTTATCCTACTGAGCATTTTCTTTGGTTACTGACTTCGTCACGCCGGCCAAGGGCGGATAATTTTAGTACAGATTTCTCTGATAGAGTTTCCCAGGGGTGATATAGTGTAGAGTAACGGAGCATATATAAAACCCTGGGTAACCGAGGAAGAGAATATAACCAAAACACTAAAATATTATAATAAACAATTATTTGACTTTGCCCTCTTTAAGGTATATTATATGCATATGTTATAAAGAGATAAGATTGTGAATCGGTTAGTGTTTGTTACATCTGTAAAAATTAACAAAAAATCTTCAATTTTAAATTTTGCATTATTTTATTTCAATAGGGCTCCTACTACCCTGGGTCTGTATTTTCGAAGCTTTCTTAGCGCTAAGATATCGATAGTAGCTTTGAAAATACAGGCTCTGCATAATAGTCCCTAATTATAACAGGGAAATAAAAAATAGATTGAAAATTTTTTTTGGATGAAAATGATTGTGATACCATGTTTTATATATTTAATATCAATGCTTGTAGACATTGGAAAGAGCTAATGTCGAAGACAGGACAGAAGTTCGACATTAATCCGGAGACCTTCACCTTGGCCAACGTGTTCGCTATGGAGCTTCACCGCTTTCAGGAAACCATTGCAGAGATTGTCACATGTGCTAGCAAGGAAATGGGTATAGAAAAGGTAAAGAGATCTCAAGAGAATGATACAATTACTTATTTTCCGTATGGTTGACAATAACCGAGATAATATTTTCTATACGCACACATGCACATATCATGTTTGCCTAGCAACCATTGTTACGGTGCTAGTTTTCTTCGTCCCTTATGTCACAATTAAAAATGTAAAACAAAACAATGTAAAAACATTAACCTAGTAGATGGATGAATATAATGGATTTACAAGAATCAAATATGAATGTATGAAAACTAAAATATTTTACATTATTACAATATGCACAATATCATCACTTTGTTGTGCAACTGTTTGACAGAATATTGACCGGGGGATATAGCTTAGTTGGGAGAGCATCTGCCAATCACCTGGACTGGGTTCGATTCTTAACCACGTCACAACAAAAATATGAGAGTAGCTGCCTCCTTGCTTGACCCTCAATATTATATTCGGCGAGAAAACTACCTTTTTATAAATAGAATATCCGCCACTCGTGAAAATATAACCTTTCTACCTCACTCGATGAGATAAACATGGTATTAGTCAAGAAAAGACAGATTTCCTCTATTTATTATATTCTTATTGATATTGATGACAATGTTTTTAAATTCACAGGGAGTGAAAGAGGTGGAGGAAACATGGGGTAACATGAAGTTCACAGTCCAAACGTACACGAAGGGGACGTCACATCGCGGGTTCATCCTCGGATCTGTGGACGATGTGCTGCAGATACTCGACGACAGTGCCATGAATCTTCAGAGCATGTCCGCGTCACGCTTCATCGGACCCTTCCTCAACTCCGTACAGAATTGGGAGAAAAGTCTCTCACACATCTCTGAGGTTCTTGATGTGAGTAGCTTGTTTTTGCAGTTTTGGATGTTAGAATTTTAAACTCAACTCCGTACAGAACTGGGAGAAAATTCTCTCGCACATCTATGAGGTTTTTGATGTGAGTAGCTTGTTTTTGAAGTTTTGGATGTTAGAATTTTAAACTCAACTCTGGACAGAACTGGGAGAAAATTCTCTCGCACATCTCTGATGTTCTTGATGTGAGTAGCTTGTTTTTGCAGCTTTGGATGTTTTAAACGTTCACTTTCCAAACTTTCCATTGGGATGTGGTACCTACAAAGTAGAGTGAATGTATTACAATTGTAATGTACAACTCCATTGAAACATTGGTGGAAACATGGTGATTCTTTCTATAACCATGTAACGTAATAATGAATTAAAATCTGTGTATGAATTTGGTAATAAGCATTTTGCATTAATATCCAACTCCACATCAATAATAGATATTTTCTTCATTGAAGATAATAAGATTCCATTCACTCTCAAAGATTAGTCCTTTCTGTGTTAATGATATGAATTTATCTTGCAATTATTGCTTGATGAATTATTTCAAATTTTGCAACGTAATTTTGCATGGTATGATTTTCAACCAATTTTCACATTTTGAAAAGATTTTGCAGATTTAAGACAAAACTGTCAATTCAAATAATGTGACAATATGCCTCGACTTCTTTCATAGGTATGGATGGTTGTCCAAAGGAAGTGGATGTATTTGGAAGGTATTTTCATTGGCGGTGACATCCGTTCCCAACTACCAGAAGAAGCTAAGAAGTTTGATCAAATCGACAAAACATTCAAGAAGGTATGTTTTTTATGATTTATAATTCACTGATAATCAATTAAATTAATTTCTGGCACATGTACATCATAGATTTGTTTGATCAAATCTATGTAAGAATGCTGAATATATGACCAAAAACCTTTAATTTAGTCGTCTAAATTGTCATATTTTACAGTGGAACATCCAGAAGGGAGCTTAAGTAATTCGAATCCCGGTCCTTTTTAAAATATTCGGAGAAATATATATTTTATGAGCCTCAATCTCTATCTCCCACCCCTTTGAAGATTCCGTTATCTGCCTATATATTAAAGACACTGTAGGACGTTATTTGCATATTATTTTTTCTCTAATTTGTCATTTATTATTAAAGTTTATACAGTATATTGTTATATTAGAGGGTTAATCATCTCATTACACAACACGAAAAGGCTTATACATAGAAAACAGTTATCGGTATTGGTAGAAAATGGTACGATGTATAAAGCGACAATTTTGTGGAACTCTTCAGTATGAGAGGTAGATTTGTAGGTCAAATACGATTTTGAGTGTTCAGACAGCAAGATGGTTGACCATTCCATCAATGCACCATATTTGAAACTCTACCTTGAGAGGTATCACTACATCAGTCAGAACACTTAAACTACCTTCCAGTGGCTATTTTAATGTGAACACATTAAATGGCTGCTCGATGGGAAATGGACTTACATGGCTTAACCAAACCATGACATTCGTTTCAGAAATTTTATTGATTCAGGAGATTTATTTAGTCATTGGTAACAAGTATTTGCCTTTTTGTGAGAGCACTTTATTTCAGTAAGTAGAATGTGCTACATCGCCTATAAATGTCTGTATATTTCAGATTATGACAGAGACTCACAAGACGCCTCACATCAAGTTGGCGTGTCACGCCCAGAACCGTCTGTCAGATCTACAAAATCTTAGCAGTGGGCTCGAGAAATGTCAGAAATCTCTCAATGACTACCTCGACTCCAAGAGAAATGCCTTTCCTCGATTCTTCTTCATCTCGGACGACGAGTTGCTTAGCATTCTGGGTAGCAGCGACCCTGAATGTGTCCAGGAACACATGATCAAGGTCAGTAGGTTAAAGGTTATGGCTCAGAGTTTAAGGGTCAAAGGGAGTGTGTTTTATTTATGATGTCTTGAAGGAGTAAGATAAACAATTGTTTTTCAGTGATTTTCGGTTTGCTATCCTATTTGAAATCTGAAATTTCGTCAAAGTAATTTTGAACAAGGCCTCTGACGTTCAAGTTTCTTCAAGGAGGACTTACTTTGGTGTATTTTGAATACTTTGCTGAACAAATATATAGCAATAAAATGATATATTTAGCAAAACTAAAGGAAATGTGCTTTTTATTTTGGCAATGAGTGCTCCACCTGAAGAAGGGGCAAGAAGTACCTGAGAAACTTATGGAACTAATAAAGAAGTTGTATACTTGTCTCTGATCTATGTTTGATCTGGTGTTTTTACACCACTAGAAATTGGAATAGGAGATGTTCAAACAATCTGAATTGTATAGGATACATCTTAACACAATCCAAAGAATATTTGAGATCTAGAAAATTTTCGAAATATTCATTTGATATTGAATTTGTTGTTTTTATAATGTCGATCATCAATCTCTCCTTTCCAGCCAGAGACAAGGCAACTTTGTCTGCAGTAGAGAACTGTTCTACACGCAGTAAGGTTTGGGTGCAATGTTACACTGAATTTCAGCGTAGTACCACCCATGGTGCGCTAGTTCCAGCCGATGCTCGCAGGTTTCACCGCAATGCATAGTCTCATGGCATTGCGGGCTTTCTCTCTGCAATAATACTAGTAGCTGTGATATAAGTGAAATTCTCTTCAGAGCAGCGTTAAACCCCAACTCACCTCACCTCACCTCTTTTCCAGATGTTTGACAATATATCAGCATTGAAGTTCCAACGTGGACCCAACAACGAACCCACAGCAAACGCCATGGTATCTGCTGAAGGAGAAGTGATGGAGTTCCGGAGCAGCATTGCGGCGGAGGGACGTGTCGAGGACTGGATGACGGGAGTCCTGGAGGAAATGAGAAGAACCAACCGTCTCATCACCAAGGAAGCAGTCTTCTTCTACTGTGAGAAGAAAAAGAGGTTAGAAATATTTCTTAAAGATCCTGTGAAATGCATTTTTATCAAGAATGACAGATTATTACCTCTACGTACATTATATATCATAATCATCATTAATTAATTAATGAGGCTCCACAAAGTGAGTCAATTATTCTTTTAAAACGGTTCTGCATTGTTCAAAAAAGGGGTAAATTAAATTGTCTTAATAATCAATTGCAAGTGTATATTGTCTCGTTTTTATGCTCAAATGATTCCTATATAATGTACATAGAGGTAAAAATCTGTCTTCTTAAGAAAAATGAATTACATGTGAACTTTAATAAATTTTGATTCCTGTAAACTGGGCACTTAGAAAGACTTGGCACTAATTGATTTAACAACTGAGGTGTAAAAAATACTTCATGATCACAAGTGCTGATGTTCTAACAATAAGTTGCTGCAAATGACTGCGATGTTGCCCATGCTGCGTTTAACAATAAGTCACTCACTCTAACAATAAAACTATTTGCAACAGAGTGGATTGGATGTTGGACTACCAGGGTATGGTATGTCTGGCCGGGAACCAGGTGTGGTGGACGTGGGAGGTGGAGGACGTGTTCAAGAAGGTCAAGAAGGGAACCAAGACTGCACTCAAGGACTACGCCAAGAAGCTTCACAAACAGATTGATGACCTTGTAGTCCAGGTGAGAAACTGGAGCTAGACACACCTGTTCAACATGTTGAGGGGGCGGGTAGCGCAGTGGTTAGCGCGTTCAGCTTCGGATCAAGAGGTCCGGGGTTCAAATCCTGCCAAGGGCACAACTTTGTCTGCAGTAGATAAGTGTTCTAAACTCAGTAACATTTAGGTGCAATGCTACACTGAATTTCAGCGTAGTACCACCCATGGTTCGCTAGTTCCAGCCGTTGCTCGCTGGTTTCACCACTTTCTCCCTCCCCCCCTTGAAAAAGTAAGCATTAAAGTTGATGAACCTGGTTGAAGACTCGAAACCCCAACCCCCTCCGCCTTTGTAAATTTCCTTGACCCACTAATTATACTTGATATAAACATTTCATCTCAGTTTTGTTGACTGTTTCTGTGATGATCTGGATTGATAAAAAAAAGAATGATATATGATATGCTGGTATACTCCATCAGAGTTATCTGCCCCTGGTCACAAATTTGGATTTATGAAAATAATGTCTATGTGAAGTTAGAAATGCATTATCTGATAACCTTGTGTTTCTGAATTTTGGATCCATTCTCAAAAACGTGATAGTTTGGCGTATAATTTAGGAAAATACTTATTTTCTCAAGGTACGATCACCACTGTCAAAGAATGACCGAAGCAAGTTCAACTCTGTGCTCATCATTGACGTCCATGCTCGTGACATCATCGATGGATTCGTCAGGGACAGGTGAATATCTGATTCATATATGGTACTTTTAAAGACGATAGTAATCATGTAATAACTAATTGATAAAGAATATTTTGCTAAACTACACACTATTGTGACGTCATACTTGCAGTGGTATACACAAGTTTGATATTGCCATATAAATATTACCCTGTAGTACCTTCAATGAGCAATTAATAAAGCAAGTACTTGGATGATTAATTAATTTCTATTCAGTATCATGGACGCCCGGGAGTTCGAGTGGGAGTCCCAGCTGAGATTCTACTGGGAGAAAGAGCCAGATGAACTGACCATACGACAGTGTACCGGCACGTTTGGGTATGGTTACGAGTACATGGGTCTCAACGGTCGTCTTGTCATCACCCCACTCACCGACAGAATCTACCTTACCCTTACACAGGTACTGTTATGAAATTTACCTCATTTTGTGATATATTACAGGAATTTTCAAAAAATGAAATTTAGTGAGGGATTACAAAGCTTCTTGCAAAAAATGAATTGATTTCTTTGTGTGATAATGATGCATCATTCTATACCTCGTACTTAAATATCCATAACATTGTAGGTTTTATCCTACAATATCAATTTACGTTAGCTCTCTTTTTTTTATGTTGAAGATGTAATATTTGAAGCTTCATTTACAGCATGTCTGCTCTTCAGTGCTGCTTTGTTTTAAACTTGAATCAAAACCCTAATTCCCGGCCTATTCTTTAAAAATTACTTATCTTAAAAAAAAAACAATGAATATAATTTAAAATTTTTATAAAATGATTCTTCTTTTGTGGTATGCACAATTTTAACTTTTCCAATTACCTCCCTTGCCAGGCTCTGTCCATGAAGCTAGGTGGCGCCCCAGCTGGGCCTGCTGGTACAGGGAAAACAGAAACTACGAAGGATCTGGCTAAAGCTCTCGGTCTCCTCTGTGTCGTCACAAACTGCGGAGAGGGTATGGACTTCAAGGTGAGATGATATGCTGACAAATTGTCATAAATGGCCGTCTATATAATTTAGATAATTAAATATTTAGCTGCAAATTCAAAGAATGAAATATTTGTGAAGCATGTAAATCTTGATGCCATTTTAGATATAAAGAAATGATAGCCTATCTTTTGCCAGTTGTCATTCCAAAGTTATTTTCATTCTTAGTGAGATGTGTGTCCTGTACATCGGCCCTTAGAATGATTGGTGCTGTTCAAATCAGGTTCCAAAGTGTTAATATCTTAATGAATTGAAATGACAAATTACTTGATTTGATTGACAGTCGTTGAGAAATATGACACCTTATCAGGAGGCCCAAGAATTATATTTGCAAATTCAACATCTGGGATTCCTGTTCATTTAGGAGCTTCTATGTAAATTCTAATATGATTGTGATTGTGAAAAATTTATTTATTTCAGGCTGTAGGAAAGATCTTCTCGGGTCTATGCCAGTGCGGTGCGTGGGGTTGTTTTGACGAGTTCAACCGTATTGACGTATCTGTACTGTCTGTCATCTCCACACAGCTTAAAACTATCCAGAACGGGCTGCTGCTCAGCCTCAAGAGATTCCACGTAAGCGCTAGATATTTTTCAGAAAATATGTCGTGCTAGCTGTCATATGAGGATTAACACAGATGGTTTTTAGGTATTGATAAACATGACTATGAAGGATGACATAATGTTCCTGAATTTCTTGGTTAAAATACTTAGAAATCATGAGAGAAGTGTCTTATCCAACTTACAAACCACAATTTACAATTGTGAGTTTTTGGAATTTATTTTACTATGTTGGATATATTAATTGAAGCACACATACAATAATTTCAATCAGTTTGCTGTTTAAGCTTACTATGAAATAATAGAAATAAGGCATTTTCTGACAGGCTAATGAAAGTAACTAATTAAAAATATCCTCTGCGCAAGTTCATAGAATTAGTCACTCTCGTTTGTAAATTTATGCATTTGTATTTCAGTGCTTTATGATTTGAAATCTGAGTTATTTTCTCAAAATATATTAACAATTAAAAATCATATTTTTGACTATCATATCAAAATTAAAATTTTCTTCATTCAGTTTGAAGGTCAAGAGATTGATCTAGACAGCCGAGTGGGTATCTTCATCACAATGAATCCTGGGTACGCAGGACGTACAGAGCTGCCGGAGTCTGTGAAGGCTCTCTTCAGGCCCGTTGTCGTGATTGTGCCAGATCTTCAGCAGATCTGTGAGATCATGTTGTTCTCTGAGGGTTTCCTCTTGGCAAAGGTCAGTTACCTCCCTTTGAATGAGATTTGATTTGAGGTGTGTTTATGACTGATTGTTCTGTGGATCGATCTGGGGCAGGAGTATTGGTCAACTCCTCCTTTCTCAACTTGACAACCAAAAATTTTTTAAAAATTTTTTTCATTAGGGGTTCCCTCTTTGATCGAACACTGCTGATGTTTGTATTTTGTAGGCCCTTTGTTACTGTATTTTCATTTGAGGGTTTATTTCCTTCTCAGTCTGGCCTTCACTCAGTTTGTCTGTCTATAAGCGTTTTTATTGACCATTATTAAACTCGATGTGGTCAGTGATATGTCTTTTATATTAGACATTTGTGTTCATGTGATGAAACCCCTTAACTCACTTTTGTAGGGTCTAAACTATGACAACTTTTTCAATTTTTTTTTTTATCATTTTGTAATCATTTGTTAACATAATGCTCCCTTCGTTCTAGATCCTTGCCAAGAAGATGACAGTGCTGTACAAACTTGCCAAGGAGCAGCTGTCGAAGCAGTATCACTATGACTTCGGTCTGCGAGCTCTCAAGTCTGTGCTTGTCATGGCTGGAGAACTCAAGAGGGGTGCCGCAGAGTTACAAGAGGTAATTCTGTTTCTCTTTAAAATCATATGTTAAGGATCAAAACCTACCACCTCCTTTGGCAGAGGGAAATTGGGGAGGGTTGAAGGACTGACCCAATTTCCACAGGCCGGCGGCTTTCATTCGCAACCAAAACGGAGGGGGAGGTTTTGATCTAATTTATGAACTGACATCTTTATATTTAAGATGAAATGTGATATTTTTAAATTCTCACGGATTCAATGGTATTAACTGTTGGGATCAGTTGTAAAGAGAGCACAGCCGCGATCTACATGTGCTACACGCCTGCAACATCTGCCATGCACGGAAGTTTACACTTGCTACTCGTCTCATACTGACAAACAATTAGCTCTGATCGTGATCCTTCATAGCTCAGTTGGTAAGACCTTTGGTTGGCAAGCAAAGGGTCCAGAGATCGAAACCAGGCATGATCACCAGAAATTGCGAGTTTTCAAAGTATTTTAAAATAGTATACATTAAGAGAAATGTTTCATATAATCATAAGAATTCAACATTTGAATGTATAAATAGTTATTCAAAACACGTCAGCACCGGGCATACCTACAGAAAGCTTGGGGCTTTCCTGAAGTAAATAAAATACTGGTAGAGGTGTAGTCATTAAATGAAGATCCTGGTGATGTCACCAGAGGTTTATAAGTGTGAATATGCATTAAAAGTTGGTTCATGAAGTCAAGAATATTTCTGATGGGCACTTCCTACTCAGTTATGATGACGCAAATACCTGCAATATTTACAAAGCCTTGTTAAACAATAACTCACTCACTCTCAGCTGAGTTCAACTGACCTTTTAATTGCTGAAAACGAATAACAATTCAGAAATTTCCGCACATTAACAGCCAAAAGTGACATACTGTTGCTCAACCAAGTTTAGCACATTCTAACAAGGGAAATGTCAAGTCTGCCTCCTTGATAATTTGGACCTTGGTCAGAAATGGTCCAACAATAAAGAGTTGGTTTCTACAACTATGGATAATCAGCTTCTGTAATGTAATAATGCTACAGTGCCTTTAAACACCTATAACATTTAAAATTTTATTCACAGGATGTTGTGTTGATGAGAGCCCTGAGAGATATGAACCTGCCCAAGTTTGTGTTTGAGGACGTCCCCCTGTTTTTGGGACTCATCACAGACTTGTTCCCGGGACTGGACTGTCCCCGAGTGCGTTACCCCAACTTCAACGATGCAGTGGAAGGGGTCTTTGAAGAAAACAACTACGTCATGCTTCCTCAACAGGTTTGTAAAATCAGGAGATGTTGATTTGCAGGCGGGCGGGATAGCGCAGTGGTTAGAGAGTTTGGCTTCGGATCAAGTTCGATTCCCGCCAGGGGCACAGCAACTTTGTCTGCAGTAGAGAACTGTTCTACACGCAGTAAGGTTTGGGTGCAATGCTACACTGGATTTCAGTGCAGTACCACCCATGGTTCGCTAGTTCTAGCCGATGCTTGCAGGTTTCACTGCAATGCATAGTCACATGGCACTGCAGGCTTTCTCCCTGCCATAATACTAGCAGCCGTGATATAAGTGAAATACTCTTGAAAATGGTGTTAAACCCCAACTCGGTTCTAATCCAGCAAGGGACTCGTACAGTCTGATTAAAATTCACCGTTTTCCAAAAAATATAAATTGCAAAGTACTGAATCTACCAGGTACAACCTCAAATCATTTGGAGGTTTCCTCTCCAAACCATCTGCTGAGTCGAGTGAGTTAGAAAAGTAGATATTTCACGAGTGGCGCAACCACGAGTGAAATATATTAACTTTTCTACCTCACGAGAGAAGATTGACGTTGTATTTGTCAAGGAAAAACAGATATTTTATTTATTTTATCATCATATCTGTGTTTTAAGGTGACTTAGAATAATTTCAATGGTAAACGTTAAACCTTCGCAAACTGACAACATGGTGTCATAACATTGTCCCGATGACATCACACGAGTAGTGATAAGTTTATCGTCACTGTTGCTTGATAGAGGGTTTATTTCACAGATTATCTCACTCTAAGTTATATAATAAATTTGTATATCACAATTTCAAAGCTAAATAGCAAGCTCAAAGTGCATATTTTGTTTACCTGTAGCGATATTCGTATTCTGTCTCATTTCCTGTATATAAATTTTTTTTCATTTGAGACAAAAAAAAATAACTTTCTCAATTTGATGCCTACCAGGTGGACAAAGTTGTCCAGATGTACGAGACAATGTTGACTCGACACACCACCATGATTGTTGGACCCACGGGCGGCGGCAAATCTGTCGTCATCAACACTCTAGCACAGGCACAGACAAAGTGAGTTGTTTGTAATATTGACATTTGACAAAGAAACCTTCTGTTGCATGTGTTTTTTTGGTGATGTTTGCCGTCATTACGATTGTTGTCTTAATCAAAATCTGAAACTACTTTCCAACAAACTTAAGAAAAACCTAAAATGATAACTATCCTGGTTACCTGACTTCTATATTTATGATGAGGCTCTGAATCAGGATAGTTATCATTTTAGATTTTTTTAAAGTTTGTTGGAAAGTCAGACATTAGGTACTGTTATCCAAAAAACATAAATCTAAATGGTTGAACGTTGAATATATCTGAAAAATAAAGAGACAGAAATCAACTGTAAAATGATTTTTATCGGTATCATACTGAATTTAAATAAATAAAAAATGAGAAATTTATGTATACCGGGGTAAGTGTAACTGCTATAAATTTTCTTTTATTATATTTTGGATTTGCATATTTCAAGACAAGTAAAGTTGTGTTATATGTGAACATGTTCTAACATCTGAATAATTGAAATTTTTTCCTGTATCTGTAATAGCAATAAATAAATAAATAAATAAATAAATGAATAAATAAATAAATAAATAAATAAATAAATAGATAGATAGATAGATAGATAGATAGATAGATAGATAGATAGATAGATAGATAGATAGATAGATAAATTTTAAATAAATAAATTAAAATTAAAATTAAAATTAAAATTAAATTGATAACTAATGAAATGTTCCTCTTTTTCAGATTGGGTCTGCAAACTAAACTGTTCACAATCAACCCGAAGGACAGAAGTGTTATTGAACTCTATGGTATTCTGGATCCAACCACACGAGATTGGACGGACGGATTGCTCTCCAACATTTTCCGTGACATAAACAAACCCACTGACAAGAATGAGAGGAAATACATTGTGTTTGATGGAGATGTTGATGCATTGTGGGTAGAAAACATGAACTCTGTCATGGACGACAATCGACTGCTCACACTCGCTAACGGAGAGCGTATCCGTCTGTTGAAACACTGTGCTATGTTGTTTGAGGTGAATATTGTGACCTATCCTAATTGTGTCATTCTGGATTGATGTTGATAGTTTGAATTTTTTGGGGGAAACATCGTTAGGGAATATACAAGCCAACACTATAACATGTCAAATATCAAATTCTCAATTTCTAAAAAAATTATTTCTGCATAGAATTATATATTTCAATTCATGAATTACACACCAGTGACCTTTTGTAAATTCTTCACAAATGATTGCAAACATGTTCAAAACATACAATTCTGGTCTTTTTACAGATTACTCCATGTGTTGAAGGTGGTTTTATCCTCTTTCACAAATATTTGGTAACCAAAATTAAACAATGTCTATCAATTCCCAATTTTTCTTTGTGTTGAGAGTTTAGTTTATTTGTTCCTCATTTCAAAAACCAAATATCCCAAACTAAGTCTTTTGGTTACATTTTTAAATGAAGTCCATTTGAAAATATTTCCTTAATAAATTCATGATGTTTAGCTTAGTGATAGATCTAGTGAAAAATGAACACCAATTTTATTTTTGAAACACTGATGTCTTTAGATTATTTGCAAGCAGAAGGGGGATTTTAATTTTATACCACCGTATATGTTTGTAAATATTTTTCCAGGTGTATGATCTCCAATACGCTTCCCCAGCTACCATCTCCAGGTGTGGTATGGTGTACGTTGACCCCAAGAATCTTGGGTATAAACCGTACTGGCAGAAGTGGGTCAGTGGGCGTGGCAGCAAGTCCGAGAGGGACGAGCTGAGTCGACTCTACGACAAGTACGTCCCGTGTCTCATCGACATGGTGGTGGAGGGAGTCGTGGACGGAAAACAACAGGAGAAACTGAAGACCATCGTTCCTCTGACCAACCTGAATATGGTATGCTAATAATAATAACTGTTTTCAGAGATATTGAGAATCATAAGAAATGGGAAAGACACCTTTGACAATGGGCCATTTTTAGGGCTTTTAGTCATTTTCGGGTTTTTAAATGGGCCATTCCTCTTTCTAACAATAGTAAAATTTTTAATTTTAAGGACCTTTTATCCAATGTGCACAATGGCCCATGCCCCCTGCCTTTCTCAATCGCTGCATTTGACAGTTTCCTACAGGATAAATCTTTGAATTATTTTGCCATACATCTTTTAAACAATTTTGTTAAGATGAAAATTATAGACATAATACTTGTAGCTTCTTTCTTTATATCTTAATGCAGGGTCCAAGCTAGAAACAATATTTGAGGGGTGATTTATCACCCTTTGGTACAGATTTTGAAAAAATATAGGACTCTGTTAAGGGTCATGTGGACCAATAAGAGATTCAGATTCTTACGTGAGGTGGTTAATTTGTATTTTCACTTACAAGGGCAATCATATCGGGATATATTATTCATATGATGCCAAAAGGGGAAAATATCATTTTGTCATGGTGACGTGATGTCATAACATTGTATAGTAACGCATAGCATGTCATAAAACTAGTAAACAATATGTTGTTATGCCGTAGCAAACTTTTCCCCACTCGCAGCGCCGATGAATGGCTTCAGTTCTCATTGTTTTTATTTTTCAACAAATGTACGCTTGTCTTTATTAAGTTGTGAAATATAAATTCATCAAAATATTACCTTTATTAATATCTTTTAACTTGACTGTGTTTAATAATTATATATATAATTTATTAGTAGCATATTTGTGTAAACGGGGATATCCTCTCGAATTTCGTTTCCACAAAAAATACCCCAATAGAATCCTCCTTTTAAAAGTAGATTTTAGCGTATTTCCCTCAATTTCATGATTACGTAAGTAAAACGAACATAATATTCGTAAGTTTATCATACCATGTTTACGACACTTTTGCCTGAATATCGCTATATCCCTTGCTCATGAAATATTAATATTTAGTAGACATAGACAAACATATAACTGGGTTCACACGGATCATAGAATCCAGGGAAAGTCATGGAATTTTAAAATAAGTTTCCAGGCCTTGGAAAGCTACCAAAAATACGCATACATATAAAAAGTCATGAAAAAGTCATTGATTTTATAATTCTAGTGAAATTTCTGTTCATTTACTTATTTTCCTCTCTTGTTTTAATTGAAATAAAATATCCTGCAACAGAGTGACTGATCGGCATTCTGTGTTGCTTCAACCATGCTTGGTCTGTCATGGAAAACTCTGGAAACATCCTTGAAAAAACGTGGAAAAGTCATGGAATTTATGTAGCCTTCAAGTGTATGAACCATGGGCCGTGTTCAAGAGAGGTTTCAAAGTAATCGCTCAATTAGCGATTACTTTTAAACCTCTGTTGAACGTGATTGCTCAATGTAGCGCTACGTAGCAAAGCGAGCAAACTTCAAGGAATTTGCACTGTGAGAGAGAATGAGCGCTACTTGAGCACTACATTGAGCGATCAATGAGCAATTTAAGCGCTTGCTGAGCCCAGAATTATAATATTCTCTAATTATATTGCTAAACTTCAAATCCTCCTGATCTATTTTCAGGTGACGCAACTGTCAATGATGCTGAACGCCCTGCTCCTGAAAGAGATCCCTGAACCTGCTGAACTGGAGGCTCTGTTCCTGACCTGTCTCTACTGGTCCGTGGGAGGCGGTCTGCTAGAGGACGGACGTATAAAGTTTGACAACTACGTCAAGTACCTCGCCTCCCTCAACATGATCACTGATGATAACGTCAATGCTGGGCCAGGTTGGATTTGTGTTTTGCATTCTTTATATTTTGGTTCTGTTATGTGATTGTATGAGGGTTGTGTTAGGGATCTTTAGAGATATCGTTTGAATAATAATAATGATGGTTATTATAATTTATTGTCTGAAATTGGAAATTTGTTTAGTGTATTTTGCACCTAGCTACCACAGTGCGGTGCCAGTTTTCTTTAACTATTGGACTCTGGCAGTAAGTTAAATTCCAAAGATGTTTTATTGATTTGTACAAATTCCTAATGGGATTTTAGTGCCATGGCAGTAAGTTAATCGGATATCTAGATATATCAATGGGTAAATGTCCCCAAATTCTCTTCTTAAAAAGTGATTCTTAATCTTGTTTGAAACAAACACATTTTTCATGAACATCTCTTGTTTTTTTATTTTCACCCAACAAATTTAGCATTTTACCTTTTACTCTGTAATTGTATCATGAGGAAAAGTGGTGGGATACTGTCCAAGGTTCTAATCCCACCAGGGGCACGGCAACTTTGTTTGCTGTAGACAACTGTTCTAAATGCAGTAAGGTTGGAACAGAGCTACACTCAATATCAGTGCACGAGCCATAACTCATAGGTTTCACCACACTGCATGGCAACTCAGCCGGAGGTTCAACAAAATGAAGCGCTTCGTAGCGCTCATTGATCGCTCATAGCGCTCAATGAGCGCTTCTCTCTTGAACGGCACGGTGCAAATTCCTCGAAGTTTGCTCGCCTTGCTACGTAGCGCTACATTGAGCAATCGCGTTCAAGAGAGGTTTAAAAGTAATCGCTCATTGAGCGATTACTTTGAAACCTATCTTGAACACGGCCCTGGTTTGCAGGCTTTCTTGTAATAATATTGGAGTCGTGATAGCAGTGAAATACCCTTGAAAGCTGTGTAAACTCCAAATCACCTCACCTCACCTCAAACAAAAATCCTTTTACAAAATTGTTCTTCAGGTGAACTACCATCCAACTCCTCCCTGTACCAGTTCTTCTGGGATATGGAGAAGAAGATCTGGATCCCGTGGAGTAAGAAGGTGCCACAGTACGTCCACAGTCCCGAGAGGAAGTTCAACGAGATCCTCGTACCCACGGTGGACACTGTCCGATCCACCTGGCTCCTCGAGCTCATGGTCGGTATCAAGAGACCCGTGGTTCTTGTGGGCGAAACAGGAACGTCCAAGACCGCCACCACACAGAACTTCCTGAGGACCCTAGATCAGGAGTCTCATGTAAGTTTAGGTTTACCCTTAACTTGGGAACCCGAAAAAGTACATTCATATATCCAGGCGAAACCCGGAAAGGGGACTTAGGTTTTCTCACAGCCTATCATTATTGATGGCATACTTAGACAGAACCAGAAATGCTTTCTGGGTAATTCTGCTGGCGGTGCCAATAACAGCCAAAAGGAATAATATAGAATATAGCAATTTAAGGGTTAATGTTTGAAGAATTTGAAAAAAACAAACTCAAATATGATTTCCATGTCACCTCTAGGGTGAGCAATTGCTGGATTCATACCCATTCACATACATCTCCAACAAAAAATTAAAATGGTGCGCAATATTTAAAATCAGTAACTGTAGAGTGAATAGTATTTTTGTGACAAGAGCAACATTTTAGTGATTACCTATCCTTAATCAAAACATTTACTTAACCTTCCCTTTGTAGCTGTTGAAGGGGATATCCCCCTTGGTGTCATCACTTGAGTTTTCAATTCTTTATTCTCATATGCAAAAATTGTAGAGACTGGGATAGGCGAGGAGGGGCTAGTTGGCTAGCGGTGATGACTAGTGTCGTCCTGTGTTGGACTCATCAATCTCATAAACAACCTTGGTAGTGCCTAATTATATCATAGACAATTATACAAATAAAAATACTTCAAGTAAAAATATCCATTGCTATAATTTACAATAGTCTTTTGAATCTTGTTGTCTCAAATAAATAAAACAAAGTGAACATTTAGAATTTTCTAATTTCCTTGCAGCTACTTCTCAACATGAATTTCTCCAGTCGTACGACATCGCTGGACGTACAGAGAAACTTAGAGGCCAATGTAGAGAAGAGAACAAAGGACACGTACGGACCTCCGCCTGGCAAACGTCTCCTCATCTTTGTTGACGACATGAATATGCCACAGGTTTGTTGATATCATTCATAATTTCGTCGCCGCTATGCCGCTAATGGCTGCAATACTGCTGAAGCGGTGTAAACATTCACGGTTCATAGGGGTCATGGAATTTTAAAATCAGTTTCAAGGCCTTTAAAAGCTTTGGAAAATAGGCATATATGATAAGTCATGGAAAAGTCATTGAGTTTTTTCCTTGTGAAATTTCTGTTCAATTATTTATTTTCCCTCATTTTCTCATTAAAAAAATATATAAAAAATCCTGCAACAAAATTATCGATCGGCATTCTGTTGCTTGAATTATTTTGATTGACTCAACTTTCAACTTTTAAACCAGAAATCTTTTCAAAAGTATATATATCTGACTTTAAAAATATTTTCTGCTATCACACAAGGCTACAAGGGTGATTAATATTTACTTACTTTATTTGTATTTTTTAGGTTGATACATATGGCACACAACAGCCAATCGCTCTGCTTAAGCTCCTTCTCGAGCGAGGCGGCATCTACGACCGCGGCAAAGACCTCAACTGGAAGAACATGAAGGATATCGGCTACATTGCTGCTATGGGGAAAGCTGGCGGAGGTCGTAACGAGACGGACCCAAGATTTGTGTCTCTGTTCAGCGTGTTCAACATGACGTTCCCTGATGATGAGTCTCTTTATCACATCTACAACTCCATACTGAGTGGACACGTCCAGCCAATGTCCAAGGAGATTCAGGAATCGGTGTCCACTATAACTAAGATGACCATGGCTTTGTACAGGTAAGTGGACATCGGTCAATTCAAGGCTTGGTAGAATTTTGTTGTAAGACTTGTTACAATAGTGCTGTGGTTAGCGGGTTTGGCTTCGGGTCAAGAGGTCCGGGGTTCGAATCCCGCCAGGGGCATGGTAACTTTGTCTGCAGTCGAGAACTGTTCTACACGCAGTTAGGTTTGGGTGCAATGCTACGCTGAATTTCAGCGTAGTGCCACCAATGGTTCGCTAGTTCCAGCCAATGCTTGCAGGTTTCACTGCATTGCATAGCCACATGGCGTTGCAGGCTTTCTCCCTGCCAAAATACTAGCAGCCACGATATAAGTGAAATACTCTTGACCTCTCCTCACCGTGATTGGCAGTGGCTGATACAGAAATTTTCAAAAAGGGGGTCCCTGATTGAAAAGGGGTAGGTAGCCCACCTTGGGGGTTTTACAAATTTACGTGCAATATTTGTCAAAAGGTCGGGTTTGAACCTCCCTCTGAATCCGCTAATGATTTGTTTTGCCATTTCAGTGTTAAAATAATTGATTTTATTATATGACAAACCATGAAGCACTGGGATTGATCAGCGAAATAAACTGTCTATCAAGCTACAGTGAAGGTACATTATATCTTCACTGTGACAAGTGACTGATATATATATCGCTACTCGAAGGTTAAAGTTCATAAGTTTGACGTCAATGGTCTCATGTAAGAATTCTCTTTTGACGTCATGTTGTTACCGTCGTGTTCTTAGCAGTCCCTAAGCATGAAAACAACCCTGTTGTAGCATTGTATGATAAATAGGTAGAGGTAGAAAAGTTATATATTGGCTACGTCACTCGTGAAAATATGATTTTTTTTCTACCTCACTCAATGAGATAAACATGGTATTTGTCAAGAAAAGACATATCTGCTATCACTCATTATCCATCCGGTATGTAATACCGTGGGATATAGTCCGTCTGTCCGTCTGTCCGTCCGTCCGTCTGTCTGTCTGTCCGTAATCATTTCGTTTCCGGAGCAGAACTCGAAAACCAGTTATCATATCTTTCTGAAACTTCACATATGTATTACACATTTACTGGAGTGGTGCCTTTTGATATTTTCAGATTTTAAAATTTAAAAATTTTTTTTTACAAATTATGTGGGACCGGTGGGATATGTCATCTTCTGATGACTCTTGTTTAAATCTTTCTGACAATATTATTTTATCAAGTCCCTTACTTTCTCCAGCTCCATTGTGAAGGAACTCCCTCCGACCCCATCCAAGTTCCACTACATCTTCAACCTGCGAGATTTGTCCCGTATCTACAGCGGAATGTGTCTCTCCACTCAAGATCGCTTCACAAAAGTTGACCAGTTCCTGCGACTCTGGAGAAACGAATGCATGCGCGTCATAGGAGATAGGCTTATCAACACCACAGACAAGGAACTCGTCAATGTAAGATGATTTTGATTTTTTTTCAGAAGGGATCCTCCTTGGGGTACTTTAAGCATAAACATCTTACTTTGTAAATCATGACAGCTAGGTTGTAACTGATCTTTTAAAGAAATAACAAAAAAATAACAAAAAGAATTTTTAAAACTTTGGGCCACCCCAAATGGGCCCCTACCTAACTGGTTACTATGCAAGCCAAGGGAAAGTAACTCTGATCCCACCACTTAAGTAAAACTTCTATCAGAAAATTGAATTTTAAAAAAAAAAAATACTGTGTTTGGTAACCTTTCCTACTATACGACAGAGGAGAATGTTGCATTTCTCGCATTCCATTATGAGTTGCTACGAAAACAGGCTGAGACAAGAAACTTGTGAATGTATTAAAGATGATAATGTATTTTATTACCCATTGGGTAAAATATTTTATAATATAAGACATTATTTATACATATAATTACATTATTTACTAATTGTCTAACAGAAACATCTGGCTGGACTTATGGAAGAGAATTTCAAGACCCATGTCGAGTTTGTGATGAAAGAGCCTATTCTTTACGGCGACTACCGCACAACCTTGGACGAAGGTGAACCACGTCTTTACGAAGATGTCCAGGATTACGAGGCCAGCAAGGCTCTCTTTCAAGAGGTTAGTAGTGAAACGTAAATATGTGTAGATCTGTGTCTGTTCGTGTCACTGGGATTGTTACATTTCTGAAAGTTCTTGATTAGAACAAATTCCTGCTAGCCACATACATATATATATTACATTGTCTTTAAAGTTTAAAGTTAAACCTTTGGGCTAGGAGTATTTGTTTTATATTCAAGGAGTAATCAGATGAGTCAAGGATTTCATTTTATTTTCACATCTGACGATAAAATAAAATAAAAACTGTTGCAAGGGGTCCGTGAACCTAACACACAGTCCCAACACTCCCACTAAATCTGACCACTGTAACACCACTTTGTTTTTATATTTCATTGTTTGTATGTATTGATATATTGTACTTTTAGAAGCAAAGCTCAAACATAGGCTGATGGATCCCGTAGCGTCTCGTATCACAACACTTTTCATTATAGGAATTTTTTTAGATCTTAATATTTCCTATAATGCATTACTTAATCCATTCCCAGATTCTTGAGGATTATAACGAGAACAACACTCCGATGAATCTCGTCCTGTTCGACGATGCACTTGACCACTTGACTCGTATCCATCGAGTCCTGAGAATGGACGGCGGTCATGCCCTCTTGGTCGGTGTGGGAGGTTCTGGAAAACAGAGCTTGTGTCGTCTTGCCTCTTACACCGCTGGTTGTGAAGTCTTTGAGATCAAACTGAGTCGTGGATACAACGAAAGCTCGTTCCGAGACGACCTGAAGATCCTCTACAATAAACTCGGAATGGAGAATAAGAAAACAGTGTTCCTCTTCACAGATCAACACGTGGCTGAGGAGGGTGAGTTTAAAGAAGATAATTTGACTTTTAGCTCCATGAGTCTGAAAAGTCCGATGGGCTTATGGCATGGCGTGGCGTAGAGAGTCCGTCCAGTGCCTGTAAATCTTTTTTGTCTTCTTCTCAAGAACCACTCGTTCTAGACAGCTGAAGTGCAGACTCCTTGGCCATTGGGGATTATAAGTTGTAGATTTTGATAACCTTTGACCCCAAATAAGGGCCACAACAGTCATGACTTTAATAGTGATTTGATCTTATTCTCAAAAACCATTGGTCTAGAAAGCTTAAAAGTTGTGTAAGTGAAGTACTCTTGATAGTGAAACCCCATATTACCTCACCTAGTCGCTAGTTCCAGCCGATGCTCGCAGGTTTCACCGCAAAGCATAGCCACATGACATTGCAGGCTTCCTCCCTGCCATAATACTAGCAGCCGCAATATAAGTGAAATACTCTTGAAAGAGGCGTTAAACCCCAACTGACCTCACCTCACCTCACCTACCCATTCATGCTCAAGGCGGTCTTGACCTTAGCGTTCTATTATGTATTCATTTCACATTTAATATGTCATTCAGGTGTAAATGCAATGTTACTGATTTTCAGGTTTCTTGGAACTGATCAACAACATGTTGACGTCTGGAATGGTACCAGCTCTCTATCCTGATGATGAGAAAGAAAGTATTATCGGACAGGTAAGCAATTTTTCATAAACTTTGATTTATCAAACTTTTTGGATTTGTCTAAAAAAAAAATCTTATATTTTATTTCTGATAAAATTTTGTTGACTAACTCAATTTAATTTATTAATTTATCTTATTTTCAAGATTCGCAATGAAGCCCTGGCTGCTGGCTGTCCTCACGCACGAGAAAGTATCTGGCAGTTCTACGTAAACAAGTGTGCCAACAATCTCCATCTTGTCATGGCAATGTCTCCAGTCGGAGATACACTACGTACCCGATGTCGTAACTTCCCAGGAATGGTCAACAACGCAAGCATCGACTGGTTCTTCCCATGGCCGGAACAAGCTCTGTATGCTGTGGCTAGTGTCTTTATATCTCCTGACGTAAGTGGAAATGAATTTATTTATCATCCATGCCGTGCTGCCTACTTGTAGGTATTTTGTACACAATACAGTCTTCAAATATGATTGTACACTAATGTTGCAAATGTTACACCTCTACTCTGAAAATAAGAATTGCTCATTTCATTAATTTCTGTACATTACTATTACCGGTACAACTTTAACAGAGTTGAATTCATAAGTTCCAGAGTAAACCCAAATAAACAAATCTTTGAAGGGCATTTAGAAATGATATATGTGAGAACAGGAAGATTTTCTGGATAACAACTTCTTTAATGTGAAAATATATTCGGAGTTTATGCTCACTCCTTCATCAGGTGGAATGAAACAAAATAAAAATTATTGTTGTCAAATCGGAGCATGGTATGAAGGAAATAATAGTATCATAACTCCATCATTTTTGTACTCCTAAAAATTACAAAATACTCCAAAATGGCAATATCACCTAAAATCACCTAAATCACCTAACTGAAAATAAAACTATTGGCAGGTAAAGTAGTGATCAAAAGATCTCACGTGAGCCAAGAATTAACCCTTTACCTTCCATTCAACAGAACCAGCTGATCCCCGAGAACCACCGGGAGGACGTTGTAAGCCACATCGTGATGGTACACCAGAGCGTCGGTGAATACAGCAAGAAGTTTCTTCAGCGACTCCGACGTAACAACTACGTCACACCCAAAAATTACCTGGACTTTATCAACACCTATCTCAAACTCCTAGACGAGAAGGATAAGTTCATACTGGCACAGGTAAGTGTTAAAAATGGAATTTTATTATATGATTGCAGGTGAAATACCGGGAATCACAATGAAAATAAACCGTGTTATCAGTCACTAGTGAAAATAACAATGGAACGTGTTATCAGTCACTAGTGACTGATATAACAATGACCATTATTACCACTACGGATAATTGGCTTGTGTAATAAAATGTTTTACCCTCTAAAGTAGATATAAATGACATAAACTTTCATTATAAATGGGAAATATGAAAAAATAAAATTTGCAAAAATCATGCTTCTGCCCCTTTAATATTCTGCTACCAGTATATACATGTTCATGGTTTTCATCTGTAGGTTTTCACAAGTTTTGATAAGTAAAATACCTGAAAAGTAAATCATTTTGGCGAGTCCCTTGATATTTTACTTACCAGTTTTCAACTAGTGCATGTAGGTCTTGTGTTTTCAATTTTCTAACTCAATGCTCACAGTGCTTTTCTACCATCATGTGTAAGAGGTTGAAGATCCAGTTTTCAGTGATAAAAAGCGGGTGTGATATTGGTGACATTGTGTATATATCATCCTCTTCTGTTCTCTAGTGTGAACGTCTAGCTGGAGGTCTACAGAAGATCGCTGATGCCAGCGAGCAGCTTGCTGTTCTCAACGAGAAGTTGGCTGTTCAGAAGGTTGCTGTCACTGAGAAGACCACCGCCTGCGAGGCTCTTTTGGAGGAAATCTCCTCTAGCAGTACACAGGCCACGGAGAAGAAACAGCTTGCCCAGAAGAAGGGAACAGAAATTGCGGAACAGAGCAAAATCATCGTTGTGGAGAAGGTTAGTCGGTTGATCTCAATCTCTGGGGCTGTGTTTGATTTAACAACACTCGGGTCGAGTCGACACATGCGTTTTGACGTTTCAAATCAAATGCATCAAACACAACAAATATTTTTGTATCAGCTATCAACACAAGCAATTAAATTTTCTGTTAAAAAAATAAAACTTATCTAAAAATAAACACGGATCTATCTAATAAAACTATATATTTCATTCATTTCATTCATGTGGATGTGTGACTCATTTGGAGAGGAATCTGCATTACCCATGAATGCATGTGACGTCACAATTCAAATTGTTCTCACAATAATGGGGTTTACATTCTAACTGTACTCTAGGATTGTAGTGGCCGACAACAAGAGTTTGATTTGCAAACTCGCTAATCGAGCTAGCAAATGAAATGCAGCTTGGATTTTAAAATCCCTGAGGCTATCAGCCAATGTTCATATTTAAGCAATTCAGAATAACATTCATGTTGTAGCATGCTTAATGCTTAACACTTCATGTAGATTTATATGAGCCTCAGTCGCTTGCCATGATGATGATAAAGAATCGGAATTAAAGTTATGGGTGTATAGCCATGCACTGTACGTTAAATCTTCCTCTCAACAGAAAGATGCAGAAGACTCTTTGGCTGAAGCTTTACCAGCCCTGGAAGCTGCAAGAATTGCCCTTGAGGATCTGGAGAAATCTGACGTCACAGAAATCAGGTGCGTGACCCTTGATATGAAACTGCATATAAGCTAGAAATCTATGACGTGATTGGCCTACTAATGACTGGGTTTTGTCTGCACTATACTGGTTCTAAGCACTTACCTATGCAGAGCTTCCTCAGACCCTGCAGTGATAAATACTCATAAAATTAGGAAAGGACTCATAAAAATTTAAGCTGTTAAGGGTTTTTATGTAGTATTTGCTTATTGAGGAACTCGCTTATGTCTGCTTGGACTCACAAGAGCTTGTGGTAGCGAGTTCCTGGACTCTGCATGTCAAAGGGGGCGGGATAGCGCAGGGGTTAGCGCGTTCGGCTCTGGATCAAGAGGTCCAGGGTTCGAATCCCGCCAGGGGCACGGCAACTTTGTCCGTAGTAGAGAACTGTTCTACATGCAGTAAGGTTTGGGTGAATGCTACACTGAATTTCAGCGTAGTACCACCCATGGTTCGCTAGTTCCAGCCGATGCTCGCAGGTTTCACCGCAATGTATAGACACATGCCGTTGCGGGCTTTCTCCCTGCCATAATACTAAGAGCCGTGATATAAGTGAAATACTCTTGAAAGCGGCTTTAAACCCCAACTCTCCTCACCTCACCTCACCTGCATGTCATATTTGTAAATTTATCACTGCCCTGTGGAGAGAAATCTTGGTACGTTTCCTTGTAAATGCACTATTTTGCAAATTATATTCCTCTAAACAGGGTCGATTTTAAAATTAAACAATGTTATTATGTGAGCATATTTTTCCAGCGATCTGATTGGTCGAGAGGCCATCACGTGACCGTCGACAGAAAAGCATATTGACTCCAGCCCGAGTCCGACCAAAAGCAATATTGACTTGAGTGACGTCAAACGATTGTTGCATGACGTCAAACGATTGTTGCATGACGTCATGCTATTGTAACCATGACGTCATCTGACCGTAGTTCCAGCTGTTCAAACCAAATTGCATTTTTGACTGTATTTCATTGTTTTCTTTTCGTTCCTGTGTCAAATACATAATAAAACAATTATGGACTGGTGATTCGGTCAATACCTGTTTTTATGGACCCGAGAAAACAATATTGATCGCAGACTTCGTCCTTGGTCAATATTGTTTTCTCGGGTCCATAAAAACAGGTATTGACCGAATCACCAGTCTATAATTGTATAATATTAACCATTATCACAATGAATTCGCACAGCACTAGGGTAATGGGGACAAGAGCAAAAATAAAAAATGAAAATGTAACTTTGATTTTGACCATAAAGAATTATTATTATTTCTTCCCCAGATCCTTTGCCAAACCACCGAAAGCTGTACAAACAGTTTGCGAATGTATTGTGGTACTGAAGGGTATCCGAGAAGTGTCCTGGAAGTCAGCCAAGGGTATGATGTCAGAAGCCAACTTCTTGAAGACCCTACAAGAGATGGACGTCGACAATATCTCCTCTAAACAGACACAAGCAGTTAAAGGTAAGATGTAATAAGTATTGTAGTTTCCTTTTCAGAAAGAGCCAGGATACCGTGTTCAGTTTCTGATCAAGAGGTCTGGGGTTCGAATCCCACCAGGGGCTTAGCAGCTTTGTCTCCAGTAAAAAACTGTTATACATGTAGTAAGGTTTGGGCTGGATAGCACAGTGGTTAGTGCGTTCGGCTTCGGATCAAAAGGTCTGTGGTTCGAATCCCGCCAGGGCATGGCAACTTTTTCTGCACTAGAGAACTGTTCTACCAGCAGTAAGATTTGGGTGCAATGCTCTACTGAATTTCAGCAGTACCACCATGGTTCAGTAGGCCTAGCTCGCAGGTTTCACCGCAATGGCTAGCCACCATGTTGTTGCAGGATTTCTCCCTGCAATAATACTAGCAGACATGATATACAAAAAGTGAAAACCCCTAATCACTTCACCTAACTATCCTCATCTCTCTATGCAGGTCTTCTGAAGGATATTGACATGTCTCCCGCTGAGATGAAATCTATCAGTAGAGCTGGAGCTGGTCTACTCAAATTCGTAGAAGCCGTCATGGGATACTGCGTGGTCGCCAGGGAGATCAAACCTAAGAGAGAAAAGGTTTGTTAAAAATTACCATAATCATCATTCCATTCATAAAAAATTAGCAAGGGTCTCCTTAAATTATATCATTAATTTTCCAAGTATATCAAACTATATGGTAAGAAATAACTTGTGTGAATAATTCTGGCAGTGATGGAAATGTTTTTAAATACGTACGATAAACTAGTACGTTGGATTTAGAGATGGCTATTCTCAGTGTTGTTGTTGATTTCTCAGAATGTTGAAATATTGCTTTAAGTATATAAAATATTTAGATTTGAGGATTATCTAGCATCTCAGATCTGCAATCCTCGTTCCTCTAATACAACCCAGGGGTCAATTTCGTTAAGCACCACCTTATTCAACGGGTCCAATCGAGGCGGTGTTGTTTGAGGAAATGTGGTAGGCTTTAAATTCTAAAAAATTAAATTAAAATTTTCGAAATTATATTTGTGACCCTGGTTGTATTTACCTGAATACCCCTGGGTCATATTTGACTCCCGTGTTATATTATAGGAAAAAAGGTCCTTTTAGATTTTATCTTTCTGATACATGGGGGGCAGGATAGTGCAGTGAGTAACATGTTCTGTTTTTGTTAGAATGCTGCATGGGGCACGGCAACTTTGTCTGCAGTAGAGAACTGTTCTACACGCAGTAAAGTTGGGTTGCAAAGCTACACTGAATTTCAGCGCAGTTCCACCCATGGTTCGCTATTTCCAGACGTTACTCGCAGGTTTCACCGCAGCATAGCCACATGGCGTTGCGGGCTTTCTCCCTGCCATAATACTAGCAGTCGTGATATAAGTGAAATACTCTTGAAAGCGGCGTTAAACCCCATCTCAACTCACCTCACTTCCTGTTACATGCTGTTATTTCTAATACTGTAAGCAGATCAAATGTGGAAAGTCAAAATCCTAATCTCACAATACATCTTCTCACAGGTCGCCAAGCTGGAAAGGACGTACTTCCAGGCCAAGCGAGATCTGGAGAAGATCACAAATGAGGTGAACTCCCTGGAGAAGCTCCTGAACGACCTGAACCGTCAGTACGAGGAGGCGATGTCGGAGAAAAGAGCTCTACAAGACGAGGCAGAGATCATGGAGAGGCGACTCATTGCTGCCGACAAACTTATCTCTGGTCTCGGCTCTGAAAACATCAGGTGAGTCCGTTAGATTTTCCGTCACTTTGTTCATATGCATTTTCCTGTATCATAGATATTTCAATTGCTTATGAGGGCTGGATAGTGCAGCAGGCAGCGCGTTTGGCTTCGGATCAAAAGGTCTGTGGTTTGAATCCTGCCAGGGGCATGGCAACTTGGTCTGCACTAGATAACTGTTCTACCTGCAGTAAGATTTGGGTGCAATGCTACATTGAATTTCAGTACTTCCCATGGTTCGCTAGTTCCAGCCAACACTCGCAGGTTTCACTGCAATACATAGCCCGATGGCGTTGTGGGCTTTCTCCCTGCAATAATACTAGCAGCCATAATATAAGTGAATTACACTTGAAAGCGACGTTAAACCCCAAATCACCTCACCTCCTGTATCATAGGAGATTTTTCAATTGCTCATGTATGTTCTTATGGGTACTAAAAGGACAAACTGTGCTCTCTGTCATTAAACCAATGGTCGTGAAATAATGATAGAATTACAGAAGCAGCTTTCAGCTGTTTAACCACTAGTCGTGAAATTGAGATATAATTACGTACTCAGCTGTCCATACATCTGAAGTTGTTTCTGAATCTCACTCAGAAACTATATGACTTGGAAACTTCAATTTGGTAAGGAAATTACCTATGTGATACTGTTGTGCTTTTTAGGAGTAACAATTCCAAAAATCAGTAAATTTTGTAATTTTCCCACCTTTGTTTCAAATCTGGAGCATATGTCTTTAAAACTGAAACAGGTAACTTGGCAGTGATATGATGAATTTAAAATTTGATGACCATTTTGCCTGTGAATCTCTAAATTCACAAAAAAGGACATAATGATGACAATAAAGGAGTAATTATTATTATGAAATCACTAACTCACAAAAATCTCTGCAGATGGACAAAAGATCTGGAAGACCTGAAGATGAAGCGTGTCCGACTGTTGGGGGACTGTCTGGTGAGCTCTGCCTTCCTGAGCTACGTGGGTGCGTTCAGCTGGGAGTTCCGTGATGACCTCGTCCACAAGGATTGGGTCAACGATCTCAGGACACGGGAGGTACCCTTGAGTGACCCCTACAAGATTGAAGACCTACTGACCAACGATGTGGAGATCAGCAAGTAAGATTTTTTTCCAATTATATTCTTTCTATTTTTTTTAACAAACTTCAAGGAATATTTGTTAAAATTGTGTTTGAGATTTTTGCATAGTATCTGTAATTTCAAGTATTAAACATATCTCGCAAAGGATTAACAGTAGATGAGTGAACATTAACAAAAGGATCTAATATGGGACCATTTTTTACCTGTCCCTATAAAATTATTGCAATCACCTGATAATTTAGCTGGCATGAAATTCTAAGGTAAAGTGTTCATTTTACTGTGGAAATTTTTTAATTTTTTTTTTTAAAGGGCTGTGTAACAGTGATATTTTGTTTGGATTTTAAATCCTTTAGTGCATAATGTCATATTTGAATTAATGGATTACAACCAGCTCCTTTGTATCGCTGCTAATGGCTGCGATACTGCCGAAGCGGCGTTAAGCAATAATTCACTCACTCCAGTCCTTTGTAAGATACTGTTTGGGTGTTATTTTCATGAGCTTTGTTGCACAAGTGCACAACAAAGATACAGCCTAAACTTTTATTCCTACAATAAATAATCTGGTTGTTTTGTCCCTTTGAATCTTAAAACTTTGACTGTATTCCAGGTGGACGTCAGAAGGATTACCTCCAGACGAGCTCTCGATCCAGAACGGTATCCTGACGACACGAGCCAGTCGATTCCCTCTGTGTATAGACCCTCAACAACAGGCTCTCAAGTGGATTAAGAAGAAGGAAGAACCGCACAATCTCAAGGTAATGCCTTTTAACTTGTAACTTTGCGGTAACTTAATTTCGTATATATGAGGTGCAATCTGCACAGTCTCCCGTTGGATGTGAAATATTTGCCTTATCTGGAGGGGTGTGGTAAGGAACAGTGATAGAAGATTGTTAGATGGGGGTTAGAAAATATGATTTTAATCCAATATCAGGCATATTGGCAGATGATTTTTTTTTAAAATCCTCAACACACTTTCACATGATTTGAAATTTTATATGAGTAAGTGGCTTTGAGTGTGAGACAGAAAGCGCTTCTTTTGAACGTGAAGTGCTGTGGCGATTTATTGTATTTTATTTTATAAACTAGTTATCCCATTCAATCCCGGAGATATAGCTCAGTTTGTAGAGTGTCCGCTCATCACCCGGAAGACCGGGGTTCGATTCCCGGTCGCGTCATACCAAAAGATGTTAAAAGATGGGAGTTGTTGCTTCCTTGCTTGACACTCGGCATTGTAAGGACAGAACAACGCTTGACCTGGCGCTGCACAGTGGCTGCCGGGTGCGAAATGCACAAAACAAATTTCCAATTTACAATGTATTGAGGACAATAAAGTGTTATTAAAAGTTAAAAAACATGTCTTGTTTGATTTCAGGTGTGCACATTTAACGACCCAGACTTCCTCAAACAACTGGAGCTTGCTATTAAGTACGGTTTTCCCTTCCTCTTCCAAGATGTGGACGAGTACATCGACCCCGTCATTGATAACGTCCTCGAGAAGAACATAAAAGGTACAGTAATCTTCGAAAATATTTCGGGAATGTCTGGGTCCAACTCAGGCTTGGGATAACACACTTGTTAGTGTGTTAGGCTTCAGGGTCTCCTTTCACAAAGCACTAAGGTGATCTTAAGTCACTAAGGTTACCTTAGTGCAATGTTAAAGAATGGGAGTTAACGTTAACCTTAGTAAAGGTTGCTTTGTGAAAGGAGGCCCAGATCAAGAGGTCCAAGATTCAAATTCTGCCAGGGGCACGGTAACTTTTTCTGCAGTAGAGAACTGTTCCACCCACAGTAAGCTTTTGTGCAATGCTACACTGAATCTCAGTACAGTGCCACCCATGATTCACTAGTTCTAGCCAATTCTCGCAGTTTTCACCGCAATGCATAGTCACAAAGGCCTTCTCCCTGCAATGATAGCAGTAGCTGAGATATAAGTGAAATACTCTAGAAAGTGACGTTAAAGGGTTTAAAGATTCTCAACACTGGTTTTTCTTCACAAAGCAATGACAATGCTAGCATCAAAGTTGTCAACGCGAAGAATTGTAGATTTATTCAATTTGGCGCATTTCTATCTCCAGAAAATTGGATAATTTGTCACGTGTTATTCAAAGGAGATTGCAATCCTATGTTATCCTTATCAAAATGTTAATGGTAATGCTGGTTCTTCAGGCGCCCAAGGAAGAGAGTTTGTGGTTCTGGGAGACAAGGAGGTTGACTACGATCCCAACTTCCGTCTCTACCTCAACACAAAACTGGCCAACCCGAAATACGGACCTAACATCTTCGGCAAGTCAATGGTCATCAACTATACTGTCACCCTGAAGGTGAGTACAATAATTTTTTTTTTTTTTTTGGTTCATCAGGCCTGAAAGGCCTGATAAGAATTGAGAGTCTTAACAAAAATTGTGTGAAATATTTATTATTGCAAGACCATCTTTTTGTAACTTTTTTCATATTTCATTAAATTAAATATTAATATGTTATCATTATATAAAAATTGATGAGCTACAGAGCCAATGGCTCTATTTTTTAAAAACATAACGAAAAAAAAGTTCTAATCGGTCCTTGAGATGTGTTATAAAGAAGACCAAATTATATACAAATATAATGTAATAATAATATATAGAAAATGAAATGTGACACTTACAAAAAGAATAGTTCTAGTTCTAGACCATGAGTCCTTGAATTGAGGTTTCTTTGAACCAAAAGATAACATTTCTTGATTGTTTTGCCATTGTGTAATTCAATAGACAAAATTTTGCATAGATACCCTCCTATTATTTTCAAAATACAACATTAATTTAAAATCAAATTGTGACACTTGGAAGTACTCTTTTACTGCGACATTCATATAACATACCCAATGGCTATTTATGATCCAGAGGTTAACAAGAACATTGTTTTCAGGGTCTTGAAGATCAGCTTCTGAGTGTGATAGTCAAGTACGAGAGGAAAGAACTTGAGGAACAGAGAGAGAGACTCATCCAGGAGACGAGGTAAGACGTAGAAAATAACAACCTATCTTATATGCTGAGCAATAAGAGACTGAATTCTGTGATGAGAAACAGTGTTTTCATCCCTGCAGTGACGTATGTCTTTCTCATCACTGAAAACAGGACAAGAAGGATAGCGCATAGTCTAACACTTAGACTCTGAAAAAAATTGGAAAAATATTGAAAAGGAGCCTCTTCCATTTCTTACTGTCTCCTTTTCAATATTTGATAAAATGTTGATATTTTCAGAATAAATACATTTTTCAGAGTCTGACTACATAACTCATCACAATGGTCTGCAGTTGCTATTACAATGAGTATGAGATTTAGGGGGGGTGGGAGGGGGGGATAGTACAGTGTTTAGCGCATTCAACTTCGGATCAAGATATCCTGAGTTTGAATCCCGTCAGGTGCTCGACAGCTATGTCTTCTGTAGAGAACTGTTCTACATACAGTAAGGTTTGGGTGCAATGCTACACTGAATTTCAGTGCAGTACTACCCATGGTTTGCAAGTTCCAGTCAGTTCCCAGGTTTTACCCCAATGCATAACTTCATTTATGATATTACTGAAATACCTAATTTATATTTAAATTAATGTTAAGCCCCAAACCCCTTACTTCACCTCAGTACGTGACAATGATGATATTCTGACAATGTGTTGTGTTTACGTATGTCCAGTGTGAACAAGCGTCTGCTGAAGGACCTGGAAGACTCGCTACTGAGAGAGCTGGCCACGTCGCAGGGTAACATGTTGGACAATGTTGAGCTCGTCTCCACTCTCGAAGAAACCAAGTCGAAGGCCACAGAGGTAAACAGTCCTTTTCAGAGCAATTACCCTTGTATTTATAACTCTTCACCCAGTTCATCTTGTAACAAAATGTTGAAAGTTTGAAACTTTGAAATCCAAAAACATTTCCCTAATCTAATACATCTGATATAAATGAAATTCTCTTGTGACGGTGAAACTCATAAATTCCATAAAATGTCCCAAATCTGATTCATCTGACAGTTAATATTACGCTATGCTACCAGGTTTCGGAGAAGCTGAAGCTCGGCGCTAAGACCGCTATTGACATAGAGAAGCTGAGAGACGGATATCGACCTGCCGCTAAGCGGGGAGCCATCCTCTTCTTCGTCCTGGCCGAGATGTCGCTTGTCAACACCATGTACCAGTACTCACTAGCGTCCTATCTGGAGGTGTTCGAGTTCTCCTTGAGGAAGAGTTTACCGGACTCCATCCTCGTCAAGAGACTCCGAAACATCATGGACACCCTCACACACAATGTGTACAACTATGGATGCACTGGTAAGTCTTGGTTATAGTTGATGGGTACACTTGATTTGCAGACGACCTGAGGCCTGCTCTTTTCAATATATTGTCCCAAACGTCGGTACATGCACAAAGTGAAAGGTGTGACTCCGAACATTGTCCTGTGTGTGCGGCTTGCACCTGTTTTATTTTTTTAGAAACCCTACACGCACACGCAGTGTTCTGAGCTACTTCTCTCACTTGCACATGATCCGGATGTTCGGAACACACATCTGTCATTGAAAGGAGCAGCCCTCATGTTATAGTTGATGGGTACACTTGATTTGCCGATGGCTGGGTACACTTGATTTGCACATAGACTGCTCAGCCGGCTACCTGAGTCTTTTATTTGCCTAGATGTTCACCAGCTGAAACACTTGTTTTGGAGTGGCTGAGAAAGGCTGAGGCACCGACTGTCGGCATGATTAGCCGTTTTAAAAGGAGGGTTCTATCCGTTTATATTTTATGGAAATGAAATTCAAGAGGATATACCCGTTTATACAAATATGCCACTAATACATGATTAAACAGTCAGATTAAAAGATATTAATGAAGCTAATATTTTCATGAATTTATATTTCACAACTTGATAAAGACAACCGCAAATTTGTTGAAAATTAAAAACATTGTGAACTGAAGCCATTCATCGGCGCTGCTAGTGGAAAACTTCACTACCGCCTAACAGCATATTATTTATCAGTTTTATTAACGATATGTGTTACTTTGTGAATATTCTAGCATTGTTTTATTATTTTACAAATTGTAAAATTAGGTTAAATATAGCGTGTCTTCCTTTCATGTAATGCCAAGACTCCAAGATGGCGGAGGCTGCTGATAAATCGGTGATAGAACTTTCCCTTTATGTTGAACATGTGTTATGTCCGATGCATTTGATTCCTCTAGTGAGACAGGTAGCTGGTCACATGATAGTGCATGCTCTTCAACAACGGGTCAGCCAATATCAACAAATCAAGTGCACCCATTTTCTCCTCATAGTGGTTACTCAAGTCGTTTCTTCCCATGTAACTTCTGTACATTTTCTTAGAGATAGAGAATCCTGATTGATTGCAATCAAAGTCAGCATTCTTTCTGCTGACAAGAAGTATTTCTAATAAGACAGACTTCAATCAGAGATGTAAGACAGATTTTGATCGAATAGAAATAAGAAAAACATCCGTGTTTCAATTTTTTACACCTTTAGAGGATTTTGTTAGGAGCAAGTGAAAAATTAAATTTAACCAACAGTTACCAGTTCAGGGAAATATAAGAAACACTTTTCGGATTCAGGGGATTCAAATCCCCCCTTTAAATTTTTTGCATGTAGAATTTGACGGTGAAAGGTGAAAATTATCTTTGAAAATTTCTGGGTTATGATGATGCAGAATTTGAAACCAATGGATTATTTGTTGACTTTCAGGTATATTTGAGAAGCACAAATTGTTGTTCTCGTTCCAAATCACCATCAAACTGGAACAAGATCAGAGCCATGTTATCCAGGACGAACTCGATTTCTTCATCAAGGTACCCAATTTTATCATTAATGAATTTTCAATCTTAATCTAGCCTCAATAATACATGCTACACTCTCAATATGGGAGTGTAGCGAGAATTCTTGAGGCTAGGTTTTACTTCGACTGACGCATTTTGTTCATCATTTTGGATTATCAACACAGATCGTTTTGTATAAACATTGATCTTAAGAAACACATATCTTTATAAACACTTAACTTTATAAACATAATTTTTTATAAACACTGACTGACTTACTTGCATGTATAATAACATTATTTTGTATAAACAGTACAATGATGTTTATACGATACTCTTATTAATACAGATCTTAAGAAATACTTATCTTTAAAAAAGTTTGACTTTAATTTATCTCGATGGCCAAATTGTGATATATTCAAGTCACTTTGACTTCTGACTACTTAATACTATATTTTTAAAGGACTTGATACATTTGTTTTCATGGTTTTGTAAGAAAGTATGTACAAGTTGTTGTTAAACTTGCAGGGTAACATAGCGCTAGAGAAGAGCAAGCGACGTAAGCCATTTGCATGGATCCCGGACGAGGGATGGGAAGACTGCAACCGTTTAGTGGAGGTGGCACCAGACAAGTTCAATACTCTCCTCGATGATGTCGAGAGAAACGAGAAGATCTGGAGACAGGTTAGAACTTTCTTACTTTTTTGGGGGTGGGATAGCGCAGAGGTTAGCGTGTTCGGCTTCGGATCAAGAGGTCCGGGGTTCGAATCCCGCCAGGGGCACGGCAACTTTGTCTGCAGTAGAGAACTGTTCTACAGGCAGTAAGGTTTGGGTGCAATGTTACACTGAATCTCAGCGTAGTACCAACCATGGTACGCTAGTTCCAGCCGATGCTCGTAGGTTTCACTGCAATGCATAGCCACATGGCATTGCGGGGTTTCTCCCTGCCATAATACTAGCAGTCGCGATATAAGTGAAATACTTTTGAAAGCGGCGTAAAACCCCAACTCACCTCATCTCACCTCTTACTTTTTTGCTCATCAGGCATGAAAGATCTAATGGGATTAAGGGGCGGCATCCGTAAACTTTTCATAATTGTCGACTCCCCCCATTCTCTTCCAGCAGAGGTTACTCTCTTCAGTGTTCCACCGTAACCTCTGTTCTCTTTAGAATTTTCTCCGCTAGGATTAGAGCAGCGTGAAGTTTGCATAATAGGTTAGAGGTGCAATCAGTGACGTTGTTTTCAACTGAACATTCCTTAACAGTCAAAACGATAGAGTTGCTTCAACTGTGCAATGCACCCATATTGTTTACAATTCCGTCGCAGATGTAAAACCATTTTTGATTGGACAAAATTAGGTCGTAAGCAATATTGCAAACTTTCACCGCCAGGTTACATGTTGACTCCAAGTTCACTTATCTGTGAACAGTAAGATTAGCTATTCATATCAATTCAATATGTTTAGCCTTGTTTCGAAATGATTTATAAAATTATAAGAAGTTTTTGACAAAAATGTGGTTAAAATATCTTAACCTAAAGTGATTTTATAAAATTGTCATAGCTGAAACACTAGATGCGCAGTTTGATTTAAAAATTAATGCCAATATGAATTGTCTCGTGTTATTTGCCGAAAATGTGTATTTTGAGCATGTTTGTAGCAAATATTTATTTGTGGTATAATATGCTATCATTATTTTGTTTTAAATAAAAAGATCATCGATAGTTTATACCGAACCTCTTCATTATTGCAATTCAAAACTTTATTTGCAGTGGTTTGATCACGACACACCAGAATCTCAACCTTTCCCGCTCAAATACGAGACGAATCTCTCGGACTTCCAACGTCTGATGCTGCTGCGTTGTTTCCGGATCGATCGTATCTACAGAGCGGTCACAGAGTTCGTTACCAGGGTGATGGGAGAGAAATATGTGACTCCACCAATCATCAGCTTTGAATCAATCTTTGAACAGAGCACTCCGATGTCGCCCATTGTGTTTATTCTGAGCCCTGGATCTGACCCGGCAAGTGATCTCATGAAACTTGCTGAACGATTGGACTTCGGAACCAACAAGCTCAAGTTCCTCTCCATGGGTCAAGGTCAAGAGAAGGTAGGTCATAGTGACCCTTTGTTTAGGATTTTAATGTAATTGTGAAAACCTGATTAATTAAAAAAAAATTCATCTCTGGTACAGTTTGTAAAATTCATTTTTCATCTTCATTACTGAAAATGTGACCCTTCTTTCTTGTTCTCATTTTTTTTGTTGAAATCTGATTAATTTTGGAAAATAATAATTTACAATTTACATCTCTGCTACTTTTTGTAAAATTTATTATTCATGTTAATGGAAGAAATAAACATAAATTTGTCGGTGTCGGGTCAACAAAGATAATCATATGGGTAAACAAAAACAAAATCCCTTCCTTGAATCTCGACCAACTTTCATAATAAATGTCGATTGACAAAATTGTCTCTAATAGTCAAGAAAATTATTTCCTATACAGATTATACAGATTATGTGATCCCAATAAAATGAAGATATAAATATTTTTATCAAATCATCATTGCTCTCTTCTTAGGTTGCCCTTCAACTGCTTGAGACGGCTATTGCTCGTGGTCAGTGGCTGATGTTGCAGAACTGTCACCTGTTGGTCAAGTGGCTGAGAGATCTGGAGAAACAGCTGGAGAAACTGACCAAACCTCACCCAGACTTCCGTCTCTGGCTGACCACTGAACCGACCCCTAGCTTCCCCATTGGTATCTTGCAGCGGTCACTCAAGGTGAGGACAGGGGAACATTTTATAACATAGCTAGAAATTCTGGATTTTCTATGATATTGAGATATAAGAAAAACAAACCGGGACTGTTGAGGTCCGGCAATATAACGTGTTTGTCCATAAAATGAAAAGGATGAGACCATGTTTTTTATTATAGTACTTTGACCGGCACAATGATGTTGCCAGACCTCCACAGTCCCCTGTCATTTGTCATCCCCCACCGTGCGTTTATCACGAAACGGGGATATAGTATTCATCTCCGTCCGTCCGAACATCCGTCTGTATGTACGTAAGTACGTACGTCCGAAATGAAATAACTCAAGTACTATCCTCTGGATTCTTTTCATGTTTTGCATATGGGTTCATCATAGGGAGAGTAATGTTTCAACAGAATTTTGTGACCTTGATCTTCATTTAAATATAAATTGTCATCCCCCATGTTGTTATACAGCCACATGACGTAGTCGGGGGTGTTTGTGTGTTCGGTCACTTTTGTCTTGTTTCTAATCATGCCCCATGTTGTTATACAGCCACCACAATGTAGTCGAGGGTATATAGTGCTCTGCATGTTTGTGTGTTCAGTCACTTTTGCCTTGCTTCTAATCAATCTCTCTAACAACCCATGACTTGTCGCTAATCAAACCCTCTTGTTCTGCAGGTTGTAACTGAACCACCCAACGGCTTGAAGCTGAACCTGCGCAGCACGTACCACAAGATCCCAGTAGCCTCGCTCCAGGAGTGCTCACATCCAGCCTTCTCGTCTCTCGTCTTTGTGCTCGGCTTCTTCCACGCTGTTGTCCAGGAGAGAAGGAAGTATGGCAAGATCGGTTGGAACGTCTCGTACGATTTCAACGAGTCTGATTTCCGAGTGTGTATGCAGATCCTCAACACGTACCTGATGAAGGCGCAAGACCAGGGCGAAACTAAGATCCCCTGGAGCAGTCTCAAGTATCTTATTGGAGAGGTTAGTCTCATGTGGAGGGTAAATTCATTGTTAGAAACCTGTGAAGAAGGCAAGGAAATTTATGGATGATCAACTTCTTTATTTAACAATGGCCTGAATTTGATAATTTCATGAATATGAAGGGGAAATAGCGCAGTGGTTATCTCGTTGACTTCTGATCAAGAGGTCCAGGGTTCCAATCCCGTTTGGGGCTCATGTAGTAAGGTTTGGGTGCAATGCTACACTGTATTTCAGTACAGTACCACCCATTGTTAGCTAGTTCCAGTCAATACTCATATTACATCGCAATACTAGTCATGATGGCCTTGCAGGTTTTCTCCCTGCAACAATACTGGCAGCCATGATTAAAGTGAAATACTCTTGAAAGCTGAGCATTAAACACCAACTTATCTCACCTCACCTCATGAATATGAGATCTAAAATAAAGTTCGCCGCTAATGGCTACGATTCAGCCGAGGCCACATTAAACAACAATATACTCACTCTGAAATAAAGTATAATATTTGGGGACTTCACTGGGATTTGAACCAAGGCCTCTGTAGTGAATTGAAAGGCCAGCATGCTCACCACTACACCACTGTTTATTTACACACGTCTTCTCTACAGGTGATGTACGGAGGACGAGCTATTGATGACTTTGACCGTCGGGTTTTGAGGACGTACATGGATGAATACATGGGTGACTTCATCTTTGATACGTTCCAACCGTTCCATTTCTATGTAGGAGAGGACGTTGACTACAAGATCCCTGAAGATGGGCCAAGGGACAACTATGTCGGTAGGTCACGCAATCAATGATCAGAGAGTTTAGTATGCTTTGCCAAGTCTATGCTTGATAGGGTACCGGCATACCCAGCATCACTAGATTGGAGCCATTTGCATTGTGGGATAGAACAGTGGAGAACGAGTAAAGTGGAGGGTAGTCATGTTTGAGCGTATGATGGATATAATGACATGAACTTATTGACAAATGATTAAACTAAGAATATGACGTAGGTTTGTAATTTGGCATGAATATTTTCAGGGATTTTGAAGCGTTTTTCTTTCCAACGCTGACGGCGCTAAGAAAATAGTCTTCATTGGTTAAGCATGGGGTTAGGCCTATAATATACATCTGATGATACCACCACGTTTAACGTTGTTGAACTAGTCACAGGTATATTTTGAAAGTGCCAGTTTGTAATGACCGGCAACGGAGGCACAATCTGGCCGACAAATATTATCCTTCCGATATTAAATAATTAATTTATAACTGGATAGGTAACTGATATACTTGTAAATAATGATACTTTAAAACTGCATTTAATTCATGTTTCCAAATTTATTTATTTTTTAAATTTCTTCCTAAAATACTAGCACCCCTGTTATCAATGAAATGAAATCCAAAGCACCACATCTCACCATCCATGGTTAAAAGTTGTGATTCCTGTCAATTGATCACTCCAAATGGTTTGGCAATAATAGATTTAGGAGCTGAAGTGTTAAAAAATAACTTTTTAGATTTGGACTTTGTAATAGTTGACCTATCTCTCTATCTGCTAATACAGTTGTGGGTATGTGTGTCGTTAGCTCATGGCCAAATGTTGAACAAGTTCTAACACACTGCTCCGATAATGATAAATCAAAACATTAATACTTAGATATTTTTTTATTGTGATTCATTGGATGGTTTTACATTTTACATTCTTTTCTTTCAGACTTTATTGAATCCTTACCTCTTGCGAACACTCCAGAAGTATTTGGACTTCACCCCAATGCTGAAATCGGCTACTACACGCAAGCAGCTCGTGATATGTGGAGCCATCTGGTGGAGCTTCAGCCACAAACAGGTTAGTAAGGGCAGACAACTCTTTAAAAAATGTTTACATTTTGAATCGCCACTATTGCCTGCAATAAACAATAACTTGTGTACAGTTTGAAAAAATTATCTTTTACCTAATATAGGTATTAATTCTGTGAGAACATCTCAAACTATCTATCTTTCATATCTTAATGATATTTCAACACTGAATGTCCTGTTCAATATCATTGAAATAATCCACACAAAAAAAAGAAATGAACAGTTCAAAGCATTTTATGAAAATTGAGGGGAATTAATATTCTTAGATAGAGGGAAATAGTATACACGGAGAGAGATAAATTGATGCGAAACAGTTTGCGTTTTTATTTTTTATGAGGGGCATTGATAATTTTGAATGTTAATTGCATGATTGCGCATCCTAGATTGGAAATTGTGCTTCTAAAGCATTTTCTTGTGTCTCTTCATTTATCACATATGAAAGATGCAGATACTCATTGTTCAACTACAATACTCAAAATGGTTCTCTTCAGGTGATAGTGGCACAGGGGTGAGTCGAGAAGAGTTCATCGAAAAGATTGCGTCAGACGTTCTCACTCGTCTGCCGCAAGAGTTTGAATTGGACAAGATTCGTAAGAAGTTCGGATTGGAGATCTCTCCTACAACGGTCGTTCTGCTTCAAGAACTCGAGAGATTCAACAAATTGATCAACCGTATGAGAAGGTCCCTTTCAACTCTGAAGAGGGTAAGAAGAAATGTTATTTTTCCAGAAACAAAAATTCTAGATAGCAAAGAATGATAACTGTGTGAGCAGAGTTAATCAAATGACTGAATCTGCCTTATATGAAATATTCCCCTTTATTTGCCATTACATTTCCCCATCAATGATTCTTATAAATTTAGAAAGAAATTTTTTATTTATTTGTGGTATGCCAAAACTTTTACCAAATTACCTCCCCTACAGGAAGTGAAAAGAATGCCATCTTGAAAGCTAGACATTTATAGTTCAATGTTGGTGTGTCAACTAATTTGAGTTGCATAGGTAAATACTGGAGAATGAAATTGAATTGAGAATTACAAATGTTACAATCTCTACTAAACATCCAAGAAATGTGCAATGGGAAAATGTTATTGATTATTATCTTGTTGTTAAAACTTTTTCCTTTCAGGCCTTGGCTGGAGAAGTTGGTATGAGTGTTGAACTGGACGATGTGTCGAGGTCACTCTTCAACGGTCAGATTCCGTCCATCTGGCGGCGACTGGCGCCCGATACTCTCAAGTCTCTGGCCAACTGGATGATACACTTTGAGAAACGCTTCAAGCAGTACAATGGATGGGTATGTTCAACATGATCTTTGCATTGTACACATAATTTTCCCTTTAAGTACAATTTTTAACATTTTATCAGCCGATCTTATAGTATTTTAAAAGTCGTCTTGGATGATCCAATGGTAGCAGGATTATATACCTAGCATGTTCGAATATACCTCAAGTTCGATTTTCAAATATTAATAATCAAATTATCACCTTTTATAATTCTGCAGAAGTTGTCACATTTTATGACCTTTTTGTGAGGATTAAAAATTTAAAATATATGTGAATATTGAAAATTAACAAAATTTCAATAGTTTTAATGCTAATTATACTTATTGTACTAATACTATTTATTATCATATATTAGACATAATTAATAATTCTATTACTATTACAGGTTAACGAGGGAGAGCCTCCAGTCATGTGGCTGTCCGGTCTGCACATCCCAGAGTCCTACTTGACCGCTCTGGTCCAGGCTACATGTAGGAAGAACGGCTGGCCACTGGACAAGTCCACTCTCTATACCAGTGTAACACAATACCAGTCTGCTGAGGACGTCACTGAGCGCGCACATGCAGGTATGTGGTTTAGAAATCTTTACTGACATTTTTCTTTGATAATTTGTGGTAGGCTGGATAGAGCAGTGGTTAGCGCATTTGCTTTAGGATCAAGAAGTCAAGGGGCTCTGTAACTTTGTCTTCTCTGGAGAAGTGTTCTACACACAGTATGGTTTGGGTGCAATGCTTCACTGAATACTGAATATCAATGCAGTACCATCCATGGTTCACTAGTTCACTAGTTCAAGTCAATGCTCAAGGTTTTACTAATACATAGCAACAATAATGGTGCAGGCTTTCCCTCTGCAATAATACTAGCAGCTGTGATATAAGTGAAATACTCTTGAAAGCGGTGTTAAAGCGGCAGTAGCACGGTTTTTCGCTCAAATAAGTTGATGAAATGTCTTTGAAAAATAATTTCACCAATAGTAAAAAATCCTTCTCTCCCTGGAAAATAAATTTTAAAATGAGTGTACATGTTTGGTTAAAGCCATGGGAATCGTTTTTGTAATATAAAATAATAAATTGTGTTCACAATAAAATGGCCGCCATGCAATTTTTGCTTTATACGCAAAATAGTTTTTATCACTACAGATAATTGGTTTGTGTAATAAGTTGTTTTACCCTCTAAAGTTTATTTAAATGACATAAACTATCATTATAAATGGGAACTTTGAAAAAATAAATTTTGCAAAAAACGTGATACTGCCCCTTTAAACCCAAACTCACCTCACCTAAGCTCACTTATTCCAGTCGATGCTCAAGGTTTTACCACAATTCATAGTCAAAATAGTGTTGCAGGCTTTTTCCCCTGCAATAATACTAGCAGCCATGATATAAAGGAAATACTCTTGCAGCATTAAGCCTCAAATCACCTCACCTCATGATAACTTTCTTGTTCCAGGATGCTTCGTGCACGGCCTGTACCTGGAGGGTGCGGCTTGGAACAAAGAAGAGACGTGTCTGATTAGACAGAGGCCCAAACAACTCATCCAGGAGCTGCCGGTCCTCAAGATCATCCCTATCGAGGCCCACCGGCTCAAACTACAGGTACAGAATTTTCTTCAGATCCTCTGGAGCATTGCTATATTATAGATGCAGCATTTGAATCCCTCCAGGGGATTTGGATCTGCATGCAGTTAGGTTTCAGTGCATTGGTAAAATAAGATTTAGTGCTATACCAGTCATTTGCTAATTCAAGCCAACAGTTGCAAGTTCACTTAAATGCATAGCTACAATTGTTAATGGTCTCTCTCTTATTTTAATCATGAGACATGTTTTTCTTGGATCATCAGTTAAGAAAAACAAGATGAAGTCACACAAAATTATTTGTTTTATCAATGTAAAAAATTGATCTTGTGGAAATACAAATTTACCTGAAGATTATAAAAGTGTTATTTAGGTAAACACAACAGGCACAGAAGTGAGAAAAAAAAAGTTTTTAAAGTTGTTTTTAAAAATATTTTTTCTCTTTATAAAGTAGAATTCTGAGCAGCACATTCCCTCCTCCAAATTTGTAAAATAAATGGTTGTAGATTATGTAAAACAAATAAAAATGTTTTATAAAAATTAAAGAAAATTAATCATGATGTCATCTTTTCCAGAATACCTTCCGTACGCCAGTGTACGTGACATCACAGAGAAGAAACGCAATGGGCGTCGGTCTGGTGTTTGAAGCTGATCTGGCTACCACCGAACACATCAGTCACTGGACCTTGCAGGGCGTGTGTCTTATTCTCAACACTGACTAAACCAGCAATATAGTGTCTTGAAGATACAGACATTAGAAACATAGGGTATATTAGGGGTTAAGTAATATTAGGAAATAATGTCAAGAAATTTCAAAATCAGGGATGCAGTATTGTCTATAAATCATACTTTTAATGTTTGGCATCTTTAAACGTAGACATCTATTTCCTGAGATGTAGTTATTCTGATTATTTTGTTGAAGCTCAATTCATTGTAAATTCATAATATTCAAATATCAGTTTTGTTATAAAGCATTATTTTTCATGGCTGAATTTGTACAGATAAGTTATTTGTAAATAATAAAACCTACATTCATTCCAAAATGCCATGATCTCAATGTGAATATTTATGTGAAAAATAAAAACCGAAATTCATTTAGTCCCTAGATTATTTTAATATAAAATATGATTAAGTATGCGCAATATTAGTTTGTATATAAAAGATATAAAAGAACCAAAAGGGAGAATATTAGTATTATATCAGAAAACTGTGATATCCTTCTCTAGATTATTACTTTATGATCGTTAGAAAATTTAGTTACCATTCAAAGAATTCAATGAGATTTAGACATGAAACTATGAATGTAATATTCTTATGATCATTATGATGCTTATTATTTATATATTCAAAGTATTAACAATTAATGTGTGAAATCAAAACCTAACCAAAAATTTGATATCTGATTTCACCCAGTGTGATAACAAATTTATTCTGAATTTTAAGAAAGCAAACAAATATCTAGAATATCAAAGTGTCTAAAATTATTTTAATTTAACAGTATTATATCTATATTAATCTTCAATTTGTTTGTAAATGGTATTTTTGCAAAGTGCTGATGTGTGAATTACTTATATCATGAGCTACTGTTAGTATTTATTGGCGCTATCTGTCCACACTAATTCCATCCAAATATCATTTCTATATTATGTTTTTGTCTTTCTCACTAAAATCCGTCCCAAAACGTTTTTCCAGCATTATTATTTTTACACTTTTGTGGATCAACATTTATGAAGTATTTTTATCATTCCGTCCTGTAATTCTACTTACACATTCTATAGGCCCTAAAAATCGTGTTTTTTATTATTTTCTAATTCACCTCTTCTGTGATATGTGTGATATTTACATGATTTATATTGATGTACATAATTTTACCCTCAAAATACTTTAAAATTATGTAAAATTCTGTCTGCTCATAAATTCAATACATAAAACTTGTTTTCAAGATTTAATACTTTCTTGTTTTCATGAAAAGAGACATTTGTTGTTTTTCATTTTTCTACAAAATTGTACTATACATTTAAAAAAAAGACAATGTAATACTATTTAGAATCATTACTTTCATATACTTGGTTGAATTAAGCTCATATAATGTTATCACATTGTGCCAAAAGTAAACTAAAATTCTATGTTGTGAAATTTTGTTACATTCCATCATAATTTATTTATTGAATGAGTTGTTGTGTTTTATGTTTATACACTTTAAAATGTCCAATATGAAAACTCAATAAAATATAAAACTAATCGATCGTTATCTTCTCTTTTGTATCAATTATTATACTAGTATATTGCTATTCATTAGAACAATGTGATATAAAGAAATGCTGATTCAAGAACAATCTTCAGATTATCGATTTAGTTAAAACAGGGAGGGTATAATCATGTTTTATATTGAATTAATGTTCTCGAATATGGGTGTGACAGGGTGTTTAACTTTAAATTTCTTTTAAGGAACTAGTAATGCGCGGAAGCTTGAATTCTTTATATCATGTACAACAAGATGTGTAAGATTCATTGTTCTACTTCCAAAAATAGGGTTTTTTAAAAGGAGGGTTCTATCGGGGTATTTTTTGTGGTAACGAAATTCGACGGAATATCCCTGTTTATGTTATAAATACATCATTAAAACACAGCCAAATTGAAAGATACTAATGGATTTGATGACTTTATATTTATTAGCGCACATTTGTTGAAAATATAAACTAGAACTGAACCCATTCATCGGCGCTACTAGTCGGGAAAACTTCCCTACAGCATAACAGCAAATTGTTTATTAATTTTACGACATGTTATGTGTTACTGTATGAATACTCTATCAGTGTATGTATTTAGTGATTACAAAGTTGTAAAATTAGGTACAGTATAGCAGGTTTTCATTTCACGCAATGCAAAAAAATCCAATATGGCGACAGAACAATCCCATTAAGCTATTTGGTTTTCTTTTCCTTATTCTCCATTTACACTTTCATGCATTTTGACCAAGCCACGGTAAACCCCATTGACATTTTCACGCAATCATGGTGCGCTGTGCTACGCCCAAGTCGGTATCTTACTCTGTGTACCATCGTTGGGGAAATATGCGCAAACTGCGAGTGACATGCAAATTGCAATCGCAGGTATTATTTACATTATTTATTCAAGATGGAAAGAAGATAATAGTTAAAATAGGAAACAGTGGAACAACAACAATGATTAAGAGAAGCTTTATGCACAGGTTTGAACAATGTGATCTGGTTTACGTAAAATGTCAGTTCTGCATTGCCTTGAAGTAGTAACTCCCAGTTTATGTTCATATTGCTAACACTGCATAAATTAGAAATCATTGTGCTGCAGTTCTTGAACCACTCTTTGTGATTTTGTAATAAAGGATTGTATAATTATTCTTGAAAAAAATAAACTTAAACTTGACTTATTTTTAGTTTTCAAGTATAATCACAATCCTTTATCTATTTTCATTGCAAAGGTTACAAAATCAAAAACATAAGTAATTCTCTGCAGAATACGTGTTCTTACTGCCTATTCTATGGCATCACAATTCAAATGCACCAATGTGGCGGGATAGCGCAGTGGTTAGCGCATTTGGTTTCGGATTAAGAGATCCGGGGTTCGAATCCCGCCAGGGGCACGGCAATTCTGTCTGCAGTAGAGAACTGTTCTACACGCAGTAAGGTTTGGGTGCAAAGCTTCACTAAATTTCTCCCAAAGCTACATGTACACAAAATTTCAGCGTAGTACCACCCATGAATCGCTAGTTCCAGTCAATGCTCGCAGGTTGCGGGCTTTCTCCATGCCATAATACTAGCAGCCGCGATATAAGTGAAATAATCTTAAAAGCAGCGTTTAACCAAACTCACCTCACATCACCCAAATGCAGCAAATAAACTCCTCAAAAGGGTATAAAATAAGTCCAAGTCTCAAGAATCCCCAGTCTGATGAAGGGGGTCTAATCCCAGAAACATGCGCCGACTGCAGATGGCTCCATGTATTGATGATGGATTTATCCTCCTATTGTTCATTGATGAATGATTAAATGATTAGTTCCATCTTCTGTTGGTCCAGTCTCTGTATTCTATCTGCAGGCTGCTGTCCCTACCACGCCGTTTTAGACAGGGCGTCTAGCGCCTCATTTAACATAGTTTAAACTTATTTGGAGATGGCTATTATAGAATAGGTCGAATAAAAGAGATCGCACATGTAAAGGCGGGAGTGTTAGTGAGCCGCTCGCTCACCTATATGCTTGTTGAATTTTTTATATATTTTTTTATCATTGAGCGTTGATAGGGAGTCCAGCCTAAAATCTTCAATCGACCTCTTCCCCAAACCGTTTGATACAGAAAGCTAAACTTTTCAGAATAACATGTAGACTTAAGTTTGTTCATTTGATCAAAATCCCTTCAAAATAATTTTTTTTTACATGGCTGGGTGTTAAACTCAAACCTTTAATTTCACTCTAGGAACTAATAATGCTAGGAAGCTCAAATTTTTAGAAAATCATCTTTGTATAATGGAAACTGAAACGAAAGTTTCATCCCTCTACTCCGAAATATACATATTCAGGGCTTTTTTCCCACCATCCCAGCTGACAGACCACACCAGGGCCATGTTCAAGAGAGTTTTAAAAGTGTTCGCTTTTAAACCTCTCTTGAACGCGATTGGTCAATGCAGCGCTACGTAGCAAGGCGAGCAAACTTCGAGGAATCGCACCGTGTCGTTCAGGAGAGAATGCGCTACATTTAGCGATCAATGAGCGATTATAAGCGCTCGCTGTTGTGGAACGGAGCCCTGTAGTGTTTGCTTCAAGCCTTGTACTGTGAGAGACTATTATATAATGTTATGTAACAGTTGTTCAGAGTCCTGCTCTCTAGCCGTTCTCCTCCCTCCCTCCTTTTTTCAATGTCATTGTACTTGCATTTGGGTGGATGACCTTTTCTTCAATATATTGGCAGGAATTGTGAAATTTTATCAAAATTTAGTCCAAATCACGTGTTTGTTTGACAATTTCAAGACTGAGATTTTTTCAGGGCTAGTGATTGTGCAATTCATTTGAAACAATCTATTTCAGTCTTCCTCATCAAACAATATATACCCTGATGAGCTACAGAGCCCATGGCTCTATTTTAAGAAATGGATGTTGGTCAGAATGCTAAAACCTTTAATAAAATGTAGAATTTTAATTAACAAAAAGAGGTTGTCGACATAAGTAACCTTCTTGGACTTAAATTTGTTTCGCGTCTTTAATATCCCCAAACAGAGAAGCCCCTCTGACTCTCCTTCCTCGTCTAAGGAATTCGAAAACGACGAGTTTTAAAAAGTGTGTTTCTCAGAAACATGAACAGATTAGATGTTTTTAAATTTTAAATTTACTTTAGTTGGCTTCTGAAGACATTATGTATCTCTGTCGTGTTTATCACTCGTGGATTAAATTATCTTGTATGGTGTATGGTGACGTTTCTTTTGCAGTTGAGTGTATGTTTAGTGTTATCTATATTATATTATATGTACTTTGTATAACGATTTACGAGATACATACGTATCACGTGCATATGTATATCACGAAAAGACAAACATGCACAACTTTAGATCTAGGTTTATACTGTCGGATATGAGTTTGTTTTACAACGTGATTATTTATGGTACACATGTCATATATTTATATAATTTAAGAGACAGAAATTGAACTCAAGGCAACAATCGTATATTACACCTGTTTTCTATGTTATATAATTTACGACAACATTGCAATCATAGTGTGTGTCTTCATAAACTGACTTGCAAAAGAAACGCCACCAAAATACAAAAGGTTATTAATGTTCGAGGAACGAAGCTGATCGATTGAAAACACTTTAAACATGTCTTATTAATATAACCTGTACATTCCTTGTACGCAAACGCACATTTTATTCGTAATTTTCGAGAAAAATTAACTTATTGGTTAAAACTTTTCAGATTGTGTACAAAGTTTAACCAAATGAAATTTGGGTACAAAACATCAACAGAATGGAGGTTTTACATTAAAATATCCGATTGCAAGCAACGAACCTTAGTTTTTTAAAGTGCTACAGAAAAAGAGAGAACAATTTGCATCCTGCAGGTTGGAGCGACGCTTAACCAAGTTGCCTAATCATGGATTGCACCAAGTGTACAATAGCCAGACTCGCTAAATTTTACAGACAGCAGAACGTACAAGCCACGGAGTGGAAAACCATGTTATCCACGCTGTAGAAAGACTGATCTGCTGACGTGTCACCCATTGAAACAACTTTTGCAATTCCAACCTCGGCCATTAACAATAGAGACCTGGGCTTTTCTTCATGTGTTTGTAAGCATTCTTACACCGTTAAGTTTAAAATATCGTTATTTTATTCAATGTTTTAAAAAACCTGATGATCGAAAACTGCACAATTGACCCTTTACGTCACGTCATTTAATGGTTATTTTTACTGAAATACCCTTCCAAATGTATGTATTTTCGATTAATAATATTATAATATGAGTTTGTTTGATTTGGGACCAAAAATGGTTTGGTTGCGTTTCTTTTGCAAGTCAGTTTATATCAAATATATCAACACGAGTTAATAAACATATTTTTACTTTTATCAAGATATAATTGATATAATTGGTATCAGAAGATACGGTGTGAGATTCTATTTATCATCCAAAATCATTCTTCAGTTCTTTCAATGAAAAGTTTACATATCTGACACAGCATTGTCATTAAACTTCTAGTGCAGTTATGTCTAGCGGCTGTGCGAATTGCGCCATGTAAATCATAAAATAACAATTATTGCATTTATAATTTTACAAATGTATGTGATATAGACATTACCTAAGCTCGTTCTTCACCAGTTATCAGTACAATAACAAGATGTTGCTGAACATCAAACTGCTATTAGATTTCTTCAGCATTAATCTCAAAGAGATCATAGCATCGTAACGTCATTTATTACCTACGAGGACAGTCATATCGGGGTTCATATTTTTCATACGATGCCCTTGGGCAAAATATCACTTTGTCATGGTGACGTGACGTCATAACCAATGCTATGACGTCACGCTTCGTCTATGACGTTGCGTTCCAAATGCGGCGATGGCGGGTCGCTAGACTATGGTTTAAAGCGGATTTTAGCGTGTGCCTGAATGCCTGAATATCAGTATATCCCTCGCTATCGCTCGGGAAATACTAATATTCAGGCACTCGTGTCGTAAACATAGTATGTCATAGACACTCATATAATATCCTCTATATAATAATAGTATGACGTCATAACATGTTTACGTCGCCAACTATACGTCAAGTAAGATCAGTTTTCTTTGAGATGCGCCAGTGTGGGTTTTGTGTTACATGTGCACAATTATTTCACCTTTGTATGGATTATAAAAAATATGCTGCTTTTTAAAACCAGTATGATTTATTTGTAGTCGATTAAGGGCAACGGGGATGATCAAATCTGCAAAATATATTCCTCATTTACTTTGATGTCAGTGGCGGATGAAAGTTAACATAAACAGTGGCAGGCCTATTACAAGGAATTCATTTAGTAGGCTTTTTATTGCTTAGTTTATCAAACAGCGGAGTATGTGTGAAAGTCTTGTTTATCTTCGGACTTGTGTCATCGTGACCTTTTTGCATTTTGTATCCTTGACCTTGCAAATACAAACACGAGTCAATCGAAACAACATGGAAGGTGCACTCTATATATATATATGTGGAGATATACAACCGCAATATTCTCCTCAACATAGGTCAGATAAGTACTGTACCATATTTCCTATAATAGGGACCCGGGCCCTTATTTACAATAAAGGGTCTAACTGTATACCCTTGGTGCTTATTTGAGCCCCGGGTCTTATTTGAGGCAGTCCTTATTTTGACCAGATTGGTTTGACCAAATTCTTCGTTACAGGTGTTAACCTCTCATAACTAACTCAATTTTTAGCTCAACAGGCCTGAACGCCCTGGGCCATGTTCAATAAGTGTTTAAAAGTAATCGCTCAATGAGCGATTACTTTTAAACCTCTCTTGAACTCGATTGCTCAAGCGAGCAAACCTCGAGGCGTCGCACCGTGTCGTTCAGGAGAGAATGAGCGCTCAATTGAGGGCTTAATTGATCGCTCAATGAGCGATTATAAGTGCTCGCTTTTATGGAACAGAGTCCAGATGTGTTTATGGCATGGACCGTCGTCCGTCGTCCGTAAACTTTTCACATTCTCATCTTCTCCAAAACCGCTGCACCCCAAAGCTGTTATTTGGCGAGTGTATACCTGGCACCTAGGTGGTCAAAGTTTGTTCATCATGAATTCCAACGCCTACAAATATGGCCGCCAGAGACGTTATTAGTAAAACCTTTAAAGGTACATCAATTGTGTTGTTGGGGTTCACATATTGCAAACGTTATAAATGGTGTTACTTTATCGAGTAGTACCGACTGTTACCGAAAACTACCATTTTGATGATAGTAGACTTAGCATTTTGAGGATATGAAGGTAAAACTAGTGATTTCTGATCGAAAACCGGACAATGCACAGCTTGTGGCGCGCGTCTATGAGTCAAACGTAATTTTGGAATCTTATGTTTAACAGACAAAAAGACAAATTTGAGTTAGTAATGTTTAATAGGTCACATAACTACTGTGCATGTAAATGGGACGTGCAGTTTCGGTTTCTGCACAAGCATAATTATGTTACTAAATTTTAATTGGAAACTAGTAATTATGATATATTTGGCGATTTGGGATAAATATGCAAGCTGAGTGAATTTATTTGTATTGTAGACAACACATGTCACGTGAGTTGGAACGTATTAAAGCCAAATAAAATTGTGTGAAACTAAATGGATGCACCTTTAAGCGACTTCTTCTCCGAAAGCGCTTGATATAGGACTGTGAATTTTTGTCATTAACATCTTTTTGAGATGGAGATGCAGGTTTGTAAATGTGGCTGAGATAAATTATGAAATATTAACTCTGCAGGGGTTCACCCCAAAAGCTTCAAACGACAGCAATAGGAGATATCCAGAAACCTGGACAGTATTTTCTTTAAAAGATGGAGATTATGGTTTGTAAATTTTATAACTCCAACTTTAATATTTTGATGGTGGCATTTTATATAAACCAGGCCACGTTTAGCATTGTAGTTTAAAGGAGAGAACATTTAAACAAAATATATATATATTTATTACCCTTTAGATAAATTTGTTGAATTCTGATTGGTCAATAGCCAATGCATACGAAACCTTGTAGGCGGATTTGCCAGGGTGTACCATCCATATGACCCGTGAAGACAGGTCATGTGACTAACTACACAGGTCTTACAGATGACCTTGACCTTAGATGGAATGCGGAAGTAAAACGGTTGCTCGACTCGGAATTTCAGTATCAATTTAAAACTTACCTTAACAAACATAAGTACGGTGATTTCAACCTATATATGCATTATTGATTGTGTTTGCGTCAATAAACTAATTCAATAAAAGCACGTGTCTCTCTATCCATCAGGTAAAAATAATTTATAAATCGATTATTTTTTAGCCGCAGATTTATCTCAATTGATATGGAGCGGTAAACTCTTTACAATGTTTTCGCTGTTTCACACTGTGTGGAGTTTTTATCACAAACGGAAATAGATATGTAGCCTATATATTTTATCGAAAATGAGTGAAATAAGTACAAATAATAGATCTAAAGAGTAATAAATTCGTTACACGGTGTTTTGATAGAGTGTACGTGACTGTAAGACCCTTGTATATTCCGCATTTCCTTCGGCTGCGCCTCAGGAAAATACGGAATATACAAGGGTGTTACAGTCCCGTACACCCTGTCGAAACACCGTGTAACTAATAATATCTAGCATGTAGTAAATTTGTTGCGATATAAACCGGGTATCTACAAGAGGGTCCCGCCAGGGTCTCGGCAACTTTGTCTGCTGTACAGAACAGTTCTATACGCAGTATAAGGTTTGGGTACAATGCTACACTGAATTTCAGCGTAGTACCACTCATGGTTCGCTAGTTCTAGCCAATGTTTGCAGGTTTCACCCCAATGCATAGCCACCTTGGCGTTGTGGGCTTTCTCCCTGCAATAATACTAGCAGCCGCAATATAAGTGAAATACTCTTGAAAGCGGCGTTAAACTCCAACTCGCCTCACCTATAAGAGGCCCGGCTGATATATCTTAAAGGCCCGGCCGCTATTAGAGGAAATACGGCGTGCATGATACTGCAGCAACCAAAGCACGACAGTCGGTTGGTTTCTTCAATCAGAATTTGTCTTTCATCGTTGTGAGTGTTGTGAACAAGGTTACAAGGAAAATGCCAAATTTCGTCATTTATACAAATTTACCGAAGAACAAGATTCCAGATGGGTTTCTGGCAGAAGCCTCTAAGTTTTTGGCGGAAATGCTGGACAAGCCGTTAAAGGTAGGTGTTTGGTAGGTGTTTGTGTTTTCCTCACAATTTCACAGCTTCGGTGATGAATAGCATATTACACCTGATACACCCAACCGCATAGGAACGTCACCATACACAATACAAGATAATTCAGTCCGCGAGTGATCACCACGACTGAAACAGAGATACAAACATGTCTCCAGAAGCCAACTAAATTAAATTTGAAATTTCAAAACATTATCTGTTCATATTTCTGAGAAACACACGTTTTAAGAATTCTAAAATCGTCGTTCTCGAATCTCCTTAAAGGGGCAGTAGCACGTTTTTTGAAACTTTTATTTTTTTTAATTTCCCATTTATATAATATGATAGTTTATGTCATTTATGTTTACTTTAGAGGATAAAACATCTTTATCCGTATCCAATTATCCGTAGTGGTAATAACGGTGTTACGTATGAAGCAAACATTGCATGGCGGCCATTTTTTTGTGAACACATTTTATTATATTGAATGACAAAAACTATTCCCATGGCTTTACGGAACCATGTACACTAATTTTTAAAGAGAGAATGGTGTTTTTACTATCGGTGACATTATTTTTCAAATACATTTCATCGACGTATTTGACCGAAAAACGTGCTACTGCCCCTTTAACTAGGCGAGATAGGAGAGTCAAAATGTTTTTTTTTTGCCTTGTTTTATGACGTCCTAAAGTAAAGACGCAATAACAAATTTAAATCCATGAATTCTATTTATGTCGATAAAATCTTTTACGAATTAGATTTTTACATTTTATGAATTTTTAAGTTAAATGCTAAACATTCTGGCCAAAATACCACTTTGAAAACGTGATTTCAACACCCAAAGTGAACTTGAACAGACACAAAAATAAAAGCATGATACTTTGATTATGAAATTGCGTCTACCTCTTTACAGCATTTAAAATCGAGTTTCTACGACATACATTGTTGAAATTTGGTGACGTTTCTTTAGCGGTTAAATTGTTCCATTGTGTTGTTGGGGGTCACATATTATAAAAAGGTTATAAATGGTTTTACTTTATAGAGAAGTACCGACTGTTACCGAAAACTACCATTTTGATTTTTGTCGACTTAGTATATTGACTTTATGATAGTAAAAGTAGTGATTACTGATCGAAAACCGGACAATGCCAATGAGTCAAAGGTAATTTTGAATAGGTCATATAACTACTGTGCATGTAAATGGGACTTGCAGTTTCGATTTCTGCACATGCATATATAAGTGAAGATGTGATATCTGTGAACAATTGTGAGCTATTCTGTATCAAAATCTCAAATCAAAAGTCATCAAAATGTTACCCTTAGTAATATGTTTCAAATGGATTATGTACGACCAGGGCCATGTTCAAGAGGGGTTTCAAAGTAATCGCGATGAGCGATTACTTTTAAATCTCTCTTGAACGCGATTGCTCAACGTAGCTCTACGTAGCAAGGCGAGCAAACTTCGAGGAATTTGCACTGTGTCGTTCAAGAGAGAATGAGCGCTACTTGAGCGCTACATTGAGCGATCAAATAGCAATTTAAGCGCTCGCTGTTATGGAACGGAGTCCAGAAATGTGCCCTCGAATTTCTTTTTCACAAGTTATGTCCCTATAGAACCCGTTTGCCCATGAATCTTAGATATCCATTTCCGGTAAAACGTTTCCCCACGCGAAATATCCTGTATCGTTTATAGTAACTATAAAAAAACCAATCGATTTGGTATAAAAAAAAATAGTATGAAACGGACGCTCGTTTAGGCAAAGAAAATGGCCACAGTGACTTTAACCATAAGTCTAAATGAAAAATAAATACGATCTCATATGCTTAATCACAGGTGAAGTTTAGCGCAAATATGTTGCGCAACATAGATGAACGACCAGTTTTCCCTATGTGCGAATGAGGCAGTTTTTATCACGAATCCCATAATATTATGTAAACACGCTCCGTTGACGTATCTTTATATATATATTTGTTCTAAATATATTGCCAGGCAAAAGAAAGTACTCACCTCAGTTGGTTTCGATTAATTCAATATTTAAAAGAAATCAGATGCATTTGACGATGACACGATAACAAAATACTTAGGCTATCTGCAGTAGTTTGAATGAAGCAATTGGTGACTGTGGGTAAATTTTGGTTAAACTATCTCTTAGGGGTAAGAAATGAAATTTACACAAGCATGATCCCTACCATATTTAACATGTTGTAAATGTGTGCAGAATCAGGCACATTTATCAATTTTCACATAGAATATGTGTTCTATGTCAATGAACAGTTGTGTATCATCAAAAATAATGTTTGAAGAAATTTAAAATTTGATTTAAAAAAGATCAAAATATGTATAAGTATTCTTTGACTGCTGACTTAACGCCTGTAGTTTTCAGTTTTAGATTATGACATTGAAAACTTGAAATATTTGCAATTGAAAATCAAACATATGATAAAATCATACTTTATTTTGCCTGGCAGTTTATTTTGTATCGTTTTGTTGATATCCCGATATCATTAACTCGGTTATGAAAACGGTATGAAACGGAAGCCCATGTATTATCATCTTTATGTTTTCAACAGTATGTGACAGTCCGAATCCACCCGGATGAGATGATGTCTGTTGGTGGAACCACAGAACTCTGTGCCAGCACTCAAGTTCACAGCATCTATGATCTCGGTGTGGAAGAAAATAAGGTGTATTCCAAAAAGATCGCTGAATTTCTGCAGAGAAAACTTGGAATAGATCCTGCGAGGTAAGTGTTATTGATGTTCAAAAATATTATGAAATTTTTCTATTACTTTCAACGGACTTCATATAGCCCATACTATGCCCCAAGGACAGTTATCACTTTGTAATGGCGATATGACGTCACGGCGAGTGAGTATTATAGATACCGGTAATTACGAGGAAATGACGAGGTGACGTCATGACCTCGAGTTTCTTTTATGACGTCACTATCATGGAATCGTATACACTGCTGCGCCTCAGGAAAATACGGAATATACAAGGGTCCGTATAACTAATATTATTGGGTATAATAATAAACTCTGGTCTTACCTTATCGATGATTTTGGTGTATTGAAAAGATAGTGACATGCGTATAAAAACAAAAGAATCTCCTTATTGTAAGAATCAACCACTTTCATTTATTTCAGGAACGGTATCGTAATTACAGAGCCACGAAAGGAATACTGTGGGTGGTATGGAAAAACTTTCACCGACACAGATCTCGGAACGAAAAAAACTGATAGATATCTCAACAGCGATGTATCTACCGTGCACTACGATTGACGACTCCGAAACAGCATAACTGCGACCATTGCACAATATTGGCTATAGACATATTCTGCTTGGCTTAAGCTTGTTTATGTACTTCCTCCCTATAGTAGCCCCGAGCTAGTTCCCTCGCTTAGTTGCGCTGCGCTTCAGTAATAGCGGAGCCCAGTCGAGGAGTGGTGCGTAGCGCTACTGAGCCACGGTGTAGTAACCCCCGAGCTAATAGGTTCACAACATCCCCCGGAAGTTCTGACTCACGCACCGCCTTATTCAAGGCTTGCTGCATATCTTTAACTTTTCTGTACAAACGTAGCAGCTCACTGCGCCTGAACTTTATTGTGTGTTGTCACGCTAGCACACAAACGTTAACGAAATGCAGCAAGGCTTTAATAAGACCGGTTCGAGTTATGACTTGCGCCGGAAGTTGAGAAGTCAATAACGCAATTTTAACCTACAAGAGAGAGTGTGTCCATTTGAAAATTCCAGGTAACACCTATATAATGCATATACCGTCGTTTTAATTTTTGGACGCCTATTTTGGATTCCAGTTGTGTGCATAGCCAACACATACACTGGATGTAGGTTAAAATGTTTTTATTCATCAGAGAAAGTTACGTCAGATATCTTCGTAACTTCTACGTTTTCCACCCCAAACTTGACCTTGTAACTTCGTACGACGACCTTGTACACGTAGTACGACCATGTACCAGTACTACGGAAGTATTTTGTGGAAAAGACAGAATCGGGCATGTGAGTCTAACCCTCGCTTTCGCTCGGGTAGTACATATATATAATGACACCCGTTTCGTAAAAGTAATACAACGTATTATAAGCCACATTTGGCCAGGTTCTAATCTATAACATATAATCATCATTTGACAGGAAGTGTAGTTTACAATGTAACTCGATATCGATACACAATTCGATCAGAAATATAACACAATTTCAAATCCACACATGCATGGATTTTGTCCAAAACTAGATGAATACAACTTCAACAGCGATTCCCATTTTTAAGTCTCTTTACTCCTGAAAAACGAAAAATATTCCTCAGACGGGAAAAGAGTTTGGAAGCAGACGACTTCCGCTTTGCAGGTGGCGTGATTCTGTGACCTTCCGGAAGTAATAGGTCAAAGGAGTAGCAGCTAACGGAACCGGAAGTGGACAATGTGACATCACTTAAGGAACAGAAACCCGAGCTACGGGTGTCAGAAGATCCTGCCAGACTTGAATTTGAAGCAGACGACAAATGTTCCTCATCACGGTTCGGTTCCACAAAAACTCGCGCTCGTGCAAGCTCTCTTCCGATTTCTGATTTATGTAATAAATGTAGCATTTCACATTCCTGTTCAAAAGTTTCATGTTTCGTAGATTTTTCAGCTGCTTGCATTCTTTCTGACAATTCTTGCTCAAACTAGTTCGTGTGGTTCTTGTCAATTTATCTATGCTAGATATCTTGTATTGCCTTATACGCTTGATATTCTGCGTTTTGCAAGAGGCTTTCAGTTCGATGATTCCTTATCAAATTCAGTTGATGATCGACCTTGCTGGATGTTAAATCACATTCTTTTGTGTTTTTTGTGTGTTTTTTTGGTTAACGTTTTCAATGAAGATTTGTTTTAAAACACGCCTCTTCAGTATCTCTGAAATGAAAAAGTGATTCTTTTCTCATTTAATTATTCAAATAATGGTATTTTCCTTTGATGTGTTTGAATAGGTAAAATAATATTATAGAACAGAAGTAATATTATACAATTATAGACTGGTGATGAGGTCAATACCTGTTTTTATGGACCCGAGAAAACAATATTGACCAAGGACGAAGTCCGCGGTCAATATTGTTTTCTCGGGTCCATAAAAACAGGTATTGACCGAAACACCAGTCCATAATTGTTTTATTATGTATTTAATAAGCAACGAACGGAAAACAATGAAATACAGTCAAACATGTAAATAGGCTTGAACAGCTTGGGCTACGGTCAAATGACGTCATGATGACAATAGCATGACGTCATGCAACAATCGTTTGACGTCATACAACAATCGTTTGACGTCACTCAAGTCAATACGGCTTTTGGTCGGCCTCGGGCTGGACTCAATTTGCTTTTCTGTCGACGGTCACGTGATCGCCTCTCGACCAATCAGATCGCTTAAAAAACACGCTCACATAATAACACAGAATAACGATCCCTTAAATGGTGAGGGATTCTAAAGTCAGGCTGAATATACATGTAACTTTATCTTTCTTCACAATATATCTCTATCAAATCTTAAACATTCCTAGTTTTGGAATAAAGAAATGGAGTACTGCACTTTACCGGGCGCTATAGTAACTATCCACTTCAATGCACTACCAACCCTTACGCTAGACAACCTAAACCTAAAAGATCGTCGAAAGGGATCCAAGGGTTAAAAAGTTTGTACGAAATTACCAAGATTTATGTGCAGTCGAGCCAGCTTTTCTTATCAATAACATTAGGAAAACCAATATTGTGTGGCCAAAAGTGAGTCACTATTAGTGAAATTCTCATCATATCTACAAACTTAACTAAAAGGACCAACTAAACATGTTTATTATATGATTGCAGGTGAAATACCGGGATCTATCAATGAAAATAAACCGTGTTATCAGTCACTAGTGAAAATAACAATGGAATGTGTTATCAGTCACTAGTGACTGATATAACAATGACCTGACGTCATAAAACAATGCTCCGACGTCATGACACTTTCATGACGTCACATTGTTGCTGAGGCGACAGGCGCTGTAGCACGTTTTTTTCAAATTTTATTTTTGCAAATTTCCCATTTATAATGATAGTCTATGTCATTCAGATTTACTTTAGAGGGTAAAACATCTTATTACACAAACCAATTATCCATAGTGGTAATAACGGTGTTGCGTATAAAGCAAAAATTGCATGGCGGCCATTTTATTGTGAACACATTTTATTATTTCGAATGACAAAAACGATAGCCGTGGCTTTACGGAACCATGTACACTCATTTGTAACATGACTTTCCGAAGAGAGAAGGGTGTTTCACTATTGGTGACGTTATTTTTTAAATACATTTCATCGACTTATTTGAGCGAAAAAAACGTGCTACAGCGCCTTTAACGTAAATGCAAGTCTATTTCGGTGATTTGGTCATATAATAATTAGAAAATTTGTCTTTTCTTGACTAATACCATGTTTAGCTCATCTCGTGAGGTAGAACAGTTATATATTTTCACTCGTAGCTGCGCCACTATAACCTTTCTTCCTCACTCGATGAGATAAACATGGTATTAGTCAAGAAAAGCCAAATATCCTCTATCTATTACATCTTTTATTAACTTAATGTATATATATTATCAAGTTTCCCTGTCAAACGTTATGTCTATATAGCTAGCGCCCGGTTAAATGCAGCACTCCCAGATGGGACCAACGACAACACAAGGTGATAACTGATCTGTAGGCCTACTGATAGTTGACCAAACAATTGCAACTTTCTATGAAGGTAAGAACTCACCATTTTTTTGGTGTCCGCTGAGATTGCTGACTGACACGGCAACTGTAGTTCTATGACGTCATAGACGTGATGACGTAACAAGCGCCTGGCATCATCCTGGTTGCGCTGCGCATTGGTATAGCTGAGCCCAGTCGAGGAATATTGCGTAGAGCTACTGATCCAGGGAACAAGGGTGTTAGCTCCACCAGAATTTTGACCACTCTGGTTCCATTGCTCAATTACGATGCGCTTCGAGTGTACAGCTGCTGAACAAAAGTTTGTTAAACTGTTTCCCCAACTCAGTGCAAATATCATTTAATTCTGTGTTGTTGTGAATAAGTCTCAAAATATATGGATTACGTTGTTTTGGGCATAGGCTTATCTGTACACTAACGGGGAGCGTTTACATTTACCGTAACGCCTTATGACATGCAGCATACCGTTGCCGTCACCTATATTCGCGGTAAATATGTTACCACGTGTGTTATTCGAATTACATGCGTATCTTAAGTTAGTGACGAATTTAAATAGCCTTGTATAATCAACTGATAGTTATTCTTTCACTGTGCACTCTTAGATTGATAATATGTTCAATAATGATTAGGCCTACACGGTAGGCCGTCAAAGTTACACTTGAAATCATCAAAACTGCCGTGACGTCTGGGTTTTTTTTACTTTTATGTAGATAATTTAAAAAATGACGTTAAAGTGATAAAAAAAACGTTCGGTGACCCCCTATTATTATTTCTGAATTCGTTAGTTCAGTTAACTGCGCACATCATATTAAAGTTTTAGCAATATCTAAAATAGGTGTGCTAGTGAAAAATTCTGTTGAACATGCGTTACACGATGATAAAAATGCCGTTTTTAATTAAAAAGTGCTTAATTCAATTTTGTTTCTCTTTCCAGTGTCATTAATTTTCAAATTATAGATTTGCTATACATCCCCGTATGTGATTAAAATGTATCTTAAATGATTCGGAGTTTATTCGTTGAAGGCGAGCACTTAATTTAAATACACCAAATCAGTCCAAAATGACGTAATTTGCCGACGGGTATATTTTTATTAATGCCGATAACTCTTTAAATCGTTCGGTGACCCCAATATTTTCTTACATTCTTGGATAAAAGACATAATAAACTTGCTATTTTGAAAAAATAAACTAATTCTAAAGTATTTGATTTCACCGTCCCATCTCTCCTTAATATGCCCGCAAAAGTTATGAATCTTGTTTAGATGTAGAAAAATCATTTCTGTCTCATATACTTAAATATGATACTAATATTTCTACAGGAGCAAATATGGCAAGGATTTATATAACACCGGGGTCCAAAAATCCCAAACTAAAAAATGTATATTGTTTTATAAAATTGTCATTTTTTAATCATTTAGGGAAAAAACATAATTCCTATCATCACATTGACCAATATTTTCTATTACTGTCGAAATTTTACCGACATTGTGTTTAATTAATATTTTATTACAGAAACAATGTAATCTAAAGTTTCAAATGTTGCCCGTTGTCTCTTTTGTTGTACGCCAAAATTGTTTCTGGCATGTTACATATCTTTCCCTTGTATATGTACTGTAACAATGACTTCTCTACATCTTGTCCAAAAATGTTATCCATAATGTGTTCTGTTAAGAAAAAGTGCCAAATAGAATTTTTCCAAAAATTATGATTTTACGTAGGAAATCTTTCATAGTTAAACAAACTTTGTTCAGCAGCTGTACAAGGACAGCGCAACTTTGCGCAGGGATCTGGATAAATGAAGCCTATTCCTAAGTATTGTATTTTCAGATGTTACCCACGTTTGATGTTGAAGGAACACCCTTTTATTTGCAATACACATATCAGTGTATGCTAGCTATGTCATGGTGGATGCATCCTGTCTCAGGGTATAACGTACGCTAATGCAACTTTCATACCCAGAGGCAGCTTAATTATATCTTGTCATGGGAATCGTGTTTGTAATGCGAAATAATAAAATGTGTTCATAATAAAATGGCCGCCATGCAATTTTGCTTTAAATGCAACACCTTGATTACCACTACGGAAAATTGGTTTGTGTAATAAGATGTTTTACCCTCTAAAGTAAATTTAAATGACATAAATAACATCATAATAAATGGGAAATTTGAAAAAATAAATTTGGTAAAATAACGTGCTACAGCCCCTTTAAATATCTGTAACAATCAAAAGTCTCTGTCATAATCTATTTAGACTTTGAGAAAGATATGTTCTAACTTGCTCAACGATAACAATAACATGCATGTTTGTTTATATCATTATGTGCTAAATAAGAAAAGAGGTAAACATAACATGAAAGCATTCAAGAAGTTTTAAAAAAGAACAAAAGTTTATTTTACAATGTTAAAAACATCGAAGTGATTTCTCTGGCAAATTGGAATACAGTCGGACCCGTTTACCCGGCCCCCGTATATCCGGATAACAACTGTTATCTGCACGATTTTCAAGTGAAACCAATATTGTAACATGATTTCGGTGTATCCTTGATTCTGATATACGTGACCCCCAACAACACAATGAATGGACCTTTAACACAATTATAAGATAAATAGTTGCGTTTGTAAAATTTCCGGGATTCATTGCTATTCAACAGCCGCAAATTTAGTTTAAAACCGACGGCGTTAGCTGAAATTTACAAACGCAACTATTTATCGATATTGTAACATGACCCTTAGTTATCAGGCGTTTTGAAACGAACTCTCTTTTTGCGTACCTATCTCTGAGTGGAAAGGACTTTGCGACTGTTCCATTTTTGTAAGAGGTGTGGTTAGGTCAAAACAAATGTAAATACTCGGCTTAATATGTACATTAGCAACAATTTACACATAAGCTCAAACAGTGTCACTCAACTATTAATTAATTTTGAGAGTTATTTGTTACCTATACTGCTATACACAGGTTAGAAAATGACAATGCCACCTGTCATATTTGAGTAAGGGGCACATATTAAGAGAAATATATAGAAAAATAAAATTTTGAGTCGGGCCGGATCTTGTGAACATGATGTATATGTTCGCGGTGATTCGCCCTAGCCTGTTACACGTCCCATCATGCTTTGCGGTATCCTCACGGCTGGCCTGTGCCGCAAAGCATGATGGGACGTGTAACAGGCTATGATTCGCCCCAACTAATTTGCGGGTATTCATTGTCATTCAACATAGGTAAATCAACCAATCAGAATCAAGGATCCTACGAAATCGTGTTACAATTTCGCATACCATCCACAGTATTCTTTCCGGGGCTCTGTAAATACGATACCGTTCCTGAAATAAATGGAAATGTAAATGAATTATTCATAATAAGGCGACTGTTGTCGTTTGCAGAACTTTAATTTGGCGTAATTGATCGCCACTGACCTTTGAACGAATGTGCGAAATAAATTTAGGGAAACGTCTTTCAGATGATAAGAAGTAAGGCTACTGAGCTTGTGAATATGTATTATCGAACATGTCAAAAAGTTTTTTGTAATGATATTTAAAACAAGCAACCCGAGGGATAAAGACGAGGGATGTGTTTATCTCGAGGGTAAGGGTTTTAATCTAATAAGATCTCTTTTGCATGGTTTATCATGCGTATAAAGAAACTTTGGCATGTTTTATCAAACTTACAAACCGACCTTAAGCAACCAAGGCCGTAGGACTTACGAAGCCACATCAATCATCTGGGCCGTCGTGGTTCAGTGCTAAGATCGTTGGGTTTGGTTTGCAGAAGTATTAAGGTTTTGAGTTCGGGACTGCTAATTTGCTAACTGGCATTTTGAGTTCAGATGTTTTTCTCAATAGAATAAGTATAAACAATGTATATTGATTGAAGTCTCGTGTTCATTATTGTAAATATTGATTCTGAAATTCCGTGTCGAGCAACCGTTTAACTTTGATAATCCATCTAAGGTCAACGTCTTCCGTAATACCCGTTTAGCTTGTCACGTGATCTCTCTTGGTGGGGTGTACGGTTGGTACACCCCGCCAAATCCACCTTTACGGTTTCGTATGCATCGGCTATTGACCAATCAGAATTCAATAAATGTATCTGTAGGTAAGAAAACGCCATATCGCCATTACAAAGTGATAACTGTTCTTGGGGCATAGTAAGGGCTATATGAAGTCCATTGAAAGTAATCGAAAACTTTCATAATATTTTCGAACATCAATAACACTTACCTCGCAGGATCTATTCCAAGTTTTCTCTGCAGAAATACAGCGATCTTTTTGGAATACACCTTATTTTCTTCCACACCCAGACCATAGATGCTGTGAACTTGAGTGCTGGCACAGAGTTCTGTGGTTCCACCAACAGACATCATCTCATCCGGGTGGATTCGGACTGTCACATACTGGTGAAAACATAAAGATGATAATACATGGGCTTCCGTTTCATGTAGTTAATGATGAGTTAATGATATTGGGAAATTGACTTTTAATGATACATAATATTTCACCCATAGAAATATATTTCAATGGAGCTGGTTAACTTGTCATGAGGTTGATGCTGTATGGCTCATTAAGCAAATACGATAAATATTGCTTTTATTTTTCGTTTAGATTTATGGTTAAAGGCACTGGAGCAGTTTTTTCTTCATTTTTTATATGTTAAAGGGGCAGTAGCACGTTTTTTTCAAATTTTATTTTTTCAAATTTCCCAATTATAATGGTAGTTTATGTCATTTATATTTACTTTAGAGGGTAAAACATCTTATAACACAAACCAATTATCCGTAATGGTGATAACGGTGTTGCGATTTAAGCAAAAATTGCATAGCGGCCATTTTATTGTGAACACATTTAATTATTTTGAATGACAAAAACGATTCCCATGGCTATACGGAACCATGTACATGTACACTCATTTTTTAACTTGATTTTCCGTAGAAGTAATAATGATGTTTCATCATTGGTGACATTATTTTTCAAATACATTTCATCGACTTATTTGAGCAAAAAAACGTGCTACTGCCCCTTTAAAATTTGTCATTTATTGAATGTTTATACAGTATATCTTTACGGAAAAAGGAAAACAGCCCATTACTCGACCCGATTATCCATAGTCATAGAAAACAGTGTACTGCTACGAAAACTGATATTGATATTATAAGAATAATCAACGAGTTGCGAGGAATTACGGATTATCTGTCCCGTGTTAATTATTGTGATAAACATAAATAATAATAAACATAATAATTCACGAGGTACAGATAATTCGTAATTCCGAGCACCGAGTTGGTTATTCTTTTTCTTACCCAAGATCATTTTATTGCGTAAAAATCGAAAAACAAAACCCCAATTCGCGATCTTTGATTATACTGTACTACGAATTGAAGTCATACGCCATTCAGAAACTCTTTCACACCTTCAAGATGCGCATATCTAAATAGTTTGCAACTTGCTCTATTATCATCTATTATATCAGAACTATTCTAAAGTAACTGTTGAATTTTATTGCCAAAACGGTTTACTGACATAATAAACAGCTCGTTTATATTGTAAACTATGTCGCAGAATGAGAGAATATTAGTGAAAACGTGAACTAACAATCGCACTGTTGGAATGCAAGATAGGCGTGTAATTACGTCACCAATTGACGTCATGGTTTATGACGTCACAAAGCAATGACGTCACGACAGTGCAGCCGGCGAGTCTTGCATGCCGCTTCGCCTTGCAAGTTTAGTACTGTAATTACGGTCTTGGAAACTTACAACCTCCAAGTCAGGGCGCTCTACCTCCGATTGGCTCTACGGTAGTGGCCCTGCCATCTTTCACGGGGGCATTGTTGTCAACCCAGTTGACAACAATTGAATATGACGTCACGTATAGCTAAGAACCAAAGGCTTAATCAACATACCATGCAATCGGTTCGAGGGTATGTTTTATGCGTTAGGTGTATGAATATAAGTATTGTTGGTGTTTTGGGTTAAATATATCATGTCTAATGACCTCGGTAATTGAAGGAAAAATATATTGTTTCAGTAAAGCGATTGAAAACGTAACACAATAACAACAATATTAGTTCGACGGCCTCTTTTATTGTGTCGCTGTACAGAGCTGTATTGCGAATCCTACGAGTTAGAAGTTTATATTTGGAGCGTGAGAGCAATCAACGGCTGCACGTGCTGTGTTGGAGCTTTCTCGCCCGAAAACCTTCTGATGGCAGCGAGTATATTAGTGACGTCACGGAGCGGTTACTCGCTGTCTGGAGCTAGGGAAACTTAGGTTGAACATGATTTTATAATTAATATGTTTTACGTAGGTGTGACTTAAATTAGGTATGCTCGAAATTGTTCAATTATGTGATTTAGCTTAAACAGGATAGCTAAGCAATTCATGAATGAGCGCAAAGTAGTTCCGTCAACCAATCAAAACGCAAGTTATATTTAGAAAAACTGTTATTCCCATGACCATTATGAAAACTGTAATACCCGGCACATCTGTGCCCGCTTGGGTAAGAATTTAGTATGAACACCTTTTGATAATTCGAGGATGGGAAATAGATTCTAGTTGCCTAACCGAACCTAAACGATAACCATTCGTCTTATAATTGTTTTAAATTGATTGAGGAGGATTGTTTTGGAATGGTAATTTTTATTCCATTTTGTGAGAACATTATACGTTTCCTCTCTGCATCTTCCGCACGCACCGGGCCATATGTGCACTTTTAGAAAATGCATACTGACCCTTGCGACATCTCGTAAGAGAGTTACGTCACCTCGTTTGACCAATAAAATCGGTCGTTACCAACCCAATCGATTCAAAACTTGGTATTGCACCGACAGCTTTACAAGTTGGTTATAACACTTTGGGATTTTTCATTTCGGATGTTAAGCTCATTTGCATAATATAAGTTTCAAAAAAGATTTCAACTTCACTGGAAAAATTAAACAAGAGAGATATTATCAGATCTCGAATAAATTTTGGTTTGTTTCATTTACCCGCACGTTGTGATTTAGTTTTATCACTAATTAATAGAGTGTAATCAGCGTAGTACGTTTTAATTCAAATTAAAAGAAGAAACGTTCACCCAACGTGTCTGTGCGTGATTTGTAAACGCGCATTTGATTGGTCTATACCATAGCTCAATAATTACAAAATGGTTTTGTTACACTAATTTCCGCGTTTCTGATTGGACGAGAGCTCTCACAAATCTGCTGCCATTTCTCGATGAATGCAGATAAAATGTGCAACCATACCTCGTGCATTCGTACCTTGTGTCGTCACAATCCATCAGAACAAATAAGGATTGTTTAACATGTTTTGTGCCTCTATCGAAGTATAACAATAACATATTGTATAACATTGGGTGTTATACTTCGATAGAGCCACAAAACATGTAAAACAATCCTTATAATTACAAAATAAAAAAGTTTTTCTTGAAATATTTACACAAATCTAATTCATTTGTCAGTTATTTATGCCTCTCAGTTGCGCAACATATTTTTAACTTAGCCTGTGCGTTATCAAGTTACCAGTCACTGGTGACAATAATATTGAAACATGTTGAGTCACGAGTGACTGATAACAACAATACTCTAAAGTCATCGAACAAATATCAGGCCTAATTAATATCATAAATAGAAAATCTATTTTTCTTGACATTTATCATGTTACGGTTTATTCAGTCAAGTTACATTATATGTCATACCGCACTTACAACACGGTTGTCTAATCGTAGTATTTGGGGGAGGAGTTTGGGCTCTGAAAATCCATCCCCAAGCTTCATGTACATGTTTGTCTATGTCTTCTAAGTCAGACTTCGTAAGCTAAATGGATTTGTCTGTACTGGTTGAGTGAAAGGTACATTCCATACGGGTAGTTGTTGTACTCCCACTCAAACAAATCGTTACACCACTTTGAAGATACTTGCATCTAAGGGATACAACTTAAATGTATATGCAGCTGAAGCATTGGGGAATAACAAGTAACATTAAAGAGCCATCACGGATGTTGATGAAAATATCAAAATTTTTCCCAAAATCTATCTCCGTGAAATAAATACAATTAATTTTTCCCTAATTTTTCCAACTTAAAATAAGCCGAGAAATTGCATTAATTAGTAAAGGTGTTTTCCAGTCTAAATATAGATCCAGTCTATTTTTTTCAAGCGCAAAGCATTATGGTCTAGCTCACACACGGTAAACAAAGACACGAAAGAATAACAAAAAATATGAGCAATGAAAGAAATCGAAATATACAATTTGTTTATGGTTATTTATTTACCATTTAATTTAATTATGTATTTGCTACAGATATTGGAATAATTGTTTTACCCAACTTGGTATTTTTCTTGAATTTTATAATTAATGAGAGTAAAAATTTGTCATAATTTGCTGGTCTTATTTCAATAAAAAGAACATTAAACAGGAAATAATTTGTATATTCTCAGGACATTTAGAAACATAGTTTGTAAAGCAATCGTCATATTCAGTAATGTGTGACTAGGGTACTTTGCAAGAGAGACGTGCAGCACATGGGTTGTTATGGCGACTTGCGCTAGAGACGAGCCTTCACGCTTCGGAAGCGCTAACTGTTTGTGTAGTACGTATTACGCAAAAAAGGGGACTCTGTTTATATACGTCAGATACCCGTAGCGCGCGCTAGTCGAAGTGATACTTCTCGTTGAAACCAAATTGCAATACATTGTCGTGATATTAAAATTATTTAACATATGCCATGTTGTAGATAAAAGATTTCTCTGGCGAATGACGTTATAAGTATATTTTCCAAAAATTTGAAACACTAACATCCGTGATGGCTCTTTAAGGAATGGTGGCGTTGAACATGTGAACAAGTTGGATATGATGAGGATTTTATTGAAGCGTCATGTGGAAGAGTTGTTTCCCCTTAACCACCCTACGATGCTGTGAGCAGCAACTTGACACTCATCAGAGAGACGCAATACCACCCTAACTGGAAAAAGGGCCATGAACACGATAATTTATATGACTAATGAGTTTTAAATATAAGTTAATCAAATTTGACTTTCATTTTGATGTGTGAACAGGAAATTCACACTTTCATTTTGGCTTACATTGCGTTGTTGGGGGTCTTGACTGATATATATGGTGCTATTGTATCGAGAAGTACTGAATATTGCCGAACATGACCAATTTGAAGACAGTCGATTCAGTATAGTGACAATATATATATGTAAAAGTAGTTCTGGTCGAAAACCGGACACTCCATCACGATTAACGCACATCTATCAGCCAAAGAAAAAGACAAATCTAGGTTGATTATGCTTGAAAGATCTGTGCATGTAAATCGGAGTGTAGTTTCGGGTCTTCAAATATTTTATATGATTCACATTGAGTGTAATGCACACAGACATTGGTATGCAATTTGTTATCTTTACATAATAGAGAATTATTAAGGAACGTAGCACGAGTCAACGAATTAACACTTCATTCATTCATAAACAAGATTTTACTATTGTCATAGTAAGCTAGTTCCATATAAGGCAAGATGGTATTTTACTGCGCCAAAAGAGTCTTGCTACCATCATTCATACATTACGCATGTGACTATTGACTAACAAACTCATCAATGAAACTACCCTCGTTTAAAGCCAGTCTTTCCCACAGTATACCTACTGTAACCATTCAATGCGTATTCTAAAACCAGCCAAGGGTAACGGATTTGAGTCATCATTGTCACATATACACAAACATTTATTCTACCCTTTCTAACAGTTAAATGCTGTGCTGTACATATTCATTGTCGTTGCAATTCTAAACTATTTCAATTCTATTCGTTCTCTCTACCTAACCAGTACGCCAATTGCTCCCTTTTGAAAATAGGTAAGAAAAAACCACTTCCGGTCTATTCAGTTACGTAAGTACACGCTCAAAACCATTGTCTATAGTCATACAATTGTTCGATTTAAACATGTAAACTTTGGATCTCAATACTCCTAGAGATATGCTACACACTTGAATCTTGTTTTGAAAAAATACGCAACAACATAGGACAGATGTCTTAATTAAAACAATTGAAACGGCTGAATCCTTTTAAAGTCGCTTGCGACTATATTTGTTATTACTACTGTGTGAAATCAACTTACAGCTGATCCAAAACCTACCTTTAACGGCTTGTCCAGCATTTCCTCCAAAAACTTAGAGGCCTCTGCCAGAAACCCATCTGGAATCTTGTCCTTCGGTAAATTTGTATAAATGAAGAAATTCGGCATTTTCCTTGTAACTAGTTAACAACACTCGAAAAGATGACAGAGCAATTCGTATTTAAGACCACGACAGGGCGTCGTGCTTGGTCGCTCCACAAGCAAATGCAGCTTATCTGTCCCTCAGCGAGGTGAATGTTACGGTTCAACTGTCACGTTACAGATTCTTGTTTGCAAGTAGGCCAACGATTGAAACATGTTACAATAACCCAAGACAGATGATGACACACGAATGTCGCTTACCGCACAGGAAATTGAGGTTACCAAAGATCTCAATGTAAACAATGTATTTAAAAGTATCCACACCCCCTCTATACAATAGGCTAAAGGGGCGACACCCGCCATCTTGGTTTCGTTTTCAAACCTCTCGACTCGACTACATTCGTGGCTTATATTTCAAAACATACACAACGACATATAACAAAACTTACCGCCGATCTTTTATTAGGTTTGGTTTTAATTGGACATGGGCAACTTTTTGTTAACTTACTCACTTTTCACCCCAAATTATGCTGCTAAATCGATTCATATAGAATGGTTAATTATCTTGCTGTCTGAAGTCTCAAATTCTCATGAGACCTACACATCTACCTCTCACGCTGAATAGTTCCACACCACTGTCTCTTTATATGGCTTTATGTGGCTTATCGAGTCGTGTATTGAGATGTTTAACCCATTTACATAAACTATAAACTTCAATAATAATAATTCGAGAAAATAAGATAATAAAAAAACGTGCTACAGCGCCTTTAAATCGACGTTAAACTGTAAGATTTAGAACATTTTATTATTTACGATCCTCTCAAAAACATCTATTGATATTTGTATTCAAAACCTTAAGCACGAACACCATTTAATGTGCTATAGCCATTCACTTGCTTGTTGGTCATAAGCACATGTGCATTGTCCATGAAAGTCTGGGCAATGTCACGACGAAGGACCTTGGCAGTGCAGATTCGGTCCTCGCAAATATCACGTGTGTCCTCGTAGTCGTCACACTCTTCCTAAATGTTTTTTTGGCGGTCTGTGCCAAAGTGTTTTTCAACCTGAAAGACATTGCAAATAATTTCGTGAGAGAAGTGAAAAAATAATTTCACTTATGGAAAATTCTGATGATGTACGTAATGTTTGCAAGTTACAAGTATCGTATCTGACGTATCTAAATAGTCAATGACAATAAACACACCTGGCACTAAATACTTTGTAAGAAGTGAAGATAGTGAAGCGAATGTTATTTTTTGAAAATTCTGATAGTGCAAGTGGATGTTTGAGTATAACGCATTCTGCGTAGAGAAGTATATTGCAACGTTTACCTTTATAGTATGAGTAAGTTGAAGTACGAAGCTGTATTCAATATCTAAAAGAAGGTAACATCGCGTTATTAAGTATCTGAAAAACAATTAATAATAAAATTCCAGCTTGTGCTTCCAATTGTGCTACGGGCCTGTATCGTCGGATAAAACCAACATTAGATTCGTCAACGAAACTAACAATATTGACATTTAACTCTGATTTTTGATTGTTTCAATGAAAAATACCTACCTTGATTCTTATCAAAGGAGTAAATTCAAACATAAGAACATAATGCATTCACATCACACACATCTCGTTTCGTTTCCGAAACATTTACAATTTTGATACTTCCGGTTCTGTGCCAACCCCGCCAAGAATAAATTTTGGATGAAGTGGACTGTGAGTTGGTCTACGTCGCCTCTGCACAATATCTATGTGAGTTTTGTACTATGTTATCACTCAAACATTGTTTTATTTTGATAAGAACGTTTATATAATGTGTAGCCACAGTTTTGATCGATCTAAATCAGAAAAATCAATGCGATGTTCATTGCATCGCAGTGGCTTGTACAGTGCTGTCGGGTAAAGCTACGCAACTAAGAGATAAGTTCAGATAACGGACCATTTATACCAGTAAAATATTTCACATGTGAAAAATCTATCTCAAGATGAAAGTTTAGGCTTTTAGAAATCACATTAATGTGGAATTTGAAGTATAATTTCTTATGACGCTGAAAGTAATAGAATGACTATCCCCCGATTTCCATTGGCCAATATAAGTGTAGGCTAAAGATACGCAGGCACTTCCAATTTTTACAATAATTATAAATTTTAAAAGTATTTTCAGAAGCTGGAAGAAGAACTGAAGGTAGTAGAGCCCTACTAGAGGTATTTATTTTCGTTTCCTTTGACATTTTGTGCGTGAGAGAGCAAGATGCTTTATCTTGTAATTTGCGATTTTAAAACATTTCAGTACTTTGTCACTGTTTTGGTCAATGAACAGCATTCTAAAAACTTTCGCCTGCAACAAACAATGCAATTTCTTCTCAAATACAATATTTTTTAAAAAATCAATACATTCTCTTCATTTATAAATGTTCTATTTGAGGAAAGCTCATCTTTACCTCCAGTTACGGCTGTATTGCTGAAACGAAACGGATAAAACATGTTCAAAAGCCCAGAAGGGGTTACCGGTTAAAACTCTTTACTTTTACTTGTTGAACAATCAACTAATTTACCTTCTCACATTTCAGCTTGGACCAACACAACGGGCAACACTGTAACATTGACCCTGTGGCAAGAGATTCATTGTACATTGATATGCCTTTATCAATAATATGGTTTTAGTAAAGCCCCTGTCACAACCAATCGTGCGTGCAATTCGTTCGTACGTTTTTTGGGGAGGCCACGGTCGCTACGTTTTTCTGAAAACGTAGGGTGGATTAAAGCGGCTGTCACAACCCGTCGTACGTGCAGCTGCGTGCTGTCTATCGACAAAAACGTGGGGTAAATTGGGAAAGGTGCTTACTCGGTACGTTGTACGTGCCTACTCGGTACGATCGACGTGAGTTTTCTTTAATTATTTGATAGTTAAACTTTGGACGTGCCGAGTAAGCACGAACTACGCACATACAACGCACGTTGTACGCACGTGCAACGTGCGTCGTTCGTAGAGAAAGTGTGAGTGGGTAAGCTTGAAAAAAAACGCACGATGTCGGTGCGTTGTGCGTGCGGTTGTCATACAGGGCACGCACGTCGATCGCACTGAGGAAAATTCGCAGCCCGTTCGTAGACTGCACGCAGCGGAAGTTCTGCATGCACTAAAGTTCTACGACGAGTCTGCGTGCTCCAAATTTGTCCAAAATCGGTACGGCGTCGGTACCGAGGACGCACGAATTCCCCAATTTAACCCACGTTTTTGTTGGTAGACAGCACGCAGCTGCACGTACGACGGGTTGTGACGGCCGCTTAAGTTGGTAAGTTTGGACATAGCTGCCCAACTGTAGCTAACCTCGAGTGATTGGTTTTCGGACGCTTAAACACATCAATGTCAACAATACATTTATTAATACTATTTTTGCATATGAGCTTTATCTCAACGCGTTTAATCTTAAAGGTGAAGTTTGTATGATATTACAAATCTTTAGTTTCACGCGAAGCATGTTATTCTTATGGCTAGCGGAGACCCTCTCCTTCACATCGATGACGTCACATCGCTACAAATATCGCGAAAAGCTACTCTAAAGTGAGCCGTCCTTGACGATATTTAACCTCTTCTCTCAGTATCATCATGTTTGTAAATCCTTGACGTACTGAGATATATATTTGGCTATTGAAATAAAAAGGCCATGGTCGAATGCCAATAAACGTGTTAACATAATGAACGACAATGACTAAATTGATGAAACATTGATAGGAATATATGGTCTTCATGTATTAGTAAAATGTTTAAACGAATGGCACAATTTTGAATGTACAAAAACTAAAGATGATTATTTTCAATATCCATATATTGATTCTAACAAATCGATCACAATATGATGCGGCACATACAGTAGCCCGGTTTAAGTTGCTATGGTCTAAAAAATGTGTCCATCTTAATTAACCAGTCTATAAAAGTACTTTAAATGTTGACAGCCCCCAGATGAGTAGACCAGTGAAAGAATGTAAAATTTCAAATCACTACCAACCTTCGGCGATATGCGACAAAGTTAATTGGACAAACAGGGGATTGTGGATTCAAATATCCTGATTGTAAGTGTGCATGTTTGGGTTCAGGCCTATATCTAGTCAGGGCACTTCCAAGTGACAACATGACACGGCGGTGGCTGGAATTTGAATAATGTATTCGGGTACACACACGTACATGCACATCACATCAGGGGCGGATAACTCTTGTCGGTTATCAGCATACCGCTAAACTTCAATACATAACACTGATTAAGCAGGATTCCTCTTGGCAAAATCGTTTCATTACAATACTTAAAAGGTGCCATACTATCAAAGAGCTTATCGAACGATTCTGTCAATGAATGGAGAGTGAATAATTATTGAACACATTCTTACTGAACACGCTAGTTCCAGCCGATGCTCGCAAGTTTCACCGCAATACATAGCCACATGGCGTTGCCATAATACTAGCAGCCGCGATATAAGTGAAATACTCTTGAAAGCGGCGTTAAACCCCAACTCACCTCCCCTTACTGAACATTTTGCTTCGATTCCCCTATTATAAATTTTCTCAGTTGAAATGATTATTAATGGAAAGTATTAATCTTTTTCTCAACATTTCAAATTGTAGGGCTAGCTGTAGCCAAACTCAGATTATGATTGTGTCACATTGCCACTTCAAATTGTGAATTTCAGTGCAGTTCCACCCATGGTTGGTTAATTCCGACCAATGCTTGTGGTTTCCCCGCATCGATAGCCACAATTGTGTTGTGGCCTTGCAATAATACTGGTAGCCATGATGTAAGTGAACCCCAAATTACCGCATCTTCCCTTAGGCTTAAAAGGAGGGTTCTATCGGGGTATTTTTTGTGGAAACTAAATTCGAGAGGATATCCCTGTTTACACATATATGCTATTACTATAAGATTAAAACACAGTCAAATTGAAATATATTAATGATGTTAATACTTTGATGACTCTACATTTGACAAATTGATAAAGACAAGCGCACATTTGTTGAAAAATCAAAACAATGAGAATTGAAGCCATTCATCGGCGCTACAAGTGGGGACAACTTTGCTACGGCCTAACAGCATATTGTTTATTACTTTTATGTTACATTATGTGTTACTATGTGAACATTCTATCAGTGAATATGTTTTATTATAACAAAAAAGTAAAATTGGGTTATTTATAGTGTGTTTTCATTTCACAAAGTGTCAAGGATCCGAGATGGCGGATGCTGCCGACAGACCGTTGATAGAACTTTCCCATTAACCTGAAGGACTATACAGATGTCCGTTTTATTTTTTTAAGCTTCTGAGGGAAATACTAAGGTCTCGTGATACAGTTTTTTCCCCCATTGACTCCAATGTTAAATGGCCAACCTTGTTCGGCCTGTCAAACTTAAACGAGAATTTTTTGGCACATTACACTACTACTAACTCCTTGGCAATCATATTCCTGACCAAAAGATAACTGAAATACTATACCTTCACCATGTTTTAAACGAGCTACAGCCGATCGAAATAATACCTCATGAAATTCACACATGGAAAACAGTGCTATCTTGGACCCGGAAGTGACCAAACAGCGTGACAATTTATCACTCCACCTTCTGCACCCCGCGTAGGGATACATGAGTTTTACAGACTGACTGCCAAGTATATGGGCTAATTTAAACAGAAATATTTATCCGCTTGGCCCTTATCACCTTTAAGTTTGAGGTAAAACACTATCTGACCTCCACTTGCTCCCTGAAGTGGGAACTCTTTGGCCCCCGTTTATAACCTTAAAACTGTAGAACGATGCCTAAAGCTCTAAATTATACCTTTTACTACGATAATCCGCACCTCGTAATAAGCACGTCTATGACATCGTGTAAGTGTGACCGTAGCATTACAATCCAAAGTCTCTGTCATAATTGTTTAGACGTTGAGAAAGATCTGTTCTAACTTGCTCAACGATAACAATAACATGCATGTTTGTTTACAACTTCCCAATGCAAGGCATAACTCTTGCCAGTCTCCATTACTGGCTGATTTAGGCCTTGCAGTATTTCCTTAAAAAATCTGTGTTTAGAAATCCAGGCCCGCTATGCATTATCTTGACACAACAAAGCGAGGAACATACCGCATGGGTTAAATCAGCCAGTAATGCAAACTGGCAAGAGTTATGCCTTGCGTTTGGAAGTTGGTTTGTTTATATCATTATGTGCTAAATAAGAAAAGAGGTTAACATAAAATGAAAGCATTCAAGAAGTTTTAAAAAAGAACAAAAGTTTATTTTACAATGTTTAAACATCGAAGTGATTTCTTTTGGCAAATTGGAGTACAGTCGGACCCGTACGCGTTTACCCGGCCCCCGTATATCCGGATAACAACTGTTATCTGCACGATTTTCAAGTGAAACCAATATTGTGTTATTGCGTTGTTGGGGGTCACATATATCAAATGTTATAAATGGTGTTACTTTATCGAGAAGTACCGACTGTTACCGAAAACTACCATTTTGATGATAGTCGACTTAGTATATTGACGATATAAAGGTTAAAGTAGTGATTTATGATCGAAAACCGGACAATGCACCGCGAGTGGCGCGCGCCAATGAGTCAAACGTAATTTTGGAATCTTATTTGAAACAGACAAAACTACAAATTTGGGTTGATAATGTTGAATAGGTCATATAACTACAGTTCATGTAAATGGAACGTGCAGTTTCGGTTTCTGCACATGCAAAATGATGTTACTCGATTTTAATTGGAAACTAGTAATTATGATATATTAGGCGATTGGGGAAGAATATGCAAGCTGATTGAATGTGTTTGTATTATAAACAACACATATTGTGAGTTGGGGCGTATTAAAGCCAAATATTTTTTATGAAGCACAATGGATGTACCTTTAATTTGATTTACACTAAACGCCAAAAGAAACGTTACCTAATTTCTTTTTTTAATATCTTTTTATGTATCAAAGATATTTGAGAAATGAATGGTTCAAAAGAAAGCTGAATAACGTAGCTTTATGCTAATAACACGCTTAAAAATCCTGATGGATTCATATTGTGGCAAAATGCAGCTTGTTTAAGAAGTTTAAAATTGTCCGGTTTTCGACCAGGCTGGAAGTAACCAATAAATGTGATTTAGATGTCCAGAAGAAGTTGAAGTAAGCTTTTACGTTTGTGACTAGACAAAAAGGTTGTATATTTTACATAATAACCCCTAAACGATGAAAATACTGTTATTGAGTAGGTTTAAGTGTGACAATTATGAAATATATGTTTCTAGTCATTAAAGATCTTTTCTCGTAATTTACCTTAGTTAAAACGAGTTTTCTGTGTTGTCAAATGATCTAATAGAATTTAGGAACACAGACGATTATTTTTGTGAACATTTCGCTTGAAAATGAAAACTTTTAATTTTTTTGTCTATCACCCAAACGCATTATCACTCAAATGTAGCAAAATCCAAGCAGTATTTGCATGAACTGAATGCTTCTGCAGGGTATAAAAGGTGAGTAGTTTGCATTATATGGCACACATTTACGAAATCATGCCGCGATTGACCAGTGGAGAAAGAGAAAAAGCACTGGGGATGTTGCAGCTTAAGTCGACCAACAAAGATGTTGCCAATGCCTTTGGATCTCACCGTATGACCATCATTAGGCCTATCATGCCTATCAGGCCTATCAGCGGTGACTCCGGAGTCGTATAATGGTCATACAGTGAGATCCAAAGACATTGGCAACATCATTGTTGGTCGATCCAAGCTGCAACATCCCCAGAGCTCTTTCTCTTTCTCCACTGGTCAATCGCGGCATGATTTCGTACATGTGTGCCATATCATGCAAAGTAGGCACCTTTTATACCCTGTAGAAACATTCAGTTCATGCAAATGCTGCTTGAATTTTGCTACATTTGAGTGATAATGCGTTTGGGTGATGGACAAACAAATTAAAAGTTTTCATTTTCAAGCGAAAATGTTCACATAAATAATCGTCTGTGTTCCTAAATACTACTAAGTCATTTGACCACACAGTAAACTCGTTTTCACTAAGGTAAATTACGAGAAAAGGTCTTTAATGACTAGAAACATATATTTCATAATTTTCACACTTAAACTTACTCAATAACAGTATTTTCATTGTTTAGGGGTTATAATGTTAAGCATACAACCTTTTTGTCTAGTCATAAACGTAAAAGTTGACTTTCAACTTCCTCTGGACATCTAAATCACATTTATTGGTTACTACCAGCCTGGTCGAAAACCGGACAATTTTAAACTTCTTAAACAAGCTGCATTTTGCCACAATATGGATCCATCAGGATTTTGAAACGTGTTATTAGCATAAAGCTACGTTATTCAGCTTTCATTTGAACCATTCATTTCTCAAATATCTTTGATACTTAAAAAGTAATTTAAAAAAGAAATTAGGTAACGTTTTTTTTGGCGTTTAGTGTACATAGCAGGACACCCTACGTAGTTCTGCATCCGCACGGAATTATTTCAAATCTTCTCAATGTATTTCTATGCAAATGATGATTCGTTTAATAGACAAATCACTGTCGAAATATCCACCCAGCATTTCCGTTTCCGGTCATGACGTCATTTGTTACAAATCAATGTCGGTGAATGTTTTCCCATACCATCCACAGAACTCTTTCCGGGGCTCTGTAAATACGATACCGTTCCTGAAATAAAAGGAAATGAAAATGAATTATTCATAATTAGGCGACTGTTGTCGTTTGCAGAACTTTAACTTGGCATATTTGATCGCCACTGACGAATGTGCGAAACAAATTTAGAGAAACGTCTTTCAGATGATAAGAAGTTAGACTACTGAGCTTGTGAATATGTATTATCAAACATGTCAAAAACATGTTTGTAATGACATTCAAAACCAGCAACCCGAGGTATAAAGACGAGGGATGTCCCAAGTGTTTATCTCGAGGGTAAGGGTTTTAATCTCATAAGAACTCTTTTGCGTGGGTTTTCATTCATATAAAGAAACTTTGGCATGTTTTATCAAACTTACAAACCGACCTTAAGCAACCAAGGCCGTAGGACTTACGAAGCCACATCAATCATCTGGGCCGTCGTAGTTCAGTGCTAAAATCGTTGGGTTTGGTTTGCAGAAGTATGATTTTGAGTTCGGGACTGCTTATTTGCTAATTAGCATTTTGCGTTCAGATGTTTTTTTCTCTCAATAGAATAAGTATAAACAATGTATATTGATTGAAGTCTCATGTTCGTTATTGTAAACATTGATTCTGAAATTCCGAGTCGAGCAACCGTTTAACTTTAATAATCCATCTATAACGTCTTCAACGTCTTCCGTTATATAATAATAACTCTTTATTGTCGGTTTTAACGTAATACAATGTACATAGGAAATTAGTTGTGTGCAAATAGCACCCGGCAGCCACAGTGCAGCGCCAGTTCAAGCCTTGTTCTGTCCTTATATGCTGAGTGTCAAGCAAGGCAGCAACAACTCCCATCTTTTAACGTCTTTTGGTATGACGCGACCGGGACCGGTCTTCCGGGTGATGAGCGGACACTCTACCAACTGAGCTACATCCCCGGCAAAGTCATTAACTCGTTTGGATAATTGGGATACTGACTTTTACCCGTTTAGCTTGACCTCTCTTGGTGGGGTGTACGGTTGGTACATCCCGGCAAATCCACCTATAAGGTTTCGTATGCATTGGCTATTGACCAATCAGAATTCAATAATTTTTATCTGTAAATAAGGTAAGGAAGACGCCATATCGCTATTACAAAGTGATAACTGTTCTTGGGGCATAGTATGGGCTATATGAAGTCCATTGAAAGTAATAGAAAAAATTCATAATATTTTCGAACATCAATAACACTTACCTCGCAGGATCTATTCCAAGTTTTTTCTGTAGAAATTCAGCGATCTTTTTGGAATACACCTTATTTTCTTCCACACCCAGACCAAGGATGCTGTGAACTTGAGTGCTGGCACAGAGTTCTGTGGTTCCACCAACAGACATCATCTCATCCGGGTGGATTCGGACTGTCACATACTGGTGAAAATGAAACAAAAAGATTATACTAAACGAGATTCCGTTTCATACCGTTTTCATAAACGAGTTAATGATATTGGGATACTGACTTTTAATGACACATAATATTACACCCATAGAAATATATTTCAGCGGAGCTGGTTAACTTGTCATAAATTTCATGTTGTATGGCAAATTAAGCATATAAGATAAATATTGCATTTATTTTTCGTTTAGACTTATGGTTAAAGGCACTTGAGCAGTTTTTTCTTCATTTTTTATATGTTAAAGGGTTTTTTTTCAAATTTTATTTTTTCAAATTTAGAGGGTAAAACATCTTATAACACAAACCAATCATCCGTAGTGGTGATGACGATGTTGCGTATAAAGCAAAAATTGCATAGCGGCCATTTTATTGTGAACACATTTAGTTATTTTGAATGACAAAAACAATTCCCATGGCTATACGGAACAATGTACACTCATTTTTTAACTTGATTTTCCGAAGTAATAAGGATGTTTCATCATTGGTGACATTATTTTTCAAATACATTTCATCGACTTATTTGAGCGAAAAAACGTGCTACTGCCCCTTTAAAATGTGTCATTTATTGAATGTTTATACAGTATATCTTTACGGGAAGAAGGAAATCAGCCCATTACACGACCCGATTATGCGTAGTCATAGAAAACAGTCATGTATACTGTACTGCTTCGAAAACTGATATTGATCATTTTAGTGTGAACACCTTCTGATAATTCGAGGATGGGAAATAGATTCTAGTTGCCTAACCGAGCCATAACGATAACCATTCGTCTTATAACTTTTTTTAATTGATTGAGGAGGATTGTTTTGCAATGTCAGAACACTATACGTTTCCTTTCTGCATCTTCCGCACTCACCAGCCCATATATGCACTTTTAGAAAATGCATACTGACCCTTGCGACATCTCGTCGGGATATCTGAGACAGGGTAAGCGTCCCCTCGTTTGACCAATCAAATCGGTCGTTACCAACCCAATCGATCCAAAACTTGGTATTGCACCGTTAGCTTTACGTACAAATTGGTTATAACACTTTGGGATTTTTCATCTCGGATGTTAAGCTCATTTGCATAATATAAGTTTCAAAAAAGATTTCAACTTCACTGGGAAAATTAAACAAGAGAGATATTATCAGATCTTGAATAAATTTTGGTTTGTTTCATTTACCCGCACATTGTGATTTAGTTTTATCACTAATTAATAGAGCGTAATCAGCGTAGTACGGGTAATTCAAACGTGTAACCCAACGTGTCTGCGCGTGATTTGTAAACGCGCATTTGATTGGTCTACACCATAGCTCAATAATTACAAAATGGTTTTGTTACACTATTTTCCGCGTTTCTGATTGGACGAGAGCTCTCACAAATCTGCTGTCATTTCTCGATGAATGCAGATAAAATGTGCAACCATACCTCGTGCATTCGTACCTTGCTACGCGATGTTATACAATTTGTTGCTGTTATATTTCGATAGAGGCGCAAAACATGTAAAACAATCCTTAAATAGCCGTGTCACTTCCTGTCTCAGAAATCCCTTCGAGTTGTCGCAAGGATCAGTTTGCATTTCTTAAAAATGCATACCGTATTTCCTCTAATACAACCCGGGCCCCTAATAGAACCCGGGCCTCAAATACAACCCGGGGGGTAAGGGGGTGCTGAGGTTAATACAACACGGGTCTCCAATAGAACCCGGGTGTCTATTAGAACCCGAGTTTTACGTAACAACTGAATACTCCGTGCTGCAATTTAAAATAGTTATACACTCGTTTTTTTGGGGGGGGGGGGGGGGGGGGGGGGGGGGGGGGAATATTGGTGTGACCGTGTGACATTCAGCATAACAGGTCCATGATAACAAATATCCGTCTTGTTCAGTTAATTTTCCTCTTACAATAAGTCACCCCAAGAAGATTATAAACGTCAATTCATGCCTAAAAAAAATAACCCGGCCTCCAATACAACCCGGGTCTCCCGGGAGATAAGGGGGTGCTGAATGAAATAGAACCCCGGGGTTGTATTAGAGGAAATACGGTATATGGCCCGATGCGTGCGGAAGATGCCTCTCAGTTGCGCAACATATTTTTAACTTAGCCTGTGCACAGCAAAAATGACTGAGTATCCTGCAATCTGGAAACCAACTGGAAACTGGGTAATAGGAGTATCCACTTGGTATCCATCTGCTGAAACTAGGTAACCTGGTTTCCAACTAGAATCCATTTTGGATTCTATAACATTAAGTATTTCCGTGATTGAAACCAACTGGATACATTGACTATGTGTTTCATGTTGGTTTCCATTCCTGGAAATTGCAATCAATATTTCCATGTAATGGAAACCAACATGAAACCATAATCTGAAGTTTCATGTTAGTTTCCATTCCTGTAAATTGCAATTATTGTTTCCAGAAAATGGAAACCAACATGAAACTATCAAGTGAAGTTTCATGTTGGTTTCCATTCCTGGAAATCTGCATTGAACGATTCCATTAAATGGAAACCAACATGAAACTACCACAGCACACATGACTGAGTATCCTGAAATCGGGAAACCAACTGTTAACTTGGTAATAGGGGTATCCACTTGCTATCCTATCACTGAAACTTGGCAACCTGGTTTCCAACTAGAATCCATTTTGGACTCTATGATATGTAATATTTCCGTAAGGGAAACCACCATGAAACTATCAAGTATAGTTTAATGTTGGTTTCATTACCTTAAATTTACAATTACTTATTCCATTAATTGGAAACCAACATGAAACTATCAAGTGTTATATGGTGTAATGTAGTGTAATGGAAACAGATAATGAAATAATTAAGAACCCGTGTATCCATTTGTTAACCATTTGTTCAAATGAAAAGACCCATAGAAACCAAATAAGTTATCCATTATTTCAAATTGCACATGTATTCAAAGCAAAATAATTCAATATTAATTATTATGATAAACATGTTCAAATAAATTTTTCAGATGAAGCTTTAACAAAGAATGGATAACTATACTTTTGAGAAAAATTAAGTCTTGCAAATGTTATATATATATAAACAACTAAATAACTGAAACCCTTGATTGATATGATATGATATGTACCATATTCCTTTTCATTTCGACAATGCCATAACTTATATCAACCATGATATGGTGTTATTGTATTATTCATTGTATTGCGTGTGTAATGTTGGACTTACTGTTTAACATCTAAACAATAATATCAATTACAAACCCTAAGATTCAGTGCATGAGCCTTAATTTATTAATTAGATGTAGGTCAAATGTATGCGCCGGACGCTCGCTGTCCACCATATGGTGTTATATAATAGCCAGACCACGTGCTCTCTCAGACAAAGAGCTTTGTTCATCATCCACATTTTGGCGGGATTAAATTGCCAGTATAACCCGTGACTGATTGAAGAAACAGAATCTTGTCTGCCGGGTGTACGTGAACTTCGATGGCAACAACTGTTGTCATTCACGGAGGGCAAAACAACATGATATTTCTACAACTGCATGCAGGTACAGTGCGCATTTCATGTAATACTTACAGTTCATGTTTTTCTTATTGTGTGTCCAATATGCTAATGATAGAAATAACTAATTAAATAAAGTTGATCAAATACCTTCGAAATATTGTAACATTGAAAATAAAGTAATTGTGTTTCTGAAAGCAGTCAGGGCACACCCTGTATGAAACGTTTTCATTCTTACAGATTAAAATAAATCAAAACTTGCAAAACTGAACAAGACCTAAAGTTATTTTAAAACGTTAACCATGCGAATAAAAATCAAAAGTAATACACATAAGTCATAACTCTATAGACAACCTCATTGATTTTGGACAATGGACTTTTTTCGAAAGGTTTGAAACTTAAATTCACACACAATAAATTACTTTGGTCATTATCTATAACAAATTTATTATTGAAAAAAACCATCACGTATCTTCCAAATTGATAATTCAAATATAGGGACAAGGGAATATGTTAGAATGTAAATACCATACGACGTTCAGAATTAACAGACTTCCAATACATTATTTATGAGAATATGTACCATTTTACTAAATTATACAAATATCATCATGTAGAACATGTCTTTATATTTACTCTGCCGCATGATATATCAGACAGATTGGGTTGTGATGTTTGTTATGAAAGCAAAATGGAATTTTTTTAATTTATTATGAAACGATGTCAATGTTAATTGTATCAAGACAAACAGATTCTAATTTCTTGATTCATTATAACATACGAATACATAAAAAAATACATTCTAAAAAACGACCAAGTAAGAGTTTTTGTACTGATGTATATTTTTGAATATCATATTATGACCTTTATATTTAGTTAGAATATGAAATACCCCTTTGAATATTCATGTTTCTTTTATTAATTTGATAATTTTATAACATTTCAGCATTCCTGCACATGGGAAACTTGAAGAAGGCGATAGATGACCTCTCACCTTAGCCTATACAGGTACATGTGTTTCAAAACTTAACCTAAGTACTAATGTAATAGTTGCAGTACACAAAATAATAATATCTGGCAAATCAGAATGTATGATTGTGTATCTTACTAAAACACTCCAAATAAGTCAAACTGAGGTTGTACCACTTTCGATTTATGTTGGTCATTAATATCATTTTTATGTTCGTTTTACTTTTACAGCCTAGAAGAACATGAAGGAAGCATGTGGTCGGTCAAAGACTTCTACGCTTGAAGATGAGCATACCATTTGGTCGAAAGATCATTCCCATTGAGGACGGAGAAAGTATTAAGCTGAAGAGTGTGAAATCAACCCGGAGGATTAGTGATGTAATTAACCCCGGGCCGTTTACCCGAGGAAAATAAAACCACCTGTTCCTAACATATATTGAATAGTGATTGGCCGGCAGCAAAGTATAAATCGAGAATATAACCACAGAATTATCAGTGATTTTCTTTCTTAATCAGCAGCAATGCCCTGTTATTTTACCTCGTCATCCAGTTATGACATTTTGGTGGATGATTTATGAAGTAATTTTAAATAAAGCAATTTGTAAATGTATATCTAGGATCTTCATAAATAAGATCACTATATGGTATTGTGTACTTGATATCATTTGAATACATTCCTTTGATTTGATTGTCAGATGTCTTCTCCTTTTTGCAGCATTAGTCAAGTATTTGCTCTGCAATTGACACTTAAGTAATAAACTTCATACTAGTACAACAGGCAAAATGTCTTTTCTTTTTTACAATGAGTTAAAATAACATTCCAAGATTGACTTTGCTATTGGCACTTTATGTAATAAACTTTATAACAAAGTACAATTAGTTTTGTCATTACTAGAATTATTTTCTCCGAAGCATTATTGCTCTGTATGGAGATAGCAGTTGATGCTGTAGGTGTTAACACTGTATTCATTTAAATCATAACATGCTTGTTATGCGTGTTTAGCACAACATGCAAATGTCAACCATGGACACCAGGTTGAAACCTACAGTAAACCATTACACTGAAACCTACAGTAAGCCTTAACATGGAAACCAGACTGAAACCTACAGTAAACCATTACACTGAAACCACACTGAAACCACACTGAAACCTACAATAAACCATTACACTGAAACCAGACTGAAACCTACAGTAAACCTCAACATGGAAACTAGGTTGAAACCTACAGTAAACCGTAACATGGAAACCAGCCTGAAACCTACAATAAACCTTAACATGGAAACCAGACTGAAACCTACAGTAAACCTGAACATGGAAACCAAGTTGAAACCAAGTGTAAACTAAGAAATATGGAAACCAAGTGGAAACCAAGTGGAAACTATCACATGGAAACTGAGTTGAAACCTACAAGAAAGTTATTCATGGAAACCAAATGGATACCACTTGGAGGAGTGGGTAATTATTCGCACTGGATACCATCCGGATACTGGTGCAAAATTCAGTTTCAGTGTTGCTGGAAACCACATGGAAACTGTTAAAAACTGTCTGGATACTAACTGGAAATACTGGTTTCCATTGGGTATCCTGTTAGCTTCAGTGTTCTGGAAACCAGCTCATTTTTGCTGTGGTGGGTAAGTAAACCGCGTTATCAAGTTACCAGTCACTGGTGAAAATAATATTGAAACATGTTGAGTCACGAGTGACTGATAACAACAATACTCTAAAGTCATCAAACGAATATCAGGCCTAATTAATATCATAAACAGAAAATCTCTTGTTCTTGACATTTATCATGTTACGATTTATTCAGTCAAGTTACATTATATGTCATACCGCACTTACAACACGGTTGCCTGATTGTAGTATTTGGGGGAGGAGTTTGGGCTCTGAAAAATCCACCCCACCCCCAAACTAAGATATAATCTCGAACCGCCACTGTAACTCCGGAGCGAGAATGAGTAGCACGTATTTTGAAAATTTTATTTTTTATATTTCCCATTTATAATGATAGTTTATGTCATTTATATTTACTTTAGAGGGTAAAACATCTTAATACACAAACCAGTTATCCGTAGTGGTAATGATGGTGTTGCGTATAAAGCAAAAATTGCATCGCGGCCATTTTATTGTGTACACATTTTTTTTATTCTAAATGACAAAACCGATTCCCATGGCTTTACGGAACAATGTATAATCATTTTATAACTTCATTTTTTCAAGAGAGAAAGGTGTTTTACTATTAGTGACATTATTTTTTAAAAACATTTCATCAACTTATTTGAGCCAAAAAACGTGCTACTGCTCCTTTAAGCACTGGCGTTGTAAGTCATATGTACGAATGTTATTGTTATTTACTACTGTGTGAAATCGACTTACAGCAGATTTAAAACCTACCTTTAACGGCTTGTCCAGCATTTCCGCCAAAAACTTAGAGGCCTCTGCCAGAAATCCATCTGGAATCTTGTTCTTCGGCAAATTTGTATAAATGAAGAAATTCGGCATTTTCCTTGTAACTTGTTAACAACAATCGAAAAGATGATAGAGCAATTCGTATTTAAGACAACGACAGGGCGGCGTGCTTGGTCGCTTCACAAGCAAATGCAGCTTTTCTGGTTTAAATGCAGCGAGGTGAATGTTACGGTTACATAGCCACTCGATCAGTTCAACTGTCACGTTACATATCCTTGTTTGCAAGGACTCAAGATACGAACATGTCACGATAACCCAAGACAGTTGATGACACACAAATGTCGCTTATCGCTGACTCATTCATTAACATGGCAAATAATGAGGATACTAAATGAGTTGCGTGAAATACTAATTTGTCACTTTATACGTCGCACCGTTTTTAAATATAGTACCATGATAGAATGGTCAATTATCTTGTTGTCTGAAGTCTCAAAAATTCTCATGAGACCTACACATCTACCTCTGAAGAGTTCCACACCACTGTCGCTGTATACGTCGCACCATTTTCTTTCAATACGGATGACCGTTTTATGTGGCTTATCGAGTCGTGTAATGCGATGTTTAACCCCTTTACATAACAATATATTGTATAAACTTTAATAATAAAAAGCAAATTCGAGAAAATAAGATAATCAAAAAACGTGCTACAGCGTCTTTAAATCGACGTTAAACTGTAAGATTTAGAAAATTTTATTATTTACGATCCTTTCAGAAATATCTATTGACATTTGTATTCAAAACCTTAAGCACGAACACCGAGGCCGTGTTCAAGAGAGGTTTCAAAGTAATCGCTAAATTAGAGATTACTTTTAAACCTCTCTTTTAAACGCAATTGTTCAATGTAGCGCTACGTAGCAAAGCGAGCGAACTTTGAGGTTTTGCACCGTGTCGTTCAGGAGAGAATAAGCGCTACTTGAGCGCTACTTGAGCGCTACTTGCGCGCTACAATGAGCAATCAATGAGCGATTATAAGCGCTCGCTGTTATGAAACGGGGCCCAGTTAATGTGCTATAGCCATTCACTTGCTTGTTGGTCATAAGCACATGTGCATCGTCCATGAAAGTCTGGGCAATGTCATGACGAAGGACCTTGGCAGTGCAGATTCGGTCCTCGCAAATATCACGTGTGTCCTCGTAGTTGTCACACTCTTCCTGTTTCTCTTCATCCCAATTCTCCTTTAAAGTCTCTTTGAAAATCACATTCCGTATTTCCTGTAATAGACACCGAGCCTCGAACTGACGCCGGGAGTATGACCGTTTGAATAAAAAATAGACACCGGGTCTCGATTAGCCGTCGGGTGATAAGAATTAAGGATGTTCGCTCCTCAAATTTATAGAATTAAACTTTTTTTCTAACTTATATTTTTTAACAGATCAAAGTATATGAATGGAAAATCAGCATTAAAAAATAGGGACTAGTGTGGGGTTTTTCGAGATATGACGCCTGTAATTAAGATAGTGGGGTGAAGTACAATTTTAACATGGGAGTCTATGGGAAAATGATAAAGAAACTGCTAAAAACTTTAAAATACTACATTTTTAGTATTAAACTTTTTTTCCTTTTTTGATATGTTACACAGTTCATGTTACCCTACCGAAATCAATGAAAAAATATTGAGGGTAGTGTGAGTTTTTGTTATGCTTTGACACAACATGTACCTGAAAACCCCCCTTGTTTGTCAAATTTAGGCCATTTATGCTGTTTAAGCACTTTTTAGAGATTCTAAAGTCACATTTTCTTTATTTCATTTGTTTTTAAGAGTATGTAGATGATGTAGAATATCACGAAGTAAATAAAGATGAGAAAAAATCTTTACTTAATCATATTTCATTTTTGAAGTTCAACAGGAAGGAGCGGACATCCTTAAGATGAGGAAAGTTTTTAAAAAACCCCGCAATGTATGTATGTTTACGTATGCTTCTTAAAGAAAACATGGTTCCCTTTCAATAATGAATAAATACTCACAAATACAAATTAATATTCAAGAAAGTTCGTCATGATTGCACTTGTATATGTTTTGTTAGTCGGGTGTCTATAAAGAAGAAATACGGTATGTTGTGAAGGACAACATAGCTGCCCGTTATTGCGCAAACGAACTGCACATCGACGTCCAGCCTGTTCTACGTGTATCGCCATCGTCCCTTAAAGGGACACCGCGTCGAGGATAAAAATTAGATCAGATTTATCTACCTATGCTGATTAGCGTGTCAGCTGACAAGTTACGCTTCGTTTCACAGATTACATGGAGAAGTTTTCATTACCAATTACTTCAATTGTCTGAAATTGGGGTCTTTAGCAGACATGTTAATCAGCGTTGTCCCTTTAAGTCGGTCGTCATCTATAGAGCCTTGGGAGTCATCTAGAATTATTGTGGTATCACGAGTAAACTGTAGTCGATACCTTCCATTGTTATTCATTTGATCTTTTTATTATTTCTCAACATGTGGACCAGGATTTCTCCTGCAATACAGAATATATAGGGAGAAAAAGGATCACCTTGTCTGCATCCTCGTGTGAGTTGGAAGAAATCTGATGGAAACCAATTCACAAGAACACTATATTTAATGTTACTGAAAGAACTGTTTTAAACCTTGGTTTTACAGATGAACAGAAATAAAAGATATCAAAATATTTCTCGATGAAAGGCCATTTACCATATCTAAAGCTTTTTCAAAGTCTATCATACATTCATTATAGTCCATAACGTTCCATACCATATATTTACTTACACACTTAAACAAGAGATATCATATTGCTTTTACAACAATAGTGGCAGTAAAAGAGACCTATGTAAATATCAATTACTGGCACGAGTGTTATAAACACAATTATATGACATCTACGCGAGTCTCGGTGTGTTAATTTCCTTTTAAACCTTAAGTCACGTCACTCTACTACATGTATCTCACCACTCGCCACTATTGTCTTCTTTAACATCAACTAGTAGTTTACCGGGAGGACGTAGGAATGTGTCTTGTGTTTATGTTTTTTGCATGGCTACTAAATTCAAATGTTTTATATTTCATCTTTCTTCTAACCTTACTACAGTATCTTAAATTATCACAAATTTAAATACTCACAATATCTGATGATGCTTTCGATCTCTGGACCCTTCATTTGCCAAATCAACAGTCTTACCAACTGAGCTAAGGACCACGATATCAGAGCTTAACGTTTATCAGTACGAACCCTGTGTTATACATGAAACGTGTAACACGTGCAACTCAGGTTGCATGTGTATAACACCTGCAGATTGTGGTCATGCTCTCCTCGAAAATAGAATTGAATCCGTGAGGATTTAAGATGTTACATTACATCCTGAATATAGCCTAGGTCGGTTCATAAGTCAGATAAAAACCTCCTCGGTTTTCTTTTCAGAGAGTAAGCCCTCGGCCTTTGGCGAGGGATTAGTTTCTCAAACAAAACCTTGGGGTCGGTTTTGATCCTTAACTTATTTATCCAAGCGCAGAAATTCTGAATATCATAAAGATATTGTCACACGGATATTACGGGTATTAGGCTAATGCTGAAGAGAGATTTTCGCAAGCTTTAACGCAATATGGCTATTTCCATTGAAACATAAATTTAAAGTGACAAAATTCAGTGTAAATTTTGGTAACACTTTTGTATTCTTCGTGGTTTAAAATCAAGTTTTGGTGAACCATAATAAGTCAGATGAATTGACACTTCGCGCTGATTCACCCAACTGCCTCTTCATGCAGTTGACACTTCAATGCACGTGATGCACGCTTTTTACATGTTTTCCCGAAATCTCTCTACCCGTGCTTCACGCTTTTTACATGTTTACCCGGGAGCTATCTGCACGTGATGCACGCTTTTTACATCTTTACCCGGGAGCTCTCTGCCCGTGATGCACACTCTTTACATCTTTACCCGGGAGCTCTCTGCACGTGATGCACGCTTTTTACATGTTTCCCGGGAGATCTGCCGTCGTTAAGCAACTGAGACTTCCGGCACAGCTTATTTGTCAAATCAATTATGTATAAAATGGGATGAATGAATTAAAGAAAACATATGCTGTTTGAATGATTTTAAACGATTATATTTTCTTTAAATGTAAAAACCAAGAAACTGTTAGAACAGGAAGATTTTCTGGATAACAACTTCTTTAATGTGAAAATACACGACGTTTCGGAGTACATACTCACTCCTTCATCAGGTGGAATGGAAGGAAATAACAAAATATGGTACATTTATAAAGCAAACAAAAACAATGGTGAGGACACTCAAACAGGGAGATTAACATGCATGAGAATGGTATACAATGGGGATTTGTAATACAAACATGAGGGGGAGTAAGTAGATAAACAATGGCCTGTAGGCTTTATTGAAGATGTTAATAAACGCACATGATGAAACGAGGGAGGCCAATTGGCTTTATTGAAATTGTTAAACAAATAATAATTACAGTTGATTGGAAGAGAGGCCAATTGTTAACCATGTACCACTGTGAGTGGTCGTTATGGAATAAAGTTGATTGATGTGGGTGGCTTATATCAATATTTTCAATATCCTGAGTCTAGTCGTTTTTAGTAAAGATCGCCTGAATTTGATCTCTAACTTCAGTTGAAACTTCAAAGGACTTGTAACTATGACTGAGAACAAGTTCAATGGAAAGTCAACTTCTTTATTGCACCGTTATCAAACAAGTGACGACATCGAAACCTCGCACTCATAGCAATAAAGAAGTTGACTATCCATAAAACTTGTTCTCAACATCTCATTGATAATACCAGCTTCTAAAATGCCTCTCAAAGAAGATATGTACCTGGCTGTTACAACGTGGTTCAGAGTTTCGCCCTTACGGAAAAAGTCTAGTATTTTCTGGGCTATTCACAAACGCTGTTTTGGATCCATCTGGAAGCTTTTCCGTCTTTCAATAAATAATGTTAATATAAATACTACTATTCATTAGGAAAGAACTTTCACTCTATAATATTGGATTTTACTTTTACACATAGCAACTTTGATTTATGCATCTGTCAATATCCAGTCTGATTAAAATCGACCTTGTTCCGAGGAATAAAATTTGCAAAATAATATATCTACCGGGATACGAACAGGTTCTGTAGATTCCTCGCCACAAGGTCTGAGAACATCCCGTATAGGCGGGTGTTCCGAACCAGTTTAGCGCAGCCAAAGCCATATCAAATAGCTGACCAATCACATCATAGTATTTAAACGGTCGCTGTTTTGAAAGCATTCGGAACAGACAAAAGGATAGCTGTTTGGAGTTATCTGCCCCTAGCTTCTCGCACCGAGAGCATTTGTTGGGCATCTTTTGATTGGCTACCTGAATTGCGCTCGAACACGCGAGTCTACGGGCTGTATTCAGACGGTTTGGCGTGGAACCTACAACTGATAATAGTTCGTATCCCGGTAATTGCACTATTTTGCAATTTTTATTCCACGGAAAACCGTCGATTTTAATCAGACTGTGTCAATATCTCGTTGGAAATACTTGGTTAACTCATCAACATTCAAAGCCTCTAGCCTCATTTGTATATAATATAAGTATATTTGTATCCTTGTTTCTCATTTAAAAATCTGTATTGATAATCTGATAATTGTGTGTTTTATTCATTACAGTTTAAATAATATCAGATTTGTTTGTTTTCATTTGCTGATTTCCTCTTGGGACTTCATTTTGTAATTTCCTAATCGTAACATTGGACTGCATTCGCGTTACCATGACGGGGACTTATTTAACTGCTGTGTATAGCGCGTTCGGCTTCGGATCAAGAAGTCCTGGGTTCGAATCCCACAAAGGGCAACTTTGTCTGTAGTCGAGAACTGTTCTACAGGCAGTAGGGTTTGGGTGGAATGCTACACTGAATTTCAGTGCATATCACCCATGTTCGCTAGTTCCAGCAAGGCATAGTCACCTGGGCCGTGTTCAAGATAGGTTTCAAAGTAATCGCTCAATTACCGATTACTTTTAAACCTCTCTTGAACGCGATTGCTCAATGTAGCGCTACGTAGCAAGGCGAGCAAACCTCGAGGAATTTGCACTGTGTCGTTCAAGAGAGAAGAAGCGCTCATTGAGCGCTACATTGAGCGATCAATCAGCGCTACGAAGCGCTTCATTTTGTTGAACCGCCGGCATGGCTTTCTCCCTGCAATAATACTAGTGATATAAGTGAAATACTCTTGAAGGTGACGTTAATTAATCTCCAATTCACCCCACCTCAGCTACTTTAACTGCATTATAACTTGTAGCTGGTAAACGTTTACGTATTCCGATGTCACGTGATTTTCTCAAACAACCAATGAAATTGCCACACGGATTTGTCATAGGTGAGCAATATATGGAAATTTATATAATGACTAATTTCAACACATATGGATGATAAATCGATTTATTTTTAAGTGTTTGAGTTTACACTATATCGCGAATGCTACAGATTACGGCATGACATAGGCAGGCGTAGTTGTATACACATCTGCATACGTTTCTGAGTCCCCAGCCATCATTTCCATGTCATCAATCGTAATTTCCTCTGTCGGGAAAGCAGTCGCCGTGTCCGTTGTGGTCATCATTTCTTCTGTCGTCATATAATCTGTGAAGTTGGTTGCTTGTTCCATTTCTAGAAAGAGAAGATCTCTTTTTATTTTAAACTTTTCAAATTCAATAATTTTAAAACAGTTCATCAAAAACACGTGCAAGTTGATAATCAAAACTTATGTCACTTGATTGACGTGTTTATGGACGTCGGCATTACTTTGCAGCACGCTTTGCACGTGCAGTTGACATGCAAACTACTTCAAAGGAGGGTTAGCATGAGCTTCACGTGCAGAAATAAAACCTAAACGATAAAAGAACACGAGTTGCACGGATTAATCAATTCTCTCCACACAAAGGTAACTCAACTTAAAACTTCCTCAGATGCACCCCTAGAGGTCAACATTGACACATGTAGGTCTATTAAATGTACCATCCTTACTTTTATCCAATCAAAACTCATATATTGTAATAGCATGATTGACTCTTGTATTAAAAATAAAATAATATGAGCGCATCGCACAAAGGTGAAGTATCTCTAGTCGAATGCTCAGTGGATCGCACTCAATCAGGACCCTCTGTCTCTGTCTCTCTCTCTGTCTCTCTCTGTCTCTCTGTCTCTCTCTCTCTCTCTCTCTCTCTCTCTCTCTCTCTCTCTCTCTCTCTCTCTCTCTCTCTCTCTCTCTCTCCAACATAACTAGGGTAGATACGAATATTTGATCTGATCTATCTTTAAAATGCGAAACTTCAATTGCTTATTGCTTATTATCTTAAAAACTTACGATTCTCAAGAATGGTGTTCAAGGTATCGGTGATGTTTTTCTGGGCAATCCACAATCCATACACCATTTCAAGCATTTTACCATTCTTGACTAGTAGATAGATAACGTTATAATATTAAAAGAAATAATATATTTTTTCAAATAAAACGAAAAGTGACAAAAGAAACCAAAACATTGTTATAACAAACTCATGAATAAATTAAAAATAAATCAACGTTTTAGTAATTACGAATAAATCAAATTAATGTTAAAACATACATTTTAACATAGACATATCATAAATGAATAGATAGATAGATAGATAGATAGATAGATAGATAGATAGATAGATAGATCATTCAAATAATGAATTTATAATATTAAGTTAATACGTTATCGTTAGCAAACAAATCCTTGTAATATTGACAAATATTTTCGTTTTTAAAATCCAGAAAATAAATACTTACCAATACTCAACAAATAGTCGACCTTTGCCTGCATTTTGTCTTGCTTTGCTTCTATGCAAGCGATTCCCTTCAAATAGGGATCAGTTTTAGCAGCAGGTTTTCCTAAAATACATGTAAAATTATTTAAAAATCCAAGTATCACTAATGAGAGTTACTTTTATAAAGATAATCTTTTCAATTTTGAGAATATAATTATTCTCGGTAAGAAGGTAGCATGGACGGTTGGGATAAGCAATTATCACGAGTGTAAACATGCTATTGTATAATCTCTACGTATAAAATATATTCCTCACTTTATCTTTGTGCTTTTGAAAAAAAATTGTAGTGTATGCGCACACTTGCATATCGAATCAGTTTGTGTATGTATGTGGGATTCAAACCATAGATGGTAACATTATGATTTAAAGGAGTTGTAGCACGTTTATTTTTGCATATGATTTTTTTTCTCAAATTTGACATTTATAATTGAAGTTTGTTCAATATATTGATCTGTTGGAGGATAAAACATCTCATTACAACGTATCAATAGAAAACGGTTATCCGTATTGGAAGAAAATGGAGCAACAATTTTGTGAACTCTTCAGTGTGAGAGGTACATGTTTAGGTCAACGCGATGAATGACAGTTCCATCACTGTACCACATTCAAAACCCGTCTCTTGAGTGTTGATAGATATCGCTACATCAGTCAGATCACTTCAAGCGCCCATTTTAATCTGAACACCCTAATATGGACTCACAAGACTTAACCGAACCATGTACATTCGTTTTTATAACTGTTTTTATTGTTCGAGGAGTTTTCTTTAGCTATTGGTAACACTTATTTACCTTTTTGTGAGGGCACTTTATTTCAGTCAAAATGGCGTGACACAGCGCCTTTAAGTACCGCGAAATTCGATACTGGTGAGGTTTTAACATAAGCAAAAGTTTGCTTGATAAGCGAACCAGATTCTTTATGAATAAAATATATATTAAACCAAGTCGATTCCATGCTAGATATTCAAGTCAATCTTGTCAATCTTTATTTGCACTTAAAAGGCCACAGGCCTATAGTACATACATGTATATACACACGATATCTTAGGTAGTTGAGAGTACATTCTTTCTATGTATAAAGGCATGATATACATACATTGACAGATTTTCTAAATGTGTTTTACTGGAACAGGATAATAATGATACAAATTTATGAATACTATGATGTGTAAAGTAATATTTCTCAATATACTTATTTCTTAAAGAGTGATAAGCTGGACATACACAAAGGAAAATATATTCATCTTCAATTAAATTCAAATTGCACATTTTACAAATTCTATCTTCTCTTTTTAATCCAGTATAATGTTGTAAGGGAGACTCTATATTTCCGAACATTTAACGAGGATAAATAACTTTCATTATATATAGATTGTTTAAACATTCTGTAATAAAAAACATTTATTTGATACAGATAAGAAGTTAAGCCAGTCTTGCAAATATATATCTTGTAGCATTTGTTTAAAGGATATATTAGAAACTTTGAATGAGAGTCTAAACATTGTTCCATCAATTCAACAATTAGAAACTGAACACGTATGACACCATCCTCTGACGGCAGGCCGACTGTAGATGGGTCAATATATAAAGAATAAACATCATAGAAGGGTGTGTGGTTAATTTGCCTACGCCTATTATAAACAATCTTGTTCAAAATTCATATCCATGACTTTGATAATGAATTATCAATCGTGAAATTCACTTGCATAGTCAGAAGCCAAGTTACGATTTTCAATATGCAGAATTCAAGGCACCGTAGCACGTTTTTGACATTTTTTATATGTCAAAATGTGCGGTTTTTTATTTCTGAGAATATAAGAGCCGATTGCATCACCCGATTATCTTTAGTCTTATCAGAGACTTTCTATACAGTATAGAACGTCTCTGGTCTTATGAAACCATTACTGTTAGCGGTAATTTTAGCGTGAACACCTTTTACGAGAATTGGAAATAGATACGAGGGCCTGTTCTCGTATCGCCCACACTCTGTATCGCTTACACCACTATCAAAACAAATTTATGGATGAGTTAACGAAATGAGGGCAAGCCGATCAAATATGCATGACATGTCACATGAAAAAAAACGGTTTCGAGTTCGATAACCCCAAAAGATTTAATGAACAAATTAAATCCCCTTTGGCAAATAAAACCAGTGTCATACTTGTCATACATGTACATGTATATACACATGCATACATCCATTGTCTTTGGACTAGATTTGTCGCTTGTGACATGAAATAATAAGCCATCGGGACGCCGTACGTTTAAAGTATTGTTACGTGGATTTATTACTCAACCGTGGTGAGATCAGTCATTAGATAACAATGGGTTGGTTACACACATGTGTGATACCACGGCGTGGTGCCGCAACGTCATAATCGCTGCGTGACGTCATAGTCGTTTTTGGTTGACGTCACAATGTAAGCTGAGCGACTGCAATAGCGGGTGACCTAATTGCAAGTAAGCTGTCACTAAAAAACGATTTTCTTGCAATTCATCGCTCTTTACATCATTGACTAATAAATAAAATACTAAACTCGCTTTCGCTCGTTAAAATACCAAACCATCCCCTCGTTTCATAAACATGTTATCAAACGGGACATCGTTTAGTATTATATATTTAAATTGAATATAATGAGTAATAAAGCAATTGCTAACCTTGAAAAAGCGGCATTGCGTGTATCACGTGCAAACGTGTATACATCTTAGGGGAATACATAAATTCACACACGTTATTTAAATCATGACACACATGCACATGACATCAGTGATCAACAAAACAAAAGTGCTACATACCGTACAAGGCATCTACATCGTTGTGTTTGACAACGTACCGACCTCGACGGCCAGAAACCACAAGCACTAGAGCTAACAGAGCGAAAATCTTCAGAGCCATTTTTTTCAGATTTAAGATCTAGATGCTACTTCAGAACACCCTTACATATATACCCAAGTATACCTTTGTTTCCCTTTGAAGACATTTTCCTTGTTTCTTGTCTTTGTTTATTCCATGGATTACGTTTGTAGACATTTTCTTGTGTTTCCTGGTTTGATCCTATTGTTCCAAATGTTCCTGTTCTCTTCGGTGTCCTTGTATTGTTAAGTCAAGGTTTTCATGACTTCTGGTATTAGCACAGTTGGGCATGAAAGAATTCGTTCTTTTTGTCTGTTTTCCTTTTATTCTTATTACTTCTTGGCATACAGTCATGCAATGGAGAAGGAACATACTCTTTTTGTATTTCCATTATAATCGAAACATACAAACCATGTAATACAATATATAATACGTTTTCAACTACATTCGAATATAATCCATCAAATCCAAATGCAAACATAATGAAGGAAAAAACACGTTATTTGAGGACCATTAACGTTCCTTAAAGGCGCTGTAGCACGTTTTTTGCATATTTTGTTTTCTATCATTTGCTATTTATTATTAATGTTTATACAAGATATTGTTATGTTTGACGGTAAAACATATCATTTCACGGCCCGATAAGCCGCATCCATAAAAAACGGTTATTCGTATTGAAAGAAAATTGTGCGAAGTATAAAGCGACAGTGGTGTGGAACTCTTCAGTGTGAGAGGTAGATGTGTAGGTCTCATGCGAATTTGAGACTTCAGACAGCAAAATAATTGAACATTCTATCACGGTACTATACTTTGAGTGTTTAGGTATTGCTACATCGGTCACTTGAACTACCTTCTTGTGGCCATTTTAAAGGTCCATCCATTGTGTTTCATCAAATTTTATTTGGCTTTAATACATTCCATCACACCATATGTACTGTTTACAGTACAAATAAATTCACTCAACTTGCATATTCATCCCAAATCGTCAAATATGTCATAATTATTAGTTTTCAATTAAACTCGAGTAACATCATTATATATATATATATATGCATGTGTAGAAACCGGAGCTGCGCGTCCCACTTACATAAACTGTAGTTATATGACCTATTAAACATGATCAACCCAAATTTGTCATTTGTCTCTTATACATAAGATTCCAAAATTACGTTTGACCCATTTGCGCGCGTCCATCGCGATGCATTGTCCGGTTTTCGATCAGAAATCACTACTTTTACCATCATACCGTCAATACAGTCGGTAATTCTCGATAAAGTAACACCAATTATAACGTTTTGAATATGCGACCCCCAACAACACACTGGATGTATCTTTGAGGGGGGTAGAAAGTACTCACCTCAGTTGATTTTAACATACATGTATGTATGATTTTCAATTGCAAATAACATAATGTCAATGTCATAACCTAAAACTGAAAAAGGCATTTTTCAAAATTCGAATGCATATAAGAAGTCCTGGCTGGTGTTGCCTGATTGTCCTCTACAAACATCATTACATGTCAATAGATCTTATTTTAAGGTTTTTCTGTAACAAATAGTCTAATTAACTATTTACATAGGATTTGAATGTTATATATTTATCTTTATGCCTAGATCTAGTGCGGAAAGGCAAATAAGTGTTACCGTCGACCAAATAAGTCTCCTGAATTAATAAAAATAGTTCTTAAACGAATGTACATGGTTCGGTTAAACCATGCCAGTCCATTTCCATTCAAACGGCCATTTTAATATGTTCACTTTAAAATGGCCGCTTGAAGGTAGTTCAAGTGATCTGACTTAGGTAGCGATATCTAAACACTCAGAGTAGAGTTTTAAATATGGTACAATGATGGAATGGTCAACCTTCTTGCTGTCTGAACTCTTAAAATCTCATATCACCTACACAATTAACTCTCACATTGACGAGTTCACAAAATTGTCGCTTTTACGTCGCACCACGATTACTCTCTCATGTAACAATATATTTTATAAACATTTATAATAAATTAACAATGGAGAAAAATATAATATGCAAAAATCGTACAGGTGTCATTGAACGTCTTTACAAAAGTTATTTTACTGTCTACATTACAAAATAAACACTTATATATCTGTTACAATTCTATGATTCCTAGAATTTTTTCCGTGAACACGCAAAGTTCCAACCAGACAGAGTGTTGACTGCACAATTGTTGTGTCTCAATGAGTTGGTACAGAGAGCGTGGAAATCGTGCAGCACGTGCAACATACTGAAATGTACAAGCTTTCTTACGATGCAATGCCTGGAATCGCACATAAACATTGTGACATCGAGTATGTTGATAAAAACTCAGAAACATTGATAAAATCTATCTTAATGAAAAAGATAAACATATACTTTTCGGAATTTTTTTCCCACTCTCATATCACCGGAGTTACCGTGCTAATTGGTAAAGTGTTTCCCAGTCGAAACGAAAGATAGATCACATCTATTATTTGACCGCGCATGACAGTGTGGTCGACTCACGCACTATAAAAACAAAAATTTGCAAACTATTTATATAACGGTTTTCTGACTTCCGAAGCGTTCTTAAGTGTCCAATTTTCATATCATACCCCATATCAGTTCTTTGGCCTGAGACCCGCGGGCTGATATGGGCATTGCTTACGATATCGTTAGTTATGGAATATCGTTGTCCTCCTACAACTGAGAAGTTGTCAATGGAAATAACTTCATTCTGTATAAGTGAGTTAAACATATATTAAACAAAAAGACAGAAGAACATAATACAGATAAACATTTTATTATATGCTGAGCAATGTGAGACTGAGTTTTCTCAGTTTGAGAAAATGTGTTCTCATCACTGCAGTTTGATATCACTTTCTCAACACAGTGAAATATCACAGAGGGGATGACGTCATGTGTACAGTGGTATCACGTCACGTTTACATCAACGCAACGTCATCGCCGTTGCTAAGTGACATAGCAACAATGGTCTCCAGAGCTCAGTTGAAGCAGATTCCCATATTTCCGACCACAGAAGCTTATAATAAACAGAATATTTTATGTTTTCAGTGCAATATCACTTATATCTCATCTCGTGACGGGGTTAAGCCAATATGTTCACTCGTGGCTGCGCCACTCGTGAAAATATCGGCTTTACCCCGTCCCTCGATGAGAGATAAGTGATATCACACTGAAAACACACACTATCCTCTATTAATTACATCAATTTTGTTTGTACAGTTTGAACAGCTTAAGGATTTTATGCATCGACAGTCTTGTCAAATATTAATATTTAGATGAATTTTTATCCACTTCTTATTCACTTCTTGATACAGTTGACTCGACAATGTTTCCCGATACCTGCAAAATTAGAAGTAAAAAGGCCTGCGAAAGTAAAAGATACATTTAAATTAAATACGATTAGTTGAAAGGTTAATGAAAAGTTACTTAGTAGTTGTTGTTTGCTATTTACCTCACAAACAAGCAAAACAACGTTTCAATCCTTCCAAGTGTGTCGAGTTGAGCTGCGAAGATACACGTCTTAACATTTCAAATGACTTTCAAAAATGGCAGAAGCGAGATATAAACAAGTCGAACGTGCAGATTGTGGGAATGCGAATTTCATTAGCTCTCTATCAATTAATCCATGGTCATGACGTCACTCTATTGTGTTATCAGTTGATTATTATTTAGGAATCAACTGGTCATTGACTGTGTTATTATTGAGGTGTTAGGTTTAGACATTTTCAGTAATGGTACATTTTCGAGACTGATGTATTTTTTCTTGGTGTATGGAATAGGATTTTAAATATCTAGGCAATTGCAACTATAGACAAATTAATTTTTGTAATGCATGAACATGGAATCGAACATGCAACCCTTCGCTTGGTAGTCAGCGCTTCTAACCACTAGGCCACAAGACGCTGTTAGAAACCTTAGGATTGTTTGTCAGTGAGAATCCCGCGTTCTATTCAAAACTTGTAATGCACGGAAGGCATGGAAAGGCAGAGTTTAAACTGTTTTGCGCTGCACGTGCGTGGAAGAATCCATTTCATGAGAGTCGCAGCTACTTGTACCATATCCGATGAATGACCACCGAAATTTTCAAAAATAATTGATTTTTGTGTCCCATAACTGAAATTTATTGTTTCAAATGTAAAACGATCACATATGCATGTTTCGTGACGTCATACATGGATTAAGATGGAGAATGCATTCGGAGCAGTGGATTCGTTAAAAATACTCAACGAGCCCCTTCGGGGCTCGTTGATTATTTTAACGAATCCACAGCTCCTCATGCATTCTCCATTACATAAAATACAACGTCAGAAAATTGCAAAGCAAACATTGTCTTTACTTTAGATATAGAAAGAAGCGATGTAGCAATAGTCAAGAGATTGTTAGACAAATAAACTAACTTATTTCTGATATTTGAAAATGACTTATTCATCAGTATAAAACCAAATGAAAAAGAAATGTTCGTGACCATTCATATATTTCAAACGACAAACATGTTTGAAAAGAGGACTTTCATTTCCTTTCATTTACCTTTCTTACAATAAAGCATACATAAGTTCTAAAGAATTAAACATATTGCATTTGTTTTACCTTCAATCAAATACAATTCATTTTTTGACAAACGAAATGAACACATGTCATGATATACTCACGGTATTACGTTGATTTTAAAAACATCACAAACGTGGTTGAAACACTATGATGTTTATTATTTGTGTGTTTTGTTATTTTTTCTTTTATGTTTCATACACTGTCAAAGGATTTTGGCACTTGGTCAAAACTCTGCTCACTATATATACACCAGAGTTTGAGAACCAAAGAGCAACTTTCTTGAACAAAGCACGAAAATGATTGTGAAAGTTTTCCTCACAATCTTGACAGTTCTGTCTTTGGCGAATGGTCATGGACATGGAGGTCGTGGACATGGAGGTCGTGGACAGGGAGGTCGTGGACAGGGAGGTCGTGGACAGGGAGGACCAGAACAAGGATATGAAGGACAAGGACAAGGTCAAGGACAAGAATATCAAGGACAAGGATATCAAGGACAAGGATATCAAGGACAAGGATATCAAGGACAAGGACAAGGGCACGAGGGACAAGGGAATGGACATGGACATGGACATGACCATCATGGCCACCATGGTGAGGGAAGATGAATATATATATATATATATATATATATATATATATATATATATATATATATATATATATATATATATATATATATAGAAAATAGTAAACATCAGAAGGTTTTGACTGGATCAATCTTCTTTAATACAATACGATGAACTCATTTCGACCAGTATATAAAGACCGATATACTGGTCGAAATGAGCTCATCGGATTGTATTAAAGAAGATTGATCCAGTCAAAACCATCTGATGTTTACTATTTTCTATATATAACCTTACTTCACGTGAGAAGCAACTCATCTTATTTATATATATATATATATATATATATATATATATATATATATATATATATATATAATACACTTATGACAGATGTGACATATATATATACATTTTCCATATATATATATATATATATATATATATATATATATATATATGTTAATATGTAATACTGTTTTGATATATATTTGTATACATCATAATGTTACTTTCAGTACAACTGACATGTCCTTCTTTAGCCCGTGTGTAAATTGTGATTTCTTACACGTTGCACCTGATGAAGGAGTAAGCATATACTCCGAAACGCCGTGTATGTACACAATGTATATACTCAGAGTACTAGTTTATTATGTTCTGTACTACAACCCCCCCCCCCCCCCCCCCCCCCCCCCCCCAAAAAAAATAAAATAAAATAAATAAGCTATAATAGAACTTTTTAAACAAATAAATTATTGCAGAAATCCCTCGAAAGATAGGGGCTCTTCCCCAGTGAGCCCAATTGAAATACAGATTTTGTAGCCAAATTTGTGATTTTTTCTCACAGACACCACATGTGCATTCACTCAAACATTCACCCACTTTTGTGAGATTGTATTCACGAGAAAGGCAAGAAATAATCAAAGAAATATTACTTTAAAGTACAATATCATGGTATAACATCCACCTTTCGTAAATCTTATTTTCTTGATTTTTATTAGTAATATTTTTTCAATGTCATACTGTTATATTTATTTATAAAGGATTTTGCTAGCAATAGCAATAAATAAAAAAAAACCCATCAGTATTCACATACTTTCTCAACAAATATGATTAAATCACATGATTAGCTGCATATCAAAATTCGAATTGTGAATTTTTTTTGATATAAGTAATTTCAGAAATAGTTGGCAAAAGGTTTATACATGTTTACAATCCCCAAAAATATGTGATTGTTTCCACAGATAATGTTTATCTTTTCTATTTCCTCTTCTCCAGTTCTTTGTTCATTGTGGCATAAAGTTACATACTTTTTTCCTTCAGAACAACAGTGGGCGGAAATGGCGCAAACACAAAACAAAATACTGAAAGATGTCGAAGAGCTTGTTGAAGCTGGTAAGATTAATTGATTTCAATCATTGTTCATACAAAGGGCCATGACTTCAACTACGCTTTCAAATTACATTACCTCTTCATATATATATACCTCTTCATATATATATATAATCTGGCTCACTTTTTATCGATTTAACTATTTGATTGGCTGGACCAATGGCCACAACGCACAGGTTTGTGTTGGGTTGTAACCCAGGGTATGAACGTGGAGAAAAACGTATACGTTTTACCCTGGGACAAGATGGAACAACCGAATACGAAGTTGCTCCTGATTGTCGGACATGTTTAATTTCGTGATGTCGTGTATCAACAGCCACACATTTATTGACACAACTTTGCCAGTCTTTTGTCAGCCTACAATGGAAAACAAAAAAAGCACATCAAGCGTGGATGAAGGTAGTGAAGAAGGAAACAAAGACCAATTCAAGTTGTCATAGGTCATCACAGACAAACAATTGTCAGCACGTCCCAAGGCTTATATGTGGCGGTGGAATAAATAGCTATCATTTACAGATATCATCTTTCAGTCACACTCTGCAAATCATCTCAGTATTTTGAGTAAAATTCATTGAGTAAAAAGTTCATGGTAAAATTGCTACCGATGATGTTGCCATGTACCTATATGTACCACTCCCTTTGGCTAGAAATAATCTGACTACGTCACAATCTTCATTGGCCTGTCAAGGGGTGTTATTTTTGGTGACCACAACATTCACTACATCATCGGTTACCCAGGGTTTTATATATGCTGCGTTTCTCTCCACTATATCACCCCTGGGAAACTCTATAAGAGACATCTGTACTAACATTACCCGCCCTAAGCGCTCGCTGTTATGGAACAAACCCCTTGATGCCAAGATCAAGGAGAGTTCCACTGTCTTTTGCTCTGGACAGCCTATTGTTCATCCTACTGGGCAAGCAGTGGTTCCCTGCCGTATATGAACGACAATTTTTAAATTTCCCAGTCCTTCTCTTCGAAGAAAAAATCCAAAAGATACGTCACCAAATGCCCTATGTGAAGAACACTGACCAAGACTGACCCTTAAAAGTGGACCATCTTTTGATGAAGTGTCAACCATACACTCCAACTGAATTGATTGCAATGGTACGGAAGTCACTACCAACATATTGTATCCTTGATCCGATTTCCTAAGCATATTGACTTTCTACTTTCTTCCTGAACCATTCGTTCAATAAAGCATTCATTTCTTGAACCATCACTAATCTTTCGTCCATTATCATATTTGTTTATTGTTCTTTCATTATAATATATCAGTACATTTGTATAGCGCCTATTCCATGCTCGAGCATGCTCATAATTTGTAAGGCTGGATATTGTGGCAAAATTCATATTGTGATATATTGCGATATACAGCACACATATTGCAATAATACTGCGATATATTGAATGACTTCTTTTATACACCCTTATGCGATTTAAACATGAAATATTTAATAAAATGCCTTTCAGATCTTACAAACTATATACAACAAGTTATTAAGGTAAATATGTAAGCAAATTCTAATGATATTTACATAAAAAAAATTCTCTCATCATTTGTCCAACACATATTCCTGCACATCAAACATTTTTTGGAGAATTAAACCATGTGTCTGTGCCTAAAAGCAAGATTTAAAACTTAATTTTACTTGAAATGCATTGGTGCGATATATTGCGATATCACAAATCATATTGCAATTATTGCAATACACACTTTGTACCGATATATACCGGTATATCGATAATATTGCACAGCCCTAATAATGTGTATGATTTCCCTGAAGGAATTGAAGTGCAGTGTGAATGAAGTGTGACCAGGATCACAACACAGTATGAGACCAAAGTTACACTTTTTAAAATCGTTACCGGGATTCGAACCCAACCCTGGGCGTGGGAGGCCTGTAAGCTAGCCACTTTCTCAACCAACGTTCTTAACATTAACCATACATCTAAATTTGATTATTTGTTCACATATTCTATCAAATGTTTTTATGTATTCATGCACAGGGGGCACGGCAACTTTGTCTGCAGTAGAGAACTGTTCTACACGCAGTAAGGTTTGGGTGCAATGCTACACTGAATCTCAGCGTAGTACCACCCATGTTTTGCTAGTTCCAGCCAATGCTCGCAGGTTTCACCGCAATGCATAGCCACATGGCGTTGTGGGCTTTCTCCCTGCCATAATACTAGCAGCCGCGATATAAGTGAAATACTCTTGAAAGCGCCGTTAAACCCCAACTCACCTCACCTCATGTATTCATGTATTCATATATTCATTTATTCATTATTCATTCGTTACCCTTTCATTCTTCATTCAGTGAGAGTCGGACAGTTGATGGAGATTACGTATGACATGTGGATGACACAGAAGAATATGACCAAGAAATTGGACGCTCTCATACAGAGTGAGTTTCATTTCAAATATTACCTTATTGTCATATCATGGTTTTGGCTGGGCGTTTGGGGATTCTTTACCATTGCGCCGAAACACAGGTATTCTTTTGAAGCAAATGGATTGTGGAACTGAAACGAAGGACCCGTTTACACCTCGTTCACGGAGGAAAACTGGTCATTAATTTCTTTTGCGCGACCCATTTGCGCAAAAATTCGCCTATGGTCGGGAATTCTGCGTCAGGAAGAAGTTAAAACAGGTATCTGCATTTACAGGAATAATGTATATGTGTTCTCATATATATAAATGTTTCACTGTTTCTTATGAAATCATGTTTGCATGTAGATAGCGATATGGTCAGAAATGCAAAACAATTTCATGAACAATATTGGTAATTGCGTGTTGATGGTACTTTTTTTAAAATTAATATTTTATTTATTTATGTATTTATTTTTAAAATTTTAAAATTATTTTCAAATTTTTAAATTATTAAATTATTTTTTCTAATTTTTAAATTATCAAAAATTTTAATTTAAAAAAAAAATATTTAAAAATAATTGTTATTGTTATTTCCCCCCCCCCCCCCCCTTTCTGCTATTTGATCAATATAAACAACAAGATCAAAACCTTTCCCATTAAGAAATTAATTTTACTTTGATATTCTAATGTAGGAGGCACGGAGATTAAAGAAGACAAGCAGACAGACCTAGGCATGATAGAGACACCGGAAACCGCCCCAGAGGAGACGGGTGGTAATGGGGATATGATCGCATATTGACATGAAAAGAAACGGTATAAACCCTAATCGTACATTAATATGAATAAATGTTAATGTGAATGTGAATGGAGGTCTTTGTTTTCTGTTGCCCGTTATCCTCGTGAAATGTCCTTTCGGCTAAACTTTTGATAGCAAGAATAAGACCATTGAAATGGGGAAAGTTTACATCAAGTTCATAAGTACTCTGGAATTCTTCAAGGGTTCAATACGTTCCATCTGAATTGATAAAATCTCGAATCTGACAAAAGAAAACTTCCATACTAATTTTGAGGTGTCTGTTATACTGTAAATAACTCAATAAGTGAAATTGTGTGGATTTTATTTGTAAACTTGTCAAAAGATAAATTACAATCATGCCAAAATTAATTCTTCAAGAGGTTACTTGGAAGGAATTACAGCTTAATTTTTAAGCTTATCGGAGATAGCTGAGCACAACTGTTTCCATTCTGATTCATAATTAATATCCAGCAACTTTCTCATTCAAAATTACTTTAAGGAACTGACATAAGAAAAAACTTTCACCATCCTCTTTAACAGGATTACAAGCAATTTGATCTTATCAGGCTTTCGACTCCAAAGAAATTTAAAACGCATTTTGTTTAATTTCTTAAAAGTTAGATGTCATGCAATATGGTCACATTCGGATTCATTAAAATGGGATTTCAATTTGAGAAATGCTCGATTTTAAATTTCTGAAATCGGTCCATAACTTACTTATAAAAAAAACCGCCTAATTTAGCCCAGGCGGTCAAAATGAAGCGATTACTCCTATGATTTCACTTGAGTAATCTCATTATCGGCGATAGTCATAATTCAATGTAATTTCGCAACATTAAACATTTTAATTTCACAAACAATTCTTCAATAAAAGAACTTAAATTTTTAGATATGTTTAGATATCCAACTAGGTAATTCCGCAGATGACAATTACATGATTATTGCATTAACATGTGTTTTTGGCGATTTAACATACCTCATAAATTCATCTAGCGGTAGTAATACTCGACATTAATTCAGTAATTAATTGATAAAACGGACAAGCCGTATGGTGGGTCACATGCGACCCTCTAGGATTGGCATCAAAGCGGATCGCCGCGCTGATTGGGGCAGTGTCAAAATGGGTAAATTAAAATCGTCTTAATAATCAATTGTAAGTGCATATTGTCTCAATTTTATGCTCAATTGATTCCGATATATAATGTACTAATATGTCATTCTTGAGAAATATGCATTACACTTGAACTTTAAAAACATTACTTGGTGGGTTCGGGAGTGTAGGACAAATAATTCAATTTGGATATCAGCAATGATCAAAAGACGTTCTGTCGCAGAAAATATTTGATATATATGCCAATATATGCCAAAAGGAACTCTTAAAGAAGGCGATTCTAAACCACAGAACATTTTGGTCAGTATCACTTTGCGTTCTTGCTAATTTCTGTGGTTGCTCAAGAGATGAGTGTAAACATTTTAGAAGCATAACATTTAGGAGATACCCGGTTCTTTAAGTGAAAAAGAGCCTCTATCAGAATATGGTGATACCTCGTGTTACATCATTGGAACTGACGTCATGAGGGCAGTTTGCTAGGGTCGTACTGCCATGTATCATAAGAAGCTAAAGTTTTCTATTTACATTGCGAAGTTTTAACACAAACAAACAAACATATATCCGCGAAGAGTGAAACCTTTTTTCAGTGATAATTGTTCACATAATACTATATTTTAAAACATAGTGTCTCTTTTTTATCACATTATTATTACTGGTAAAAGAAAAGTTTGCTTAATTAATTTGCATGTGTGCCGACTAACTAATAACTAATAAAACGTATTTATTGATAGAATATTCACAAATTATAAAATAATTCATCATGAAACTAATCGTAGTTTTCCACACTCGTAGCGGCGATTGGTGGCTTCACTTCTCATTGTCTTTATTTTTCAAAGAAATATGCGCCAGTCTTTATGCAATTTTGAATATAAAGTCATAAAAATACTACCATCAGTAATATCTTTCACCAGATGCGTCTTCGGAATCGCGAGTACCCACTTCTGATCGACAAGTTCGCGCGTACTCACGAATACACGCGTGAACACTTTGGAGCAGTCTCGCCAAGCGAGTATTTACGATCCAAAATGGAGTCGCGTGTCACCCCCTCAATTGACAGTTGGTCAATTGCTATGTGCAAGGCACCTATTTTTTCCAAAATGGTGTTGATATTTTGAAATTACCTCTAAGTAATCGCGACCTCAGGGTTCCGTTCCATAACAGCGAGCTCTTATAATCGCTTATTGATCGCTCAATGTAGCGCTCAAGTAGCGCTCATTCTCTCTTGAACGACAAAGTGCAAATTCCTCGAAGTTTGCTCGCCTTGTACGTGGCGCTACATTGAGCAATCGCGTTCAAGAGAGGTTTAAAAGTAATCGCTAATTGAGCGATTACTTTGAAACCTGTCTTGAAGGTGTCGGCCTTGGACGCCTAAAATCTTTATTACAAATGTACTGGGAAGCATAATTGTCAGTTTTGGAGAAAGTACCGTTAAGCCTAATCCCTAGCCTGACGGATATGCTTATCAAAACACAAGCGCGATTAATTAATTGAGTTGAGGTATTTAATTAATTAATAATGATTAGCAGAAATAACACTGATTTCTGCTAACAGATATGAAAGAAATGGTTTATAGAATTTGAGAAGAAATATTTTCTTATCATCGGTGAAATCACCTACACCGACCACGTCTCCGACCTCCTTAAGTTGTCTTGAACAACAGACGTATTGTACATTTGTAAATATTGTGTATATAACTTTGTGAACAACACCCCGTGTGAACGTGTACTCCTGAATTTTGCTTGTAAGAGCGGAAGTGTACGCTTGTCAATAGCAGAGTGCTATGTTGGAGGCCAAGCTACAATGAAAACGTAAACAAAAATCTCTTCTGCCATTGACAAGCGTACACTTCCGCTCTTACAAGCAGGCTGAGGCGTACACGTTCACACGGGGTGAACAAACTACATATTTATCACATGAGAAGTGATATGAGTGAAAATGACACGAGAAGTGTCTGAATAAACAACTGAGAACGTAATCCTATCTTACTTGTTATTTGTAAGAATTGTTAATTGAGTGCCTTCAGCCATAATGTTTTTGACCATGTACCGCGAAGCCTACGCTCACTGGACCTTGTCGAGTAGCGTTTTAGGCTTCCCGGACCATAACCGTCTTGAACGCGGCCAAGGTTTCCGTTCAGGAGCCGTTCGCGGGTACGCGCGTATACACGCCAAGCGAGTACTCGCGGTCCTGAACACGCCTCTGGAGTGTACATGTACAATGACGATGTAATAGTAATATATGTGGAAACAGGAATTTCTTTCCCACAAAAATACACACTCTTTAAAAGTCGTTATAAAAGTTGTATTTCTTTCTATATTGCAACATAATACAAAATATGTTTTCAATTACACGAATATGTGCCGTGAACACGCAAGATTTCAACAATGTAAACAGTAACTGCACGATTGTTGTGTGTTGGCACAGGGTGCGTGGAAGTCGTGCAACACATGCAAAGCACTGAAATATACAAGCTTTCTTACGATGCTATGTCTGGAATCGAACATTTAAAGAGCCATCGAGTATGTTAAAAAAAAACCCAGGAAAATTGTCAAATAAATATTTAACTGAAAGCTATCGGATACTTTTTCGCAGATAAATTCCACTCAAATGAGCGAGAAATAGTAAAGGTGTTTCCCAGTCTAAAGATAGATCAAGTTTATCATTTTACCGCGCATAGCATTGTGGTCGACTAAGAAACTAACAAAGAAACAAAAAGACCTTTATAGAACTCGGGCGAAAGGAAATCTTATATTTTTCTTCTATGTATTACTTGATGATGTTATGTTATTCCAACATAGATTGAAATAATAAACTGTTCAACGTTTTTTTCCTTAAACTATACACTATACACTTACACTTAGACGCACTTCGAACAATATGCGGCGCAGTACGCGGTTCTAGTCATGAGAAGTTATATCGAGAAACTAAATCTAAACCATTACATGAAAGAAGGCGCTATATCAAGTTGGTATATTTTTACAACATATGAATAATCTCGCTTTATTCTCGATTACTTATGTAACTTCGTTCCTTCAACCGTTTCTAACAATAGTCAATATAACCTCTGGGCCGTGTTCAAGAGAGGTTTCAAAGTAATCGCTCAATATACTTATATCTTCTATACTTAAACAGAAATAGTGCATATTTTTATGTTCATGGCCACAGACTCCAAACTGTGTTATGTGGATTACCGCCTGTTAGCAGTATTGACAATAAAAATATAATTAAATCTTCACGCAAATTCATATATAATCAAAACGATTTGACAAACTGTTTTCATAAACACAATGACTTCAAGTTAAAGACATCACGGAAAGTAACTGCGAGAGTTGTATTATTTAGAATGAACATTCCATGTAATGATTATTTGATTTATTCTATTTTTGTTTAGTTCTTGTGACTTTATTTTGTTGTATTGTACTGATGCGGCATTTACAAAAGACTTTGCTTGTTTGGCAAACCAGACTCTTTATTGAATAAAAATATGTTTAAACCAAACACCAATTTACAGGTAATATAAAATACCAATATTTTGCATATTTACAAAACAATTTGCAAACATTTATCACCTTCAGTAATGAGTGTCAAGAAAAAGCATTTACATGTGCGTTGATATAGTGACTAAGCTCATCACCTCGAAAATAGTTGCTATTGTTGTCTATAGTGACTTCACATTCAACGGCACGCTAATCTAGAGTGTATTTGTCTTTCAAACAAAACCCCATCTTATTGTCTTGACATGAAGATTATTTCTCGTACGTGATGTTATAGAGGAAAGATTTCTCTTACGATGTATTCATATGTCTTTCAAGAAATAATGTTGAATTAGAAAACAAACATATTCAATGGCTCCTTTCATCTACATCTTCGGTTACCCAGGGTTTTATATATGCTCCGTTACTCTCCACTATATCACCCATGGGAAATTTCATCAGATAAATCTGTAATCAAATTAACCGCCCTTGGCCGGCGTGAGCCAATCAAACCGCTACGCAGCTTTGACTTGCGAGCCAATGACAATTCATATCATTCAAAGCACGCGAGGTCATTTTGTTAGCCATCCGTCACCGGTTATCTCCCTTGACCATTTCCGTCTTATCGTATTGAGTATTTTCTTTGGTTACTGACTTTGTCACGCCGGCCAAGGGCGGGTAATTTTAGTACAGATTTCGCTGACAGAGTTTCCCATGGGTGATATAGTGGAGAGAAACGGAGCATATATAAAACCCTGGGTAACCGAGGATGTTCATATAAGACTAACATGTTTGTTCTAAACAATTCAAATTAACCAGATGAGCGTTCAAAATAGGTGAACTAGAAAATTTTAGTTATGCATCGACACATTTGTATAGCCCAATTTCCAGCTTAGCTACAGACAGACAGACAGACAATAGTTTATTAACGTCTCACTTCTGCACATAGCTAAAAGACATTTACATTTTTACACTTAATACATGTTAAAACATGTACAGAACCATTCAAAACAGAATTATGAGAGACAGACATTTAAAATAAGCTTTAACTATATAACAATTCTTTTCTACTTTGTCAAATTAAAAAGCAGATTTTGGCTGTATTAAAACATATATCAGAATTGGTAAATATAAAATACATTTTTTCCAGATCTGATTCACATAAAAAGTTCGGGTTTAAAGAAATACACTGATTAAAAAGAGATTGTCTCAAGTCATCATACAATACACAGTGAAGCAAAACATGCAATTCATCTTCAACCTCGTTAACACAATTAAAACATTTTCTATTTTCCAGTAAAATATTTTCATAACGGCCAGTCTCTACCCTTATGGGAGCAACACCACATCGAAATTTTGATAAAGCCGACCTATAGTGTATTGGCATGTACTGGACAATATAATTTTCTGTATGAAAGTTACACTTAAAATGCTTATATAGTCTAAGTTTATTCATACCAGTTTTCCCTTTCTCTCTATTTAACAATGAACTCCAAGAGGTAAAAAACTCACTCATAACTTTATCCTCAACAAGTGTACATAAAACAGATTTGTTAATCTTAACAGGTGCGTCTAAAAAGTAATGTAAATCAAGGGAGGACAATTTTTTTCTTAGTCTAAAATTCCAATTCTTCACACCCCTCAATCCATATCTATCCGCCCATATAAACACAGCTTTATTTAATCTATGTTCCATATTATAAAAACGACACCATTGTCTGGAAATACATGACCATTGTTTAACAATAGGTGAAACCCATCCCGTATCCACGTTAATTGCAACATTAGGGGTGTACTTTCCAAGTCCCATAAAAAAACGAATGGCCCTGTGATGCACTGCATTTACTGCAGATACATCGTATGAACCCCAAGCTACATGTAAGCTGCTCAAAGGCGCTTTGTTTGCCCCCGACCATTGGATGTCACTGTTAACGACACTCTCTGTGGTTCAGATGAAATACTCTAAGACAGGCAAGTTTATCCTGGTCATCATATTTTCTATTGAAATAAATCAACAGACTAAGTACAATCAGAAATTGCAAGAAGCAATCAAGATGCTTAGATATAGCTCAAACTTAAATGCGGTGTAGTACGCCTTTCTTACTGAAGTAAAGTTCTTTCACAAAAAAGAAAAAAAAAGTGGTACCAATGGCTAGAAATAAAAAGAGTTCTAAAACAAATATTTTAAGGAGGCATCAGTTTATGCTCATACACTACTATTATAACCAAATATATGTATAATGTATAAAGTGAGTTTAACATGTATCATATCGGAACACTCAGAGCAGACAGAATGATAAAAATAATAGTATATTTATAATGCGCACGCATCCATGCACAATGCATGCTCAAGGCGCTACTCGTTTATTACCCTGACAGAATCGTACTTTCGGTGTCGCCTATGAAGCGCTCCGCGCGACCGTACAGTTCCGTACATTCCCATGTCCAGGTACCCATTTGTACAGCTGGGTTAACTAAGTGCAATGTGGATGTAGTGCCTTGCCCAAGGACACAACACAGTATAAAACCCAGGTCACAAATGTTTGTGTCTCTACCGGGATTACAATTGTTTGATGTCTCCACCGGGATTCGAACCCGGGCCGTTGGCGTGAGAGGCTAACCACTACACCTGTGATGATACTGTTCCTTGATTTAATTGGGGTGAATAGTTTACATATTTCATTCCGATTGATGGACATAAACCTTTTAAGAGAAATTTCGAAAGTATCATAACCTTTACAAAGAAAGAAAATTGCAACATCGACATAGATTTTTTGTCACATTGATGTGATTTGCACGAATGATATAGTCAAAGAACGAATAGTCCAAATAGAAAATACAATTTCCGTGATCATTCATATATTTCCAACTAAAAACATTTTGACCTTTGAAGAAAACTTGCTGTTTTTATTCAATAAAGCACGCTAAAGTAACATAAAAATACCATTAACATATTAGATGTGTTTAACATTCAATCAAACAAAAGATGTGTGTGATTAAACGTACGTGATAAAATTATCGCGTTACACTGATAGATTTTGTTCAATGTTAATAAACACATTTAATCGTGACTGAAATACTATGCGGTTTACCTCTTGCGTGTTTTGTTTATAAACAATATTTGTATACCAAGGTGTTCCCTGATCAAATGTATTTTAAACAAGGTCGAAGGATTTAAATTTGGCACTGGGTCAAACTTCTGCTCGCAATATATACCAGGGTTGGAGAGTCAAAGAGCACTTTTCCCGAAGCAACGCACGAACATGCTTTTCAAAGTTTTCCTCTTTTTGACCGTTCTGTCTTTGGCAAATGCTAGACATGGGCATGACCACCATGGACGTCACGGTGAGTATTAAGTATTCATTAACTACCGGGCAAAAGAAAGTACTCACCTCAGTTGATTTTATCATATGTATCATTTCCAATTGCAAATATCTCAAGTAATTGAAAAGTACAGGTGTTTAGTCAGCAGTCAAAGAATACTTCGACATTTCTTTTTATGAAAATATTTTTTTGAAATTTGAAATTCAAAATATTATTAAATTTTATTTTTGATGATGCACAACTGTTATAAGACATATTCTATGTGAAAATGAATAAATGTGTCTAATTCTGCACACATTTACAACATTTTAAACATGGTAGGATCATGTTGGAGTAAATTTAATTTCTTCCCCCGTCTCCATTAAACAAAGATGTTTTAACACAAATTGAACCCAGTCACCAATTAATTAATTCAAACTACTGCAGATAAGTATTATTGTATCATGTCATAGTCAAATGCATCTGATTTCTTTTATATATTGAATTAATCGAAACCAAATGAGGTGAGTATTTTCTTGTGCCTGACAGTTTATAATACGACTATAGTTTTGATATTTATTTGTATACATTTCGTACAAACATGTTATTCACATACCTTTTATTTTAAGTGCAACTGAAATCCAAACTCCTCTCGCAAGTCAATCCTCGGTTACATATGGTTTTATATATGCTCCGTTACTCTCCACTACATCACCCATGGGAAACTTTATCAAAGAAATACTCAAGACGATAAGACGGAAATGGTCAAGGGAGATAACCGGTGATATATGGCTAACAAAATGACCTCGCGTCCTTTGCAACGATATGATATGAATTGTTATTGGCTCGCAGGTCCAAGCTGCGTAGCGGTTTGATTGGCTCACGCCGGCCAAGGGCGGGTAATTTGAGTTCATATTCTCCTGATAAGGTTTCCCATTGGTGATTTAGTGGAGAGCAACGGAGCATATATAAAACCCTGGGTAATCGAGGATGCTCGCAAATCATTAGTAACGAAAGTGTCCACAGGCTAATCTTGGGATTGCTGCATTTCCTTTCCTTTTCTGTTCTAGCGTAGCAGACCACACAATGAGGTACGGCGCGCCACTGCACCAGTACATAAATGTTGAGGAAATGTAGCAAAATTTAGAGTTCAGAATATGATAATTTTATGTTTATGTCAGTTCGAATACACTTGGAAAGAGCTTTTTCAAAATAAGTTTTGGCCTGAAAGTCATTTAAGTTAAATGTTTATAAAATGTAGAGATGTAATTAAAGATGTTGCCGGCATAAAACAAGCAAAATAAATATTTGACTCTCCTGTCTCGTTCAGTTAAAAGCGACGACAAATAATGTTTTAACTTCTTTATTTCTTCTTCTTTTTATACACATATTATTTAATCCGGTTGTATAATAAGTAACATATGACATTGCATTGCAAATGTTTTCTTTATTCTCTCCGCAAAATTATTTTGAAAAATAATTGTAAAAGTCATTGTGGTAAAAAAAACAACATTCTTTCCCTTCAGAACAACAGTGGGCGGAAGCTGAGCAACGACAAAATAAAAAACTGGATCAAGTCGGGCAACTTCTACAAGTTGGTAAGATAAAACTTTAAAGGGGCAGTAGCACGCATTTTTGCAAATTTTCCATTTATAAAGATAGTTTATGTCATTTATATTTGCTTTAGAGGGTAAGACATCTCATTACACAAACCAATTATCCGTAGTGGTAATAACGATGTTTCATATAAAGCAAAAATTGCATGGCGGCCATTTTATTGTGAACACAATTTATTATTTCGAGTGACAAAAACGATTCCCATATCTTTATGGAACCAGTGACATTATTTTAAAAATACATTTCATCAACTTATTTCAACGAAATAAAAAGTGCTACTGCCCCTTAAAATCATTTTTCAAAAGTAGGTAAATACTTCGTTAATATTTCGCTACGCTTTCAAATAACATTACTTCTTCGTGTAAGATAACTATGTCTAAGGTTGTTGTTTTTTTGTGTTTTTTGTGTTTTTTGTTTTAACAAAATAATTTCCCCAAATACATAGACATGTAATACGTATCTTATTCATAATACAAAGGTCAACAACGTAAGCATTTTTAAATATTGGTACAGACCAACTGCAAACTAATTTCCCATAAAGTTCACACAAAAGTATACAGGTTCACAAGTTCTTTTTTCCTGGCATCATACATTCACCGAAGTTGCAGTGTGTTTCAGTCTTTAAAAAGATTATGGCATACAGACTAGAATTTCATGAATTTTGAGTAATTGCAATTGGTATAACATATGAGTTTATCAATCTCGTACATATTGGTGCATATTGGTATCCCCAGAGCGAGAGCGAGGGGTATCACCAATATTCAGGCACGAGTAGCATGACAAAGACGCAAATATAACGTTCTATTTATTTCTGATGTCGACAAAAATACGCTTATATCTACTTTCAAGCATAAGCTTGTTACCTGTCGTCGCCACATTTAGAACTCATCGTCATAGACGAAGCGTAACGTCATATTGTTTATAATCTCACGTCACCATGGCAAACTAATATTTTGCCCTACGACATCTTATGAAAAGTATGTCGCCGATATGATTACCCTCGTAGGTAATAATTTGTATTATATACCTGCAAGGGCAATCAGATCGGGTTCATATTCTTAATACGATGCCCTAAGGCAAAACATCACTTTGCCTGTTGACTCACAGGTGAAGTTTAGCGCAAATATGTTGCGCAAGTGCAGCGCAACAGAGATGAACGACCAGTTTTCCATATGTGCGAAGTTTAGCGCAAATATGTTGCGCAACAGAGATGAACGACCAGTTCTCCATATGTGCGACTCACTTCGTTCGCACAAAAGAAAAACTGGTCGTTCATCTCTGCTGCGCAACAAATTTGCGCTAAACTTCACCTGTGGTTGACTTGACGTAATAAACAATGCTTCGACGTCACGTTTCGTCTATGACTTTGCGTTCCAAATGCTTCGACAGCGGGTAGCCAGAATGAATAAATGGAGTATAAACGAGGGTTCGCCTTTTGCCCTGTTAGGATTTAATAATAAAAAATGGTACCTAAATCTAAAGTCTTGGATTTGAATCCAGTTTATTCATTCGTTCATTTGTGATTTTATCCTTAATTAAAGACTCATGTTAAAGGCGCTGTAGCACGATTTTTTTACTGAAATAAAATGCGCTCACAGAAACATATGTAAAAGTTACCAATTTCCAAATAATACTCCTAAATCAATAAAAAAAAAGAGTTAGAATGTACATCAGTCGTCATGTTAAGCCATGCAAGTCCATTTCCCATCGAGCGGCTAGTTTAATGTGTTCACATTGATATGGCCACAAGGAGGTAATTCAAGTGATCTGATTGATGTAGCGATACCCTAACACTCAGGATAGAGTTTTATATATGCTACAATGATGGAATGGTCAATCATCCTGCTGTCCGAACTCTCAAGTTCTCATAATACCTCCAAATCTACAATGTACCTCTCACACTGAAGAGTTCCACACCACTTTCGTACGTCGCACCGTCGTCTTCGAATAGTGATAGCCGTGTTCTATGGATACGGTTTATCGGGTCGTGAAATGAGGTGTTTTACCCATTAACGTACCAATTTATTGTATAAACTTTAATAATAAATGTTAAATTTGAGAAAACATATTATGCCAAAAAAAACGTGCTACAGCGCCTGAAATATCAAATCATCATTCCTTTGTTTTTTTGTTAAATAAATCAGCCTATTTAACCATCACTCAGTCGATCGCCCGTTATTTATTTGTTTAGCGTTCTTTCACTCATTAAGGTCAATAGTTAATGTACTCGTACACATAATTTATTCATTTTTATTCATTCGTTCATTCATTGTCCATTCATTCTTCATTCAGTGAGGGACGGACAGTTGATAGAGATGACTTATGACATGTGGAAGACAGAGAAGGATATGAACAAGAAACTGGACGCTCTCTTACCGAGTGAGTTTCATTTCAAATATCACCTAATCGTTATTTCACTAGATTGACTGAATACATATTTTTTAAAGATGAGCTCATTTCGACCAGTGTATCGGTCTTACGGCTACAACTAGAAAACAATAAATTATCATATTCAATACCTTAATATGGAAGTGACAAAAACTGCAAGTCAGACAAAACATGTTTGCAGGTCCTTATAATGATCAAGGGTAAAATAGTCCACCTTGTAGCTTTCTATGTAAAAGCATATACTTTGGGTAACACGCAAAACTACACTCAACGATACCTACACAAATGCAAGAGAGTTAAATCCTCGAGGGAAGGATACGATTGAAACATAGTTAAATCATGTCTCTCAATGCCATCTAAACCTAATTTTAAATTTTAATTTGTCACTGACAGCCTCAATTTCAATCTCAATCTCAATCCCAGTCCCCGTCCCAGTCCCAGTCTCAGGCTCAGACTCAGTCTCAGGCTCAGGCTCAGGCTCAGGCTTAGTCTCAATCCCGGTCCCAGTCTCAGTCCCAGTCTCCGTCTCCGTCTCCGTCTCCGTCTCCATCTCCGTCTCCGTCTCCGTCTCCGTCTCCGTTTCAGTCTCAATCCCAGTCCAAGTCCCAGTCTTAGACTCCGTCTCAGTCTCAGTCCCAGTCTCAGTCCCAGTATCTGTCTCAGCCTCAGTCTCAGTCTCCATTTCAGTCTCAGTCCCACTCTCAGTCTCAGTCCCAGTCTCGGTCCCAGTATCCGTCTCAGTCCCAGTCTCGGTACCAGTATCCGTCTCAGTCTCAGTCTCCGTTACAGTCTCAGTCTCCGTCTCAGTCTCAGTCTCCGTCTCAGTCTCAGTCCTAGTCTCAGTCCAAGTATCCGTCTCAGTCTCAGTCTTCATTTCAGTCTCAGTCCAAGTCTCAGTCACAGTCTCAGTCCCAGTCTCAGTCTCAGTCCCAGTATCCGTCTCAGTCTCCGCTTCAGTCTCAGTCCCAGACTCAGTCTCAGTCCAAGTCTCCGTCTCCGTCTCAGTCTCAGTCTCCGTTTCAGTCTCAGTCCCAGTCTCAGTCTCAATCCCAGTCTCAGTCTCAGTCCCAGTATCCGTCTCAGTCTCCGTTTCAGTCTCAGTCCCAGTCTCAGTCTCAGTCCCAGTCTCCGTCTCCGTCTCAGTCTCAGTCTCCGTTTCAGTCTCAGTCCCAGTCTCAGTCTTAGTCTCCGTCTCAGTCTCCGTTTCAGTCTCAGTCCCAGTCTCAGTCTCAGTCCCAGTCTCAGTCCCAGTATCCGTCTCAGTCTCAGTCTCTGTTTCAATCTCAGTCCCAGTCTCAGTTTCAGTCCCAGTCTCAGTCTCCGTCTCAGTCTCAGTCTCCGTTTCAGTCTCAATCCCAGTCTCAGTCTCAGTCTCCGTCTCAGTCCCAGTCTCCGTCCCATTCTCAGTCTCAGTTTCAGTTTCAGTCTCCGTCTCAGTCCCTGTCTCACTTTCAGTCTCAGACTTAGTCTCAGTCTCGGTCCCAGTTAAATTATTCTTCTGTCAATATGAACATGTTTTGGGAATTTCGGTCTGGTTCGCAAACTTAGCTACATGCCTTATCACTAATCTTAAGTTTGAAGTGAGAATCACACCTAACGTGAATGTACAGGTTATTTATCTGTTGCGCAACTAACTATTTGAACATGGTCTCACATAGGAATTTGAAAGAAGATTATCAACTTTGTATAGGCCGAGAGAGCTAGTTATTCAGGATATCCGTTATAATTATAGATTTTACGAGCGCTTTTTCATGACCAATGTTGTACTATTACAAATGTAGTTATACTGTTATGTTTTACAACGGGGATACTTATAGGGTAGAGCATGAACACAGTTTTTCGTATAAAGTAGGTCATTGTATCTTTGTTTCTCATTTTAATTGATCAGTAGAACTAAAACATTTATAAGTGTGTCCATCTAAATCTTGAATCGTATGTTCAAATGTAGCAGGAACGAAGCTCGATGTTACAGAAGATAAGGTAATCGAGGAAGACACTGTTATGGGTGGGGGCGTGGCAACGGAGGGGGACGTGGCAACGGATGAGGGCATGGCAATGATGAGGGGCGAGGCGATGGAAATAGACCGTGTACAACCACCGAAAACCGCCCCGGAAAAGACGGATGAACACAGGAACTTTATGTCACTTTGACTTGAAAAGGGAGAATACAACCCTATCCTACATTGATCATCTTCCGCACACACCGGGCCATATATGCACTTTTAGAAAATGCATACTGACCCTTGCGACATCTCGTATTGATTTCTGTAACAGGGTCAGCGCCACCTATCGTCCAAAGAGAGTTACGTCCCCTCGTTTGACCAATCAAATCGGTCGCTACCAACCCAATCGTTCCAAAATTTGGTATTGCACCGACAGCTTTACAAATTGGTTATAATACTTTGCGATTTTTCATCTCGAATGTTAAGCTCATTTGCATAATAGAAGTTTCAAAACAGATTTCAACTTCACTGGGAAAATTAAACAAGAGATATTATCAGATCTTGAACAAATTGTGCTTTGTTTCATTTACCCGCACGTTGTGATTTAGTTTTATCACTAATTAATAGAGCGCAATCAGCGTAGTAAGGGTAATTCAAATTAAAAGAAGAAACGTTCACCCAACGTGTCTATGCATGATTTGTAAACGCGCTTTTGATTGGTCTACATCATAGCTCAATAGTCGTGTTACTTCCTGTCTCTGAAATCCCTTTGAGTTGTCGCAAGGGCTTGGCAAGGGTCAGTTTGCATTTCTTAAAAGTGCATATATGGCCCGATGCTTGTGGAAGATGTACATTGATAGGAATAAATGTTAATGTGAATGTTGAAGGAAATCTTTGTTTTCTTTTGTCCCCGTCCCCCGTGAATTATTTCACCTCTATTACAATTGTAAGAAAGTCATTGGCAAGTTCATACCACGTGATGGAAAAATATTTTAGTACACTGACCCCCGCTACCAGTGATGAGGTCGGTTTTGTGACAGAAATTTCTGTCACTGACCTGGGATAATGAATTGTTACGTGACTGTGTGTTTTGACGTTTGCTTTAAAAATAGCCTCTGCTGATCGGTTCGCTGATTTGATAAATAAGGAAATACATACTATAGTCTGAAGAAAAAACTAATATCTCACATAATGACCTCACCATGAGTATTTAAGTGTTTCATTATACCGAAATTAGTCTGCAGACTAAAGTAATGTATTTCCTTAAAATCATCCAATCATACCAGGGTATATTGTTTCGCTCGCTTCACTTTGAAACGTATCCCCTGGAGTTGTTCCCGTGATAAGCCTCGATGCGATGGGTTCACAAAAAGTTGAAAGTCCCTTTTGCTTATTATAACACACCAATGGCAAACCGTGTTTCTAAATTCCTTGGCGTAACCAAATAAGCAGGTAAATAATGAATTAAACAATGACCTTGAAGCTGAGTGATAGTGCCGCACATGCTTGACGAAACAGTCCATTTTGTATTTTATATTTTTCGCGTCGACATTAGTTCATATGAATTCTTCAAAGCATACCTTCTCAACCCCTGCCCTTACTGTCTACTCGTTCAAAAGAGGGGGGGAGGTGGGCGGGATAGCGCAGTGGATAGCGCAGTGGTTAGCGCGTTAGGCTTCGGATCAAGAGGTTCGGGGTTCGAATCCCGCCAGGGGCACGGCAACTTTGTCTGCAGTAGAGAACTGTTCTACACGCAATAAGGTTTGTGTGCAATGCTACACTGAATTTCAGCGTAGTACCACCCATTCGCTAGTTACAGCCGACGCTCGCAGGTTTCACATAGCCACATTTCCCCTGCCATAATACTAGCAGCCGCGATATAAGTGAAAACGGCGTTAAACCCCGCCTCGCCTCGTTCAAAAGAGAGATTTGTAATGTCAGAAGCATTTTCTTCCTCATGTACTGACAATGACAAACATTCGCGCATTTTTATATCATTTGCATACATAAATAATACATCATCAAACATAAATTTAACGTAATAACATGATAGACATTAGACAACATAATGTGTTGTAATAGATTGCTAACACAGTTATGATGCACTATGAGTAATTAAGTGTTATAATGCCCTCACTGTACTGGTACTCTGTCGGAATACCAGAATATTTTCCGACGTGTCGTACATTAACTACACCTTGGGACAAACGTAACGATACCATACAAAATGCAAGATACTTTACACCCCTTGGGAAGTTATTTCTTTTATTTGAGTTGCAGCTGGTTATATGCCGTAACCACCATCTGCGGAGGTTGGTTATCTCATAACCACCATGGTCGGTTATGAGATATTAAACCTACGGAAACAAATGGACTTGTAAAATTTCAAAATTTTGTCAAATTAGAAATTTAGTGAGTCACGAAAGTGGGATTCGAACCAATGGAGCTACCGAGGATCCATACTGATGAGTGTTTATTATGTTGTGTCATGGCTTTATTGATATTGTTTCTAGAATTATATATACATATGTATGTATAGGTATCAATTTATTTCTACTTTGTGTATGGAATGTAGGATTAAGTTTGAAACCTTCCTTTCAAGTCAGTCATGAGTGTATTGGGAATATTTCACTGATATATTTTGATCATGTCGTATAAATCAACAATATATCCTTTTAAAATACATATATACAATTATTTGATAAATAGAGTGTTCCGCAGGAGTGTAAGACAAATAATGACCCGATTGCCTCGCGTTATGGCAATAAACTCTGCTCGGGCTAACGCTCTCGCGAGTTTATGTGCCATAACCGCTCGGCACCGGGTCATTATTTACTACTTAATCCACGAGCGATACATACGACTGAAATAGATTTACATCGTATCTTCAGAAACCAACTTAATTTCAAATTGCAAAACACATATCTTCTAAGAAACACCCATGTTAAGAAATCGTCGTTTACGAATCTCTTTAACCAGGCGAGATAGGAGAGTCAAAATGGAATGTCATTTAACGCTTTATTTTATGGCCTCTACTTTTGATATATAGCATTAGGGCCATAATTTGTTTGGGTATTCATCTTAAAAAAGACTTCACCTGAAATATCTTAAATTGACCTAACCATCATTTCACCTCGCCTTTGCAAACGTTTGATCAACCTTGTAAACCACGTTAGGAGGCATACATGTATTCTCTCCAATCGCGTTCATCCTCACAATAACAATGAATAAGAAATTTAATTTAAAAAAAAACTGTCTCACTGTTACATAATCGGACAGGCGTACAGGTAGGACTTTTGAGATCCCCAAATAAATAACAATTAATTCGTTATTAAGATAAATCACTATCTGTAGTTTATTGAGTCAACAATCATGACCATCTCACGCGTTATGGCCGCAATAGCATTGAACGCATTAATCCCGAGAGCGTCCATGGAAGCCCCGCCCTCCCGGTAGCCACTGAACCGCTCAGTCGACCTGTATCGCGACTTTCTCACTCATTTCACGCGATATTGCCGCAGGAATCGCGGGACATTCATGCGAGCCGACTGCATTCTCGTTAGTGCAGTAATTTCGCTTTCAGACTGCAAGACAGGGGAAGTGACTTTTGTCCGGCACTGTAAGAATGATTGTAAACCCTGACTTGTAAAGCTCTATGATTCAAATTGCGAGAGGTCTTACTTTCCCGAAGCTTTCTTAACGAGGGTTTTCAATCCAAAGCTTAACCGAGGTTGAGTGTTTTATCCAACTTAAATACCGTAAAACAAAAATGTGAGCGTGTATCGAACGTTTTTCTTACATGGAGATAGTGTTTTCTTTGATTTATAACTGTCAAATTACAAAATTTACATTATATATTGTTTTAATCCCAAATCTTGCGTTATAAAGAGCTTTCCGGACAAGTCTTATATAGAAGCAGAGAAGGTTTAAGAAGCAAAGGGTATCGAGTTCTATTCCCGCCATCTACACTCGGAAAAAGTTATCTTTGTTTACTTTTCGATAATAACTGTTGTGAATAGAGTTGTAAAAAAATGTTTCGTTGATCTGACAATAACTCTTAGTCTCATTTAACGTTTTACTTTTACTTCCAATAGCGTCATAATTTCAAAATGAACACCTCATGCGATATTATCAGAAGAAAAGATCGTTCATAGTTTGTGATAGTTCAGCTTGAACCCTACCCTGGTGCCAATTTTTTCTATGTCGACTGTTGGGAGAGATAATTGAATATGTTAAGACACTTATCAAATGCTAAGTGAATTTCATAGGATGGGATATAGCCCTGATGTTTTCTTGGTATTTTCTGTCAAACCACTCGTTCTGGGTCACAGTGAACCAATTCTTCCAGTCGCCAATCTGACCTGGAATTATGAAAATATTGTTTACTTATGGAAATATTTTTTTATCTTGGTTGTTAAACATATGAATGAGGACTAAAAACTCAACTCATCACAGTATATTTGAAACATACATTCCCAAAAGGTATTGCAATTTGATGCAAACAATTTACAGAGCAGGATCCTGACCAGATTCATTGATTATTTTATCTGTACATCACAGTATATTTGAAATTCATATATAAGATACCTACGGCAATAAAACACAGGCGGTCAATGAGACCGACAGCGTGCTTTATGAGACAATAAAACATGCTCGTGATTTTAGACGACAGTTAGAGCGGCGCTTAGCAAATGACGTCATATTTTGCGTCACTTGATTGTCCAATGCTAGAGAATGTGTTCTACGACGGGAGGCATTAATATTTTCAAAATATAGTTTATGCAAACAACATTATATCTCTGCGGTTTTTATAGAAAAGCGAGTAACTATTTAAGGGCATCTCATATAAGAAATAGAAGACTCGTTGTTGTTCTTTATCGTAGAATAAAACATTGCAGAGAGCATAAAACACTCAGGGCTGCGCCCTTCGTGTTTTATGCTCCCTGCTATGTTTTATTCAATGCTAAAGCACGCCAACTCGTCTTCTATTTCTTAAATACAACCTGGGATTAACCATATCCATTTCTTTTTTTTAAAAACACACCTGACTCAATACCTGGCTTATTTATCATGTACCTCTTATTTTATTTTTGTTCAACATTGTTACATTTGATATAACACAATCTGCAACAGAACAAATTATTTTACTTTCTCGGGCCGAGTCCCTTGCGGGATTCGAACCCCGACCTTCAGAGTTAGGCAGCTATCGTCATCACTGACCAACAGCATATTACCACACGACTACGGGGTCTGGTCGTAAGGAGTCTATATAGCACGGCATATATTCCATCAATCAATAAATATTATTCATATTTTTATTTTCAATAATTAAGATGAAACACACCACCTTTTCTGAATACGGTTTCCTTCATCTTTTCGTTTTTCTGGTTCCTCATAGTCTGAATATAAGTATTTTCACGAACTTTGTTCAGAAACTCATCACTTCTTTCTACATCCAGAAATTTACACATCTTCCGCATCTCACGAACAGGGTCCTAAAAGGAAAACAAATCTCATTGACATCATAACTTGCCTGATACTCGCCCCTCAATTAGGGAAAATATGGCCACTATCCCGTGGTCAAGATTTTTGACCTTTGACTTTATCCTGACCAGCCAACCAGCAACAATCAAATGAATGCGGATCTTTGATTTGTAGATGTCACAGAAGACGGCAACAGAATATTTAGAAAATGTTCAGTAAAGATCTGTATTTATTTTCCATATAATCATAGAAAAAGTTACTATAAGGATAACCCATGATACCGAGGATATGGTAAGGTTGTGGACCCTGATAGGAAGGAAAAACCCGAGGATGCGAAGCATCCGAGAGTTTTTCCTGACTATCAGGGTCTACAACCTTACCATATCCGAGGTAGAATGCGTTATCTATATTATCAACCGTTTTTAAGTGTAAAACAGGCTTTTTACCTGTTATCGCGTTATATTGGGGATCCATGGCGTTATATTGAGGATCCCTGGGTGATGTCAGCCTGTTAACAGCCGCGCTATATGAGTTTCTTTTGTACAGTGAAATTTCGTCTGTCCCCTTAGCGCAGTAGTCTAATTATATATAAGGCGTTGACTCAGTCACTACAGGTGATAGTGGATACGGGATCGAGACGCACTTTCTGCAAAACATTTGCTGTACATATTCTGTCGTAAATTTAAGGAATTTTTCAAAATTAGTCTAAGTTAATTTCTTCAGATCTTTACTTTCAAGCCGTCATCTTAACAAATATATCAGGGTTTACAATCATTATAATTCCTTATAACAGGGTTTACAACTGTCTGTGTAAACCCTCCTGGAGGGAATTACTTAGACAATAACTAACGAGTGACGGGGAATGACAGATTATCTTTCCCGAGTTATATCATTTGAGTAATTCTCGAGCCTTGGCGAGAGAATTACACACAATTGATATAACGAGGGAAAGATGACCTGCCATTCCCCGTCACGAGTTGGTTATTGTTTATATTACCCATATGACAAATTAAAGTAAAAACGCGAATATTAAAAGCCAATAGCTTCTCTAAAAGGACCCGAGAAGGAGATGAATCTCCATATCCATACGCGTGTGACGTGGATTCACTTCTTACGTACCTATCCTTGTTTACTCCACACGATTAAAATGTCCCCTGTGAAAATGTCTTTCACAATAAAAGAAAGATGTGGCTTTAGTTGAAAGTTTTGTATTCCTGCCAATTACTATCAATCCATGATTATACATATAAGTTATTGCAACATCCATATCAAGAGGTGTGCGAAGCTCAAAAACAAGTCGGCTCAAACCGAAAAGCCCTGTGACGTTACAATCGACACTGTGACGTCATAACCGCTCGCGCCTATGACGTCATTACATTCGAACGATCGCCGTCGCTCTTGAAGCTTTCCGTGGTTATACAGTCAAGCAGTAATCGCTAGTTTCTTTAAATTTCGGACAAGTTAACTGCTTCCTCCGACTTTCGATGCGTCGGCACATGTACGAAAACGCTAATTTCAACTGCGGGAAACAAATAAAACATGTTTAAGTGCAGAAGACAGTTTCTAAAGTTACTAGTCGGGAAAAGTAAGAAAGATGAATGAAGTAGTTCCGGCAACCAATGAAATTCTTATTTTTCTGTAACAGCCAATCAAAAGCCAGAAAAAGGTGTAACTCCCATGTGACTTACAGCAAAAATACTACCCTGTGTATGTCTTCCCATATGGGTAATATAATGTTGTAAGTCCCTCGTACCGGGTGATACGGTTTAGAAAGGTCGTTTCAAGTATCACGTTATATGGCTGGTAGGTTGATAAATGTGTATAATGTACAATGAAATATTAAGTGTAACAGTCTGTCTACAGGTGCATGCCTGTATAATGTAAATTGTATTTCTATATATGCTCTTGTACCGCCGGATGAGCTGTTAATGGTCCTAACTACCACGTAAAATAATTTTTAAAAATCAGGTATCATAATTTTGCAAAAATGTGAAATGTGTTTCGGTTTAAGAGTTAAACATGTTTAAAGTCTAAACGCAGTTTTTGCAATGTGTTGTACTTACGAACACGTCTTTATAAACACATGAAAACACATGCGTTTAGCATAAAACACTTTTTGTTTTGAGTTTAACATGCTGGCAACATGTTGAAAGTGAAACTGCCGTTTTTGCAATATGTATATTAAAACACGTTTTAAGAGACAACACGTGAAAATACACTATTCAAAACATGTTGGGCACATGTTTAAAGTCAAAAAGCCGTTTTTGCATTGCAGAGGGAGTACAATAAGGTATACCTCTTTCATGTCTTCGTAATACACGTTGAGTATAGGAAGATCGGGGTTGTCTTCTTTCACCTTGTCCCAAACTCTCATATAAGCAAACCAGGATCCATAAGCGACTAAAACGGGAAGGAAATCAATGAACGAAATCAATTTACATATGTTAAATCCTTTGAAAACATCACTTGATTTGAATCCATAGTTCATCGGGCGTTGTTTTATCATCTACGATTAAAGATCTAAAAAAGTTCAAATAGGTACATCCGCCCTCCTGCCATCCCGCCTACCGCCCTCTCCCCTCCCTCCCGTTGGACCACCCCAGTGCTTAAAGAGAGGGTTCTATCGGTGTATAAAGGAAATTCAAGGGGACATATTCCAGTTAACAGATACATGATTGAAACATGTTACTGAGGGCAGTGTATGAAATAGTTTTAAAATGTAACAAGCCAACAGGGTTTGTTAACTCAAAATCTTACAAGCCCTCATCCAGCTTAGCAAGCCCTCAAATTTTAAAGTAATAATAAAAAGAACACATTATTTACAACCATGAAATCAGTCAGACTTCCAGGCGATTCTACAATTTACCAGTTACTCGATTTGTCTAATTTCATTGCAACGCAAGATAAGATTGAAGAAGTAACAGCAGTAACATAAAGTATGGCATAGAGGACTTTTGAACAAACTACAATCTTTTGGAATTAATGGAAAATTAATAGATTGGCTTCCTAGATATCTAACTGAAAACTGAGTTCAGAAGGTAGTCCTAATTGGATATAACTCCGAATTTAATCCTGTTTTGCCCGGTGTCCCACAAGAATCCGGTTTAGAACCTTTTTTATTTTTGACATTAATGACATTGTTGATAACATTGATTGTAACATACATCTTTTTGATGATGACATTTAATTGTATGTAATAATTGAAGATCCGGTTTTATCAGCAAACAGTCTGAACGAAGATTTACGAAACAATTTGGTGTGGGCAAATTAATGGTAGGTGAAATTTTACCACGAAAAAATTAAAACTATTCACTTTAGTAAAACAGCGGGTCGCCAGTTCCAAACCTAAGTTATATATGCAAGGGACTCTGACGTTTAAAGGGGCAGTAGCACGTTTTTTCGCTCAAATAAGTTGATGAAATGTATTTGAAAAAAAAGTTCACCTATAGTAAAACATCCTTCTCTCTTCAGAAAATAAAGTTTAAAATGAGTGTACATGTTTCGATAAAGACATTGGAATCGTTTTTGTAATACAAAATAATAAATTGTGTTCACAATAAAATGGCCGCCACGCAATTTTTGTTTTATACGCAACATAGTTTTTACCACTACAGATAATTGGTTTGTGTAATAAGATGTTTACCCTCTAAAGTTAATTTAAATGACAATAACTATCATTATAAATGGGGAATTTGAAAAAATAACTTTTGCAAAAAACGTGCTACTGCCCCTTTAAGAACATAAACATTTAGGTGTTGTATTCCAAAAGGAAGCTAACTGGGCTGCTGGACCGCCAAACAGAAAGATTCCATATTGATTTTGTAAATTTCTAACTAATGTTTTATTACTCTAGTCGTTCGACTTTTAATTAAATTTAGAGCTATATTAATTCAGTTACATGCCGCTGATTTTCAAACAGAGTATGTTTATCTTCTTATTGTTGATTTTAGTACCAAACAAAGAGTTTACAAGGATATATGTACATGTGACTTGTTTTTTTAGACGTTCAAATATACAATTAGTAATTCCTTAATTTATGATTTAATTCAAATCTCACAATTTCCTTCTACAAACGGCTTCAGGAAGTTTTCCCACTTCCCACTATACTTCATGATTGGCATCTTACTCAGGAACAGATAGAACGAGACTGCAACGTCTTTCAGATTTCTGAGAACGAGGATAATTTTTGTCTTCTTCTTTGTTACTTCTACCGGAAGTTGCTCGCAGAGCGCATGCGTGGAGAGGATTCTGGGAGATGGAAGGCCATCAACAGCGTCTTTCGAAACCTTTTCCATAAAACCTTGCCCTTTGGTGATGTCATCCTTCAAGATCTCGCCTGATAGAAATTCTCGTGTGATTTCAAATATCCAATGAGTGCCTGAATAAGAAATACACTGACGGGCAAACAAAAGTATATGGATCAGTTGTATTTATCATATGTATACTTTTCAAAGTCAAATATTTCGAGTTTTTGACGTCGTATGAAAAAAACGGACTAGTCTGTGAAATTAGTCCAAAACATTAAATCAGTCAAAGAATACCTCTACGCGGTTTGAATTTAAAAAAAATTAAAATTAAAATTTTGAAATTCCCCCAAATTAATTGGGATAAAACACAACTGTTCATCTACATATAACACATACTCTGTGTGGAAATCAATAAATGCGCTTCGTTCTGCACACATTTACAACATGTTGAACATGGTAGGGGTCATGTTGGTGTAAATTTCAGTTCTTATCCCTGTCTACTTTAAATAGTGATATTTTAGTTAATAAATAAAACAGTCACCAATCAAGTCATTCGAACTACTGCCGAAAGGTGTTATTGTCTCGTGTCATAATCAAATGCATCTCATTTCTTTAAAATATTGAAATAATCGAAAACAAGTGAGTGTTATACTTTCTTTTGTCCGTCAGTTTAGATTATATGATGTACATGTAAGAGGGGAGGTCGTCCTGTGGTCAGTGGTGAGCTAAATGGTCAAGAAAATTACCAAAGTAAATAAATAACCATAAAGTAAAGGTTATCGTAAGGTTTCGTGAAGAAAACGCCACTTTGAATGAAAATGAACAGGAACGGAAATAGATGTGAAGTAATGTGATGTAGTTTGATGTAGTGTAATGTAGTGTGAAGTAATGTGGTGTAGTGTGAAGTATTTTGAAGTAGTGTGATGTAGTGTGAATAAGAGTGACGTAGTGTGGTGTAGTGTGGTGTAGTGTGGAGTAATGTGAAATAGTGTGAAATGTATTTAGAAGTAGGGGGAAGGAGTTTGTATTATTTATCAGTTTGGCCGAAAATCCATGAGGACGAGTTGTTACATGATTCAGTATTCGAAATTCGTGGGTTGCCACCTTTTACAGATTGCATATTCAATGGCCTACATCAATATGAAACGGATAAACTGAAAACTATCTTTGTTCTCATACAAAAACAAGGTTTGGGGAGGGCGAGTTTAAGTGAAATACGCACTAGAGATAAATCACCAGTTTTCCCTCACAAACTGGAAACCTATCTCTGTTCCGCGAACCATTTGCGCTTAAATTCGCTTGTGATGAACATGATCGGAACATGCACTTTTTTGTTTGTTCTGAGATTGCTACTAGCAAACTACAGATGGTATTAAGTATTTTGGGGGGATAAAAGAGGTATTTAATTTAAAAGTTACCACATTTAGGATACGTAGCAATGATGACGTCATCATCCCTTATTTGAAGAGAGTTGAGAGTTTCAATACCGTTCGGATCTTCAAATTTAGGGAAAATGTAGCCATTATGTTCTACACACAACATGCCATCGCCTCCATCGTCTGGGACAAATATGTCCTTCATCTGAAGAATACAATGTTCAACAATTAAATCTCTGCCATGATGCTAAACTTATTGAGTAGGGATAACCAATGGAATAAATGGAGATGTGATGTACGTCCTTGGAGACAACAAACTAGTAATGGTAGATCACATGTCTTATTCTCTTAAAGGGGCAGTGGCACGTTTTTTCGCTCAAAAAAGTCGAGGAAATTTATTTGGAAAATAATGTCACCAATAGTAAAACACCCTTCTCTCGTCGGAAAATCAAGTTATAAAATGAGTGTACATGGTTCGGTAAAGCCATGGGAATCGTGGTTGTAATTCGAAATAATCAAATGTGTTCACTTTAAAATGGCCGACATGCAATTTTGCTATATACACAACACCGTTATAACCACTATGGATAAGTAGTTTGTGTAATAAGGTGTTTCCCCCTCTAAAGTAAATATAAATGACATAAATCATTATAAATTGCAAATTTGAAAAAAATAAAATTTGCAAATCGTGTTACAGCCCCTTTAACCCAAGCTCGGATGAAGGCGTAGACAGTCCGCCTCATACCTCTATGACTTAAGTGTCTGATTAAAATCAAGCTTGTTCCAAGAATAAAACTTTGCAATGTAATGCATCTACTGGGATACAAATAGATAAAGATTCCACTCCACAAGGTCTGAGAACATCCTGTATAAGAGCGTGTTCCGTACACGTTTAGTGCAGACACAACCCAGTCACGTAGCTGACCAATCAATCATGCTTTTTAACTGTTGCCGTTTTGAAAGCATTCGGAATCTCTCGTTTACACGTTCCTCATGTTACGGAAAAAACGAAAGTACGGTAGTTGGGAGTTACTAGCCCCTAGCTTCTCGTATCAAAAACTTTATCGAAAGCTAAAAAGCGTCAGACCATTCGAGCCTACGGGCTGTTATCAGACGGTTTGGTGAGGAAACCTCTGAACTAAACTGACTAGCAAAAGAAACCTAACACCTCAGTTGGTTTTATCATATCGTTTATGTTCAATTACAAATATCTTATGTTAAGTCGTTCTCTAAAACTGAAAAGTGCAGGCGTTTAGTCATCAGCCAAGAAATACTTCTATGTGGTTTAATTTTTTTGGGGAAAAAATGAAATTTTTAAGTTATAAATTCTTCCAAAATTAATTTGGATAAAACACAACTGCTCATCGACATATAATACATCTGCTAAGTGAAAATCAATAAATGTGCCTCATTCTGCACACATTTACAACATTATAAACATGGTAGGGGTCATGTTGGTGTAAAAATGATTTTATACCCCTTGGTCCTTTCAGTGACTCTAACTCTGCATGTTTGAACAAAAATCGAGTATGATTGATTGTCGAGTCAGTCAACATTGAACATTAAATAATATCCCGCTTCTATCATATCAATTTGTTTTGTTATCCCCCGCCGCGCATTTAGCGCGAAGCAGGGGATATAGTATTCTTCTGCGTCCGTCCGTCCGTCCGTCCGTCCGTCCGTACGAAATGGAATAACTCAAATACTATTCACTGGATTCTTTTCATGTTTTGCATATGGGTTCATCATTGGAAGAGTAATGTTCCTTCAGGGGTTTGTGACCTTGACCTTCATTTCAAGGTCATGACGAGACTTTGTCATTTTACCCTTGTCAACGGGATATCACAAGAACAATTCACTGGATTCTCTTCATATTTTACACATAGCTTCTCCAAGGAAAGACAAAGGGCTGATTAGATTTTGGTGACCTTGACATTACTTTCAAGGTCACAGTGGAACTTTGAATTTTTTGACATGTTAATGTACATGCATAGCTTGTCAGCGGCATATCTCAAGAACCATTCTCAGGAATTCCATCATATCTTACACAAAGCACCTCCTAGGGAAGACGACGGCCTGATTAGATTTTGGTGACCTTGACATTATTCTTAAGGTCACAGTGGAACTTAAATTTTTTCGACATGCTAATGTGCATGTAATTCTTGTCAGCGGGATATCTCAAGAACAATTCACAGGAATAGCATCATATCTTACACAAAGCACCTCCTAGGGAAGGCGACGGGCTGGTTAGATTTTGGTGACCTTGACATTATTCTCAAGGTCACAGTGAAACTGTGAAATTTTCGACATGTTTGACTGTAGATTTTGCTGATTTTGACATTATTTTTCAATTTTGAAGTATTAATTTGCGGCGGGGGATCATGTCACCTTAGTGACAACCACTTGTTATTTTTACTGTATGAGTGAAACAATGGGATGTAAGGTTTCTTTTGTACCTCAGTATACCGGTAGATGCACTGCTTTTGCAACTTGTACTCCTGAGTAGACAGTATAACGATTGTGCATTTGACAATCACAGCTTTGAATAAAACTTTTCATTACGATGTAAGGACAGACGAATTAACTATGAATTCCGTATATCAATTATGTTATATGTGTTTCATATTACACAGGATACATCAAATAAAGTATACAATATAAAGCCAGTATTTATTCAAAATATCTTGAAATCACAACTATTTTGGATACTGTAGCATCATATACTATTGCATTACGTACATTTTGACTTTGAAGATATTTCAAGGCGTGAATTTGACACAATTTGCTCTCTAAATTCATGTTCGTTCTAAATATTTTACAGAAAACTGAAGGACTGGGCAAACAACTGTGCGAAAATATCCACAACATTTGTGTGTTTTGAAAACCACATAATAACGGTCAACCATGCATCATTTTTCATTTGCTTAAATATTTTAAGTTCAATTAAACATGCAGTTATATCAACCAGGCTTTCCGCATTCTAGGATTTTTAGTTCTGATGAAATAAAAATATGTATTGAGGCCCCTTTTGCCCTTTTAAAGATCAGAGACCCACTAAATCTAAAATTGTGATTATTATCTGCAAATGGGTCTTAAAAAAGTATAGCTTTCATGGCTTAACATTCTTGAGAAGAAGACTTATGGTTAAAGGCATGACAACCTTATCTACAATTTATTGACCCAATATGTGTCTGTACATAACGTTTTGCTTTGGGCTTTCACGATCTCACGAGAGATATACCCATACTTTTCCGAGTATGTCGAATGATACCCTACATGTTTCTCCGTGGGGCCCTTACGAGGCGCAACCACTGATATACTTCAATAAAAGCACTAAGATATACTCACTTAAGACCCGAGAAGGTTACAGTGACTGCAGCTCGATCTGTGTTAACAGTTCAACGTTGACTAAGCTCAGATAAAAGGGGTGACCAAGTAGGTTGTGTGCACTTATAAGTGCGTTGTAAACAATGCAGAATCGTCATATGATAAGATAATGCAACACACCTGCAGTATATACTATACCTTCTTTGATGAATACATGTATATGTAGGCCAATATATAGTAATATACAGGTTAAATGTCTACTTTCGTAAGTCGGTGTCTGAACATACTCATACACACCCATATATATATATATATATATATATATATATATATATATATATATATATATATATATATATATATATATATATATATATATATATATATATGTATATATATATATATATATATATATATATGAAGTAAGGTTATATATAGAAAAGAGTAAACACCAGATGTTGGATGAATTTTCTTTAATGCGTTGAGCTCAAATCGACCGGTGTATTGGTCTTTTCAAGTAAATAAAACGAGCACATATGCACATACCCCATTTGCATAGCACCATTGCTTCAGCGATTCAAATAAAAAGAATGAGTAATAAAGAATTTATTACAGTCGAAAGTGTGTCATATGACTTTTGCGAAACTCGTGCAAATTAATGTATGACCCTCGCTCTCGCTCGGGCAATACAAAAATTCACACTCGTCTTGTAAAAGTCATATGCCACGCTTCTTTGGGGAGTAATCTCTATCAATTGCATTTATTTTATGTTGTGTGTAAGTTTCATTTTGGTAAATGTATTAATAATAATGCGAGAGGCATGCATTAAGAGACATGCAGAGTAAACAAGAAAAAAGTGAGCATGGCTCACATACCCCCGTCATCCGCTATCCGTCCATTGAGAATTATAGATGTGAAGGTTACTATGTTTAAAAAAAAGCTTCAAGCATCATAATATTGTCCAAAATAATTTTAGGAACTGACTGTTATTACAAAATTTAATTCACCCAGATGTAATATTTTTCAGGTAACTTAATTTTTCCCATTAGGGCATCACACCGGTAATTTGTACCAAGTTCAATTACAGATTCAAGGGCTTTGAAATAATATTGCGGAACTGGACTGTGAACTCGATAAAGAGTATCATCTGGACTACCTACATGTAAAATTTCATTCACCTAGATGTAATAAACTCAGGGGCAAAAGAAACTATACCAAAATATTTTATGTTTTCAAAAGTTGAAACTAGTTTTTCAAATTGATTTTTTATTATCAAACTATGTCACAACAACGCAACTTCATAATTACCGAGAAAAAATTCATGCTTCTAACCAAATATGGACTTTGTCACACGTTTTTCGAGCAAAATGGTATGCACGTGCATCACGTTAATATGGTACCAAACTGTATAAAAACCACGAATCTGCATGCTTTGGACCTCAGTCATAACGAACACAACAAGTGACAATCCGAAACTTACCACAGAGGGACGAGAGAGAGCGATTGGTGTGTTGCAGTTGAGAGCACGTCACGACCACGTTGCTCGTATCTTCAACTGCACCCGCACTACGATAAGTAGACTGCCGACACGAATGGCACAGACAGGTAGGACCCAAGACCGGCCAAGAAGTGGAAGATCCAGGGTCACAAGCGCAAACGATGACCACTACATCCGTACGATTCACCTACGCAATCATTTCGTCACAGTGACGTCATCAGCAGCAATAGCGTTACACCGTGTTATCAGCAGAAGGGCAGTGGTCAAACGTCTTCGTGAACATGGCATTCGAGCGTACCGGCCCTTTCGCCGGATGATTTTAAGCCGAAGTGACCGACGTGACCGACGTTAACGTCACCAATGGGCAAGAATGGTACAGCAGTGGCAGAACAGGAACTGGCAAAGAATTTTGTTTACAGACGAAAGCAGGTTCCAGCTACACAAAGCTGATGGCCGAGTGCGTGTTTATCGTCGGAGAGGAAAGAGAATGGCCCCGTGTTGTGTCCAGGACGCTGTGCCATTCGGCGGCGGTAGCGTCAAGGGACCACACAGCAGAACTGGTTGTCTTTGACCGTTATAAGAATGCCAAAGGCTACATCTACACCGTTTTACGTCCTATAGTCCTCCCTTACCTCCTGAAAAGTCCAAGAGTAACCCTCCAACAAATCAATGCTAATCCCCACATAGCCAGGGTACCTAGAGACTTCCTAACGTTAAACAACGTCAACATTTTGCAATGGCAAGCGTGATCATCAGATTTATCACCGATTAAACACTTGTGTGATCCTTTCAACAGGCAAATAAGGCAGAGAAATCCACCTCCATCAAATCGGGCAAACGTACCCAGGCACTTATGGAAGAATGGCAAGCCATCCCTAATGACGTCATCAGGCTCCTTGCAAATTCTGTGTGTCGACGTGTGCAGGCCTTATTCAAAGCAACGGAGGCCATACCAGATATTGACAGTTTTCTAGTGTTCCCTTTCTGAATAAAACCGTTCTCTGTAGGCTCTTAAATGATTTGTTTATTATTGCAAATTGACATTTACCCCCAGTGCCATTCATTGTATTCTACTGCATTAACCGTACGTGCAACTTTTTCAAAATTTCGATCAAAACATGGTCAGTTAAATTGTCTTTAAAACGAGTATCACATTATTTATGTGAGTAGTAATATAAGTACTAGGCACATACGCCTTTACCCGGATTATCCCGGATTGGTATTAATGTATGCAGCGTAGTTCATTAATAGGCTAATTTATGCATGACGTCACGGGTCAGAAAGGTTGAGGAATCATTAGGCTATCCAATGCAAGGATGCTTTTGAACCTATCCATGTTCATTAGTGAAGAACAATGGTTTTTCTAACACTACCCTAACCTATACAAGGGTGTCAGTCCAATCAGAAACCGGTTTTGAATTTTGGCGCCAAAGCTATCTTTAGCGACACGTGTCATGAGTCAGAGGCGAGCGCAATACCTGTAGATAGGCGAGTTTACCCAACGTCACGACTGGCCAATTTCTTTATGAAACCTCACAAAGAATTAGGATTTGAGGGGACGTTATACAAAGCGTGATAGCTTATATAAATAAAGGGTGCTTCTAGAAATGACATCTTAAATATAGAGGTCACCCGTGTTGTAGCAAGACAGATTTTATATGAAAATTTAATACTTACCTGAAGGTTTAGATGGTGATAGAGAAAGCAAGCACAAGTTAAACATCTAGTTTGATAATACTTATATCCATTCCAAAACATAGCTAAAAAACGAAATATTCATTGGAAGATCTTTAACATTTATGTGAAAAGTGAATAGGCTATTTTATTTCAACTTTAGATGGCTAAGTTAGAAATGTCTGTGCTGTGTATGTATATACATTAACAGCTGTCCCCCGTTTTCACTAATCCTATTTTGACATGTGTTAGCATTTGATATCTCCATCATCTAATAAGCTTCTAAGCTGTTTTTATGAAACTAGTAACATGTTATCATGGTAGTTATTACTGATATAAGGTGGAATGAAGGATGTCTCGTCAAAAACCTATTTTATCATCATAGAACTCAAGCATGTTGAGACCTTTAACCAAGTAACTACATCTCGGCTTGTCAATTTAATGTTTGCTTGACCAGTTTCATTCATTCATGGCTGTATGTTTGCCACTCCGAGAGGTATTTCATTTATTCAGTGAAGGACTGTCGTCAGGTCGCTGTTCTGCTTTTTATTGACGTAGCTTACCTTTAAGCGAGACGGTATGAATTAATTGTAAAGCATTCATGAGTAAGTCTAGGCACTTCCATTTCGCCTTCAATATACCGCTTCGCTTTCATATAGAATAGGTGTATTCGACTTACACCTTGATCTATGCACTATATCGGGGTATATGGCCCTCTCCATACATGATGTCACCACGTCCTATATCACGTGACCAGAGGCGGGGAATGTACAACGTCTCCTGTCGAGTTTGATACCAATACATTAAGGGTTTGATACCATGACTCGAAAGAAGCTGAAAACGGTTGAAATGTATCGAGGCAGAAAGGTGTATACCTTCGAAGGTGTAAAGTAACTCTATCAAAACGCAAGGGACACTATGAGAAAAAGACGTACTTGTCCTACTTGTCAAGTTGAGGGTATGGTTGAGAGGCTTGAAAGCCGTTCATGTGAATGCAGCACTTGTGAAAATTGGTTTGGATGTGGTCGAGAACCTCCTAAAATACCTATCTTTCTGTGTTTAAAGTGTGGTGATACAAGTGGGAGACGTACAGTGAGCAGATACCAACCCTATTATCTATACAAGCACAACAAGGTCAACTGAGATCTATATAAATTGTGTGACATCTATTTTGAGTTCATTTCCAGTATAGTTCAACAACGGATCAGTTATCACTAGGTGTTTGCAGTTCTCAACTTATCATGGAGAGGAAACCGTATATTGCAGATCCTCAAAAGTTTATAAAGTTTTTTGAGCGTCAACGCGAGGAACAGAAAGGACCTCAACCTGGTTCCCGTATCATCACCATAACTTCCCCAGCGAATGTTGACGAGAACTCTCGTGAAGGCCAAAAGACTAAGAGATCTCCAAAGCGAAGCAAGATGATAAAACGCAAAGGCGAAAACAGACCATCTCCAGAAGGGCAACATTCGGCTAAACGGTCTTTTGTGGATAACCCATCCAATCATCACAGAGATTTCTTTCTAGAGTAAACAAGACTGTGTTCAACTGAGCATGCGTCCAACTATATCTACACGACGCATGCGCTTCATTTTAAACTATAACTATCCCGCCATAGGGGGAGAGAATCTGTGTGTGTGTGATTCAAGATGTCCTTCCAATGTACTGTCTGTCTCGGCTTGTTACCCGTTGATGTTCAAGGGGAAGATGTGAGTGGATGTTTTACCTGTGTGTACTGCCGGACAAAGTTGAAATATACATACCACCGTTTCTTGGTTCACAGCGATAAATGTACCGTGAAAAGAAAACTATCACGTCACATTCCCTCGTGTATTTGTAACAGCCCTAAGACAGCATAAAACGCGGTCACAACAGGCTCTAGGCGTTCATTTCTCTCTGACCAGAAGACAGATCACACCTATGAAAATGAAGAGAACGTCAGTGATGAGACCCAAGGACATTTTCAGTACCCATGATAAGGTCATAAAACCCAGGAAACCAAAGAGTGCTTTGAAGAGACAAATCAAAACGAAACAGGCTACCTCTAAAGTAAGGAGTAAGCAAAGCAAACCGACTGGACTTCACATAAAACACATCTCGACCACACAAGGCGTTGTGAACAGGGCCATAGCTGCCTTGAAACGACAGCGGATCCGGCAAGGGTATAAAAGGAAGCTTGAGAAACACTAACTCCATATACATTCTAGGTCACCATGGAGTTGGTGGTGGCTACCTGTCCGGATTGTGGGAAGTCCTTTTCGAGAAAAGATGTTATGTATCGACATAGGAGGAATATACACTTGAACACAGCTACGCCGCCGCCGCCGCCGCCGCCGCCGCCGCCGCCGCCGCCGCCGCCGCCGCCGTTGCCACCCTCAGTGCAGTTCACTACGCCGCCGCCGCCGCCGCCGCCGCCACCCTCAGTGCAGTACACTACGCTGCCGCCGCCGCCGCCCTCGGAGGAGTTCACGACATCCCCGGTGACTTCATCACTACAGCATCCGCACACACCTTCTCTAGAACGACCCTTCCGATTTGGGATCCCCTCCAACGGTCTGTTGGTCGGTCCGAGTGGCTCGGGCAAGACAACCTTCATGTTCAACGTACTACGACGGGGACTGATCAAGCCCCAGCCCGACCATATCACCTGGTGTTATAATGTATGGCAACCTCTCTACGATCGTATTCTTCAAGTCTTACCCTATGTGCAGTTTGTGAAAGGACTCCCTTACAATCTCGAGGATGAACATTACTTCGATGCCCATAAGCAGAACGTGTTGATCCTGGACGACTTCCTGGCTGAAGCCAAGAATGACAAGCGAATCTCTCGTCTCTTCACTCAAACCTCACATCACAAAAATGTACTGATCTTTTTACTCCTGCAAAACCTGTTCCCCAGGGGTAAGGAATCTCGTGACATTGCTCTCAATTCTCATTATGTGACTTTATTCAATTCACCCGTGGACAGACAGCAGATTAAGGTATTTGCGAGAAGAATATTCCCTGAGGATATATCTAAATTTATGAGTCTTTACGAAACAGCGGTGGAAACGTCTTATGGAAACTTAACAGTGGATCTTAAACCTGGTACGAGCGAGAAGAACAGGTTACACGTGAATATCTCGGCATCTCATCCAGCCACCATCGCAACAACAGGTCATCAGCAGGGTGGGACGTTAGTTCAAGACCACCACCAACGAGAGATAAAAGCGATCCCACCAGGCTTAGACGATCAGTCAGGTCGAGACCTTCTTGCTGAACAGACGTTTCTCGACGACCCCATCGAAACAGCTTCCCCTACGAGCAGTGAAGAATCGGGGCCTTTCACTATGGCTACAGCTTGCGCCGATTGTGGTGTACTCATAGACAACATGCATGATTTACAACGTCACATCAAGTCCTGGTGTCCAGCTGGTAATGACAAGGCATTGACATCTAGAAAACGAAAACGCTACATTAGCGATGAAGATTCGGATGGGGACCTTCCCATACAGAAAGGGAGTGGTGGCGAAGATTCAAAACCAATACCTCGTCACTGGAAACCCATCAATGACATGGCAGCTGAGGAGTGGCAAAACGTGGGCTTGCAGCGTATCTGGAAGCGGGTGTATGAGCTTTATCAAGGTGACATGGCAGACAACAGGACGAAATATAAGCGGCTGGGTCGAACGGCAGACTGGATAGATAGAAAATTGAAACAGCTTTGGGATACTAAATTGATGGACAGTCTCAACAGCGTTCTCGAGTTTACTCAATATTTTAAAGAAGCTCCCCTGTTTGTACCAATCCTCACCAGTCTGGATGAGATAGATCCGTCCTCAGAACAGAGCATGGTGAAGGGGAAAATCAAACGCTTTATCAATCCTAAATTGAAAGACATTCTCACTCGACTGGAAAGGCCTGAATTCGACACTGACACGGAATCAGACGTGGCTACAGATGGCAGTGCTGCTGGTGATGAGGAGAGTGATCAGGACTGATTTATTACAGAAGGCGTAGACTCATCCACTGTTAGTTCAGTCTTTACCTCTGCTGAGACAGGATGTATAAACGAAGCTTGCTTCATGTGGTGAAATCACCAAACCCACTCCTAAGACAGAACCACAAGAACGATAAGAAAAAACCTGTTTCTCTCTATGTCAAAGGGGTGATCGAGCGAGGACCGCCTGGGCGACGGACATTGGATAGGATAGAGACCAAAGGATAGATATGCATCCAAAAGAGACAATATCATATTTCCTCTACCTGTGTAAAACCCTATATCCGGAAATAGGTGAAGTCAAACGCGTTCCTGACATGTATGGACTGATTAACTTAATTGTATCATGATTTAATGACTTAATGTTATATAATGACTTGTGCCTAGATTGAATAAATTTGTTACAAGAATGTATGTGTTTGTTCTCAATGTGGATGATATTCAAACTCGGAACAGACAGGGAGTTATAGAACATATGTAAAACCAAGTGAAGCAAATACTACCCGTGCTTTATAGACTTACCTATTATAATTCGTATACAATCATTTCAACAGCAAACCTATGGTTGTATAAAACACAAACATAGTTGTCTCTACATAGATGTCAGTTTTCAGCTTCTTTCGAGTCATGGTATCAAACCCTTAATGTATTGGTATCAAACTCGACAGGAGACTTTGTACATTCCCCGCCTCTGGTCACGTGATATAGGACATGGTGACATCATGTATAATAATAATAATAATAGTGCATATTTATAAAGCGCACATATCCACGCTCGAAAGCATGCTCAAAGCGCTAAACATATAATGCTAATAAATAATGATAATAGTGATGCACATTTGAATGTGCTCACTTCACACAAACAGCAATAACAAATCAATGTGTACAATTGTTGCAATTGTGAAAGTCCTTATGTATGGAGAGGGCCATATACCCCGATATAGTGCATAGATCAAGGTGTAAGTCGAATACACCTATTCTATATGAAAGCGAAGCGGTATATTGAAGGCGAAATGGAAGTGCCTAGACTTACTCATGAATGCTTTACAATTAATTCATACCGTCTCGCTTAAAGGTAAGCTACGTCAATAAAAAGCAGAACAGCGACCTGACGACAGTCCTTCACTGAATAAATGAAATACCTCTCGGAGTGGCAAACATACAGCCATGAATGAATGAAACTGGTCAAGCAAACATTAAATTGACAAGCCGAGATGTAGTTACTTGGTTAAAGGTCTCAACATGCTTGAGTTCTATGATGATAAAATAGGTTTTTGACGAGACATCCTTCATTCCACCTTATATCAGTAATAACTACCATGATAACATGTTACTAGTTTCATAAAAACAGCTTAGAAGCTTATTAGATGATGGAGATATCAAATGCTAACACATGTCAAAATAGGATTAGTGAAAACGGGGGACAGCTGTTAATGTATATACATACACAGCACAGACATTTCTAACTTAGCCATCTAAAGTTGAAATAAAATAGCCTATTCACTTTTCACATAAATGTTAAAGATCTTCCAATGAATATTTCGTTTTTTAGCTATGTTTTGGAATGGATATAAGTATTATCAAACTAGATGTTTAACTTGTGCTTGCTTTCTCTATCACCATCTAAACCTTCAGGTAAGTATTAAATTTTCATATAAAATCTGTCTTGCTACAACACGGGTGACCTCTATATTTAAGATGTCATTTCTAGAAGCACCCTTTATTTATATAAGCTATCACGCTTTGTATAACGTCCCCTCAAATCCTAATTCTTTGTGAGGTTTCATAAAGAAATTGGCCAGTCGTGACGTTGGGTAAACTCGCCTATCTACAGGTATTGCGCTCGCCTCTGACTCATGACACGTGTCGCTAAAGATAGCTTTGGCGCCAAAATTCAAAACCGGTTTCTGATTGGACTGACACCCTTGTATAGGTTAGGGTAGTGTTAGAAAAACCATTGTTCTTCACTAATGAACATGGATAGGTTCAAAAGCATCCTTGCATTGGATAGCCTAATGATTCCTCAACCTTTCTGACCCGTGACGTCATGCATAAATTAGCCTATTAATGAACTACGCTGCATACATTAATACCAATCCGGGATAATCCGGGTAAAGGCGTATGTGCCTAGTACTTATATTACTACTTATGTGACATATCTGATAATGTTGATAACAACAAAACAATGTTGGTATAGTTTATTTTGCCCGTGAGTTTAGTTTCCGAGAAAACTTGTCCCAATTGGAGCATCACAGCTCTTTTGGTACAAAGTTCAATTTCGGATTCAAGGGCCATAACTCTGTAAAAAATAATATTTCGGAACTGGTTTTCGAACTCGATGAAGAGTATCATCTGGACTACCTACATGTAAAATTTCATTCACCTAGATGTAATAGTTTCTGAGAAAACTTGTCCCCATTGGAGCATCACAGCTCTTTTGGTACAAAGTTCAATTTCGGATTCAAGGGCCATAACTCTGTAAAAAATAATATTTCGGAACTGGTTTTCGAACTCGATGAAGAGTATCATCTGGACTACCTCCATATTAAATTTCATTCACCTAGATGTAATAGTTTCTGAGAAAACTTGTCCCCATTGGAGCATCACAGATCTTTTGGTACTAAGTTCAATTTCGGATTCAAGGGCCATAACTCCATAAAAAATAATATTTCGGAACTGGTTTTCGAACTCGATAAAGAGTATCATCTGGACTACCTCCATATTAAATTTCATTCACCTAGATGTAACAGTTTCTGAGAAAACTTGTCCCTATTGGAGCATCACAGTTCTTCTGGTACGAAGTTCAATTTCGGTTTCAAGGGCCATAACTCTGTAAAAAATAATATTTCGGAACTGGTTTTCGAACTCGATAAAGAGTATGGTCATGAGTACTCACAACCAAAATTTCATTCACCTAGGTTGAACAGTATCCGAGAAAACTTGTCCCCATTGAACAAAATAAAACTAAGTCCAAAAAGTGACGTTTCCATGGAAACGACAAAAAATATCAATCTCAGAAAATTGAAAATTGTCTGTGCCCGATCGGAAGAACATGGTTAACATCTGTACAAAGTTTGGTTGATGTACCTTTGACGGTTTTTGAGAAAATTGACCGGACGGAAGGACGGACGGAAGGACGGAGGGACGGAAGGACGGAAGGACGGACGGAAGGACGGACGGAATGACCGCTATATACCCCCGCTTACTTCGTAACGGGGGTATAAAAAGGACATTTATTATCATTTTGACAACAATACCAGTTGACTTGATTGTTATTTAAAGATGGAAAGTTTTTAAAGATGTAAATTACACTTCTACACCGGATGTGTTCCTACAATGGCATAGATAAGGTGTTAGGAGGTGACGAATTAATGATGCCATACATATAGTAGGTGCACAATCACAAACAAGAAATCTCATTGTTCATTTATGAAACTAGTACTTATAACATGTCTGTTTACGATGAAAGGACAAAGTCTCTTCAGTAAATTGTGTTGATGAAGTGTGTGGACTGACGAACCAGTAAGGGATGTTTTATACATATGATTAATATTTCATTAGTATGTCAAGTAATAAATACATCAGTAATCATTTCAAATTTTCAAAATCCCTAATTATTTTGGTCCAATATATGATTTTTTACTTTGACTAAATAAAACGGAGTTTACTTTTCCCTAGAAAATAAATGAATGCTTTTGATTAAAGTTCAATTTGGTTCGGTTGATAGCATTTAGGCCTGTTTTAAATCAATCTTTCGTGGAAAGAAATCGCCAATTTGGCATGGAATAGTTTGCTATGGACGTCTGGCTTTACTCAATCGATCTGATAAGATCTATATTTTACCATCCCCAAACAAAGTTAACAATATGCAAACTATAGACTTTTTCCACAATAAGTCAAGTTTGAGCTTTTTCTACTACAACTTTATTCCGCGTTTCACCTTTCGCCAATCGGTAGAGAGCGTGAGAGCGATAACTTATTTAGGGTTTTGTCTTGAAATAATTAATAATTACCTGAAAGTGCCCTTAGCCTCATTTAATCTTGCCTGTAATAAGTCTCATCTCGTATCAAACAAAACTACAAAATGTCATATTAACATATTTATTACTTCAAACATGCAAAAACACATTCCTAAATCATGGGTCCATAAGCGAGGTTGAAACATGATATGTTGAAAGTACAGTAGTGTTAATAAGCTTGTACCCCTGGGGCGTGGGCCACATGCTCAATTTCGAGATGATTAAATTACAGACCTACCATTCTATATGAAAACAGATTTTATGGATATAAACTTCTTTATCGTGCAGATACACAACGTTTCTAAGAATATGCTCATTCCATCATCAGGCATTCTTTTTCCACAGAGGTTAATCCCTTCAGATTTGCTATCCTTACCTCTGTTCTAAATTTATATCGCTTGAAGTTGAAATCGAAATTCCCTATCGAGGGAAATGTGAACCTCATACTGTATCCAGCATTTTTATCAATGAGGGTCTTGCTCTTTCATATGCCCTTTGAATATGTCTGATGAAAACTGAATTGAACTATTTGGGGTATTTGTCACTGATTTGGTCTTCTTTATTTATAAGCATGTTTATGATCAATAGTTTTTCCAAAATCAAATATTCGTCGCTGATTGAACTAGATTCAATTGCAACCATACAAAAGACTCCATATCAGCTCCTTATGCACGTTTGAAGATAGAACAAAATAAGTATCGTACCCTGATGAACGAAATTGTGTATATTTCTTAAAAATATATCCTCATCACACTCATTCATAATCTACTTTATCCGGAAATATGACCCTGCTGCCGATTCCCTTCGATAATGACTCCAGGGAGAGATAATTGCATCTGATAATTATGTTAAGACATTTATCAAATAGGACCTTGGTGGCCTGAAATTGGTTTCTCATTCACTAGGTGAATTTCATAGGATGGGATATGGCCCTGATCTGTTCTTGGTATTTTCTGTCAAACCACTCGTTCTGGGTCACAGTGAACCAATTCTTCCAGTCGCCAATCTGACCTGGAATTATAAAGGAAAATATGTAATTAACATTTGTTGTGTAAATTGAATTATATTTCTATCACTATTTCTTGGTGAAATACTCGATGTGAATTGGAACTAAAAGTACACAAATACAGCACAGTATGTTTGAAATTTCCTGAAGTTATTACATTTCGATGCATCTTTCACTACAATTATTACAAGTTGCACAATTCAGGATACAGCAAACTTGCAGTTACAAACAATCACGAGATATCTCAACTCAGATGTCAAAACAGCATGTTCTCTATTCGCCTGTATCCCGAATCGCCTACAGTCTTAAAACAACATGTCATGGTCTGTTGGGTATTGATTGCGCAATGATAAACTGGCATCACCCCTATTATGTTAAAGTGGACCCATCTATAATGTAGTAGAAAGAAAACAAGAAAGGTTTGGTCTTGTTTTGATGAATTAATAATAATTCCTGAAATCCCCCAATTCATAAAATTACGGAAATAAACTCACGGGCAAAAGAACTATACCAACATTGTTTTGTTGTTATCAACATTATCAGATATGTCACATAAATAATGTGATACTCGTTTTAAAGACAATTTAACTGACCATGTTTTGATCGAAATTTTGAAAAAGTTGCACGTACGGTTAATGCAGTAGAATACAATGAATGGCACTGGGGGTAAATGTCAATTTGCAATAATAAACAAATCATTTAAGAGCCTACAGAGAACGGTTTTATTCAGAAAGGGAACACTAGAAAACTGTCAATATCTGGTATGGCCTCCGTTGCTTTGAATAAGGCCTGCACACGTCGACACACAGAATTTGCAAGGAGCCTGATGACGTCATTAGGGATGGCTTGCCATTCTTCCATAAGTGCCTGGGTACGTTTGCCCGATTTGATGGAGGTGGATTTCTCTGCCTTATTTGCCTGTTGAAAGGATCACACAAGTGTTTAATCGGTGATAAATCTGATGATCACGCTTGCCATTGCAAAATGTTGACGTTGTTTAACGTTAGGAAGTCTCTAGGTACCCTGGCTATGTGGGGATTAGCATTGATTTGTTGGAGGGTTACTCTTGGACTTTTCAGGAGGTAAGGGAGGACTATAGGACGTAAAACGGTGTAGATGTAGCCTTTGGCATTCTTATAACGGTCAAAGACAACCAGTTCTGCTGTGTGGTCCCTTGACGCTACCGCCGCCGAATGGCACAGCGTCCTGGACACAACACGGGGCCATTCTCTTTCCTCTCCGACGATAAACACGCACTCGGCCATCAGCTTTGTGTAGCTGGAACCTGCTTTCGTCTGTAAACAAAATTCTTTGCCAGTTCCTGTTCTGCCACTGCTGTACCATTCTTGCCCATTGGTGACGTTAACGTCGGTCACGTCGGTCACTTCGGCTTAAAATCATCCGGCGAAAGGGCCGGTACGCTCGAATGCCATGTTCACGAAGACGTTTGACCACTGCCCTTCTGCTGATAACACGGTGTAACGCTATTGCTGCTGATGACGTCACTGTGACGAAATGATTGCGTAGGTGAATCGTACGGATGTAGTGGTCATCGTTTGCGCTTGTGACCCTGGATCTTCCACTTCTTGGCCGGTCTTGGGTCCTACCTGTCTGTGCCATTCGTGTCGGCAGTCTACTTATCGTAGTGCGGGTGCAGTTGAAGATACGAGCAACGTGGTCGTGACGTGCTCTCAACTGCAACACACCAATCGCTCTCTCTCGTCCCTCTGTGGTAAGTTTCGGATTGTCACTTGTTGTGTTCGTTATGACTGAGGTCCAAAGCATGCAGATTCGTGGTTTTTATACAGTTTGGTACCATATTAACGTGATGCACGTGCATACCATTTTGCTCGAAAAACGTGTGACAAAGTCCATATTTGGTTAGAAGCATGAATTTTTTCTCGGTAATTATGAAGTTGCGTTGTTGTGACATAGTTTGATAATAAAAAATCAATTTGAAAAACTAGTTTCAACTTTTGAAAACATAAAATATTTTGGTATAGTTTCTTTTGCCCCTGAGTTTAGTATAAAGAATACAGTTTGTCTATCCTTAACATTATTATCAATATTATTTTAATTATTATTTATTTCAATAAATATCATAGTGATAATGTGTTGCAACGGTAAGTTAATGTAAGGTTTACTCAAATAATCAAAGAAAGCGGGATTTAATTGTAACTTATGATACACTGATGTTGTTAGGAGGCCATGGTATAAATTGTTTTCGGTGATAAATCCATATCAGGTTCATGACCAACCTAACTGAAGGAAGAGAGAATGTTAAACAAACATAATAAACTGGTCATTTTGTGGCAAGGAAAGTTTGATGAAAGTGGATACGTTAAGGCGTAAGGAAAATATTTCCATATCTTCTCCTTCCGCCCTTGACCTCAACCCTCGCATTTTCAGTGCTCAGATTTTAATGTACTGCAGGCTAATCGGATAAGCCAATCAGAAGACAGTTGTATTGCCTCTGTGACTGTGTGGATCGTCGCTTATTTTGAATTGGTTTCTAATGTAAACGGCGATTTCATTGGCTGTATGTCAGCAGATGGTAAGGGACGTAACTCGTGATCCCGACAGGTGTCACTGATTCGTTTCACCACTTCTGGCTTGGTTGAAGGCAAGGTAAAAATTGGAGAGATCTCGATACATTTTCAATTTGCCGTAGGAAGATGAGGAGGATGCTGTTATTTACAATGTATGCTGGTGCTGGTGCTGCAGGATACATGACTGGTTCACTTGTATACATGCTGTATGCACAAATATTATAACAAATATTATAGATTTGTTTCATGGTCACGAACGATTATAGTTTCTTGAATCAAGTAATAAAGTAAATTGATGAACAGCCTGTAAGATATTCATATTCGTCTGGTGTGATACCAGTGAAGTGGTTGTCGATTATTACATAGAGTGACGTGTCGTTTGCAAATTTAAAGATACGTATATTACATTCATTTCCATCAACAGAGTCGGTTATTTACACTAAGAATAAAATAGGTCCCAGGACAGATCCTTGGAGCACACCGACTGTAACTGGTTTTAATTCTGATTTGTAACCTTTACTAAGTACATTTTGCATTCGATTTTGCAAACCAAACTTTCAAACCATTTCAATAAACTCTACAGTACTATCTACAGTAAATGGTAAAATCGTTTACTAAAGAAACATAAAGAAACACATTCCCATGTCGGTGTTGAATTTGAAAAATCATAAACTCATCATAAGTTGTTGTTTTGGAATTATTTCTTGACATACACCCTTTGTTAGGGCGGGCTCGTTACAAGCGTAGGGGTGTATGTTTTCCGCTTACTTAGTCAGCGTGTTGGGATGTAGGGAAATCGGGATGTAGGCGATTAGAGACTAAACCGTCAAAACTGGCACCTGACTCAATTCACCGTTTATGTGATCAGTACGCTATGGTATATTTGAAATACATATACGACCTCTGGTTATAATTTTTAAAAATATCCCTTTCTTTTCCTGATACACGCATATAACTCCATACCTGGCTTATTGCTCAGGCGTCATCATATTTTCTTTTAGTTTGAAGATTTTACGAGCGCTTCTGATACTATAACCTATTCTCTGTATTAAGTATCCTCTTTCTTTCTCCTTTTCGATATACCATTGCTATAAATAAGTATTTTCTGCGTTACTGTGTATATAAGCCCGTTGTTTGAAGTGTCTTTGATGCAAAATTAACTTTTTATAAAAAAAATTAAACAATAAATATTTTCATAAATGATGAACTTGAATTTAAAATTGTTGACATGTAATTCACGGAAGATACCAACTTCCCAACGCAAGGCATAACTCTTGCCAGTTTCGATTACTGGCTGAATTGAGCCTCGCTTTTCTGTGCTTAGATAGTGAATCGCTGCATATTGTTAATATGTGTACCAAATTTGGTGATGCTAAAATGTGTTACAGACATAAAATGGTAACTTATAAGGTTATTTCAATACCAAATAATAAATGTGTCAATCACAAGCCCGATGAGACATTAAGCATTTTCTAAGAGTTCCAGATAATAAAGGAAACTCAAAATTTATTTGGCATTAATTGGCTGCAAATTTTACGTTTATGAAACTAATAAAATACATCACCTTTCCTGAACATGACGCCTTTCATCATTTCGTGTTTCTGGGACTTCATGGACTGCATAGAAGTGTTTTCACGAACTTTGTTCAGAAACTCATCACTTCTTTCTACATCCAGAAATTTACACATCTTCCTCATCTCGCGAACAGGGTCCTAAAAGGAAACAAACACAATCTCATTGACATAAAAATCATTCCTGGCACGCCATGAAAACCTGGGTTCTGTTCCATAACAGCGAGCGCTTATAATCGCTCATTGAGCGCTACATTGAGCGCCCATTCGTCTTGAAGGACGTGGGGCGATTCCTCGAGGTTTGCTCGCTTTGCTACGTAGCACGAAATTGAGCAATCGCGTTCAAGAGAGATTGAATGTAGAGCTAAATGCATTAATGAGCGATTATAAGCGCTCGCTGTTATGGAACGGAGTCCTGGCCAGTGCTTGGTCGTAGTCAAGTCACCTGACCTATCACAGCCAGCCAAACGCGAACTTTAGTTGACATTTACTGAAGGTGAAGGTCATACAATTCCCATTTACTATTAAAAATCCTAAACATTAATATTCATTAAAAAATATCATACCCATATCAAAGATATTTGAATCTGTTACATCTTTAATATTGTTATTTTGAATAAAAAACCTTTGTAAACAAGCAACGCCACCTGCGCTGATTGGAGTCCCGGATAGAAGGTACCCTGGGCTTATTATTGGAAATACGGTAATAAATACATCATACCTCTTTCATGTCTTCGTAGTACAAGCAGTGAATGGGGAGGTCAGGGTTGTCTTCTTTCACCTTATCCCAAGCTCTCACGTAATCAAACCATGAACCGTAGATGACTGCAGCGAGAAGGACAATTCAGCGTATCATAGCATTGTTTAATCATTATTTTATTTTTTATTATTATTATTTTATTATTTTATTTATTTATTTATTTATTTTTTTTTATTTTGTTACAAAGAAGTACCACGATTTTACAATATCATTGCGATATCACGTGGTGGAGACATCGAGAATGTTCGGTACAAGACTAATTTTGCAATGTAAATGAATTTTATGGGAAAAAAGGGAGGGGTATAAAGTAAATGAGAGGGAAAATAGAGATAGAGGTAAAGAGAGAGATGAGAGAGTGAGATAATAGATTCTGTTGAGAAACACCCGGACCATTTTCTAATAAATGTTTCATCATCTTTGGCAAATACATATCTTTCTATGTTGAAAGAATACCATTGAAACTAAATCAATTGAAAACATCATTTAAACATAGAAACTTAGAAGCACAATTGCACAGCTTTCAACATTCAATTTTTATTGTCGTATGTATATGAAGAGATTGTTAATGATGCAACAAACTGAATGAAAAAGCCATTTTTACAGTTAATAATTAACATTGGTTGGTAGCAAAGGAGGAAGTAACATGTGTATTTTAAGGTGCATCCATTGTGTTTCATAACATTTTATTTGGCTTTAATACGTTCCAACTTACCGTATGTGTCGTTTACAATAGTTTTAAATTCACTCAGTTTGCATATTCATCCCCAAACGCCAAATATATCATTATTACTAGTTTCCAATTTAAATCGAGAAACATCATTATGCATGTGCATAAACCGAAACTGCACGTCCCATTTACATACACAGTTGTTATATAACTTATTAAACATTATCCAGCCAATTTGTCATTTTGTCTGTATAAATAAGATTCCATAATTCCGTTTGACTCATTGGCGCGCGTCGATCGCGATGCATTGTCCGGTTTTCGATCAGAAAGCACTACTTTTCCCTTCATATCGTCAATATACTAAGTCGACCAAAATGATAGTGTTCGATAACAGTCGGTACTTCTCGATAAAGTAACATCAATTATAACGTTTGGAATATGTGACCCAAAACAACACAATGGACGTACCTTTAAATGCTGTGATATCTAAATCTCATTTCAGATCGAACGTAACACTCGCACCTTGCTGCGTTTATGATCTGAGCACTGCATCATAAAGGTCATCTCAGGCGACCTTTTACTCCAGCCAATCAGCAACGAGGCTATAAAGCCGAGTTGAAATACGAACAATCACATTCAATGGCATATCTAAAAAGTCCTGAATGGCTGAATGTATTGACAGTGAAAGGTCACAGTGACACGATCTAAGCGGGATAGTACTCAGATGACCGAACGATGAACTAGTGTTACGTTAGATACCGTAATCTGATTGAAATGAGATTGATCTAGTATTTATTAAAGACACGTAACATAGACACCCATAACCAAATGCCTCTATTTCTCGTTAGTTCAAACCTCACATTTTCCTTCAACAAATGACTTCAGGAAGTTTTCCCATTTCCCACTATACTTCATGAGTGGCATTTTTCTCAGGAACAGGTAGAAGGAAACTGCAACGTCTTTCAGATTTCTGAGAACGAGGATAATTTTTGTCTTCTTCTTTGTTACTTCGACCGGAAGTTGCTCGAATAGGACATGCGTCGATATGATTCTGGGAGATGGAAGGCCATCAACAGTATCTTTCGAGACCATTTCCATGAAACCTTGCCCCATCGTGACGTCATCCTTCAAGACCTCGCCTGACAGAAGTTCTCGTGCGATTTCAAACACCCAATGAGTACCTGCATAGTACGTAATCGAATAAAATGGAGTAAGAGATCACATTATTCAACATAACAGAACATAATCGAATAGAGAAAATTTATAAGGGCATTTTGTTGTGGATTATCCCTAACAATATCCAAATGTAAATATAGCTCCTAAATTATTCAAAACTATTAAACAATCTCAAGGTTTATGTTCATATTTGAACAGCACGTTACAACACTAGCGCAGTGCTTTTGCAAGGGTCCTTGGTAAACTAAATGGCCAAGAACGATACCTAAAACGTGGTATCCAGAAAAGTGTATAATGAGTTTCAATAAAAATAAACATCAAGTATGAATGAACTTCAAGTGAAACGGAGCAATGAAGTGAAATGTGTAAAGCAGTGTGAAGTAATGTGAAGAAGTGTGAATTAGTGTGAAGTAGTGTGAAGTAGTGTTGAGTAGTGTGATGTAGTGTGATGTAGTGTGAAGTAGTGTGATGTAGTGTGAAGTAGTGTGATGTAGTGTGAAGTAGTGTGATGTAGTGTGAAGTAGTGTGATGTAGTGTGAAGTAGTGTGTAGTAGTGTGAAATGAAATGTGCCTGTGTTCAGTCAGCAGTACAATTGACTACCTGGTTTTGAAGTGCAGGGCAATGTGACCTTCGAGGGCCTTAATTGGTAGCCCAGGTTGCATACTCCAAAGGGAGTTGAGAATGAAAAAGGAACGATATTGGTCCTTACACCAGGGTAATAATGCGTGTAGCGCTTTGAGCATGGCCCTTCGTGTTGTGGAGTTCAGCGCGATATAAGTATCCTCATTATTATGATTATTACGTATAGTGAAAGAGTCATTTGATTGGCCGAACAGCCTTTGTATAAGCTAATTTTCGACTGCAAACAGGTATCAGTATACTAAGCGGAAAAAAACGTGAACATTAAATGAACATGCTAATTTTTTAGGAACCCTCCGAACTCTCATCAGCCACTGTATTGTATAAAAATAAGGCCATGGACTCTGTAGTTCACACGGATTTCATTGATTTACTATCTAAGTTTAAATATTTAAGTTATCTCAAGTAATACATTGTTTACAAGCAAATGATGTGACCTAGATTTGGGTCATGGGGTCACGAAATCTAAAATTTTCAGCTCTCTAGATCTATTTGAACTGGAGAAGAAGATGAAAATAGGTTTTTAAGGTTGTGACCCCTGTGATCCAGTTTGGGGGTCATGGGGTCACGAAATCTACAATTTAGAATCCCCATTAGCCAAGGAGTCTGCACATAAAATTGCAGCTCTCTAGAGTCATTGGTTCTGGAGAAGAAGTCGAGAAAGTGAAAAGTTAACTTATATCTTTGGATAAAAGATATATTAAACTGAACACTTACCAGATTTAGGATATGTGGCAAGGACGACATCATCATCCCTGATTCGGATAGAGTTGAGAGTTTCTATACCGTTTGGGTCCATGAATTTAGGGAACAAGAAGCCATTATGTTCAACACACAGCATTTCATCGCCGCCATCGTCTGGGACAAGTATATCCTTCATCTGAAGAATAAGAAGGTTCATAACATAAATAATAATCATAATAAAAGTTGGTTAAGATTTATTTAGGTTAAAATAATGCTCATGTTACGCAATTAGAGTGGTAACGGGTACATTGGAACAAGGCAAGGCCAACATGAGGCAACTAGGACATCGAAACAAAGCTAGGCCAATACCAGGTAACTGGGACAGCGAAGCTGAGCTAGACCATCACGTGATACCTGGGACACTGGAATAAAGCTAGACTTATAAGTAATAACTTGGATATTGATTCAACGCTAGGCCAAAACGTGAAAATTGGACATTGAACAAAGCTAGGCCAATACTATATAAGTGGAAAATTGAAATTAAGCTCGGCCAATAACCGATAACTGGGACATTAAAGAAACGTAAGGCACCTTTTTATAAATAATAAGCTAGGCAAATTAGATATTGAAACAAAGCAAGGCAAAACGTGATAGCTAGGACATTGAAACAAAGCAAGGCAACTATTTGATAGCTAGGACATTGAAACAAAGCAAGGCAAAACGTGATAGCTAGGACATTGAAACAAAGCAAGGCAAAACGTGATAGCTAGGACATTGAAACAAAGCAAGGCAAAACGTGATAGCTAGGACATTGAAACAAAGCAAGGCAAATACCTGATAGCTAGGACATTGAAACAAAGCAAGGCAAAACATGATAGCTAGGACATTGAAACAAAGCTAGGCAATACTTGATAACTAGGACATTGAAACAAAGCAAGGCAAATACTTGATAGCTAGGACATTGACCAAAGCTAGGCAAATACTTGATAACTAGGACATTGAAACAAAGCAAGGCAAATACGTGATAGCTAGGACATTGAAACAAAGCAAGGCAAAACATGATAGCTAGGACATTGAAACAAAGCAAGGCAAATACTTGATAGCTAGGACATTGAAACAAAGCAAGGCAAATACTTGATAGCTAGGACATTGAAACAAAGCAAGGCAAATACTTCATAGCTAGGACATTGAAACAAAGCAAGGTAAAACGTGATAGCTAGGACATTGAAACAAAGCAAGGTAAAACGTGATAGCTAGGACATTGAAACAAAGCAAGGCAAATACTTGATAGCTAGGACATTGAAACAAATCAAGGCAGATACTTGATAGCTAGGACATTGAAACAAAGCAAGGTAAAACGTGATAGCTAGGACATTGAAACAAATCAAGGCAAATACTTGATAGCTAGGACATTGAAACAAAGCAAGGCAAATCCTTGATAGCTAGGACATTGAAACAAAGCAAGGCAAATACTTGATAGCTAGGACATTGAAACAAAGTAAGGCAAATACTTCATAGCTAGGACATTGAAACAAATCATGGCAAAACGTGATAGCTAGGACATTGAAACAAAGCAAGGCAAATACTTGATAGCTAGGACATTGAAACAAAGCAAGGCAAATACTTGATAGCTAGGACATTGAAACAAAGCAAGGCAAAACGTGATAGCTAGGACATTGAAACAAAGCAAGGCAAATACTTGATAGCTAGGACATTGAAACAAAGCAATGCAAATACTTGATAGCTAGGATATTGAAACAAAGCAAGGCAAAACTTGATAGCTAGGACATTGAAACAAAGCAAGGCAAATACTTGATAGCTAGGACATTGAAACAAAGCAAGGCAAAACGTGATAGCTAGGACATTGAAACAAAGCAAGGTAAAACGTGATAGCTAGGACATTGAAACAAAGCAAGGCAAATACTTGATAGCTAGGATATTGAAACAAAGCAAGGCAAATACTTGATAGCTAGAACATTGAAACAAAGCAAGGTAAAACGTGATAGCTAGGACATTGAAACAAAGCAAGGCAAATATTTGATAGCTAGGACATTGAAACAAAGCAAGGTAAAACGTGATAGCTAGGACATTGAAACAAAGCAAGGTAAAACGTGATAGCTAGGACATTGAAACAAAGCTAGGCCAAAACGTGATAGCTAGGACATTGAAACAAAGCTAGATCAAAACGTGATGTTAAAACCTGACCAATACTGGGACATTGAAGCAAATCTTAGCCATTGAATTCTACTTGACCTTGTATTAAAATATCCAACAACACTATCACTAGCTCGGCCGTTGATAAAACGTTAACTAATTCATTTATCATGATATAAACGAGTCATTTCCGTATATTGCGAAATGCTAGAACGAACCCGTTTTGAGAAGTAGAACACATAACATTTTCATTTTATTTTCATGTCAAAGTCCTCAATATAAACATCTATTTACTTCAATAAAACCAAAATATACTCACATTTGTCCCTAGACTCTTAGTGTGAATGAGACTCGATTCGATCTGTTTGAACTGTGCAAAGTGTACTTAACCTAGATAAAAGGATGACGGAGCACAATTTGTGCACGTATACGTCCAGCGCGAGTTGTAAGCAGTGGAGAGTCGTGTTATACTCGTGGTTTTTATAACCTAACAGTTTCGTCAGCGAGAACTTTGTATATGATAAGATTATGCAACACACTCGCAGTATTTCTTGTACCATGACCTTGTTTACAACCCAACCATACATAAATGTTATGTAGGTTGATATATACAATAGATTTCCCAGTTATCCCCTGTTGATATTTGAACCAGACAGGTACACAGGTAGACAGGTAGATTTATTCAGTATAAGGCCTTTGTTACAAAATATTAGTTTTACACTCAGACTATGAAAAAAGTATTTATTCTGAAAATATCACCATGTTAATTAATATTGAAAAGGAGACTGTAAGAAATGGAATTTTCATATAAAAAAGGCTCCTTTTCAATTATTTTTTTAAAACGTTTAAGTGTTAGATTGACAAAATATAGATAATTCATGGTAACAATGCTGCGCATTCTGGTTATAAACATATACAGCAAAGCAATAATTTAAAGGCGCTGTTGCACTTTTTTTTGCATATTTGGTTTTCTGAAACTTGCTATTTATCATTAGAGTTTATACAATATATTGTTATGTTAGAGGATAAAACATCTCATTACCCGACCTGATAAGCCGTATCCATAGAAAACGGTTATCAATATTGAAAGAAAACGGTATGATGTATAAAGCGACAGTGGTGTGGAACTCTTCAGTGTGAGAGGTAGATTTGTAGGTAGCATGCGAATTTGAGAGTTCAGAACTTCAGACGACAAGATGGTTGATCATTCTATCATGGTATCATATTTAAAATTCTGCTTTGAGTGTTTACGTTTCCCTACATCACATTAAACACTACTGAACACATTAAAATGTCCGCTCGTAATGAAATGGCTTAACCGAACAATGTACATTCGTCTTGGAACTCTTTTTATTGAGTGAGTATAATCTAGCCATGGGTAACACGTATTTACCTTTTCGTGAGATCACTATATTTCAGTAAGAAAAACGTGCTACAGCGCCTTTATATTCATGCATATAATATGCAAAAATTTTATATGTGTCTGTGTCTTATTTGTTGGACTTTAAATAAAAATATTGAAAATCAAGGTAAAACATCATAATTGTGTGAAGAAATTAGAGAAGTAAAATTATGTTACGAGTTAGAGTTAATGTTTTTACGAATTATTGTATTCCGGAAAAAATGTAAGCTTCACATATTGCAAGTACGTGATATTCATTTTCAATAAAGCACTTATTTTTTTTATAAACATAGAGGACGGAGTATCTCTTTGTAGGGTTTGACTACCAGTGTTGATGGCAATTTAAAACTGTATCTGATCCGCAATAAAATCCTTTTAAAATGATATTGAAGTGAAGAGTTGAGATAACATTCAGTCAGTCAGTAGGGATTTGTATTGTTTTTTATGAATAAGAGTCTAATAAGTTAATTACAATTTTAGTCCAAGTTGGCGGTAGGTTGTCAAACAGTTTCTGTTTAAACATTGATAAGGAAATAGTTATGTCTCTAACATCTTAGGTTATCCATACATATCAAAATCCAAATCTGAAAAAAATATTCAATCTATCAATCTTTATTTCATACCGAATGATCACAGGCCTGTAGAACGTAGTACAGTTATACAGTTGTTTGTAGTAACACATTCTATTTTTATAATAGTATTTCTTTATATATACATTTCTTAACGATAACTATGCTTGGCAAACACGCACACAATGGTCATCTAAATTGCATTAAACTAAATTGCAAATTGACATATTCTATTTTCTTTTTAATGTCTTTATATGTCCCAGTTTCATTATATACATCATGCGACGAGTGAAGATTTATATTTCCTGATTGTCAAGATCTAAAGGTAATGTTCTGCAAGGATGGAATATTTCATCATGTTTTTAGCAGAAACATTTGTCAAACACAATGAGAGGCAAGTTGACCTAATTTTGAAGATACACGCCTTTAGGTCTTGGTAATTAAAATTAGGTTAATGTGGGTAGCCCAAGAGATGCGACCAATATCATCTAGGGTAGTGGGAATCATCCTGTAGTCCTAAAGTCTCAGGGGCAATTTGAAACAGCCTACACGAGAACTTGACAACACTTGTTATATATGTAAGCTCAAGGAATTTGATGGATATACGTCTTTGGTAACCTGCAGTGAAACCACTTTCACCAAGCACCATAGCAGTACATTTTGTAGGTATTCTTGACACTTTGCTTATTTTCAAATGGACATCGTCAATTATTTTGCTATATTTAATTTACACATCTCCGATCCATAACAGTACTGGCTGATATCTATTTATTGTCTTCATAGCTTTAGAACTATGTGAAGGTACGCACGTTAAGTCTGAACATACCAGTTTGGGTGTAAACATAATGCTTAAATATCTGTAGAAGGGTACAATATCAATGTTTTGAATAAGTCCACTTTCATACTTCTTAGGGGCCCAACATTTCTAAATACCAACACTTGTTTTATTCAGCTCCAGTTTCTGAGAAAAATCATTTAAAATCATATTTTGTCTTTAGGAGTTGAACAGCTGAATAAGTTACAGATGGCAAACATATGGTTAAAAAATATGATAAATAACTGTGGGATCAATATGCAGCCTTGGCGTGTGCCAATGTTACTCTTGAAATAACCAGTTAATCCCTTTGAACCATTCACACATGAACATAAACTAGAATACATAGACAAAAGCACTTTATTAAATATTCCCTCAATCCTACCATATTTTAAAGTTTGTAATTGAATGCCATGTCTTAAGCCGATGGCACACGAGGTAATTTTTGTCTGCCAACACGTGTCTGCAGACAAACATATGTCTGCAGACAAACCTGTCACACACTCAGATATTAGTCTTTCAACTCCCACACCAAACAGTTCATTGTCATGGAAACACTGCAAATAACAGCATATACTATCAAAGATGAAGGAAGATCAAGAGGACATAATGTTTATGTTATTATTGCATGCTTAAAACACAGTCACGTTGAAAATATTACCAAAGGTAATATTTTGATGACTTTATACTTGGCTTCATTTCGCATTAATTTGATTTTTAATAAATATTCACTAAAGTCGTCATCAAATTGTGAAAGCAATGTGAACAAACATCTTAGAAGTGAGCATCATGTGAGCAAATCACCTTTTTTGATTGGCTACTTACTCACAGACTAGTTGCTGAACCTGTCACACGGTCAAAATAGTTGAAAACACCATCTGGTTGCCATTATCGGACCAGCGATGTCGGCGAAGAATAGAACCAGTCTCTATTCCCCACCGACAGTCGGACTGTCTGCCAACTTGTGTCTGTTATGGTGCCACACCAGGCAATTTGTGTTGCAGACATAAGTTGACCGACAGAAATTGCCTCGTGTGCCATCGGCTTTATGGTGTCAATTGCCTTTGAAAAGTCCACAAAGTGGCAGTAAAACCTCCCTTTTCTTGTTCCTGTATATTTCTGTACCATTGCCTGCAGACGGAATATATTGTCCATGTAATGGATAACACCTGAATCCGAGGGCGTTCTAGTAATGAGGGAAGACCCGAGGGCGCGATATAAGATAAGATAAGATAAGATAAGATAAGATAATTCTTTAATGTCCATTGGAAATTTGCTGTACACTGTTTTCAGGCAAAACAAAAATACATAAAATGTATATATCACATAGAGTTAAATATATATACAATACACACATGTATAAACCAAGATACATAATTTACAATTAGATCACAGTAAAATCAAGTCTTCCCCCCCCGCCCCCCATAACCCCCCATCATCACACCCCACTAGTTTTACACACAGTCTCTTTTCTTATTTAATTCTCGTATACCAGATGGTACAAATGAATGGCGAGCTCTGTTTGTTTTCAATGCTGGCATGCGTAATCTTCGGCCTGAAGGAAGAATAGAATATTCCGAAAACAAAACATGAGATGAGTCACTTAAAATTTTGTTTCTCTTTTTAATAATTTGCTGTTCATAGAAATAGCCAATACTTTCAAAAGGTAGTCCGATAATTTTTGAAGAAGTATTTAGAATTCTATAAATTTTATTTTTGTTTTGAACTGACAGATTCCCATACCAACATAGAAAGTTGAATGTAAGAACACTTCGAATAAAACTTTTATAAAATAGCATCATGATGTTTTGATCTAACTTGAAGTGTTTTAATTTCCATAAAAAATGTAATCGCTGCCTGCATTTTTTATATATATGATCAGTGTTAGAATTCCATGATAATTTTGAGTCTAAAATAGTGCCGAGATATTTGTATTCTTCAACCACCTCGATATCCTTGTCATCTATGCTTACTTTTGAGTGAGATGGCTTACCTCTTCTGAAATCGATTATCATTTCATTTGTTTTATTAACATTCAAAAATAGAAAATTTGAACTACACCATTCTACGAAATTACTAATTTCATTCCTGTAACACATTTCAGATTCTCTAATAAGTCCAACCAATGCTGCATCATCTGCGAATTTAACAGTAAATGTTGTGTCAGTATTACATCTACAGTTATTTGTATAGAGTATGAACAGTATGGGTGAACTAACGCAGCCTTGTGGCGCACCTGTGGCTGTACAAACACATGAAGAGTCAGTACCATTTACACAAACAAACTGTGGTATGTGATAGAGCATTATGCTATAGAGCAAGGGGTTGTGGGTTCGAATCCCGGATTGTCTGTTATGAACATTTTAAACTTTTTTTTGTGGTTTGATGTACCTTACGCAACGGGACTTATAATTTATTCGGTGCAAAGCATACACCTTGAAGGACCTTATACTATGCAATATCCTGTTGAAGGTAATTTTTTCTGCTCTCCCAGTGGGGTATTGTCCAGTATAAGGTCCTCTCAATGGGGATTGTGAGGCTGTACATTTAGTTCCTTTCGTAGGGATGTTCTCTCGGAAAATAACTCAATTCAAAGACTGTTAAATGAGCCTTGAGGTATATAAAGTTGAGTAATTTGTTCTGCACCCTGCTTGAAGCTCATCAATCATCCCATTCTCATAGAAAAGTCCTTTTTGAACCATAGACTAGCAACCTCATCAAGTATAGGAATTGTAACGTGTCTTTTAATCAGTTTAACATGTAACCATTTAAAACTAAAATTCAGTCTACGAGGTATCTGGAGTGACAAAATAACAAAAGCTCAGAGACGAAATCATTGAAAAATTTCTCAAATAGTAGAAATATAGCTTGCATTATATGTAAAATTCAATTCAACGATTGATGTTTATCACATAACTTTTTCGAAGAACCTATCATAGCTATCTTGCAGTGTAGGAAAATTACCAGAAACTTGACAAGACACCAGGACTGGTAAATTTAAAAACTTACCAGTCCTCCTCAAAAGTAGTCAGTCCTATTTTGTGTCAAATTTCAGCTCGGCAATAATAAACGAAAGCATAAATGCATTCAGGGTTTAATAAAAGTGTGCTATTACGAAGTAGTATCTGAAACTTTTGAAAACTAAGTCAAGGCAAAGCCAGCGAAATAAAACATCCTCTTTTACAGGATGATCTTAAATGTAAGATGTAAGATTCCCATTTTACCAGCCCCAACAAAACTAGCCTGTCTCGGGCGTTCGGCAAGGCAGTCTTTTCCCACACTGTCTTTGGTCTGCGTTGCTCCTCATTGTTGACAAATAACAGTACGGTAATTCTATATTCACTTATAAGATGAAATTAAAGCTTTGAACCCAGTTTTAAATACACTGTAGGTTAACGTTCCTATAACTTTTGATGTAACTATATATATATATATATATATATATATATATATATATATATATATATATATATATATATATATATATATATATATATATATATATATATATATATATATATGAAATAAGGTTGTATATTGAAAATTGAAAAGAATAAACACCAGATGGTGTTGACTGGATGAATTTTCTTTAATGCGATGAGTTCATTTCGACCGGTGTTTTGGTCTTTTCAAGTAAATAAAACGACCTATACCTATTTATTGACAAATTAAACTCTTAAATAGTTGATATGTTCGATACGAGCACATGTGCACATACCCCATTTGCATAGCAACCATTGCTTCAGTGATTCAAATGAGAAAGAATGAGTAATAAAGAATGTTTTACAGTCGAAACTGTGTCATATGACTTTTGCGACTCGCTCTCGCTCGGGCAATACAAAAATTCACACTCGTCTTGTAAAAGTCATATGCCACGCTTCTTTGGGGAGTAATCTCTATCAATTGCATTTATTTTATGTTGTGTGTAAATTTCTTTTGGGTTAATGTATTAATAATAATGCGAGAGACATGCATTAAGAAACATGCAGAGTAAAAAAGGACATTTATTATCATTTTGACAACATAACCAATTGACTTGATTGTTACTTAAAGATTGAAAGTTTTTAAAGATGTAAATTACCCTTCTACACCGCATGTGTCCCTACAATGGCATAGATAAGGTGTTAGGGGGCCAAATTAATTATGCCATACATATAGTGGGTGCACTATCAGAGTAATTGACATGAAATCTCATTGTTCATTTAATGAAACTAGTACTTATAACATGTCTGTTTACGATGAAAGGACAAAGTCTCTTCTGTCAATTGTGTTGATGAGATGTGTGGACTGACGAACCAGTAAGGGATGTTTTATACATATGATTAATATTTCAATATAAGATACCCACGTCAATAAAACACAGGTGGTCAATGGGACCGACAGCGTGCTTTATGAGACAATAAAACATGCTCGTGATTTTAGACGTCATTTAGAGCGTCGCTTAGAAAATGACGTCATATGTAACGTCACTTCGATTGTTTAATGCTAGTGAATGTGTTCTACGACTGAAGGCATTAATATTTTCAAAAGATAGTTTATACAGACAACATAATATCTCGGTTTTATATAAAAGCGAGTTACTATTTAAGGGCATCTAATATAAGAAATAGAAGACTCGTTGTTGTGCTTTATCGTAGAATAAAACATAGCAGAGAGCATAAATCACTCAGGGTTGCGCCCTTCATGTTTTATACTTCTTTTACTACAACTTTATTCCGCGTTTCAACTTTTATTATCAATTTATTTAGGGTTTTTTCTTGAAATATTTAATAATTACCTGAAAGTGCCCTAGGCCCCATTTAATCTTGCCTGTAATAAGTCATCTCGTCTCAAACAAAACTACAAAATGTCATATTAAAATATTTATTACTTCAAACATGCAAAAACACATCCCAAATCATGGGTCCATAAGCGAGGTTGAAACATGATATGAAATTACAGTATTCTTGAGAAAAATGCATTTCATCAGATCTTTAAGACATTTATCAAATAGGACCTTGGTGGCCTGAAAATAGTTTCTCATTCATTAGGTGAATGTCATTGGATGGGATATGGCCCTGATCTGTTCTTGGTATTTTCTGTCAAACCACTCGTTCTGGGCCACAGTGAACCAATTCTTCCAGTCGCCAATCTGACCTGGAATTATAAAGGAAAATATTTAATTAACATTTGTTGTGTAAGTTGAATTATATTTCATTTTATATCATTAAAATTTTCTTGGTGAAATACTCAATATGAATTGGAACTAAAAGTACACAAATACATCACAGTATGTTTGAAATTTCCTAAAGTTATTATATTTTGATGCATATTTCACTACAATTTGCGGCAATTATTACAAGTTTCACATTTCAGGGTACAGCAAACCTGCAGTTACAAACAATCACGAGATATCTCAACTCAGATATCAAAACGGCATGTTCTCTCTTCGCCTGCATCCCGAATCGCCTACAGTCTTAAAACAACATGTCATGGGTTCCGTTCCATAACAGCGAGCGCTTGTAATTGAGCGATCGCGATTACTTTGAAACCTCTCTTGATCACAGCCCTTGTCTGTTGAGTATTGATTGCGCAAGGATAAACTGGCATCACCCGTATAATGTTAAAGTGGACTCATCTAGTAGAAAGAAAACAAGAGTAGTAGGGTCTTGTTTTGATGAATTAATGTTAATTCCTGAAATTCCCGAATTCATGAAATTACGGAAATAGTATACAGTATACAGGTAGTCTATCCTTAAGATTATTATAAATATATTATTTTAATTATTATTTATTTCAATAAATATCATAGTGATAATGTGTTGCAGAGGTAAGTTAATGTAAGATAAACTCAAATAATCAACGTAAGCTGGATTTATTTGTAATTTATGAGACACTGATGTTGTCCGCAGGCTATGGTATAAAATTAAACAATAATCTCATGTCTTCATCATGGGTGAATGTGTGAGTGAATGTGATGTGCTTTGTTTTGTGTAAACAAAATTCAACACAGAAATCCATCTCATTTATTTCTTTTAATCAATAGGACTCCTGCTTCCGTGGTCAGAAGTCCTTTTATGTCTCTGTAATAAAAAGTAATTAAAAAAAAATGTTTTCGGTGATGATCAGTACGCTATGGTATATTTGAAATACATATAGCACCTCTGGTTATAATTTGTTTAAATATCCCTTTACTTTCCTGATACACGCATAAGACTCCATACCTGGCTTATTGCTCAACCGTCATCATATTTTCTTTTAGTTTCGAGATTTTACGAGCGCTTCCGATACTATAACCTATTCTCTGTATTAAGTATCCTTTTCCTTATACCATTGCTATAGATAAGTATTTTATGTGTTTCTGTGTCTGTGTTACTGTGTATATTTGCCCGTTGTTTGAAACGTTTTTGATGCAAAATTAACTTTTTATAAAAAGAATTAAAAGAATAAATATTTTCATAAATGATGAACTTAAATTTTAAAATTGTTCACATGCAATTCACGGAAGATATAAACTTCACAACGCAAGGCATAACTCTTGCCAGTTTCGATTACTGGCTGATTTGAGCCTTGCAGTGTTTCCCTCACTTTTCCGTGAGATAGTGAATCGGTGCACATTGTTAATATGTGTACCATATTTGGTGATGCTAAAATGTGTTCTAGAGATAAAATGTTAACTTGTAAGGTTATTTTAATACCAACTAATAAATTTGTCAATCACAAGCCCGATGTGACATTTTTTTAAGAGTGCTAGTTCCACATGGTTAAGAAAACTGAAAGTTTATTTGACATTAATTGGCTGCAAATCTTATTTGTTTTACGTTTATGAAACTAATAAAATACATCACCTTTCCTGAACAGGACGCCCTTCAATTCGCTTTTCTGGGACTTCATGGACTGAATAGAAGTGTTTTCACGAACTTTGTTCAGAAACTCATCACTTCTTTCTACATCCAGGAATTTACACATCTTCCTCATCTCGCGAACAGGGTCCTAAAAGGAAACAAACACAATCTCATTGACATAAAAATCATTCCTGGCACGCCATGAAAACCTGGGTTCTGTTCCATAACAGTGAGCACTTATAATCGCTCATTGAGCGCTACATTGAGCGCCCATTCCTCTTGAAGGACGCGGTGCGATTCCTCGGTGTTTGCTCGCTTTGCTACGTAGCGAAAAATTTTGAACGCGATTTGAGCAATCGCGTTCAAGAGAGATTTAATATAGCGCTCAATGAGCGATTATAAGCGCTCGCTGTTATGGAACAGAGCCCCGGCAACTGCTCGATTGTAGTTAAGTCACCTGACCTAACACAGAAGCCATTCAGCGACAATCATATAAACGCGAACCTTTAGTTGACATTTACTGAAGGTGAAGGTCACGAAAATCATATTTAATATTGTAAATCCTTAACATTAATATTTGTTAAAAATAGCATACCTATATCAAAGATATTACATATATCTGTTAAACCTTTAATATTGGTATTTTGAATAAAACAACTTTGTAAACATGCAACGCCACCTGCGCTTATTGGAGTCCCGGATAGAAGGTACCCTGGGCTTATTAGATGAAATACGGTAGTTAATACATCATACCTCTTTCATGTCTTCGTAATACACGCAGTGAATGGGGAGATCAGGGTTGTCTTCTTTCACCTTGTCCCAAGCTCTCACGTAATCAAACCATGAACCGTAGATGACTGCAAAAATTAGCGTACCATATACATTAAATCAATTGAAAACATCATTTAAACAGAGAAACTTAAAAGCACACTTGCACAGCTTTCAAAATTCAATTGGCTTTATTGTCGCATGTATATAAATAGACAGTTAATGATGCAACAAACTGAATGAAAGAGCCATTTTTACAGTTAATAATTATCAATCGTTGGTAGCAAAGTAGGAAGTAACATGTGTATTTAAAAGTGTTTCATAACATTTTATTTGGCTTTAATACGTTCCAACCTACCGTAAGTGCCGTTTACAATAGAAATACATACACTCAGTTTGCATATTCGTCCCCAAACGCCAAATATATCATTATTACTAGTTTCCAATTAAAATGGAGTAACATCATTATGCATGTGCATAAACCGATACTGCACGACCCATTTACATACACAGTGGTTATATAACCTATTAAACATTATCAAGCCAATTTGTCATTTTGAACTGTGTCAGAAGGGGGGGGGGGGGGGGGGGGGGGGGGGGGGGGGCATTGTCAACTTTGAAAGGGGGGGGGGGGGGGGGGGGGGGGGGGGGTGGTGCTTGTGAGGCGCCAACATGTAATATTTGAGATTCAGATAACCTTTTAGCAATTTACAGTTTGCCAAATGATGTGAAACCAGGCCAATTTGGGGTGTTTAACAATGCTGTTTAACTCCTTTCGCCTCCTAAAGAACCGCTACATCCCAAAAAACTGACATTTTTGGGGAGGTACCTTGCAAAAGTGTTTCTCTATATTTTTTGTCTTAAATATCTGGATTTGCGTTTACATCTTGATTTTGGTCCCCCCAAAAAATTTCAGGCTGTTGAAAAGTGGGGGGCAGTGCCCCCCGGTTCCTACGCCTACGCATTCAATGGCATATCTAAAAAGAATGGCTGAATGTATTGACAGTGAAAGGTCACGGTGACACGATCTAAGCGGGATGATCTGAGCACTGCATCATAAAGGTCTTCTCAGGCGACCTTTTACTCCAGCCAATCAGCAACGAGACTAGAAAGCCAAAAGGAAATACGAAAAATCACATTCAATGGCATATCTTAAAAGTTCTAAATGGCTGAACGGTCACAGTGAAGGTCACCTGACACGATCTAAGCGGGATGGTACTCAGATGACCGAACAATGAACTAGTGTTATGCTAGATACCGTAATCTGATTTAAATGAGATTGATCTAGTATTCATTAAAGACACGTAACATAGACACCCATAACCAAATGCCTCCATTTCTCGTTACTATATATATAGTTCAAACCTCACATTTTCCTTCAACAAATGACTTCAGGAAGTTTTCCCATTTCCCACTATACTTCATGATTGGAATTTTTGTCAGGAACAGGTAGAGGGAAACTGCAACATCTTTCAGATTTCTGAGAACGAGGATAATTTTTGTCTTCTTATTTGTTACTTCCAACGGAAGTTGCTCGAATAGGACATGCGTGGAGAGGATTCTGGGAGATGGAAGGCCATCAACAGTATCTTTCGAGACCATTTCCATGAAACATTGCCCCATCGTGACGCTATCCCCCAAGACCTCGCCTGACAGAAGTTCTCGTGTGATTTCAAACACCCAATTAGTACCTGAGAACACAGAATTCAACATAACAGAACATAATCGAATAGAGTCAATTTATAAGGGCATTTTGTTGTGGTTTATCCCTTTTCAAAATGTAAATATAGCTCCTAAATTATTCAAAAACATTAAAAATAAACATGAAGTATGAATGAACTTCCAGTGAAACGGAGACATGAAGTGAAATGTGTAAAGCAGTGTGAAGTTATGTGAAGAAGTGTGAATTAGTGTGAAGTAGTGTGGAGTAGTGTGGAGTAGTGTGAAGTAGTGTGATGTAGTGTAAAGTAGTGTGATGTATTGTGAAGTAGTGTGAAGTAGTGTGAAATAATGTGATGCAGTGTGATGTAGTGTGAAGTAGTGTGAAGTAGTGTGAAGAAGTGTGATGTAGTGTGAAGTAGTGTCAAGTATTGTGAAGTAGTGTGATGTAGTGTGATGTAGTGTGATGTATTGTGAAGTAGTTTGATGAAGTGTGGAGTAGTGTGGAGTAGTGTTATGGAATGTGATGTATTGTAAAGTAATGTGATGTAGTGTGAAGTAGTGTGAAGTAGTATGATGTAGTGTGAAGTAGTGTGCAGTAGTGTAAAGAAGTGTGATGTAGTGTGAAGTAGTAAGAAGTATTATGAAGTAGTGTGATGTAGTGTTACGTAGTTAGATGTATTATGAAGTAGGGTGATGCAGTGTGAAGTAGTGTGAAGTAATGTGATGTATTGTGAAGTAGTGTGATGTTGTGTGAAGTAGTGTGAAGTAGTGTGAAGAAGTATGAATTTTGATGTATTGTGAAGTAATGTTATGAAGTGTAATGTAGTGTAATGTAATGTTATGTAGTGTGATGTAGTGTGAAGTAGTGTGATGTATTTTGAAGAAGTGTGATTTATTGAGAAGTAGTGTGAAGCAATGTGAAGTAGTGTGAAGTAGCGTGACGTAGTGTGAAGTATTGTGAAGAAGTGTGATTTATTGTGAAATAGTGTGAAGCAATGTGAAGTAGTGTGAAGTAGTGTGAAGTAGTGTGATGCAGTGTGAAGTAGTGTGAAGCATTGTGAAGTATTGTGAAGTATTGTGAAGTAATGTGGTGTAGTGTGAAGTAGTGTGTTGTAGTGTGAAGTAGTGTGAAGTAGTGTGAAGTAGTGTTAAGTAGCGTGACGTAGTGTGAAGTATTGTGAAGAAGTGTGATTTATTGTGAAATAGTGTGAAGCAATGTGAAGTAGTGTGAAGTAGTGTGATGTAGTGTGATGTACTGTGAAGTATAGTGAAGTATTGTGAAGTATTGTGAAGTAATGTGGTGTAGTGTGATGTAGTGTGATGTATTGTGAAGTAGTGTGATGCAGTGTGGAGTAGTGTGGAGTAGTGTTATGGAATATGATGTATTGTAAAGTAATGTGATGTAGTGTGAAGTAGTGTGATGTATATTGAGATAGTGTGAAGCAATGTCACGTAGTGTGAAGTAGTGTGACGTAATGTGAAGTAGTGTGAAGTAGTATGATGTAGTGTGAAGTATTGTGAATTAGTGTGGTTTAGTGTGATGTAGTGTGATGTATTGTGAAGTAGTGTGATGTAGTGTGTAGTAGTGTGAAGTTGTGTGAAGTAATGTGATGTATTGTGAAGAGGTGTGCTGTATTGTGAAGTAGTGTGACGTAACATGAATTAGTGTGAAGTAGTATGAAGTATTGTGATATATTGTGAAGTAATGTGATGAAGTGTAATGTAGTGTGAAGTAGTGTGAATTAGTGTCAAGTAGTGTGATGCAATGTGATGTATTGTGAAGTAGTGTGATGTAGTGTGAAGTAGTGTGAAGTATTGTGATGTATTGTGGAGTAGTGTGAAGTATTGTGAAGTATTGTGATGTAATCTGATGTAGTGTGATGTATTGTGGAGTAGTGTGAAGTATTGTGAAGTATTGTGATGTAAGGTGATGAAGTGTGATGTAGTCTGAAGTAATGTGATGTATAGTGAAGTAGAGAGATGTAGTGTGAAGTAGTGTGAAGTAGTATGATGTAGTGTGAAGTAGTGATGTATTGTAAAGTAGTGTGAAGTAATGTGAAGTAGTGTGAAGTATTATGAAGTAGTATGATGTAGTGTGAAGTATTGTGAAGTAGTGTGGTGTAGTGTGATGTAGTCCGATGTATTGTGAATTAGTGTGATGTAGTGTGAAGTAGAGTCAAATAATGTGATGTATTGTGAAGAAGTGTGATGTATTGTGAAGTAGTGTGAAGTAACATGAATTAGTGTGAAGGAGTATGAAGTATTGTAATGTATTGTGATATATTGTGAATTAATGTGATGAAGTGTAATGTAGTGTGAAGTAGTGTGATGTAGTGTGATGTAGTGTGAAGTAGTGTGAAGTATTTTGATGCAGTGTGATGTTGTTAAAGTAGTGTGAAGAAGTATGAATTATTTTGATGTATTGTGAAGTAATGTTATGAAGTGTAATGTAGTGTAATGTAGTGTTATGTATTGTGGAGAAGTGTGATGTAGTGTGATGTAGTGTGAAGTAGTAATTTGATGTAGTATGAAGTAGTGTGAAGTAATGTGAAGTAGTGTGAAGTATTGTGATGTAGGGTGAAGTAGTGTGAAGTAGTGTGATGTAGTGTGATGTAGTGTGATGTAGTATGAATTAGTGTGAAGTAGTGTGAAGTAATGTGAAGTAGTGTGATGTAGTGTGATGTAGTATGAAGTAGTGTGAAGTAATGTGAAGTAGTGTGAAGTATTATGATGTAGTGTGAAGTAGTGTGATGTATTTTAAGGCATTCTGATGTATTGTGAAGTAGTGTGAAGTAGTGTGATGTAGTGTGATGTATTTTGAAGTATTGTGATGTATTGTGATGTATTGTGCAGTAGTGTGACGTAGTGTGATGTAGTGTGATGTAGTATGAAGTAATGTGAAGTATTGTGAAGTAGTGTGATGTAGTGGGAAGTAGTGTGCTGTAGTGTGAAGTAATGTGATGTATTGTGAAGTAATGTGATGTTTTGTAAAGTATTGTGATGTATTGTGAAGTAGTGTGGTGTAGTGTGAAGTACTGTGAAGCAATGTGAAGTAGTGTGAAATAATGTGATGTACTGTGATGTAGTGTGATGTAATGTGTTGTTGTGTGAAGTAGTGTAAAGTAGTATGAAGTATTTTAATGTAGTGTGATGTTGTGTGAAGTAGTGTGAGGTAATGTGATGTATTGTGAAGAAGTGTGATGTATTGTGAAGTAGTGTGAAGTAGTGTGAAGTAGTGTGAAGTAGTGTGATGTAGTGTGAAGTAATGTAAAGTAGTGTGATGTAGTGTGAAGTAGTGTGATATTTTGTGAAGTATTGTGATGTATTGTGAAGTAGTGTGATGTAATGTGAAGTAGTGTGAAGTAGTGTGAAGTAGTGTGATGAAGTGCGATGTAGTGTGTAGTAGTGTGAAGTAGTGTGAAGTAGTGTGAAGTAGTGTGATGTAGTGTGATATAGTGTGAAGTAGTATGATGTAGTGTGAAGTAGTGTGATGTAGTGTGATGTAGTGTGAAGTAGCGTGATGTAGTGTGATGTAGTGTGATGTAGTGTGAAGTAGTGTGATGTAGTGTGATGTAGTGTAAAGTAGTGTGATGTAGTGTGATGTAGTAATGTCATGTATTGTGAAGAAATGTGATGAAGGGTGAAGTGGTGTGAAGTAATGTGATGTAGTGTGATGTAGTTTGATGTAGTGTGAAGTAATGTGATGTATTGTGAAGTAATGTGATGAAGTGTGAAGTAGTGTGATGTAGTGTGAAGCAATGAGAAGTAGTGTTGAGTAAAGTGAAGTAATTTGAAGTTATGTAAAGAATTGTGAAGTATTGTGAAATATTTTGAAGTAGCATGATGTGTGAAGTATAGTGAACGAGTCATTTGATTGGCCGAACAGCCTTAGTTTAAGCTAATTTTCGGCTGCAAACAGGTATCAGTATTCTAACCGGAAAATCCGAGAAAGAATATTGATCACAGATGGGAAACAAATGGGGGAGGGGTTTGAAGGTCTTCATTAAATGAACATGCTAAATTTTAAGGAACTCTCTGAACTCTTTCAGCATCAGCTCTATTCTCTCCCCACAGAGGTTAGTCCCTACAGTTTTCCGGTTCTACCCTCTGTTACTTGAAATCGCTTGAAATCGGGGGCGAAAAGGGAATGTCCTGATTGGTTGCAATTGAATCTAGTTGTGAAATCAGCAACGCCGTTGTAAAAGTGACATTTGCCAGTGACACTTCATAATGATAAAATAAACGTAAGGTTTTCTGTGTTTTACTCGAACTATGCTATTTGATTTTGTGAAAACTATTGATCATAAACATAATTATAAATAAAGAAGACCAAATCAGAGACAAATACCAAAAACAGTTCATTTGCGTTATTTACATCTGACATATTCGAATGACATATGCTAATGAGCAAACCCTTCAGAGTAAAATGCCTCGATCTTTGAAGTTACCCTGTCGACATGGCCAATTAAAGATGAGTTTTCATTGGTTTAGAACCAGGGGGTACGGTATGAGATTTCTCTTTCTACCGCTAGGGGACTTTGGTTCTGCTCTCGATTTCAAGCGAAAAACAACAGAGGGTAGAACCGGAAAACTGTAGGGACTAACCTATGTGGGAAGAGAATGCATCAGCTACTTTATTGTATAAAAAGGCGAGATAAATCACCACTTTTCCTCGACACAAACAGGTTACTTATCTTATTTGCCGGTAACAAATGTCAGTACATTTTGGATCATTTGTCGTTATTGATAACTTATATCTTTGGATAAAAGAGATATTAAATTGAACACTTACCAGATTTAGGATATGTGGCAACGATGACGTCATCATCCCTGATTCGGATGGAGTTGAGAGTTTCTATACCGTTTGGATCCATGAATTTCGGGAAGATGTAGCCATTGTGTTCAACACACAGCATTTCATCCCCGCCATCGTCTTGGACAACTATATCCTTCATCTGAGGAATACACATATTTTAAAACTTAATGTAAGGAAATAATCTTATTTCATATGTAATTATTAAACATTAACTAATAAGACATTAAAGAACTAACATTTCTCTCGAGGACACTTACCGTGACTACGTATGGGGCTGTCACTTACACTCTAATAAATTATTGTCTGCGATCAATGTGAAAAGTTACTTGGTCTTACTAGTAGGACGACAACAGAGGATTTTGAGTGTGTATGAATGCATGTAACGCGTGTTGTAAGCTATGCTGAATCACGTAATACTCATATAACAAAATTACAATATTTCTTGTCTTGTTTATTATCATACACACATAAATACGAGTACATACATTACAATATGTCTTGCCTTGTTTATTATCATACACACACATAAATACGAGTACATACATGTACATTATACATAACATAAATAATAAATAAAATAAATGTGGGTCAAAATTTATTTTGGTTAAAATAATGCTCACGTTTCGCATGGCTCGAAATTTCAATAAAAAAAGAATTAAAAAAACATGTGGAAGTATTGTTTGACTGCCGACTAAAAATCTGTGCTTTTCAGTTTCAGATTATGACGTCGGAAACTTCAGATATTTACATACATGTGTATAATAAAATCAACTGAAGTAAGTGCTTTCTTTTGCCTGGCAGTTTAGATGTTAATCGCACTAAGATTAAATACAGATCAAGTGTAACATAGGCCTACATCTTTGTGATATATACGGGCTGCTGTATATGCGCTTATTGGAGGAAATACGGTAATTGCTGTTTCCTTGCTCAAATAATAACTGAGATTCGTCCTCACGTTTGGGACTTAATTTTCTTAGAGGTGTAGTGAATATTGCTAAGAGAGACCGCTCACGTTTTATCTTCCTACATAATCCATGTTTAAAAATTTCAATACGCTATTATGAACTCCTATGATTATCGCCCTTTTCGTTCTAATCAAACATGTCATTCCTTTATTCGGTCAATGAATCAAAATTAGGCCAAAACGTGATAACTGTGACACTGAAACAAAGTAAGGCAAAATTAAATTGATAACTGAGACATTGAAACAAAGCTGGGCCAAATTAAAGTGATAACTGGGACATTAAAGGGGCAGTAGCACGTTTTTTGCAAATTTAATTATTTAAAATTTCCCATTTATAATGATAGTTTATGTCATTTATATTTACTTTAGAGGGTAAAACATCTTATTACAAAAACCAATTATCCGTAGTGGTAATTATGGTGATGCCTATAAAGCATAAATTGCATAGCGGCCATTTTATTGTGAACACATTTTATTATTATTATATTTTTTAAACGATTCCCATGACTTTACCAAACCATGTACACTCATTTTTAACTTGATTTTCCGAAGAGGGAAGGGTGTTTTACTATTGGTGACATTATTTTTCAAATACATTTCACCGACTTATTTGAGCGAAAAAAAACGTGCTACTGCCCCTTTAAAACAAAACAAGGCCAACATGAGATGACAAGGACATCGAAACAAAGCTAGGCCAATACCAGACAAGAAAAGCCTTTAAAAAGGCCAACTTGGGGGCAACTGAGTAGATCTAGTGAATGGAACATGAGGTGGTGATTTTTGGTGAATATCGGTGCTCGATGTACAGGCTGGTGCGGGCAAATGAAAATATGTATTTTTCGTGTATATATATGCATGACGAACGTCTTGCCTGGGTTTTTGCTAGTCTAGTCGGAGAAAGAAATGACTGTCAGTACGGTTTTATAATTAGGCCTACCATTACAATAAACCATGAATGATTAATTAAATAAATTGATAACATAACCTTATTAAATTTCATATTTAACCTATGCGAAATCAAATCCAAACAGAGTAGCCTACGCCTGACCTCATGCACGTGAATGTGCAAGCTTTCTCCATCCGGTAAAATATTTTAATCTTTTCATGTTCAGGTTAACGCATGTCTAATAATATTCTCTCTGTAAGTTTCAAATTACCACCATTTTTGAAGTTTTACTACGACTAAGGTTTTACCGATTTTTAAAATATAACCTAGCAACTGTTTAGATTTCATCCTTACCTACATTCTCGGTAATCCAGAGTATACCGTATTTCCTCTAATAGGGGCCCGGACCCTAATTAATAGTTTATGGCTCTTACCCCCGATGCTTATTGGAGGCCCGGCTCTTATTTGAGGCCCGACCCTTATTTTATTTTTACGTTTGACCAATGAACGTGATTATCTCTGATAACTGACTTATATTTCTGAGAATAACACAAAGTCATCGCCATTTCAAGTATACCGGATTTAATACTGTACTCTAAACTTCTTAGTGCCTGGGAACATTTAAGTAGAAATGTATCTGATAGGGAGTAATAATTGATGCGATATCAATCGGGCCCCTTTAAGAGGCCCGGCCCTTATTGGAGGCCCGGCTCGTTTTCATTTAAAGGTACCTTAACCCCAGGCTGCTATTAGAGTCCCGGCTCCTATTTGAGGCCCGGCCCCTATTAGAGGAAATACGGTGCGCTCCGATAAATTAGCGATTATATATTTATCGGATCGTATACTCTGGATTATCGAGAAGGCCTTACCTATGACTCGATCCGAAAAAAAAGTTTAAAACTTTCAAAACAGAATACAACAGAGGGAATCGAACCCATAACTCTTCTCACTGAAGTTGGCTGAAGACATGTAGAATATTTATTGATATCTATTCAGCTCTCCTCGAATCTGTATTTATAATTTGCGTTCTACACTTGAATTTCCTCATGTTGCAATCTGCCTGTAATATCCAGGACTGTAGGCCCCCAAGTGGTTTAATTGTAAGAGAAAAATGAGTGGCAAACAGATTCTGTATATTTACGTCGCAGAATGGAAACTGTAAAAGCTGTCTATGTAGGTTACAATCAAACATCTAGATGTATAATCTACCGTGATGTGTAGTGTAGTGATGGAGGGGAATAGAATGATTTCATATTTGGCTAATGTAAAGGCGCTGTAGCACGTTTTTTGCCAAATTTATTTTTTCAAATTTCCCATTTATAATGATAGTTTATGTCATTTAAATTAACTTTAGAGGGTAAAACGTCTTATTACACAAACAAATTATCAGTAGTGGTAAAAACTATGTTGCGTATAAAGCAAAAATTGCATGGCGGCCATTTTATTGTGAACACAATTTATTATTTTGTATTACAAAAACGATTCCCATGGCTTAACCAAAACATGTACACTCGTTTTAAACTTTATTTTCCGAGGAGAAAAGGATGTTTTACTATTGGTGAAATTATTTTTCAAATACATTTCATCAACTTATTTGAGCGAAAAAACGTGCTACAGCGCCTTTAAGTTGTTAAATACATTAACAAAGTTTTAAACCGGACTGTTCATTGATGTATTTCGAACTTTGATTACAAAGAAATACTACAGTGAGAAAATATGGTATAACAAGATCAGAGCGGAAGACTTGTTCAAAAGTACAACAAAGAGACTATCCTTATAACGCGCAGCTTGGTAAGCACAGTAATATTCCGGACGGGACATAACATCTGCGCTCAGTGTTTACGTTATTGCTTGGTTCGGTCATATTGGAAAAGTAGGTCAATTATTATCAAAATGGATTGTGGTTTCCGATTCTGGAATGCAGAATCATGTACTGAATTAGTACGAAAGCGCTCATTTTGCGTAATATTGTTTTAAATTAATATAAAGTAAACAAGTTTATTAAAGTTTCTCATGGCAAAATAAGGAGAAATTCTGTTGATATGACAAATACAGAAAAATCAAATTCCACATTTGTTTGTGCCAATTATTTCGGATTACCCACAGTGTCACCACGGACTTAAATTAATAATAATTTAAGTCCGTGGTGTCACGTGCTTCATAATTTGCTACAGCTTTGTTCATTGGTCATTAGAATTGTAAAGATACAAAGACAACGTATGTCATTGGCTGAAAGTTGTTTAGAAAATTCCAACTGTAATATAGCGTCGAATATCAACACATAATAACTTTGGGGGCGTGTGCACCCCCAAAGCAATAACTGGGACAGTGAAGCTGAGCTAGACAATCACGTGATAACTGGGACACTCTGACTGGAATAAAGCTAGGCTTATAAGTAAACTACCGGGCAAAAGAAAGTACTCACCTCAGTTGATTTTATCATATGTATGATTTTCAATTGCAAATATCTCAAGTTTTCGATGTCATAATCCAAAACTGATAAGTACAGGTGTTCAGTTAGCAGTCAAAGAATACTTCTACATGTTTTTTAATTATTTTAAAAAAAATGAATTTTTAAGTTTAATTTTGTTTTTAAATTATTGTTGATGATACACAACTGTTCATCGACATATAAGACATATCCTATGTGAAAATAAATAAATGTGCCTGATTCTGCACACATTTAAAACATTTTAAACAGGGCAGGGGTCATGTTTGTGAAAATTTCATTCTTAACCCTGTCTTCATTACAAAAAGATATTTGAACTAAAATTTAACCTCAGTCACCAACGAAGTCATTCAAACTACTGCAGATAAGTATTATTGAATCGTGTCATAGTCAAATACATCTGATTTCTTTTAAATATTGAATTAATCGAAATAAACTTAGGTGAAAACTTTCTTTTGCCCGGTAGGCTAATAAATTGGACATTGAACAAAGCTAGGCGAATACTATATAAGTGGAACATTGAAATTAAGCTCGGCCAATACCCGATAACTGGGACATAAGAGAAACGTAAAGCACCTTTTTATAAATAATAAGCAAGGTCAATACGACATTGAAACATAGTAAAGCAAAGCGTGATCAAAACAAATATTAGCCATTGAATTCTACTGCATCTTGCTATTAAATATCCCACATAACTATCACTAACTCTGCCGTTGATAAGACGTTCAATAATTCATTTATAATGATATAAACGAGTCATTTCCGTATATTACGAATTGCTAGAAGGAACCCGTTTGAGAAGTAGAAATCATAACATTTTCATTTTATTTTTATGTCAAAGTCCTCAATATAAACATCTATTTACTAAAATAAAACCAAACTATACTCACATTTGTCCCCTAGACTCTTAGTGTGACTAAGACTCGATTCGATCTGTGCACAGTGCAAAGTGTACGTAGCCGAGATAAGAGATGACGGTGCACAATTTGTGCACTTATAGGTACAGCGCGAATTGTAAGCAGTGGAGAGTCGTGATATACTCGTGGTTTTTATAACCTAACAATTTCGTCAGCGAGAACTTTGTATAGACCCCTTTTCGATGGAAACGTCACGCGACGGCTAGCTCATGAATATTTAGTGGAGGTAGAAAGACCGGAAGCTCCATAGCGTGCCTCCACTCGCTTCAACATTGGCAGCGCATTATTTTCGCCTATAACATTATCAATTAATCAATTCAGCTGTATTTTTTGTAGGTTTTAATCCTGAAATTAGCATATTTGAAAGGGTTTTCAGCTGACAAACGTTAAATACTATCAAGGGGTGCTATCCTAAAAATGCCTGCTTTCACCAAAGGGATATCTCAGCTTTCTGCATCTGAAGTGATATGTGAGAGATATACCCATACTTTTCCGAGTGTATCAAATGCTACCCTACAGTTTTCCTCTTGGGGCCCTACAAGACACAGCGGAGTAAGGCTACATGGAGAAAACTGTAGGGTATCATTCGATATACTCGGAAAAGTATGGGTATATCTGTCTTATTCCCCACTTACGGTCGAGTTTAAGCGGATACTATTTAATAATTTTTCTTAACAAATACAGCTGTAAACAAGCTTGTGTATGAAACGCATAAACCAAATACGTGCTGCCTTTTATGGTTACCCATGTTCGGGGCTCGTAATCTACCGGTAATTGATATGGCCCAATGACGGTATTGGCAACGCAGACGCACGTGCTACTCGCTGAAATGTACAGCTAACGCCATAAACTGCATGGCTATAGTCAATATGGCCAAAGTTTAGTGAAAACAGAAGCAGGTTTCAGAATGTTAGGACATTTTGCATCCAAGATTAAATAACATTCATTTGGTCATGAACATATGTACAAAGTTTTAAAAGTGTAGGTGTATCAGCTTATACACCTACACTTGTAGCAAAGGAAACCATAGCAACGAGACCGCAAGTGGGGTATAAATGGAATTACAAAATGTATGTTTATAATACATGATAGCAGATTTTGCTGTGGTAGAACAACCTAAATGTTTGTCATAGCTGGAAGCACATGTGTGATGTATTCCTGTTGAAGTTTAATTAGAAGTTTAGAAATGAAGGAGTCATCTCTGAACTCTCGAACAACCAAGCTATTTTGTTCTGACCACATGTTAAAGTCGCAGTATGCTGTACCTGTAATTAACATGTGTCTTTGCACCTGAATGTAATATTTCGTTGATTTCTTCAGCTGAAAATTTTTGTCAATAGGAAATCCACTGTTTGTTTCACCTAATGGATCTGGAATGCCATTCTTGTAGGTAGGGAAGCATTTGATTTCCAAACAGCCCTTCCCACAACAATCGCATTCAACCAATCCATCAGGCAAGCACGCAGGGCCGTGTTCAAGATAGGTTTCAAAGTAATCGCTCAATTAGCGATTACTTTTAAACCTCTCTTGAACGCGATTGCTCAGTGTAGCGCTACGTAGCAAGGCGAGCAAACTTCGATGAATTTGCACTGTGTCGTTCAAGAGAGAAGAAGCGCCCATTGAGCGCTACATTGAGCGACCATTGAGCGCTACGAAGCGCTTCATTTTGTTGAACGTTTGTTTGGATAGTCTTTGTTCAGTATCAACCCACTGACGGGACATTGAAAATTGTCATGAATGATATGTTGTTATTTTGTGTATGACTGTCTGGTTTAAACATATTTTATTTCATGAAGAATTGGATTGGTAAACAAGCTATGAGCTCATATGAATACCGCTCCATACCGTATGACTGTCTCAATTCCATACTTTGTGCTCAGTGTTGAAAAGGATTTTGCAGTGCACATTATTGCTTGAATCATATTTGTTCTAGGTGTGTCATCTCTTAATGTGTAAACTTGATGCATCCTACTTGATGTTATTCTACCCGTCCTGTGGGAATGAGGACACTGAGATTGAGTGACTGTGGCTTGTTCTAAATTTGAAATTGTGTCCTTATTTATATTTCGGTATCATTGCTTGCAGACAGAATATATTGTCAAAATAATGGATAACACCTGAATCCGAGGTCGTTCTAGTAAAGAGAGGCATTTGCCCTTGGGAAGACACGATGGCGCGATAGTGGTAGAGCATTATGCTACAGAGCAAAGGGTTGCGGGTTCAAATCCCGAGTTGTCTGCTATGAAATTTTAAAAACCTTTTTGGTGGTTAGAATGTATTCGGTGCAACGAATTCAACTTGGAGGGCTGTGCACTATCCTGTTGGAAGGTCATTATCTGTACAAGGCTCTCCAGCGGGGTATTATCCAGTATAAGGTCCTCTCAGGAGGGATTGTGAGGCCCTACATTTAGTTCCTTTCGTAGGGATGTTCTCTCGGAAAATAACTCAATTCAGAGACAGTTCAATGAGCCTTGAGGTATATAAAGTTGAGTAATTTGTTCTGCATCCTGCTTAAAGCATCAATAATCCAATAATTCTCTTTAAAGGCAGTCTTATTTAAACCATAGACTATCAACCTCATCAAATATAGAGTAAATTGTAACATGTCTTTTAATCAGTTTAACGTGTAAACATTTAAAACTAAAATTCAGTCTACGAGTTATCTGGAGTGACAAAATAACAAAAGCTCAGAGACGAAATCATTGAAAAAATTCTCAAATAGTAGAAATATAGCTTGCATTATATGTAAAATTCAATTCAACGATTGATGTATATCACATAACTTTTTCGAAGAACCAATCATAGCTTTCTTGCAGTGTAGGAAAATTACCAGAAACTTGACAAGACACCAGGACTGGTAAATTTAAAAACTAACCAGTCCTCCTCAAAAGTAGCCAGTCCTATTTTGTGTCAAATTTCAGCTCGGCAATAATAAACGAAATCACAAATGCATTCAGGGTTTAATAAAAGTGTGCTATTACGTAATAGTATCTGAAACTTTTAAAAACTAAGTCAAGGCAAAGCCAGCGAAATAAAACAACCTCGTTTGCAGGATGATCTTAAATGTAAGATGTAAGATTCCCATTTTACCAGCCCCAACAAAACTAGCCTGTCTTGGGCGTTCGGCAAGGCAGTCTTTTCCCACACTGTCTTTGGTCTGCGTTGCTCCTCATTGTTGACAAATAACAGTACGGTAATTCTATATACACTTTTAAGATGAAATTAAAGCTTTGAACCCAGTTTTGAATACACTTTAGGTTAACGTTCCTATAACTTTTGATGTAACACTTGATATTATAGCTACATTGTTACATTATTAATTCACAACAAAAGATTAGAATATACATGGAGATTAGGCCTATAGATTATGAATAAATATAATATTTTTATATTTGGGATCCCACTGGGCAAAAGAAACGATAACAATGTTTCAACAGAGCCAAATACAAATATTTCTGCCAGATAAAGTTGATTTTGAATATCTGTGATCAGGACATATCTCGTAAAAAATAAAATGTACACAAATTCATTCATGAGAGTATGATATTTAGTACTTAATAGTTTATATCTGTTCAAACTCACATGGGGTTTTCTTGACATAATGTATTTAAAGGGGCAATAGCACGTTTTTTGCAAATTTAATTTTTAAAAATTTCCCTTTTATAATGATAGTCATTTATATTTACTTTAGAGGGTAAAACATCTTATTACACAAACAATTCCCGTAGTAGGAATAACGGTGTTGCGTATAAAGCAAAAATTGCATGGCGGCCATTTTATTGTGAACACATTTTATTATTTCGAATGACGAAAAGGATTCCCATGGTTTTACAGAACCATGTACACTCGTTTTTTTAACTTGATTTTCTGAAGAGAGAAGGTTTTTTTTTTACTATTGGTGACATTATTTTTAAAATACATTTCATCTACTTATTTCAGCAAAAAAACGTGCTACTGCTCCTTTAAGTTAGAATGTTTATGAAGGATGACAACTATGTTAGAATAAGATATCGTCGGCATAATGTACCATCTTTAACTTAAATTTGTTGATGTAAAATAACTACTATAGGACGTCATAAAGCCAGTTTTTCATTCTCATATCTCGTCTAGTTAAGGAGATTCGAAAACGACGATTTCTGTGTTTCTCAGAATCATGAACGGATAATGTTTAGAAATTTTTAATTTAGTTTAGTTCAAAAGACATGGTGTAACTTCATTTCAGTCACGTGCACGTGGATTGAAATATAGTGTATGTTGTATGGTATCGTTTATTTTGCCCCTGAGTGTACAATAAGTTTGGGTGTAGGGTTTCGGTGATCGAGTAGATGCTCAGCGCTGGCGATTGTAACGTGACTCTAAGGGTGTGGGTTCGAATCCCACAACATACACGCCCCGAAAAATGTACAAGAACGTGTAGCAGTGAAGATAGTGTTTAATTCTCGACGTACAACTGATTCTAAGAGTTTCATGTTATCGAGTGGTAGTGACTGTTGTCGAATATTACCCTTTTAGTGCCAATCTATTCAATATAGTGACAATATATAGATCAAGATGTGTTGTGATTATGATTATGACAATCTAACGTGGCTGTCTCATGAAATCTTGTGAAATGATGTAATCTTTTGAATATCATGAAATGATGTAAGACTTGATTACATTAAGTCAGATTCACAAACCCTGATGCAATGCATTTGGATTGACTTTGAACACAATAGATAAATAGAGGTCATTTGACAGTTATCGTCGAATATCATCGAGTGTAAATATATCATGTGTACATCGTATTCAACTAAAAATTTCAAATGTTACATTTATAAGATTTTACCAATTATGCATAGTTCGTTAATGACGTTAATTGTAATAGAACATCAACGCGATCGCTTGCTTTGGCCTATTGTTACGATGACGTCATACGATCGAACGTGTTATTTCATTCAGTGAAAATACAAATTTTCCAATAAATGCTGTATCATCACTGACAATATAATAAATTGTACTCTTTGAACCGTTATAAGTATTAGTGACTCAAATATCTTGAGACATTTTGTTTTCAGAATTGTTTTAAAACAACTACCAACTGTATACATTGACTACAACTTAATTACGTTTCAAACTCTATTATCAAACAAAACTACAATATGCCACATAAAATATGTAATATTCCATACACACACACAAATCAAGACCTGAAGCATATGTTTCTCGAGTACAGTAGTGTTAATAAGTTTGTACCCCGTTATGCGTGGCCACACTTTTCCTCGAATTCAATGATATAAAGACGTAACTGCGAGAGAGAGAGAGAGAGAGGTCAACGTTTAAAAGTAGAGAAACCACCGGTAAGGTTGCGAGAGACTTATAAAATAATTAAAACCTTACAGATCAAAGTCATCCCCTCACGCATACACATGTGCCTTACCAAAACGATACAATTATCAATAGGACCTTGGTCGTCTTTAGTATATTTGTATTTCATTAAGTAAATTTCGTAGGATAGGATATGCCCCTGATCTGTTCTTGGTATTTTCTGTCAAACCACTCGTTCTGGGCCACAGTGAACCAATTCTTCCAGTCGCCAATCTGACCTGGAATTATGAAAACAGGTACATCTTAAATATTAGTATTCTCAAATTGGAGATGTTTGTATCACTGGATCGTGGTTGTAATACTCGATTTGAATTGGAACTGAAAGTACTATATATATCAAAGTATATTTGAAATATCCAAAAGTTATTAGAAAAGTTATTATTATAATTTGCGATTTCTATTGCAGTTCAAGGTAAAACACATCCACAGTTTTAAACATTTAAAGATGTTTCAACTAAGATGGCAAAACAGATTCCTAACTTGATTCGTGATTCGTGAATCGTGGCCCAATTATTAGTACATTAAGGTAAGTTGAAAAATACATACAACCTTCGATTAAATATATCCATTTATTTTTCTAAATTACGCACCTGCTCCATACCTGGTTTATTTATCATGTTTTTCTCTAATTATTATGGGCGGGTAATTTGAGTACAGATTTCTCTGATGAAATTTCACATGGGTGATATTGTGGAGAGTAACGGAGCATATATAAAACCATGGGTAACCGAGGATGTTCAAAAGTACTGTTTCCCATTTTCATTTTGGTCAGAGATATTTTCAAAAGTTGCATTAATAAATATAAGTCCTTTCCATTCGACAAAAAACAAATGAAACCCATACATATGTCTATCCCACAAAAGACACATCTATGTATGACATGATTAGCACACGTACCAGGTGAAGCTTTAAGGTGTAGATTTGGAGATACATGTGTTACCAGAACCGAAGTGAGGTGAAGTGAGTTAGGGTTTAACGCCGCTTTCAAGAGTATTTTACTTATATCGCGGCTGCTAGTATTACGGCAGGAAGAAAGCCTGCAACGCCATGTGGCTATGCATTGCGGTGAAACCTGCGAGCATCGGCTGGAACTAGCGAACCATGGGTGGCACTACGCTGAAATTCAGGGTAGCATTGCACCCAAACCTTACTTCGTGTAGAACAGTTCTCTACTGCAGACAAAGTTGCCGTACCCCTGGCGGGATTCGATGACCTGAACCGAGTAACATTGCTTATACCCCACTTCCGGTCTCGTTGCTATGGTTTCTTTTGTTACAAGTTTAGGTGTATTAGTCGATACACCTACACTTTTTCTGATAAACCTATACTTTTTCTGATATACCTACACTTTTTAACAACTAAGAAACAGTGGAGTAAATTTTCTAAATTTCCAAATCTAAGTGACGATACTTTATAAAATGTCAGATTATAAATGAACATATAAGGCACCTGGGATCGAACCCGTGTCCTGTTGCTTTCTGGCCGAACGACCTAACCATTACACCACGAAGCCAGTTGAAACTTTGAACATTTGTTCATGACCAAATGAATAAGGTTCTTATATTGCGTGAAATAATATCACAATTTTATGTATATTTTTTTTTATATAAGAATGTAATTTAATTTTGGGTGCAAAATGTCTTAACATACTGAAAGTTGTTTCTGTTTTCTCTAACCTTTGGCCACGTTGACACTAGCCATGCAGTTTGTAGCGTCAGCTGTACATTTCAGCAAGATGCACGTGGTCCCTATCAATTAAATTTCGAGCCCCAAACATGGATAACCATGCAACGCAGCAAAGGCTGCGTTGTCACAGATGAGGCCGTATTAGGGTTGTGCGTTTCATACACAAGCTGTATTTGTTTAGAAAAATTATGAAATAGTATCCGCTTACACTCGACCGTAAGTCTGGTATAAGACAGATATACCCATACTTGTCCTCGTGTAACAAATGATACAATACACTTTTCCCCGTGGGAGCCTTACTCGGCTCCGCCTCGTAAGGGCCCCAAGGGGGAAAGTGTAGGGTATCATTCGATACACTCGGAAAAGTATGGGTATATCTCTCACTAGTTCTACAGACTAAAACTGTAGAGCGGTTTAAAATGGGCTTTCGAAGTTAAGTTTAATCTTTTATTATCAATTTTAGGCTACTTGTAAGAAGCTCTAAACGGAGAACCTGTATACCGTATGTAGAATTGTACTACAAAATTAGAGGCTAGTGATATAGGTTGTAAAATGTGTTAGCTCTGCTCCGGAATCAAAACAAGGTACATGTAACTTGATACCAACTTTTGATTTGATACCAAATTTTAAATCTTTTATGTCATACAATTTTTATAGGTCTGGTGAGACATTGGTAATTTTCAAAGACTCCCAAATAATTAAGGAAATTTAAATTTAACTTGAAACTTAACTTTAAATTTAAGAACCAATCCCTTGTCGATACAGTCGATATTGCATGGCATATTTTTAATCAATCAATAATAAATTATTCATTTTAAAAGTTTCATTAGTTAAAAGCAATGCATTACCTTTTCTGATGACAATTTCCTTTACCATTTCGCTTTTCTGGGACTTCATTGACTGAACAGAAGTGTTTTCACGAACTTTGTTGAGAAATTCGTCACTTCTTTTCAAATCCAGAAAGTGACACATCCTCCGCATCTCACGAATAGGGTCCTAACAGAGGAGAAAACTCAACCAAGTTGACAGTGAGTTTTTGTGGCATGCTTTGTTATGGGATTATATCTATAGACGAATCCCCCTTCTCTGTGTGTGTCTCTGACTTCCTCCGTCGCTCTGTGACTCTCTGTGTAAGTCTCTGCCTGTCTCTGTGACTCTCTCTGCGACTCTCTATGACTCTCTGTGTAAGTCTCTGTCGGTCTCTGTGACTCTCTCTGCGACTCTCTATGACTCTCTGTGTAAGTCTCTGTCGGTCTCTGTGACTCTCTCTGCGACTCTCTATGACGCTCTGTGTAAGTCTCTGTCGGTCTCTGTGACTCTCTCTGACTCTCTGTGTAAGTCTATGTCGGTCTCTGTGACTCTCTCTGCGACTCTCTATGACGCTCTGTGTAAGTCTCTGTCGGTCTCTATGACTCTCTCTGACTCTCTGTGTAAGTCTCTGTCGGTCTCTATGACTCTCTGTGACTCTCTGTGTAAGTCTATGTCGGTCTCTGTGACTCTCTCTGCGACTCTCTATGACGCTCTGTGTAAGTCTCTGTCGGTCTCTGTGGCTCTCTCTGCGACTCTCTATGACACTCTGTGTAAGTCTCTGTCGGTCTCTATGACTCTCTCTGTGACTCTCTCTGTGACTCTCTGTGACTCTCTCTGTCTGTCTATCTGTCTGGTCGTAATTCTGTACTTAGTTACACCTATTTGAATACTATGTTTGATTCATATTTATTGATGTTGTAAATGTAAAGAAATATATATATATATATATGAGGGGATCAAAAGCCGAATGAATAAACTGTAGGCTTCATGAGATTAAAAATACGAAGGAATGCCTGGATCATTCCTACATATAATACAAGCGACATGGAGGAGGTACGAAGAAGAACCAAGTAGATATTAAGTAGTTTATCATCATTGATATGTTCTTTAAAACTTGCTTTCCTAACATGTGGCTCGCCCGGCTCTAATTAGAGGTGTGGGGCTTGTTGAGGTCCAGCACTTTGAACTGACTCGGTACTTACACTCAACCGCAAAAGAAACGTCACCACATTTTCAACGGTGTGAAAAACGAAATAGTGCTGCCGGATCATGACGATTTTTAATGATTTCCATAGGGACATTATTTGTTAAGAGGTACCCACAATTTCATACGTCAGTGTGAAATACTTTTATTTTCATGCATGTTCAAGTACACTTGGGGTGTTGAAATCGCTTTTTCAAAATGTTATTTTGGCCAGAATGTTTGGCATTTAACTTAAGAATTCATAAAATGTAGAAATTGAATTAATAAAAGATGATATCGACATAAATAACCTTATTTGACTTAAATTTGTTGACGCGTCTTTACTGTAAGACGTCATAAAAAACACACCAAGATAGCCGTTTTTGACTTCCTTATCTCGCCAAATTATGGAGATTCAAAACGATGATTTCTTAAAACGTGGGTTTCACAGAAATATGAAGAGATAATGTTTTGAAATTTTAAATATATTTTAGTTGGCTTCTGGGGACATGATGTATCTCTGTTCCAGTCGCCTTTATTACGCAGAGATTGAATGATCTTGATTTTGTATGGTGACGTTTCTTTTGCGGTTGAGTGTATTAGAGGAACTACGCTATTAAATACCTCTTTAACGTCTTCATAATACACATTGAGTATGGGGAGATCGGGGTTGTCTTCTTTCACTTTGTCCCAAGCTCTCACGTAATCAAACCATGATCCATAGATGACTGCAAGGAGAAAGAAAATCAGAGAACCAAAGAAATTAAATCCATTGAAAACATCGGAGACACCTTTCGAAATATGATGGGCTTTTTCAATGCATTTTTGCAACAAAAAGAGCCATAGGTTCTGTACATTATCGAGATGTTCATGATTCATGATCTTATATTGAAGATCTAAAGAACACGTTTTCTCAAGTAATACTTCGTTAAATTGTCAAAACAGGGTTGAATATCATTGACACACGTGAATAGTGTACCTCATACAAGCAAAAATCAACCAACATCCTAATATTCTTCCACACCCTATTTCACATATCAAGCTCAATCACAAAATACATTCGAAAACAGGTTTGAGTATGGACTCCCTCACACAGTGGTGTAGTGGTTAGCATGTTGCCTCTCACGCCAACGGCCCGGGTTCGAATCCCGGTGGAGACACCAAACATTTGTGACCTGGGTCTCATACTGTGTTGTGTCCTTGGGCAAGGCACTTCATCCACATTGCACTCAGTCCACCCAGCTGTTTAAATGGGTACCTGAACACGGGAGGTACGGACCTATACGGTCGCGCGGAGCGCTTAGTAGCAGCACCGAAAGTACAGTTCCCTCAGGGTAATAATTGTACCGCCATTGAGCAGTGCTTGCACTGGATATTACGCGTTAAAATGTATATCATTATTATTATCATTATTATATATATATATATATATATATATATATATATATATATATATATATATATATACTTTGAAATTAATTAAGCAACACCCTAGTTTGTAAAGTTAAATGCGGTGTTCTTGGAATGTTAGGATAAATTGAATTATGTTATCACCCCAGACAAAATAATTGTTTATTTATTGACTAATTCATTGAAATAAAATATCACTATATACGGAACATTTTTGAAACTATGAATAAAAATGTGATTGTACTGAATCAAAATAACTTTTATTAGTTGCGTGAGCCTTTCGTTTCAACACAGCTACTTGATTACTCTACCAAATATCATCAATTGTTTTACTGACACGGTTTTGTTGTAAAGAAATGGGGTGTTGCTTATAATTTCCAAGTGTATATTTGAGAGTGGATCAAGGCCAACGGACGACGGACGGATGTCGGACATGTACAACGGTGAATTCCAAAAGCCATCTGTTTTTAAACACAGGATAAAAAGTGGTGGAATCCATCCATTCTCCCAAATTTTGGCGGATCCGAAAGAATCCGGGAGAATCCGGAAGGATCCGGCAAGCAGATTCGACCACTTTTTGTCCTGTGAAAGTCTGAGCTTAAATTAGTATTTCTAATTGAATATATAAAATCAGTTACTTTATCAGAGGTTATACACTCTTCGAAAAAAGAAACACATAGGGAAAATTAAAGGTGCATCCATTTTGTTTCATAAAATTGTATTAGGTTTTAATACGTTCCGACTAACCATGTGTGCTGTTTACAGTGAAAATAAATTCACTCGGTTTGCACATTCATCCCCAATCGCCAAACATATCATAAATACTAGTTTCCAATTAAAATCGAGGAAGATCATTATGCATTTAAAGAAACCGAAACTGTACATCCCATTTACATGCACAGTATTTACGTGACCTATTAAACATTATCAATTCACATTTGTATTTTTGACGGTTATAAATAAAATTCCAAAATTACGTTTGACTCATTGGCGCGCGTCAATCACAATGCAGTGTCCGGTTTTCGATCAGAAATCACTACTTTTACCTTCATATCGTCAATATACTGAGTCGACTATCATCAAAATGGTAGTTTTCGGTAACAGTCGGTACTTCTCGATAAAGTAACACCATTTATAACGTTTGGAATATGTGACCCCACTGAATGGATGTACCTTTAAGATATAGTTTCTGTTTGTTCAATCGAGCATTCCAGCACAAACCCACTCTTTAGATCATTTGGCAATATGAAAATCTAAAAGAAAAACTCTCAATCCCCCTATATGTCTCTTATGCGTCTATATATGTGATTCGTTTTCTTTAAAACTTTCACTTATGTATCATAGATTCAGGCCCCCCTAAGTAATTGAAGGAAATGCGTCAATTTTGAAGAAAATCCATCCAAACTTGAAAGAAAAGCGCCAATTACGGAAGAAAATGCTTCTTTTCTCGAAACAAACGCAGCAATATCGGTGAATCCACGGTAATTACTGAAACAATCATTCCGATTTTGGAAGGAAGAACGTCTCTATCGGAGACGACTTCGTCCTTTTCCGTGAATTCTCGGTCGATGCCGGAAATGCACACATCACAAAATGGCGATTCTCCTGTTTCGGTAAGTAATGTTTTTACTGTTTTCAGGCCGTACTTTACATGAATCGAAGTTAACATACTTTTGTTGAATGCGTCTAGGTATAAGGAATCGATACGATTACAGGTTATTGTCATGAAAATGAGTAGTTACTGTGCTAATGTTGAAACAGTTCACGGATCGCCGATTGTTTACATCGAAGTGTAATTATATTGTAGTAACATCTGGACTAATTTTAGCCCTTTAACAGCCATTTATCAAAATATAAACGAATAAAGAAGATTAAAAAAATTGGTTTAGTTTTGTACATTTTTTGGTTATAATATATTGTTAGTATAACAAAAAAAAGGAAGTTTTGTTTTCGAGTCATTTCGATTGCTGCACTCGGTGAAGAAAACTCGAAATAAATAACCCAATAAGCAATCACATTGACATGGATTCGCATACAAGGTGACGAAATTAAATGAATAAATGAAAATTACTAAATATGAAATAATCCTTAAACATCTGACACGCTTCCGAGATCGTCTATGCTTCTGTTAGTGATACGGCTTCACCTCTCTTCGATGTAAACAATCGGCGAATCGTGAACTCACTGAACTGTTTCAACATTAGCACCGTAACAACTCATTTTCATGACAGTAACCTACAGTCTTGTCGATTCTTTATTACTAGCCGCATTCAACAAAAGTAGTTTTACTTCAATTCATGTAAAGTACGGACTGTAAACAGTAAAAACATTACAGGAGAACCTTCTTTGGACGCCATTTTGTGATGTGTGCATTTCCGGCATCGACCGAGAATTCACGGAAAAGGACGAAGTCGTCTCCGATAGAGACGTTCTTCCTTCCAAAATCGGAATGATTGTTTCAGTAATTACCGTGGATTCACCGATATTGCTGCGTTTGTTTCGAGAAAAGAAGCATTTTCTTCCGTAATTGGCGCTTTTCTTTCAAGTTTGGATGGATTTTCTTCAAAATTGACGCATTTCCTTCAATTACTTAGGGGGGCCTGAGATTTACTCATTAATATATAATTCAAACCTTACATTTTCCTTCAACAAATGGTTTAAGGAAGTTTTCCCACTTTCCACTGTACTTCATCATCGCCATCTTACACATGAACAGGTAGAAGGAAACTGCAACGTCTTTTAGATTTCTGAGAACGAGGATAATTTTCGGCTTCTTCTTTGTTGTTTCCGCCGGAAGTTGCTCGAATAGGATGTGCGTGGAGAGGATTCTGGGAGATGGAAGACTATCAACGGCATCTTTCGAGACCATTTCCAGAAAGCTCTGTGCCATCGAGATGTCATCCTTCAAGATCTCGCCTGACATAAGTTCTCGTGTGATTTCAAAAATCCAGTGAGTGCCTGAATATGGAATAGAATAGATCTGAACAGAATAGAATACAACAAAATAGAATAAAGTATAACAGCATGGAATAAAATTGAGTTTTATTGAATTTGACAATTTTCTGTGGAATTTGCACTGGAACAACAAAGCCATTGGGTCTGTAGATCATAAGGTTTTAAACAATACACTATATACATGTACGTTTCATAATGTAAATTTCCCAAAAGTATTTATCAGAGGTATTAATTTTTCAGTACATTATGTAATAAATAAATAGCAATTGCTTTGCGTGGACGTGATTAGCTGAACACAGTCACAGATATTCAGTTCATACCTGCATAAACTTAATTTCGTGACGCCACATCACATTTAGCCACGCCCCCATGACGTGAGGTTCATGGCAAATTGCGTTATGGATTTTCATTATGGATGACCCAATTACGTTTTCATTTGACATCTTGTGTTTTCTTACACGTAAATAGTACAGCTATAATAGTTGAATTTTAAAAAGTATTTGTAGCAATGAAACCATTTCAAAACATCAGGTACGAGTATATTTATTTATAAGAATTGACTTCAAAATTCGTTAAGTTCATAGAGGTATAAACTTAAAAAACGCTGATTTTCATTTGTGTTATTTACATCAGGCATAATCGAAGGACATAATTAGCAAGACCCTTAAGAGTCAAATGCTTAGATCTTTGAAGTCACTAGACATGGCCGCTGAAAGATGAGTTTTCATTGGTTAAGAAGCAGGGTTACAATATTAGGTTCCCTTTTGCCCGCTAGGGGATTTTGCTGAAGGATTGAAATTCAGAGGTTAGGATCGGAAATCTGAAGGAGTAACCTCTGTGGGAAGAAAAAGCCTGTGGTGAAGAGGAGAGCAATCTGTTTCTTCTGGAGTTTCCGTTAGCAAATTTTAGTATGCTAAAATAGTTATTTATCTTTATTGATAACTTAAAATACATTTAGATAAAAGAGATATTAAACTGAACATTCACCAGATTTAGGATACGTAGCAACGATGACGTCATCATCCCTTATTCGAAGCGAGTCGAGTGTTTCAATACCGTTCGGGTCGTCGAATTTAGGTAAAAGGTAGCCATTTTGTTCAACACAGAGCATTCGATCACCTCCATCATCCGGGACAAAAATATCCTTCATCTGAGGAATAACAATAATGTAAAACTATGTGTGCAAATAATCTTATTTCATTTGTAATTATTAAACATTAACTAATAAGACATTAAAGAATTAACATTCTCTCAAGGACACTTACCGTGACTACATATGGGGCTGTCGCTTACACTTAAATTATTGTCTGCGATCAAAGTGCAAAGTTTCTTGACCTAAATAGTAGGTCAACAACAGAGGATTTCTCTGTGTGTGATGTATGCAAGTAAGCTATGCTGAATCACATGGGGTGAGGTGAGTTGGGTTTTAACGCCGCTTTCAAGAGTATTTCACTTATATCGCGGCTGCTAGCATTACGGCAGGGAGAAAGCCCGCTACGCCATGTGGCTAAGCATTGCGGTGAAACCTGCGAGCATCGGCTGGAACTAGCGCTGAAATTCAATGTAGCATTGCACCCAAACCTTACTGCGTGTAGAACAATTCTCTACTGCAGACAAAGTTGCCGTGCCCCTGGCGGGATTCGAACCGCGGACCTCTTGATCCAAAGCCGAACGCGCTAACCACTGCACTTTCCCGCCCCCCTGAATCACGTATTAATACTCATTACTAGTGTCCAAAAGAAACGATACCACGTCTTTGAGCGGCAATTACAGGAAAACTTAACGACACAGACATTTAGAATTGGTATTATTCTTTTGAGATTTCGTTCATTTAACATGTGTACAACATTAATTTCAATCAGTACTTTGCATTCATTTGTACAGGTCTGTATTGGCGTGAGGGTCTGAAAATTAAAATTTCATTCACACAAATGACTGAGACAAACGTTGAAAATGTCAAAAAAGGCGTCACTAAGTCACATTTGTATTCGGTATGTCCATTCCGAGCGTCAGAACGGGCAAGTATACGTCTATGGGTTGATGACGTCAGACGTCGGATGACGTCAGAAGATAAGCTTTGTCATTCATCAAGGAGGCAATGGGCTGACTTGATGGACGCAATTCAGAGCATAAAGGTCACTAATTCTTCGGTACACACGCTGTCTACCATTGTTCTTGAAGATGCAAATTCTGCTCCCATATGAGAGCATGACCATTGCTCAGTCTCTCTGTTGCCAGCGTTGAATTCGTCTGTTTGTGTACTCGTTGTTGACGCCTCAGGAACGTTTTGTGGTATGGACGACGTGTTCAGATATCAGGAGTCTTCAATCTATTTTACCAAGTTTGTCTGCTAATCACGTGTCTCAGTGACGTCTTTGACGTTAACGTCGTAATGATGAATGGGTTTCAGAGATGAAATACCCGGATGTGGCTGTCTTCAATAAGCGTAATCACCTTCTTCTCGACCTGCATGTTGTCCGATCTCTATCACGTAACCGTTGCGTTAACCTGGTGACTGCTATGCGCGCGCAACCGAACTTTCTGGCGTCGTCGGCGTGTGAGACTCGCTATGTGACAATTCCAACGGCTCTCTCACTCTCAATGGTTGTCAAAACCGATATTTTCTTGTGTGCTTTTTGTTGCTTTGATACCAACGTGTATGGTCAGCGGTTTTATACACTTTATCTGCAGTTGCAAACTATGCTACCTAAAATAATGTCATTCTCACAAAGTGACCATTTCTTCGGATGTGATAAAATGTTCTCGGTATTTTCGATTGAATACACTGCATTTGGGATGTAGGATACGCAAAACCATGTGTTCATACGAAAAAAATCACTTTGTAAAAAGATATTTAAAAAAAATAGATGGTATCGTTTCTTTTGGACACTAGTTTATAACAAAATTACAATATTTCTAGCCTAGTTTATAATCATACACACATACATACGAGTGCATATATATATACACAGATAATTTAATCAAGCACCACCTCATATTTTCAGATGTGTGTGACGATGCCCAACCACTGTGAAAATCTTGTGAAATTAATCGAAGAAATGCTGTTATTTTATGAAAGTGCATCATGTTAGCTAAACAAAACAACAACACTGAATACAATGTGTAACATGTATCTTATTATATTGCCAGATGAACCTGAGCAGTGGTTTTACTTGAAAACTCACTCCTGTACAACTATTTCTCTGTGAACTTCAAAAACAGTGAAAATGTTTGTTAAGCAGTTGGACAATGTTCTTTGTTGTCTTAAGGAAACACATGACCATCACGTTATCAATAACGGGTGTATCCGCCACGTGTCCGGATGATTGCTTCAACCATCCTCCACATCCTTGTGGTGAGTCTCTTGATTCGCTGCAGAGGTAACAGCTGCCACTCATGATGTATAGCTGCTTTTATACCGACTAAATCCTGTTCTGGTGGGTCCATGGCTTGCACTCGGCGCCCAAGCATATCCCAAATGTGTTACAGTGGATTGATATCCGGGCTCATGGCAGGCCATGGAATTTTGGATACTGCATTGTTCTTTAGAAAATCAATCACAAGTCTAGAACGGTGAGGCCGAGGGTTATCATTCACGAATACAGGACAAGTGGCCAATGGATGCTTGTGAAAAAAGGTGGCACAAGAACAGGGCCGTGTTCAAGAGAGGTTTCAAGTAATCGCTCAATTAGCGATTACTTTTAACCTCTCTTGAACGCGATTGCTCAATGTAGCTCTACGTAGCAAAGTGAGCGAACTTTGAGGTTTATCCCCATGTTGTTGAGGAGAGAATGAGCGCTACTTGAGCGCTACTTGAGCGCTACATTGAGCAATCAATGAGCGATTATAAGCGCTCGCTGTTATGGAACGGGGCCCAGGTAGGCAGAATTTCCCGGATGTAACAATGGCCATTGAGATTACCTCTCACAGTCACCAAATCGAGCTTACAATCATGAGAGATGCATCCTCAGACCATTACAGGTCCACCAACGAATGGGACTGATGCTTGGATGTTCTTTGGTGCATATGCTGTGTTCTTGGTTCTCCAAAAACGCTGGCGCCCGTCTGTGACGTGTAGCAAAAAGCGACTTTCATCTGACCAATGAATAGCTCTACAAGACATTTCGGTGGAATTCATTCCAATAATTTGCCATCTTTTTGCTTCAGTGAGTCTCCTTCGAGCCATGTTCAAAGATAATGACACAATCATTTCCAAAAAATTCCAAGATTTATACTGATTTCAAGAACGATTTAAAACTGCAATTTCAGAAATTCGGGGGTGGTGTGCTTCAGATGCATTGTGGGGTGTGTTTGTGCGATTGACCTCACAGAAAACCCGAACACTGTTGAGAGGAAATGCAGTTCAATACCAAATACCATCTAACAATACATATCCGTTACTATGTACATGTGTATCACTGAAACTATTACGTGGTGCCTAATTAAGTTCTTTGTGTGTAGAATTTTAAATATGGCAGAATGAATGAAAGATCAACAATCTTGCGGTCAGAATTCTCAAATTCGCATGAGACCTACAAATCTGTCTCTCACACCGAAGAGTTCCACACCACTGTCGCTTTATACGTCGCACCATTTTCTTCCAATACCGATTACCGTTTCCTATGGATACGGCCTATCGGATCGTGAAATAAACTATCTTACCCTCTAACATAACAATATATTGTATAAACTTTAATAATAAATAACAAATTTGAGAAAAGAAAATTTGCAAAAAACGTGCTACAGTAAACAATAACGTTAAGTTGATTCCCTTGTCTGACACCTATCCCACCGTGCCCTATTGAGCTAAACTGACGGGCAAAAGAAAGTATAACACTCACTTGTTTTCGATTAATTCAATATTTTAAAGAAATGAGGTGCATTTGATTATGGCACGATACAATAACACCTTTCGGCAGTAGTTCGAATGACTTCATTGGTGACTGTTTTATTTTTTAACTAAAATATCATTATTTAAAGTAGACAGGGGTAAGAAATGAAATTTACAACAACATGACCCCTACCATGTTCAACATGTTGTACATGTGTGCAGGACGAAGCACATTTATTGATTTTCAGACAGAGTATGTGTTATCTATCGATGAACAGTTGTGTTTTATCTAAATTAATTTGGGGAAATTTAAATTTTAAAAAATTCAAACCGCGTAGAAGTATTCTTTGACTGATTTAATGTTTTGGACGAATTTCACAAACTAGTCCGTTTTTTAATACGACGTCGAAAACTCGAGATATTACATATGATAAATACAACTGATCCATATACTTTCTTTTGCCCGTCAGTGCATTTGTAGATCACTGTCGATAAAGTATAACAGGACAAACCAGGAAGTAGTTATGTATGAAAGCACGTCACAACTCGCGTCGAGAGGGGAAGATTAAGACGGGTGCTCGACCCATATTGAAGGTGAGTTAACGCTGGTCACAGAGCATATATTAAACAATATGAAAGCAGTTAAACATGCTTATCAGCTTTTCTCAGTAGTATTGAAGAGTCTGTACATTTGAATGCACATATAACTAAGAAGGTACGTCACTAGGCCAGGAACGGGGGGGGGGTCCAATTTCCTCCCCCCATACCCGCCCATGCAAACATTTTTGAAGGGGGGGGGGGGGGGGGGGGGGGGGGGGGTCCGGACCCCCTCAGCCCCCCTCGACCCGCCACTGCTAGGCTGAAACCATAACTTAAACATAACCAGTCACAAAACATTACATGTACATGAACCAGGGTTGGAGAAGGTTATTGATGCTATATTATACAATGCTAGTTGAAACAGATACATGTATTCTATAAGTCTTTATCGTTATTGAATTGGTATAACGCATTAGCAACGCCTCAGCATGTTGAAGCTTAGCGAGCAATGTTGACAAACAACACTGATTTCTATACATCATATAAACATAGTTGTGGGCATAATTGAACTTCTATGAGTAGATTGTAGACCTTCTACTGTTGATATAGGTCAAATCAGGATAGCTGTAGCGGACACATATGTAGTTAATTTATACGTATATGATTCAACCTGGTTGTTGATACTTGTTTACCTCTACTTGTCAACAATCTAGTCCCATATTGTCAATACAAACACCAAACCCATTCACTTTGAGCACATACAAATCTTCAATACCGTGATTGCAAGATAATGAAATCATCTGTGATAAGAATTAATAGTGACATTTATAACTGTAAACTACACTATTGTTTGCTGTTTTCGGCTCCTATTTTTGACATTACAGTTTCATTCATCACGGAAATTTGAGTATATAGAATACTAAATGATGTCCCGTTTGATAACATTTTTATGAAACGAGTGGTTTGGTATTTTAACGAGTGAAAGCGAGTTAACTACCGATGCCATTCACTCGTTTCATAAACATGTTATCAAACGGTACCGAGTTTAGTATTTTATTTATTTCTCAATGCTGTGAAAAGCACTGAATTACAAGAAAATCGTTTTTAGTGACGCTTACTTGCAAATAGATCACCCGCTATTGCAGTCGGGTGGCTAACATTGTGACGACAACCAAAAACGACTATGACGTCACGCGCTGATTATGACGTTATCATACATCACAGTTTTATTTGATGTCAAAGTGAAAGTGTACGTAGCTATGAACATGGTATTGATTTTCATATTTGCATTATTATCATGTAATTTAACCTTACGGCACAATTCACTGACTGTGCTTATGTTAACAAAGTTCAAGGTTTTGAAAATATGTGAAGTACCTGGTAATATTGTTATTAGTGAGAAATTACAAATATCTTAAACATGTGTCGTTTTTGTACAGGTCAAGGTGATGTTCATCCCGATGTATCGACTAATTATTTGACAACTCGATGGAGACTTTGTACAGTACACTGGTCTTTCTCTGCTTCCAGCTGTTATTTACTGATACTTCAGGTATTAACTTAAAGGGACAGTAGCACGTTTTTTCACTGAAATAAGTATTTGAAAAATAATGTCACCAATAGTAAAACACCCTTCTCTCTTCAGAAAATCAAGTTAAAAAATGAATGTACATGGTTCCGTAAAGCCATGGAAATCTTTTTTGTCATTCAAAATAATAAATTGTGTTCCCAATAAAATGGCCGCCATGCATTTTTTGCTTAATACGCAACACAGTCATTACAGCTACAGATAATTGGTTTCTGTAATAAGATGTTTTACCCTCTAAAGTAAATTTAAATAACATAAACTATCATTATAAATGGGAAATTTGAAAAAATAACATTTGCAAAAAACGTGCTACTGCCCCTTTAAAATATCGCTGATTGTAAACTGAGAGAAAGTACCCATCTCAGTTGGAATTGATTAATTCAATATTTAAAAGAAATCAGATGCATTTGACTATGGCATGATACTATAATAGTAGTTTGAATGAATTAATTGGAGACTGTGGTTACGTTTTAGTTAAACTTTGTTTAATGAAGACAGGGGTAAGAAATGAAATTTACACCAATATGACCCCTACCATGTTTAAAATGTTGTAAATATGCGCAGAAGCAGGCACATTTATTAATTTGCAAAAAAGAATTTAAAATTTCATTTTGAAATTAAATAATTAAAAGACATGTAGAAGTATACTTTGACTGATTATGACATCGAACACTAGGGGTATTTGCAATTGAAAATCGTACGTAGGATAAAATCTTCAGAAGTGAATGCTTTCTTTTACCTACTATTATTGATCACACATATCTGATACATAGTTTGATTGCTTATGCTATTCAAAAGAGAAGGTTGTATGTAAAGGATAAAGACCGAACACCAGGGAAGGGGATCTCTTTCGGCGGAAAGCCCCGTCGTATATACCAAACAACCCCAAACTACGAAAGCCTACAAGGGACAAATTCAATGACAACATTTTTTTTTTAAAGTTGTAGTTTCAACTTTTAAAGGTGTAATTACAAGTTTAGAAAGTTGTATATTCAAGTTTTAAAGTTGTATATTCAAGTTTTAAAGTTGTTATTACAACTTTTAAAGGTGTAATTACAAGTTCAGAAAGGTGTATATTCAAGTTTAAAGTTGTATTTACAACTTTAAAAAGGTGTATATTCAAGTTTAAAGTTGTATTTACAACTTTAAAAGGTGTAATTACAAGTTCAGAAAGTTGTATATTCAAGTTTTAAAGGTGTAATTACAAGTTTAGAAAGTTGCTATTCAAGTTTTAAAGTTGTAATATGATTAGTAGATCTGATATATGACTAAATAGATCTGATATATGACTAAGTAGATATGATATATGATAAAGTAGATCTGATATATGATAAAGTAGATCTGATATATGCTAAAGTAGATGTGATATATGACTAAGTAGATATGGTATATGACTAAGTCGATTTTGTATATGACTTAGTAGATCTGATATATGATAAAGTAGATCTGATATATGATAAAGTAGATGTGATATATGACTAAGCAGATCTGATATACGACTAAGTCGATCTGGTTTATGACTTAAGAGATCTGATATATGATAAAGTAGATCTGATATATGATAAAGTAGATCTGATATATGATAAAGTAGATCTGATATATGCTAAAGTAGATGTGATATATGACTAAGTAGATATGGTATATGACTAAGTCGATTTTGTATATGACTTAGTAGATCTGATATATGATCAAGTAGATCTGATATATGATAAAGTAGAGGTAATATATGACTAAGTAGATCTGAAATATGATAAAGTAGATGTGATATATGACTAAGCAGATCTGATATACGACTAAGTAGATCTGATATATGACTAAGTAGATCTGGTATATGACTAAGTAGATCTAATATACGACTAACTAGACCTGATATATGATAAAGTAGATCTGATATATGATAAAGTAGATGTGATATATGACTAAGTAGACGTGATATATGACTAAGTAGAGTTAGTAGACGTGATATATGACTAAGTAGATCTGATATATGATAAAGTAGATCTGATATATGATAAAGTAGATCTGATACATGACTAAGTAGATCTGATATACGACTAAGCCGATCTGATATATGATAAAGTAGACCTGATATATGACTAAGTATATCTGATATACGACCAAGTTGATCTGATATATGATAAAGAAGATATTGTATATGATAAAGTAGATCTGATATTTGATAAAGTAGATCTGATATATGATAAAGTAGATATGATATATGATAAAGTAGATCTGATATATGGCTAAGTAGATCTGATAAACCACTAAGCCGATCTGATATATGATAAAGTAGACCTGATATATGACAAAGTAGACCTGATATATGACTAATTAGATCTGATGTACGACTAAGTTGATCTGATATATGATAAAAAAAGATCATGTATATGATAAAGTAGATCTGATCTTTGATAAAGTAGATCTGATCTTTTATAAAGTAGATCTTATATATGACTAAGTAGATCAGATACATGATAAAGTCGATCTGATATATGATAAAGTCGATCTGATATATGACTTTTAAAACTTGAATATACAACTTTTAAAACTTGTAAGTTCACCTTTACAAGTTGTAATTACAACTTTAAAACTTGAATATTCAACTTTTTAAAGTTGTAATTACATCTTTTAAAGTTGTTATTACAACTTTCAAACTTGAATATACAACTTTTAAAACTTGAATATATAATTTTTAAAACTTGTACATACAACTTTTAAAACATGAATATACAACTTTTAAAACTTGTAATTTTACCTTTACGAGTTGTAATTACAACTTTAAAACTTGAATATACACTTTTTTAAAGTTGTAATTACAACTTTAAAAAAAAAATGTTGTCACTGAGTTGGCCCTTGTAGGCTTTCGTACCAAACAACATATCACAGATTTTAAATTTAAAAATTTTTCTGAGTACCTTTCTCATAAACGCAAACTGTCTGTAAAACATCACTATATCGAGTACGCCAAGTACACTGTCGGCCAGAAACGCTTACCAGATATCAGATTTTGTAAAAACTATAACGAACAGTTTAGCATAAATATAGCATTTTGAAGTTGCACCATATCTGCATAATGTATTCAAATTTCGGAAGTTGTCATGTCAGATAAGACTGGCGATTGTTAAAATGAAACAACATGATTGTTCAGTTTTAGATCAGTGCTTCGTCAGAAAAAAACATTTGAAACAGATTTTCATACATTGGCATACGCATCAAGATTCGAAACGGCAACCCCTCTCTTTGTAGCCCAAGGTTCTACCACTAGACCACGGAGGAAAGGCGATGCTCGATTTTTGAGTTGTATTTGCTGTCGGAGAACTTTGATAATGATGTGCAGTTCATTTTTACTTGGTTCACCTGTAGTAAACACATTTAAACAACAGCACTCACATAAGTCTTCATTTTTCGGTATATACAATAGATAACAAATTCATCCGAGGGCGTTCTAACAAAGAGAGGCCTTTGCCTACGGGAAGACCTATCTTTGCTAGAACGCCCTCGGATTCAGGCCTTTCCATTACTTGTACGTTTTGCAGCATTACACTTTTGACATAATGTAATGTCTAGTAACTCTCCAGTGTTTTTAAAGAAGAGCGTTTTATTATCATATTTATGGTGATTAAGGGTACCTTTGTTATGAAAACTAGTTGACAATTGTATTCACTTCGGTTTATAATGGATATTACAATACATGAATATTTTCATTCCATCCCACAGGTACCACCGTGACACTGACTGGATCTGCCGACTATGCTGTGTTGGACCAGACCTTCAGATTCACCTGTAATCTCACAGACGATTCCAGTACGTTAAGACTTCTCACATTTAATAAATTTGGTCAATCTACAACATGTGGTGTAATTGTGTCCACTGATAGTTCACAAGCGTGTCAACAGGTGAGCTCAGGAACAGACTACACGTGTGGATGTGTGAGTGGACAGACTGGACTCTACTACATGGACATAGCCAGGGTCAGTGTAGCAGAAGATGAGGCCACATGGAGATGTCAACGTTTAAATATATATAGCAACAACATATCTCTTTCTGTCTATTGTAAGTTTTCTGTTTTCTCATGTTATATCTATCTAGCATACCAAATAAATTGCCTGTGTATCGTCAGTATACTGTATGGTTTATTGTTAACAGTGATATATAGAGGATACTAAACGACCTTCCATTTAATACCATTTTTGTTAAACGGGTTAATGATTTGGTATAAAACGAGCGAAAGCGAGTTTAATACCAAATCATTCACGACATTGTGACGTCACAACTTCTCACTATTGTGACGTCATACTTGCAGCGGTATTGCACTAATGTAATATTGCCGTATAAATATTACACTGTAGTATCTTCAAAGAGAATCTCAACCAAAGTGTATTCTGATATCAAATATATCAACATGAATTGATAAAAGTTACAAATATCTTCAATAATTCAGCTTTTACTTTGGACCCAATGGTTGCTGTTATTCTTTCTTATACCTAATAATGGTGTAGTGGTTAGCATGCTGCCCTTTCACGCCAAAGGCCGAGGTTCGAATTGAGGTAACTACAATGTGTGATCTGGGTCTCTTGCTGTATTTTGACCTTGGGCAAGGCATTCAATCCACCCAGCTATTCAAATGGGTACCTGTCTAACGGATGCATTGACCTTAATGGCTTCGTGTAGCGCTTACGGCAGAAGTACATAATGTACATGTTCCTAAGCGCACTTACGGAGTCCAATTATGGAGATGTGAGCTTTATAAAGTATTATTCATTGTCATTATTATTAATACATAGAGAATCTAAAAAACTAATGAAGAATGATTTTGGATGATAAATAGAATATCACCTTCGTGTATCCTATTATCAAATATATCATCACGAGTTGATAAAAGTTACAAATATCCGAGGCTTGGCTTAATGTAAATGAACATATATGAGCACAAAACTGCCATTTGGCTTCCAGTGCTGTGATGTCACAGCATTGTGACGTCAGCATGATTATGACGTCATAGCATGTGATATTTTACTTGATGATGCAAAATCATTGTGATGTCATGCAACCGACGCCAACAGGGCATTGTTCAAAATCTACTGTCAAAACGGTATCGCTTAGGAGGTATAGCTTGATCTCATACAAACGATATCTCCTGTAGAAAACAGTTTTGGATGATATAAACTTCTACTTTAAAAATAAATTATATCAAAGATCAATAGTTACACTGCATTGACATCAACCAATCCTCTGAGTGATGATCAGTGGTGTCCTGAACAGTTTGTATATATATGACAGTTTAAGATCAAATGTAAATGTATGTATGTTTGTATGTATGTATATAATGTAAAAATGTATCCTCATATGCCGCTGCCGGCGGCCTGAGTGTAAATAAAGTTCAGTTCCGTTTAGTTGGGTGCAAAGCATCCAGAGGGGTCATACATGCCCTTTGTTACCTACGAGGGCAATCATATGGAGCTTCATATTTTTCATACGATACCCTAAGACACAATATTACCTTGTCGTTTTGACGTCATAAAGAATGCTATGACGTCAAGCTTCACCCATGACGTTGCGTTCTAAATGTCGCGACGGTGGGTCGCCAGCCTATAGTTGAAAGTTCATTTAAGCGTATTTTCATTAATTTCACGACTTTTTTTTATTAACATAATATTATATTCGTGTCTACGGCATACTATATTTACGACACTCGAGCCTGAATGTCGGTATATCCCTCGCTCTCGCTCGGAAAATACTAATATTCAGGCATTCGTGTCATAAATATAGTATATAGTATAGTCATGTAATATCCTCTATTGAACAATTGATAGAATATAGAATCCCTAATTTCGTTTAGGGTTTATCGATTACAGATGTTTGCAGCTTTACCCGCAGTAGGCATACATGTAGAAGTTGAACCGTCATCTGAATGAAAATTGGTCTTTTTTTCAAATTGTTTTTATTGTTTCCAGTGGTACATGTATGTTTCATCTACAGGATTGTCAAAGGTAATACAAGTATAAGTGTAGTATTCATACATTTGTCTTGACAAAGTATCGTGTCATAATTCCTATGTTTATCAAGCACATGGAAACATTGAAATATGTTAGCCACAATACGTTAGCAATGTCCGGGCCTTTCACGAGTACGTTGTTCAATGAGGCAGCACATACTGCTATGCTATGTTAGGGTTCCATTAGATGATTTGGTCGGGACAATGACAAATTCCAAACGTCTGTATCGTTCCACACGATAAGCATTAAAATATTTACAATAAAGTCAATGACAAAAAATTTCAGACGCTCCCAAGATCCAGTCCACATTTCCCTCCAGTAGCGCTGTTACAGAGTTCTCCCGTCTCCAGATAGACTGCAGCAGTTACACTACAGTAGGCAAACCTCCATCTACAAGCTACACTTGGACCTATGGAGGATCCACGTTCAGCTCTGGATCTGTTCTGGACATAAACAACATTGGTAGAACTATGAGAGGACAGTACATCTGTACCGCTAGCAACATTGTGGGATCAAGCAATTCTAGTGTTGCAGTCGATGTACAGTGTGAGTTCTTGTTTGTTTGCACGTTTTTTTGCAAATTTGTTTTCTCAAATTTGTTATTTATTATTAAAAATATATATTGTTATGTTAGAATGTAAAACATCTCATTTCACGACCAGATAAGCCATAAACACAGATTACGGTTATCTGTAGTGAAAGAAAATCGTGCGACTTATAAAGCGACTGTGGTGTGGAACACATTCGTTTTAGAACTTTTTATTGGAATATCTTGTTCCGTTAAAACATAAGCACATGTGTAACATGGAGGTTTAAAGGGGCAGTAGCACGTTTTTTTCAAATTTTGTTTTTTCAAATTTCCTATTTATATTGATAGTTTATGTCATTTATATTAACTTTAGAGGGTAAAACATCTTATTACACACGCCAATTATCAGTAGTGGTAATAACGGTGTTGCGTATAAAGCAAAAATTGCATGGCGGCCATTTTATTGTGAACACAATTTAATCATTTCGCATTACAAAAACGATTCCCATGGCATTATCGAAGCATGTACAATCATTTTTAACTTGATTATTTTTCAAATACATTTCATCGACTTATTTGAGCGAATAAACGTGCTACTGCCCCTTTAAAATGAGCCAATTAACTTGTCTGTACGTGTTGCAGTTGGTTAGTGAGAAGAAGATTTTTAAAGATGCACACCTTCAAAATCGCGAAATTTCAGTACATTTTCAGTTGTTGTCAAATTGTGACCAGGAATGACTGTTCGCGAACGATTTTTTAAAAATAAATAGTATAACTTACTCTCCTGAAAAAATCGTGAAATTCGATGGGTAGGGTTTTGAATTGTGTCCCTTTGAAGTTTGCGCTTTTTTCAAAATGCACCAACTTTGAGTGTTCACTGTGCAAAAAGGATTGGGAGTTCGCTCTAAAAAAGACACACCATGCACTCAACAATGTCTCAGCTGCATACATATATAAGTTTTAGCTTCGTGGTGCAAGTAACTTCAGAGAAGAAGAAGGTCAAAGGTGCATGGGGTCCGGAAACTTTCAAAAGTACGAAAAAACAATATGGCGGCTAAACGTGACCTACCTGCAAATTTGAAGCTACATTTTGAAATATTTGCCCATGTTAAAAATCGAAATTTAGAACCGAACTGGACCTTTAATGACTGTGCCGATTGGGCCAAAAAGCTTATTTTGAGGAGTTCGTAGTAAGTGCTATCATTTTGCAAAGTTTGGTTGCATTAGCTCTTTCCGTTTTGTTCAAATCGTGACCACAGGGTTGGTGGAAGAATTATAATAATGAAACACGCCAATAACAATAAGGATTCAGCACTTTAGTGCTGAATCCTTTATAATGAAGAACACGGATAATAACAATAGGTCTTCAAGACGTAGTCTTGAAGACCTGACAATGAAGAATTTTGACCTTTTACCTTGCAACAATACATTAGTTTAATCAATTAATATATTCCTTCGCTTACTTTTCGAGTGCCTTGCTTGACGTCGATGAAGCAAAACTGACATGATCAGTATCACAATGATGACAGGTATCATGACACATATTCCTATTCCAACACCTAGACCAAGTCTCTCAGGTTCTGGTGCTGTAAGTAGAAATAGCATCGTTAAATAACAAAGGATATGTAAGGGTTAACTTATATCGGCGATATATTGAAGCACTTGTAAAATCTCCAACTTATATAAGATACGCCCCCGGCCAAAAGAAACGCCTACTAAATATCTTATCAGATATTGTAAAAACTGTTATGAACAGTTTAGCAATATTATAACGTGATGAAGTTGCACCATTTCTGCATTATATATTTGGATTTCAAAAGTTCATGTCACGAAAGAAGGGCAATTGTTGAAATGATAAAACAATAAATGTTCAGTTTTCGATCAGTGCTTGATCATACATTACATTACAACATTACAACCACGAGCAACAATACAGGCAGGCATTCGCGTTAAAGTGGTGATGATGCTACCGATGTACGTGGTTAAGGTGCGCAAGTGAATCAACCGAAAATAGCAGTCTTCATTGGGCGTGGTTTTCATGAATGTTATTGACTCAAATCACAGTTTTCCACGATTTCAATGGACTTTCTTATTAGTTATTGCTCAGCATAACGTGGAGACCGCCATTAATTATATTTAAGAAATTATTGCATCTTTCATTTTAAGGAACATAAAGTAGGCGTTTCTTTTGACCGGGGGTGTACCCCAAAATTCAACACTAAAGTTACATGCGGGAGTGTTACAATAAGCTGATGAATTAATCACTCTCTACATACGATGACAGATTTATTCAAGAAAACCATACTTGACATAACATATAGGACTGAAGATTTAATGGTACTAAATTTGTACCAAATTTAACTATCGTCCTTGTGCCTAAACTATGCAATAAACTCAGTTGACATAAAAAATATATTTATCGTGCAAAATTAGGAAGAGACCTCTTTTGACAAAAGGGCTATAATAATATAATTTTAATTCATTTGTTTTTTTCCAGAATATTGTATACTTGTTTACTAGTTGTTAAAGTAACATTACATACATTATGCTTATCAGTTGAGATGGTTCTAGGATATGTATGATCCCTGTTATTCTACATATTGATACGAATAAGCAAACTCATAACTTTGAAACTCACATAATGCTCTTTATCAAGACTGCATTTATGAAGTAAGCTTAAATAAAAAATTAAACAGAGAAACACTATTAATGAAACAGATTTTATAGGAAACAATGGTTCTGCATAAAAATGATCAACACTTCTTAAATTAAGATTCTGGGACATAACATTTTAGCTCACCAAGGGGTGAAACTGTGTAGGTCATCTGCAGACTCCCAAGACCATTTCTGACTATAACAACATAGGTTCCATAGTCGTTGGTGTTTTTCACAGTTATCTGCAAGACTGAAGCTTGTCGGGAAGACACGATGGTATGCTCTGTTGATGTTGGGATTGGCAGAAGCTGTTCATTTTCCCTAACATACCATTCAAAACTGGGTGCGGGATTTCCAACCACATTCACAATAAGAGAGGCGAAGTCTCCCAATCTACCAGTTACACCTGTGCTGGAGGGATGTTTGTTACTGATGCTTGGTTTACCTGAAAAGGAAACATCAAGGCCTCAATTGTAGAGAAACTACCCTAATTGGACCTAGACACCAGCTGTCAATCTATATTTGCACTTTATAAGGACGCAGGCCTGTAGTACATACATGTATAAACAAACAACATCTTAGGCAGTTGAGAGCACAAGTTTTATATGTATAATGGCATCATATAAATACATTGACCGATTTTCTAAATGTGTTTTACAAGAACAAGATAATAGTGATTCAAATTTATAAATATTGTGATGTAATATTTCAAATATTACTAATAGTCAAACAACCCTATTTGAATCCTGTAGTCTAACCTTAACCGATCTCATCCAATCAAACTTTATTATGATCTTTCCTTGAAATTCTGGACGCATTTCAAAAAGTATTCAAAGATTTCCAATCGATTTCCTACAGTGTGCTACAAGCTATAGACATCGCTATGGTCTGAGTGTTGCAAGAGTCGAGATGTGATGAAATTACTAATGGAAAATGAACAACAGTAACCTCAACTATCCGCATGTAAGCTTTCAGTTTGATCTCAAAGCCAAACATGACAAATCACAACCCTTTCTTCTACCCTATTCTCGACGGTAACCAGTTCGGGAAAATACCTTTAAAGTTCACGTGTAATGCATTTTTCTCAAGAATGACAGATTATTACCTCTACGTACATCATATATCGGAATCAATTGAGCATAAAATCGAGACAATAGACACTTGCAATTGATTATAAAGACGAATTTACAATAATTTATGAGGTGTGTTAAATCGCCCAAAAGACACGTTTATGCATATATTATGTTACTGTCATCTGCGGAATTACCTAGTTAGATATATAAATAGTCGATATATGGAAATATAAGTTTTATTTTTAGCTTTATTGAAGCTTTGTTTGTGAAATTAACAATCAAAATGTTGGGAAATCACGTTGAATTATGACTATCGCCTACAATGAGATTCGTCCAGTGACGTCACAGCAGGAATCGCTTCAGGGACCACAGTTCCGCTAGTGTCACTCAGCTAGGCGAGTTTTTTAAAAGTCGCATATAAGTGATTTATGGGCTGATTTCAGAAATTAAAAATCGAGCAATTGTAAAATTGAAAATTTAATCTAACCTTTAATGAGTTAGGGTTAGGTTTACCGTAAGAGTTAGTCCTAACCATATACCCTTTAAAGTTAAAAGTTCGAATCAAAGTTTCTTACATAGCACGTTGAGTTCCTTCTTTAAACTGGTGGACACATCTCTCGTCTGTGTGTTACGAGCGGAGCAGAGGAAGGAGCCGTTGTGAAGACACAGAACTTTGTCAACAGTGAACTGGAGTCTGTTGGTGACTCTCTCAATTAGAACCGTGTCCTTGTCCATATTCCGGATTTCAAGCTCTGCTGTAGGGTTGCTTTCCACGTTACATGTGAAAATGGCTGTATCATTCTCCATCACTTCAGTCTTGTCCAGAATCAGGTCTGGTCTGTCCAGATCTGTTGACAACAAACCACTTATTTTGAGGATTTTTCTCCCTGAAGGTAAAAGTGCTTTAGGGACATCCATTGCGTTGTTTGGATCGCGTATGCCAACAAACAGACAAAGGGCAAATTTGGGTTGATAATATTAAATATGTTATTTAATTGCTATGTCTGTAAATGGAACGTGTAGTTTTGGTTTCTGTACATGTATAATGGTGATTTTCTTTGGAAATTAGTAATTATGATATATAATAAGGTTGGATAGCAAGTTGAGTGACATTATTTGAACTGAATTCTGGCGCGTATTTTTAAAAAGCCAAATATAATTTTATGATTTTATGGGCGTCTCTTTAACCGTATTACAATTTGACTCTACTAGGACATGGAATAAAAGTGTTTACAAGTTAACACTCACACTGTACATCGACTGTAAAACTAGCATTGCTTGATCCCACAGTGTTGCTAGCGGTACACGTGTACTCCCCTCTCACATTTCTACCAATGTTGTTTATGTCCAGAACAGACCCAGAGCTAAAAGTGGATCCTCCATAGGTCCAAGTGTAGCTTGTAGATGGAGGGTTGCCTGGTATAGTCCAAGCACTGCAGTTTATCTGGAGACGGGAGAACTCTGTAACAGCGCTACTGGAGGGAAACGTGGACTGGATCTTGGGAGCGTCTGTAACGAAGACAATTTTACACCACAACACGAAATTTCAGCATTCCTAGTCCTCTAAATATTGAGATGCAATTAATAACATTTCAATTGTTTTCACAAATTAGTGATCAGATGGTTTTCGAAATTGGCATGTTCTAAGACGTATGCAAGTGTTCTTTCATAACTCCTATCAAGTCATGATATTATGTTGAGGTTGCACATTGACAAGACAGGCAATGTGGTAACAGGATGGTTTTGATACATTTTCTTAACAACAGATGATATGTTTAAACACGTGTTGATTCTTTAAGAAACAACTAAAGCATCATTTTAGTAGTCCAAGATTAACACGTGCACGCTTCAGAAGGTCCACATAGATGTTAGACCAATGTCAGTCTGATTAAAATAGACAGTTTTCCGAGGAATAAAAGTTGCAAAATACCACACTTATCGAGATACGAACTCATATCGTTCGTAGGTTGCTTCGCAAAACCGTCTGATAACAGCCCGTAGACTCTCATTGTACTGACGCAATTCAGTTAACTAATTCAAGACCTCCAACAAAATCGGTCGTTTAAAGAAGCTAGGGGAAGAAAACTCAAAACAGCTTTTCTTTCATCTGTCCCGAATGCTTTAAAAACGGCGACCGTTTAAAACCTATGATGTTTGGTCAGCTATTTGACTGGGCGTTGTCTGCGCAAAACTGTTACGGAACACGCGCCTATACGGGGTGTCCTCAGACCTTGTGGCGAGGAATCTATAAAACCCGTTCGTATCCCGATATGAACTATTTTGCAGATTATTTTTTTTCAGATTTAATACTCGGAGCATGGTCGATTTTAAACAGACTGAGACAAATGGCAAGAAACGCCAGAACATAAAGATCCTGTTAGACTTGAGCTGGCTATCCGTAGTAGCGAGAGTCACTCGTAACGTTGTATGTGTGGTATACATGTGGCAGATATTACATTTACCATTGATACTCTAATTCAATATATACCTGTAATATATTAAAGGGGCAGTAGCACGTTTTTTACGCTGAATTAAGTCGATGAAACGTATTTGAAAAATAATGTCACCAAAAGTAAAACACCCTTCTCTCTTCGGAAAATCAAGTTAAAAATTGAGCGTATATGGTTCCGTAAAGCAATGGGAATCGTTTTTGTCATTCGAAATAATAAAATGTGTTCACAATAAAATGGCCGCCATGCAATTTTTGCTTTATACGCAACACCGTTATTACCACTACGAATAATTGGTTTGTGTAATAAGATGGTTTACCCTCTAAAGTAAATATAAATGACATAAACTATCAATATAAATAGGAAATTTGAAAAAACAAAATTTGAAAAAAACGTGCTACTGCCCCTTTAAAGCTGAATAAGGGGTTATCAAAGTATCGAGCCAAATTTTTGAATTTTGTTCTAGAACTTAAATTACCTTGAATATGGTCCTTTTTTAAATTTTCGTGTGTTGGCTTTATATTCAAAGGGGCATAACTCTGTCACATATAGACTTATGCCTCAGTTCCTTATTGCAATGTGTTCCCGATATTTGCTCAACAATTCCATTTCAAGTCATTATCACATAAAAATTAATAGTTTGGCCACAATTTGGGTTTTTATTCGGGGGTAAACAAATATGAAGTTTCGAACATTGAAATGTGAGTCTCAGTAATCCTAGACACATGATAGAGACATGCAGCTTTCTTTAAAAGTTGTGCACTATTAATGGTACAACGGCTGTATTGATTATATTTCAAATTATTTACTCATCTATGCGCTGAATCCTTTTATCGTCACTTGTGACTATATTTATGCTTTGTACTCTTTTTGTGCAGAAGTCCGAAGTAACCACTAGGCCGATTTGCATGAAATGTGTAGCGACGATAGCCTGTGACTCAACTTAGATAATAACTAGCCACTTTTTGGATATTCGACTTCTTTCTTGAGTTATCTCCCCTTGAAGTCAAAACTTCAAACCTTCATAGCTCAGAAACTATTCAAGATATTTTCACAAAACTTTCACCAAAATGTGCACAACAATGACCGCCATCGATTAGGCCTAATTCAGCCGTTTCAGCCGTAATAATAGATTTTTTGCTATTACGATAAAACTGAACATTTGGTGAACTTTCGCGGTTTTGAGGGTACTCGTCTTTGAAAATCTTCTCATAAAAAACGGCAAAACAAACAGCTATGTGTGATAGCTCATTTCAAAGCTAATTGAATTGTCAACAAAGCATAGAGCCACAATTTTGAATTTCGTCCCACAACTCAAATAATCTGCCCTTGAATATCGTCCTTTTTTAAATGTTCATTTTTCGGCCCCATGTTTAAAGGGACATAACTCTGTGTGGAATACAGGCAAAATTTGGACATAGTTCCAAGAATGTACAATTTTATGATTTTGATCATTTTTGAGGGGTATATCTTTTGGAGAATTAGTGATAAAAAACCACTGATGATAGGAAAATGTTTTATAGCTCATTTCAAATATTTTTTAATGACATATCTATAATAGTTCACTGTGACAAATCATAGGAGATTTTCATTTTTCGAAAATCATTTTCAGCAAAGTTGAGAGGATCACAACTGCTTAACTAATTACGCTATTGACATTCTATTCATACGTACGTATGCACACTTTCAAGAACAACAACTTTTCTATTGCCCCCTTTCATAAAAAATGTATAGTTACGCTTCAAACATCGCAAATGTCGTATAGGGGTCCCAAAATACGCATTTTTGAGTATTTTCTTGAATATTCAGTACAGCATAACACATTAATTATGTATACAATCTAAATCATTATTACATCTACTTCAAATACAATTAAAGGACAACATTTTATATGTTCCTCCTTATGATGAAAATATTAACCGTTCTGTCATAATAATGAGGAATATAATGTAGGGGTCCAATAATAAGTAATTTTCACATTTACTGAGGGGAAGTTTCTTTGGAGATTTTTTTGTTAAAAAACTACTGAAGATAGAGATATGCTTCATAGATCATTTGAAAGAAGAAAAACTTATTAATTAATAGGAATTTAAGTCAAACATGGGTTTCAAGGTCAAGCAGAAGTCTTGAAGACCTAAGTATTGCCTGTGGCAATCCTAGTTTAGTATTAAAATTAAAATTTGGAGAGTGCAGTTTATTGTTTAGAATTAAATTTGAAATTTTTATTTTCAGATTCTGAAAGTGGAACAAATGCACTGTAAGTGTTTAGACTTTGTTCTTTAAAATACCATATTATTAGCCCCATTCATTAAAATATTAACTGTTTAAAAGTGTGTTGTGTTAAACTACCGGGCAAAAGAAAAGACTCACCTTAGTTTGTTTCTATTAATTCAATATTTAAAAGAAATCAGATGTATTTGACTATGGCACGATACAATAATACTTATCTGCAGTAGTTTGGATGACTTTGTTGGTGACTGAGGTTAATTTTTAGTTCAAATATCTTTTTGCAATGTAGACAGGGTTAAGAATTAAATTTACACCAACATGACCCCTACCCTGTTTAAAATGTTGTAAATGTGTGCAGAATCAGGCACATTTATTTATTTTCACATAGGATATGTCTTATATGTCGGTGAACAATTGTGTATCATCAAAAATAATTTAAAAACAAAATTAGATTTAAAATTTTCTTTTTTAAAAAACAAATTAAAAAAACATGTAGAAGTATTCTTTGACTGCTAACTAAACACCCATACTTATCAGTTTTGGATTATGACATCGAAAACTTGAGATATTTGCAATTGAAAATCATACATATGAAAAAATCAACTGAGGTGAGTCCTTTCTTTTGCCCGGTGGTTTATTTAAATGCAGTATAAAGATTAAATCGTTTGATTGAATTTCTTTTAAATATTTAAAATAAACCATGTTTCTTTATTGTTTACAGACCGTTGAGACAGAGCACTGAAACTGGTAATATAAAGCAATAGTAGTAGTTGAGTAGTTTTTTAACAGTGCTATGCACAAAATGACTTCATAATGCATCAACACCATCAAGAAAATAACATCATGATGCGCTATCATCTTCCAATTAATGTCATCGCATTAGTAACTGATCTCATAGCATTTGGAATGTGTACTTGAGGACGTCATGAAGTTTAAAATGAGAGGGCAAATCACAAACTATAGTGTCTGAACAGTATCTTCACATATCAATTGTTTGAGAGGCATTCTAGAAGTTGGTGTGATGAAGAAGACACATATTTTATGGATGATCAACGTCTTTATAAACAATAGCGACGTTTCGGTATAGATCCTTATACCGATATCAAGGATATGGGACCGAGCTAATAAACATGATACATGTTGGTAGGATAACAGAAACATGATACATGTTGGTAGGATAATAGATAACAAAAACAACAAGATGAGATAACAATGAGATGAAAGGTGTAACAAGTAGGTTGTGATAACATGGATACCAGTGGAAGGTAAGTTAATTAACTTAGAATGGGGATACAAAGCAGCAGTGAGGGTGACCAATCATGGGGGATGGGGGTAATAATGGAAGCCAGAGTGAGTGGAGTAGATTAATTATTTGTAGAGTAAGTTGTTGTAAGCTGATGGGATGAAATAGCCTTGATCCCTAATCAAAGAGGGATAATGTCTTACAATTTGTAATGCTTCAGGTACACGGCGCTGATCATAAGTGTAATCATGTTTGTTGTTTGTGAATTTTTTGACAGCGTCCCTTCACAGATGTTTGGAACACAGTTTAGGATTAAAAATATCCCACCTTCATGCCTCCTTGTTAAAACTAAAACTCGTGTTGCGATTAATATATTCACTTAACGGACATTCTCTTTATCTCTTACACTTTCTTAAACATATTTATAGATACATTTTCGTTAAATGAATTATATATCAAAAACAAGTTTAGTAAATTTATTGTTAGTACGATGTTTCGTGTGTAGGGAAAGAACAAATTCATAATAGAATTGCAGTATTTAAATACATTTTCGGGGAGTGCGAGAATATGTTTTTATTTAGTCCTGTCAGTTTGACAACGTTATTATTTCAGGAGAACAAAGAGCTTATGAAGACTTGACAAGAACGATGTCAACTGTCAACGAGTATGAACAACTTCAGGCTCCAGCAGGTAATAAGAAACAATATGTTACTTACATATTTCATCGTCACTTAAAGATACATCCATTTGGTTTCATAATATTTTATTTGGCTTTAATACGTGCCAAAAAACCATATGAGCTAATTTTAGTTCAAATAAGTTCACCAAACTTGCATATTCACCCCAAATTACCAAATACATCAAAGTTACTAGTTTTCAATGAAAATATAGTAACATCATTATACATGTGAATACACCGAAATTACACGCCACATTGTCATGCACAGTCATTCATATTTACTTTTAAAGGGTAAAACATCTTTTTACACAAAATAATTATCCGTAGTGGTAATCATAGTGTTGCGTATAACGCAAAAATTGCAAGAAGTCATTTTAATGTGACACCTTTAATTATTTCAAATTACTAAAACGATTTCCATGGCTTCACTACGGAAGCGTATTAGTGTCACGATGAAAATAATCTCCTACGTAGGAGATACTATCTCCTACGTAAGAGATACTAACTCCTACATAGGGGATACTATCTCCTACGTAGGAGCTACTATGTCCTACGTAGGAGATACTATGTCCTTCGTAGGAGATACTATGTCCTTCGTAGGAGATACTAAGTCCTACGTAGGATTATTTTTCATCGTGACACTAATACGCTTCCGTACTTTACCGAACCATGTACACTCATTTTAACTTGATTTTCCGAAGAGAAAAGGGTGTTTTACTTTTGTGACATTATTTTTCAAATGCATTTCACCGATTTATTTGAGCGAAAAAACGTGCTACTGACACAGAATATTTTTCAAGCAATGTATCTCCAACAGTAAGGTTTTGTATTTAACATTATTTATCATCATCATCCCTAGACGGCAATTGAGTTTATGTAGTCTAAACACTTGATATGGTTCCTCGTCCTGACTTGCAAAAGAAACGCCACCACAATTTCAATAGAGTAAAAACTGAAATAATGCTGTCGGATGAAGTTTAAAGTGTCTTTGATAATAACAGGTTTTTTTTATAAAGAAGTACCCACAATTCATTCATCAGGGTATGATGATTGTCTTATCTGTTCAAACACACATGAAGTGCTAAAATCGCTTTTCGAAGGTATAAGTTTAGTTAATAAAAGATTTTGACGATCTAATTTACCTCTTTTGGACTTTAATTCGTTGACGCATCATCGCTGTAGGACGCCATAAAACAAGCCAACATGTGCATTTCCACTCTCCTATCTTTCCTAGTTAAGGAACTTTTCAAAAAGACATTTTTTGAAAGGCGGTTTTTTTCATAAAAATGAACAGATAATGTTTTGAAACTAACCAATTAATTCAGTTGACTTCTTGAGAATGATGTAGCCCTCTTTCCGTCGTTGATTACCCGTGGAATTAAATAGCATTTATTTTGGTAGGTGGTGTTTTTGTGCAAGTCAGTATATATTATTTGTAGGAGCCTCAGGATGATATGGTTGTGCTCAGGGATAGAGTTTATTGTAATTTTAACGACTGTCTTGAAGTTAAACATGGATTCCGTCCCTTGATAACTTTTTTTGTGACATACACATTATTAACTTAACATATATGTACTTTCTGTTTCAGCATCATCAAGAACGTAAGAACGTACCAGAACGCATGACGAATATCATCACGAATTTTATAATGTGTCGATGATAACTTACTATTAAAGGGGCAGTAGCACGTATTTTTGGAAATTTTATTTTTTCAAATTTACCATTTATAATGATAGTTTATGTCATTTATATTTACTTTAGAGGGTAAAACATCTTATTACACAAACAAATTATCTGTAGTGGTAATACCGGTGTTGCGTATAAAGCCAAAATTTTATTGTGAACACAATTTATTATTTTGAATGTCAAACGATTTCCATGGCTTTACGGAACCATGTACACTCATTTTGTAACTTGATTTTCCGAAGAGAGAAGGGTGTTTTACTATTGGTGACATTATTTTTCAAATACATTTCATCGACTTATTTCAGCCAAAAAACGTACTACTGCCCCTTTAAGCAAGTAAACTGCCAGGCAAAGGAAAGTACTCACTTCATGTCATAAAGTAAAACTGAAAAGAGTTTAGTCAGCAGTCAAAGAATACTTCTACATGTTTTTTGGATTTTTAAAAAACAAAATGAAATTTTAAATTTTATTAAAAAATATTTTTAATGATACACAGCTGTTTATCGACATATAAGACATATTCGTTGTGAAAATTAATAAATGTGACTGATTCTGCACACATTTACAATATTTAAACATAGTAGGGGTCATGTTGGTGTAAATTTAATTTCTTACCCCTGTTTTCATTAAACAAAGATATTTAACTAAAATTTAACCACGGTCACCAATTAATTAATTCAAACTACTGCAGATAAGTATTATTGTATCGAGCCATAGACAAATGCATCTGATTTATTTTAAATATTGAATCGAAACCAACTGAAGTGATAACTTTCTTTTGCATAGTTCCAGCCGATTCTTGCAGGTTTCGCCGCAATGCATAGCCACATGGCCTTGCGGGCTTTCTCCCTGCCGTAATAATAGCAGCCGCGATATAAGTGAAATAATCTTGAAAGCGGCGTTAAACACCAACTCACCTCACCTCACCTCTTTTGCGTAGTAGTTTATTTCGTCATCGTCTATAATGATCAAGAACGTAAATGAACGTCATCTCATGTGGACAATATTATTTTTTCTAAACAAATATGATTTGTTTATAATGCATACATTAACAACGGGTTTTATATGTTCTAAAGCAGGCGGAAATGTGATTATGGAGTATGAAATCTTAAAGGCGCTCTAGCAATATTTTCTTACTGAAATAAAGTGTAACCATTGGCTAAAGATACTCAAGAATCAATATAAAGCGTCCTAAAAAGAATGTACATGGTTCGGTTAAGCCATGCGAACCCGTTTCCCGTCGAGCGGCCATTTTAAAGGGGCCGTTCTGTCGGCAAAAGCCGCCATATTGGATTTTGTGCAGTATGTGAAATGAAAATACGCTATATTTTACTCAATTTTACAACATTTTAATGATAAAAGATATACACTGATAGAAAGTTCACATAGTAACACATAGCGTGTCATAAAACTGATAAACAATTTGCTGTTATGCCGTAGAAAACTTTTCCCCACTCGCAGCGCCGATGAATGGCTTCAGTTCTCATTGTTTTAATTTTTCAACAAATGTCTTTATTAAGTTGTGAAATATAAATTCATCAAAATATTACCTTTATTAATATATTTTAACTTGACTGTGTTTTAATCATTTATTAGTAGCATATTTGTGTAAACGGGGATATCCTCTCGAATTTCGTTTCCACAAAAAATACCCCGATAAAACCCTCCTTTTAATGCTTGCACATTAAAATAGCCACCCGAAGGTAGTTCTGACTGTGATCTGACTGATGTACCGATATCTAAACACTCAGAGAAGAGTTTTAAATATTGCACAGTGATCACTGTGATGGAATGGTCAACCGTCCTGCTGTCTAAACTCTCAAATTCTCACGAGAGCTACACATCTACTGTCGCTTTATACGTGGCACAATTTTCTTCGAATACAGATAACCGTTTTCTATGGATATGGCTTATAGGGTCGTGTAATGAGATGTTTTACCAATTGACGTACACATATACTGTATACGTTTTAAATATAAATGACAAATTTCAGAAAAAACAATATGCAAAAAACGTGCTACAGCGCCTTTAAATCAAAATCGACTGAGTATTGTACATTTCATCAGATGATGGTGAGAGAAATTTTCCTGGTAGCTAGCTGTTACTACTTGTTACAATAACTCCCAAACTATTCATGTTGTAAAATGATTGACTCCTAGGAATGTCTGTACATGTAATTAATATTAGTTTGTCATATTGTTAATGTTGTTAAATTATTTCCCTTCCTTTATAGATATTTTATAACTCTTGCAATATTCTTTCCCTGGATTGCCTTCCCCATATCCCTAACCGAGTTTACTATCATTTTATAAGGCAATGTAGTACTATTTGCGAACATAACAATGATGTACATATATATATACATGTCAAACTAATTCATTTCTGTCACTTGCCTTGAATAAACTGACTTCTCATGTTGTACATTTCAATCTAAAGATATTCTATTCAATAAAAAACGGAATTAAAGCAAGTTTTATAACTTAATTCGTCTCATCCCGAAACTTGAGGTCTGTGTTATATTCCCATGCATTTACGTTTTGTTATCTTATGTTTTTAATAGTGTACACTAACATGCCAGTTTATGACTGAAGTAAACGCTGCAAGGTATAACACACAATTTGTACATGTCATACACAATTGTACTTATGCAGACAAGTCCTTCACCTACACTCAACCGCAAAAGAAACTTCACTATCAAAATTGTAAGATAATTCAATCCACGAGTGATGAATACGACTGAAACTGTCTTCGGAAGGCAACTAAACCAAATTTGAAATTTAAAAAATTATCTGTATCTATTCCTGAGAAATACACGTTTAAGAATTCTAAATTCTCTCACAACAAGAGATTGTAAATAATGTTGAAGCGTCGTAAAATCTCTAGTAAAGGTTAAAAAGAAAGTGAAAAGCATTTCGATGTCAGTCTGACACAAATATGTTATCGAGTTTACAAAGGCATGTGTTTCCCTTGAAAGAAATGAATTTCTCTTTCTCCTTTTGTTAAATGAAACTATTCGCTGTTATATTTACTACATCCAGTGGAGTTCGCCAAGGTTGTATGTTGAGTTCCTTATCGTTCATTTTCTTCATCAATCAATGGATAAATGAACTGGAAGCTGATTCATTCAATTTTGATGCAAACTTCACACAATAACGCATCTGTTCACATTCACGATAATACAACTGCTTTAGCAGCAACCTGATACGGGATACTCGTGCAATAAACTTTTGCAGTTGGCTCTCATGAGTTAGTGAAAGAATTTTCGTTGATGCAGGGAGGGACAAGTCTTCAAACTATGGCCATGTTCAAGAGAGGTTTAAAAGCAATCGCTCAATGACATGATTGCTCAATGTAGTGCTACGTAGCAAAGCGAGCAAACCTCGAGGAATCGCACAGTGTCGTTCAGGAGAGAATGAGCGCTAAATTGAGTGCTACATCGAGCGCTCAATGAGCGATTATAAGCGCTCACTCTTATGGAACGGAGCCCAGGACACTGATGTTCCAAGATGGAAGATGACAACAAGACCGGATATATCTTCTGTCAAGTTTTAAGGAAAGATGTATTGATTTATATATGCAAACTTAGTATAAAAAGTAAACGATTCAACCGTTTAAAGCTCTATGCATCACAAAACATTATATTTGAAAATAGTTCTACATGAGCGTATCATTTGATTCTCATCTACTCCAATCACTTGCTCGGTTTAGATATTTAGCTCACAATTTGAAAGTACAAAAAAAGCGTAATATCATCGCAGATGTAAATCTCTCTAAAAGATAAAGTTATTAAATATGCCATGCCACAAATTTTCGAAAAAATGTTATGAAATGATGGTACTGTATGACCAAAATGGGAAAAGAAATTGGGTGACTGATATTAGAGAAATGCTGTACAAAGCAGACTACGGATATTCCATGCTATGCTAAGTTTATCACATCATTTAAGCAAAGAATGAAAGATATGTATTTACAATCATTGTCGGAATATCTACTGCTATCAACTAAATGTTCATTTTACAACCAATGGAAATCGGGTATATGTTTCGAAGAGTATCTAGCAAACGTTGACGTTAACAAGTTTCGTATATCTCTCACCCGATTCCGTTGCTCTTCCCATAAATTATTTATTGAAACTGGAAGATACCTAGGTATGCCAAGGGAGCAGAGAATATGTAAATTATATGACCATAATGCTATAGAAAATGAATTACATTTCCTTCGCATCTGTGTATAACACTTTACGAATTAAGTACCTAAAACCATACTTTTATAAAATACCCAAGCGAAAGAAAATTAATATCACTGTTAACAGATACTAACACTTTATCACTACAGAATCTTGCAATGTACATACATTTCGCAATGGATTCAAGAAAGTTATTTTAATAAACTTGTTATAACTTACTACTCATATGAACTGAAAATATACTGCAGGCCTGTGGCCTTTTCAGTACCGAAATAAAGATTGGAGTCACAAAACTCTCTTTCTTGGTTTGTGATAAATGTAATTGAAATGCTACAAAAGTTGAATTTCACTTTCTTTTTAGAAATACATGTTATTTAGATAGTGAACAAATCTAACATTCGGGATAAAACTACCTTCAAAAGTACAAATTCTTGTACTTTTTCTTGCCGAGTCCCTTGCGGGATTCGAACCCACACCCTCAGAGTAAGGCAGCAGTGAATATACAGCTTACCACACGACCGCGGGTCTCGACATAAATCGAGGTCCAATAATCGATTGTTAAGCTATATCTACATTCATTACCCCTCTGATAGATATCAAATTGCCACAGCTCCAAAAGCTGAATGCATTAGAAATACATGTTATTTAGATAGTGAACTAATCTAACATTGTTACATTGCGGACCGAGTCGTTTGCGGGATTCGAACCTACACCCTCAGAGTAAGGTAACTTACCAGCACTGACCGTACCAACAACTTACCACACGACCACGGGGCTTCGAAAAAAATCGAGCTCCAAAAATCAATAGTTATAAGCTGTTTTTATATCAACCTATTTTTATGCGTATACTCATCCTCTCCTTAACAATGTTGTTACAACCATGTACATCAAACCTATCAATTGTTAAACCATCATGTATATCAATCCAATCACATGTAAAACATAATTACCAAGATTGTATATTCTCCTGGTTGTCACGATAATGTACCACTTGCTTGATAACGGTGCTACATGTAACACTACACTACCACACTTACACAGAATTGTATAATTCTATGGTTTGGTCCACGATGGAATACGGTGCTGCTATATGGGGTGTTTCTGATTTTTCTTTTATTAATGCAGTTCAGAATAGAGCAATGCGCTTCTTTTTAGGTTTAAGTAAGTTTGCCCCTAATAATGCTTTGATTGGGGATATGTATGATGGCTGAGAGGGGCCATTTGATTTCGTGTTAACTTTCCAACACGAAATCGCGAAATCGCGAAAAAATCAAAACGAAATCGCGAAATTGTGAAACGAAATCGCGAAACAGGGAAACGAAATCGCGAAACTATGGTGGCTGATTTCTGCCATTCGCGTCTTCGCTACTTCGTGTTATTAGAACCTAGGGCGAAGTAGCGAAGTGGCGATGCGAAGTAGCGAAGACGCGATGCGAATTAGCGAAGTAGCGATGCGAAGTAACGATGTGGCGATGCGAAGTAACGATGTGGCGATGCGAATTAACGATGCGAAATAGCGAAAAAGCGAAGATTTTTCTTCGCTACTTAGCATCGCCACTTCCTTACTTCGCATCGCCACTTCGCTACTTCGCATCGTTACTTCGCTATTTCGCATCGCCACTTCGCTACTTCGCATCGCCACTTCGCTATTTCGCATCGCCACTTCGCCACTTCGCCACTTCGCCACTTCGCTACTTCGCTACTTCGCTACTTCGCCACTTCGCGTCTTCGTCATTTCAATACTTTGCTTCTTTGCTATTACGTAACTTACTGTTTTCCCGAGCATTAATATTTAATCCATGAGAATTCTTTAGATAAGTAAATCCACTTAAAATGTCTAAAGGTCGCTATTATGTACATACAAATATTGCAAAGTTATTTTAGTAAGCAATTTACTGGCATGCAAACACATTTTTCTGTCAAATAACTTGATAATTTTATAATAATTAAGAAATCCATATCACTAAAGAGGGACATTTGCATAAACCTGTAGATAGATACCTCCATGCATTACATAAGTTAATTTGATTGCGAAAAGCTCACTGCAGTTCATACAAATCGGCGCACTCTGCAAATGTCCGTATCCGTGAAATCTATTCATCAACATTGCTATATATATATTTAGTCAGTCGTAAAAAATCAAAGGGAAGAACAAAATAATTAATATTTTCAAAATTAAATATAGTTGTCTTACAGGGTTAACTTATGTTAAACAAATAAAAACAGTTTGTGTGAAGTGTAAAAAGTATATCAAAGCAGAATATTTGTGTGACATTGTGTATCAAAATTTGCCTCAAAAATAGCTCTGGATGGTCCGATTCATGAAAAATTAACTGATAGTGTCAACTCTGTGCATGGTTATAAACCATTAACATGATAATAAGATGTACATATATGACTTCAGTGTATGGAGCTTAGTTTAGTAATTTGAGGTTACAAAACCTTTTCTTTAACACTTGAATGACTCAATTCTACTCACGTGTATGAAACTGTAAGACGTATTGTTTAAATAAGGTATGTAAACCTAATTGATTTATTAGTTATTAGATTTGATATAAAATGCTGATAATTCAACTATGGCAGTTGCACTACGTACGTTCATGTATGTGTTCAGTCATTATCGATAATCAAGCGCTTTTGTTCCGATAAATCTACACACGTGTAGATTTATCGGAACAATAGCGCTGGATTATCGAGGATGGTGTTCAGTCAGTCTGAAACTTTTTTCAAATTTGTTTCCTGTAAGTGACTAAACATGGACTAGGAGTTCAATCAATCAAACTTTAATCAAATAATATTCAGTATGAAGGTCATTGGCCATATACATACAGTTTATACATGCAATATATAGTTTACACATGCCCATGCTCATCTGCATACATATATTATATACCATGTACATGATATTCAACAGCAGAGATAGGTCTGGCTAAATCAAATGAAATTTATGATTAGATACCATATAAATATGTTATGATGTTGAGTTATTCTTGAAATAGCTTACATCGTCGCTCATACGAGTGCATACTATAGAGACTGAGCATTTTTAAACTATGTGCGATATTTGTATTCATAACATATTTGTTTTTAACCCGCTTGGTAAGTACATACAGCGCAAATCATCATATTTTCAACAAATGAAAGTAAAATTATATTCATCTTCTAGCCCTCCATTTACAAATAGGCCATGTTCTAAAATATTTGTTAGTATTATACCATCTTCCCTCATTAAATTCCAACCTTAACAGATCAGCTCTTAATTTAACCAGCTATTTGCGTAATTTATAATCTGCAATCTCAAAAATATATTCTTCTGGATTAAATAAACGTTTGAATGCTTTATTTTAAAACTATTTAAAGTTGCCACACGTACACATAGTATCCATATCATTCTTCATCAGCAATAGATGCTCCAAGTTCTGTGATCTTGAAACTGCCTTATTTGTAAATAATTAAACCTCTTGGTTCGAATAATCATCATAGTAAAACCATTTATGCTCAATTTTGAAGAAGCAGACAAAGTGTCTTCCAATGCTTGTCGACTTGGTAAAGTCGAATAATGATTAAACATTAAATAACTCCTTTAGAAGTCACATAATCAAAGATAGTCATTAGTGACTAGAGAAACTATATGTACATTGTATATATTGACAATTTCTAAACGTACATGCTGTGCAATTAACACAAAGTTGTGTGAGCGGGGCAATGCCATAGGACATAAATAAACCACCACAGAAATATCGGGTTTAAATATAACTAAAGACAACGGGTACAATGGGTATAACATCATGACAGTTAAACACAAAATGTGTTTTAATGCAAAGAGACCAGGGCTGGACACACTTTGACCTTTATATTGTCACTATATTAGCGTTAATTTAATTTATTTTTTTTCCATATTTTATCGAGAGTTATATTTGTTGTGGACAATTTCACTTTGATGCCAATCTATCCAGTATAATGACAATATCATGATGCTTAGTCGTGATTATGATCGGAACCGGACAATTGACCCAAAGTAATTGTTGAAACTTATCTGTAGCAAACAAAAATACAGATGTGAATCGGTATTGTTTAATAGATCACATTATTACTAAATATGCGTGTATAGTGGGGTTCGAACACAAATTGGGACCCGTTTGGCATAGAAGCTATTCATCCTATATAGTTGTTCTTTAATGTTCCTATTCAATGCGTTACTTTTGGATATTTCTTTTCCTACAATATGTTTTGGTTATAAATTATATTTCTGAAACAAAGCATTGAAAACGATATGCATGTTCGGTATTTATCAATTGTATTTATGTGTTTTGATGTAAGTAAGACAAGTATTACAGTCAGAGTCAAGTACAGATACTGTTTCAAGTAATTTTGGAATGATTGATACCCTTTTGGAAATATAATGTAGACATCACCTTAGTTTGGGATATGAAAACAGAAAACAAGGATAAACAATAGAATAATGAAATATATAAATAAATAAGAAGGTTGTGCGTGAATGATTGTAAGATTGGAAGTGAATCATATAAAGGAAACAACCGTCACACATATGGTATAATTTATCATCTGTAAAGCATATTGTGCTATGACAAATTACCTTGTATTGGTGAAATATTTATCATCATAATCTATATTTTGCAATATTTGTAAAAAATAGTAAGTTCAGGTAGATCGTTATTTATTGTCGAGTCAGTCAAATGAAGTAGCGAAGTAGCGAAGTAGCGAAGTAGCGAAGCAACGAAATAGCGAAGTGGTGATGCGAAGTAGCGATGCGAAGCAGCGAAGTGGCGATGCGAAGTAGCGAAGTAGCGATGCGAAGTAGCGAAGCAAAACTCTTCGCGTCTTCGCTATTTCGTATCGCTACTTCGCATCGCCATTTCGCTACTTAGCATCGTGTCTTCGCTATTTCGCATCGCGTCTTCGCTGCCTCGCATCGCCACTTCGCTACTTCGCCCTAGGTTGTAATAACACGAAGTAGCGACGACGCGAATGGCAGATATCAGCCACCATACGAAACAGCGACACGAAATCGCGAAACAGCGAACGAAACCGCGAAGGAGCGAAACGAAATCGCGAAGGAGCGAAACGGCCGCGAACCGAAATCGCGAAGGAGCGAAACGTAAGCGAAACGAAATCGCGAAGGAGCGAAACGTCCGTGAAACGAAAGAAATTACGAAAGAGCGAAACCGCGAAGGAGCGAAATCGCGAAATCGCGAAGGAGCGAAATAAGGATTTTACAGTTCCCTGTTCATAGTAAGATCGGATGTTTTAGCAAATAATCTGATGTCCTATAATTGTTTTTTTAACGTAACATGACAATTATATTATAAGGCGATGAACCGGTATACAAATCAGTTATGTATTATAGAATCTGCATTGTTATATTTGTCTTTATGTGTAGTGTTATTTGTTAGAAATATATACACTGGAATTCTAATTTTGAAAAACTTATAAACTTGTTGGTGATTTCTTTTATCTCTTTAAATTATAAACCGTTATATTTTACGCTTCGTATACTGTATACTTCGCTTCGTATACAAATGATTTTATCCAATATATCAAGTTTCAACATCACATATCATAGAGATCTTGAGTGTTATTTTAAACAAAATATATCATTCGTGGGATTCGAACCTTAACCAAGGACAAGAGTAGAACAGACGGTCAAGGCAGTAACCACTAGACAACACGTCACCTCATCGGCTTTTGACACGAATTGTATTCATTAACTATATATACAGAAAGAAACTACTGTATTTTCTTTCTACTTCTATGTCGTTTAAATAGAAAGAATGATAGTATTTACTATAAAGAATGCGACGTTTCCTAACTTTCGGTGTTGATAGGCCTGCAAACAAGGCATCTAGTCTATCTATTAAAGTTGATCGCGAGGAAATGCTGCTTTAATTATTGTAAATCTGTCATTCGTCATGTCATAAAATTCAACGATATTTACAGATAATATTTCTAAAAAGTGGGTATGGTACCAACTACTTTGACGTCTTGTGACTATGTACAAAATTGAAGATGGTTTTCATTTGTTCGATACCAGCTATATGTTACAGGAGTCGGCATAACATCTAAACCATTGTGCATGTTCCTTGATTTGTGAAATAATATGTAGCATTATTAAATGATATATTGCCACATTGTATTCTACAACAGACAGGGTACAGCCTCATGGTCAAACTTTCAAACTATAATTGTTATTTTTAGAAACATATGTTGAGTAAACGTTTCTTCTTATACATTGCAAACTCGTCGTGTGGTATTGAAATACACGAAGATGTATTATCATAAACATGCTAACTAAGAAAGAAGACCAAACGCGATCCAGGAAGCGATATTTGATGTTTGTTTAATTAATAACAGAGACATTTATATTTCCTATGCAAATGAGAAATACCCTCGTTCAAACAAAGTTAAAAGATTTGAATACAAATCGTCGATTTGAATAAGACTATTTAAATTAGTATAACTTGCTTATTGGAAATTGGAACATTTATAAGATTAAGGCTCAATTTGCCAAACGAGAAATCAAATCACAATGACCACATTATTTTTTAAACGTAATACAATTTGTATTTTCGGTATGTAGGTCAGTATTAAATATTTAAGACTGTTTAATCGAAATAAGATGTCAAACGCGGTTATTCTTCGTTTAACAAAAACAACTATTATGAATCATAAATTGTATTCCAGATTATGACTATTTCAAAACTATGACAACCAAACGATACATGCGCAAAATTATACGCGCAACTTATGAATGTATCCAGTTTGACAGTCATCATAACAGTGCGTGCTACAGTTTTCGCTGTACGGATAGGCGTCTTTACACTCCATCTGCGACAACTTCATCACTTTGAAGCTGTCCGCTTCGACGTTTTAATTATCGATTACAGGTTAATGAGAGCGAAATGTAATTATATTATTCCATCTATAGAAGGCCTAAAGGGGTACACAATGCATAATAAGTCCTGGACTATCCAAATTACTGTCAAGAAGTATGCTGTACAGTTTCTTTGAGTACTGTACTCAAACTTTTAAAATTTTGGCGTATTTACTGTATTATCCTACGTGTTTAATACACTTTAATTTAAGATTGATGTGTATTTTCTGAATATACCATTTATTTCCCACTCCATAAAAAAAACTATAATGTAGATTACAGTAAAATAGCTACAACGTATTAAGTGAATAACATTTTTATGGCGTGTCCATTATATGATAAATTACGTATTATGTCAATCTGTCGACAGATAAATTTAGAATAGGTTGTGGCTAGATGACCAAAATGTGACAAAAGAATCATATTTGCATTGTGCATATGCATTTGATTTTTATAATTGATAGTTGTATTGCAGTTTTTGATTCAAACCTGCTGGAGTAGGTAATTTGTTTGCCATTTTAAAAAAATATAAATGTATATGTTAAAATAAAGAGGAGATTCACAATATCGTTCCTTCTTTCTTTGAATCTTAGAATAAATGTTTCTGCATTTTCTGCGGTGTCCGTTTCATTTTTAATTCATTCCAGTAGATCCTGCCACAACCTTTTGACAAACCATTCTTTATAAACCACACACACACACACACACACACATTGATGTTAAAGGTGGCAAACGGGGACACTAAAAAAACACATGTAACCGGGGACATTTTTTCTAGCTGTTCTACAGGTGTACTACTTGCATGGCTAACTTCCCTTGTCATGTGTGTTAGTTCTAAACATTGACTGGCTCTCCAGGACACATTTGAATGAGTATGAAATTACATGTAGGAACCGGGGACACTCACCATATGTGTGCGTGTTTTTCTGTATGCAAACGGGACAGTGTGTATCATTTACACCATGGAAGCGGGGACATATGTCTATCAGGTATTTCTCTATGGAAACGGGTTCACTTTTGTATACAAATCATGGCTATATGTGTGTGTTTAAGAGGTTATTGCAATCTGACGGTCATACTCAGCCCGAGAATCCATTTTACTACAATAAGTGCGTATGGGTAAGTTTTCACAAGCAAACGGGGACAGTGGGTATCATTTACACCATGGAAGCGGGCACACTAATTGTGTATTAATATTGTCTCTATGGAAACAAACTGGGTGTGAATAAGTGTTTTCACTTTGGCCTAAATTTGAGGAAATATGCGTTGGTGTGTATCTTTTGCTGTCAAACTGTCATCCAAAATATTATCTTAGAACCCTGAAATTATCTTTAGAAGAGAAACATTACAAATCTCAGTATTTGGTCAATGTTTAAAGAACAAATCACCCCAAAAACATAACTGACTTCATTGTTTATAAATGTGCATGCATTATCAAAGTAGACAATAACATTTTGGCTCACTGTATGATATTTTTTTTACAATTTTTCCTTCCATTATTTTATTCTCGAAAATAGGACAATTGACTCCATCCATGAAACTATATGACGATAACATAATTTTCAACATTTTCAAGTCTGTAATTTTAGCACATGGGCTCAACTTTTGGGATGTTAGTCACAAAAAACCAACTTCCTCTGAGCACATAACGTTTCATGATATTTAAATTCAAATAGGGGTACCATTTCTGTTGGCATTTAGTGTATTTGATTATACAGTTGAGATATTGAATGATCTATAATATTATAAATGTTTTGCAAAATGTTACCACATATCACGCCATGTTAATACTGTGTCAATATTGACTCAAGGAAAAAGTCCTAAAACGTCTATTAGATTAAATGAAAAATATAGATTATGCACAATTTTACAATCAATTTGTTGATAATCAAATTGAGGCTGGCTCCATTTCATCAAACAACAGATATTCAAAAGATGAATATTGACTGATAAAAAGAATTCTGAAACATATGTTAAGTTTAATGAAAAATATTGATTTTGATTCGAATTATTTGTAAATGTTATAAGAAAACTAATATTACGAATTGAGGATTGTGATGAAACAAAGATAGTCAAACGTGGAACTGAAGATTGAATTTTGCTGACGGAATTTTCTTTCGTTTGACAAGGGGCGTTTTGTTTCAGTAAGTATAGTATATGCTTTTGTGATTGTATATTGAATTTGTTACATTTAGAGGACTTGGTCTCTTGCAAAAGTTGTGATTTTTGTGCTCAGAGATACAACTGGCCAAATTTGGAACTAAAGTTTAAAACATCTGGCTAGTGAAACAGTATTTGTTTCACAAGAGTACAGAAGACCATTGTTTGTGTTTTCTTTGTTTAGTTTTATGTTACGTGTTTTATGTTTTGGAGGTATCATAATTCTCAAGTCCAATAACAAAGTAAGACTTAAGAACCCTTCCAACCTCGCCAGGACTGAATACCTCAGCCTCACACTTGAATGAATTATCATCTAATTAAAAGAGAGTATCATCTATTTAGATGAAACGATCATTTAGTAAGATGAAACTATCATATACTTTGATAAAACTATCATTTAATAAGGCGAAACTGTCATTTAATTAAAAAGAACTATCATATCAGAAGATGAAACTATCACTTAATGAGATGGAACTATTATTTAATTAGATGACCTATCATTGAATTAAATGAAATCATCGTCTTATTAGATGAAATTATCATCTAATTACATCAAACTATATCATCTTACGGCAATCTGACGGTCATACTCAGTCTGAGAATCCATTTACTACGATAAGTACGTATGTGTAAGCAAACGGGGACAGCGTGTATCATTTACACCATGGAAGCGGGGACATGTGTCTATAAGGTAATTTTCTATGGAAACGGGGACATTTGGGTTCACTTTTGTATACAAATCACGGCTATATGTGTGTGTTTAAGAGATTATTGCAATCGGACGGTCATACTCGACGTGAGAATCCATTTTACAAATCTTACAACAATAACAATGTTTAAGTGAAGTAAACTTTTATACATAACAAAAGTAACACCTTGAGCCTTTTTCATAAAAAAGGTACAGAATAAATAAACATAATACTGCACTGACTATGCTGTCACTAATGAACAAGCTGATCATGAGTAAAAGACATTTTACTCATGATCAGTTCACCCAGCTGAGGCATAGAATGGTCCCCAAACTGAGCGCCACATATGGCTGCCGGTTGAATACTCCCCAGGGAGTTGAATTGGAAAAAATGATTGGACGGTGAAAGAATGCCATTGACCAGGGGAAACAATGTAAGCGCCTTGAGCAACCACTAGTGGATGGATATGTGCGCTATATAAATATCCTAATAATAATAAAATAAAATAATTTTAGAATTCACAAAATCTGGTCTCCCTTGAGATATATGATATTAAGTCATGGGCATCTAAATCACAATGAATATGCTGAGATGAAGAGTAACTAACTCAACATGAAGTTGAAAACAAAACTGGATACTTTAATACTTTTTAGAAATAACAAAGGTTTGTTATCAGTTGAGTCATTCCATTTTGTAATATCCAGCCATGGACATCTACATGAAAGTGTATATCAGAAAATGAAACATTTGATGTCCTAGCCTGATTTATGCAAATATCCAGCACGTTCTTGCCCGTTCTTATTCCCGTGAAAAAGTTTAAATCTTCAATGGAATAGTTTGAAGAAAACAATTGGCCATGGGAAATCTATATCTTTTCCCCAAAAGTTCCCGTTATCGTCTTCCCCTAGGAGGGATTCTAAGGGGGATAACCTATTCCTAAACTGTTTCATCATGAATGAAATGTGTTTAAACCAAACAACCCCTTTTCTTATTGCCCGGCTACCATAAAAAAAGTAGACGAAAACCAACATTCAAAATGTTTACAGCTGCTAGTTGTGTATGTTTTACTAATTTAACTATGTATACCAAAACGCACTTATTCATACCCGTCCCTTCATATCGTACTGCCAAAGGAGTAACAATTGTATGAGAATTTCTTAAACGTACTAAGAACGAATAGAACGTAACGAAGACCTATTTTGAACTTTTAGAAATGTGTAGGAACGTAGTAGCAACTTCTTAAGAACAACTGATTTTATTTCGAACAAATTTACATGAAATAGCAACTGAAAGGGGCGTACTGTGATCGAGTTACATATGTGTGTGGACGGGATACCATAAGCATGTTTGAGCCGAGACGAAAGCGTGTACAAGCGCAATTTGTATTCTTTTCACATCAATATTAGCTATATAGTTAACTATTTTTCTAAGGATTTTTGATTTAAAGATAAAATCTAGTTGACAATGCATGATTCCACATTTGGGAATAAATATATTTAAGCCCTTGTGTAAATTCTCTCACAAAAGCATCACTATTAGTAACATGAGCGACCCAAATATATCCAAAACCAAACTTGAAGAACATATCTCTCAATAAAGTTTTCAATCCCAGGTTTCTCATCTGAAGCGTTCAATAATGCATTGTATGTGAAAATTATATATCGATCCGATGAACTTTTCAATATATTAAGCCGATATTAAATACCCGTCACAAGCCGATTAACTATTAAGTTAAACGTACCCAATTCGCCACCTGAGAATGTTGATGGAGTTGAGTTTTTCACATATAGCATATTTTTTTCCCTTTCCATAGATTTAGTTTACATGAAGCCCCAAACTTCACACCCAAATGGGCTCGAATAGGACAAACATGTTATTCCTAAATCAGGCATATGTGCAGATGATGTTTTAATAAATACTTAAAAAAGGCACTCTTACATGACTTGAGAGCAAATTTAGGGATACTGACTGTGAGTTATAAATATCACTCCTTGAAATTATTTTACTACTTCTTTTAATGAGCGTTAAAGCAGTGAAATTTAATGTTTCGTGATAAGTCATTACATTTATGTTATGAACCTATTATTTCACATACAAGGCCTGGTATAAATCCTTCAAAGCCTGATGACCTATAGAGCCAATGGCTAAATTTTTCACCTTGGCAATTGAATTAAATTTTTCTTTTGAATACCTTGTTCATCTCCTGAAATCTAACAATTGTGTCCATGTTTACATGGAAACCCTTTTTTGGCAGTTTACATCTGTTTTAAAATAATATATTATTAAGTGCACGGATATATAATGACACACAAATGAATGGTTAATATAGGAACATCAAATCTGAACTCAAATTTGATATTGAATAACAGCTCCGATGACATTTCGTCTGTTGTGGTTGTTGTCTGTCATGTACGATATGTGTGCGTGATGCATATGCTTGTCATACGTTCCACATAAGGATAATGCGCTGTGCGATTGCAAGGAACACGGTTAGAATGCGTATAATTTGTTGACATTTGTTTTGAGTTCAGCATGCGTGCTATATTCGGTGCAAGTACGCTATGTGTATTCATATGTGGTTCGGGAGAACAGCAAATACTGCGTATGGAGTGCATACCCACTACGTATTGATAACGTACGTGTACCGCACGCGACCGATGGGAAATCGATGTATTGCGTATGAATAACTTATGATTTGCGTATCATCGTACGCAACATAGTTTTCAGCATGTCCAAAACTTTCATGCGTATAATAATGGTCTATGCGTATGCCGACATATAAGAAATGACATAAAACTCTAGGATGCCAATGAGCGGCGTATATTGCGTACGGCCGCGTATGAAAGAAATATTAAAACGCAACTCAGATGAAATGACGATACGCAGAAGTGTGACAGGGGCTTAAGATCGAATTACGGTAATTCCGTTCCAAGTACGGCAGTTCCGTTCGAAGTATGACAATCCCGTTTTTAGTACGTTGGTACTACGTCCATTTTCAGAAAGGGGAGAATGTTGGACACGTCCAACATTCAAGCGCATCCTTTCGTTTTTTAGTCCGTCCGAGCCAGTTCATAAAGTTCGCAAAGGGTTGCCATTACATGTACAGTGCCGTGCCATAAGTTAACGGACGGTGACGTTATTTCCATAGACTTGCATGTTAATTTAGTCTAGGATAAATAATTTTCATAGATAGGATTTTTTGTCCGATTATATTCACATTATCAAGGTTGTGAGGAATCATCTTGGCTACACCCTCATAATTTATGTTTAATTTTCCATTTACATTATAGGTAATTACAGTAATTTGATCAACAAATATACGTAATTGTGAAAAATTTAACATGGCGATCTATGGGAAAGTTTTTTTTTTAATGTACATATGCAGGTAAATCGGATAAATCTACGTGAAATTAAAGTCGGAAAATTTATATTATGTACTTCAAGCTGAAATGATTTCAAATAAAGATGAGAAATTTGACATTGATACAATGAGAACTTATTTTATGATAATTATTTGTCCTAGACTAAATTAACATGCACGTCTATGGAAAAAAACCCATCACCGTTCGTTAACTTATGGCTGTACGTCCATTCTGTTCTCGGACAGTTCGAACCCGTTCTAAAAAACTTCAGGAACGTGGTGAGAACGAGTTTGGTGTAAATGGCCTATTATGAACGGGCAATGTTATCCCATCTAAACGTGGTACCAACTGTCAGAGGACGAGATAAAGACTAGTGGACTTTCTGAGAACTGTCTGTAAATGTACTTGGATCGTAGTATGAAAATTTATGCACAACGGTTACCCGTTCCTGTCCCGTTCGAGGTCGTTTTACAATAATTGTAATGAGAACTACCTTGGTGTTACTCAGGCATTAGAAATACCCTGGGCGCAAGGTCGCTTTCTCTCTTTGCTGTACGATAACTCAGTGCTATAAGAGTATCTCAAATAAATATATTACTATATATATAATATATATTAGTAAGAAATATACATGTTTACTTTAACATTATAGGCTTTCAATCGTGCATGATACTTTAAATCCATTCAATTACTGAATAGTGCAATGTCGGCGCAGCAACCACAGACAAGGAACAACATTCCAACTGCGACGTGCAGACTATGGAAACATTTGTGTGCGCAAATGTACCCTGAAATTACCTATTCGCATGTATATGCTTATATTGTTATTCATTAAACGGACACTACGTGATTTCATGAAATTTTATTTATTTTTATTTTATTTATTTTATTATTTATGTGATACATATCAATATATTATAAAATATCAAATGCCCCGACTCTCCTCCAAATCATCTCATTCGACGCCAAATATTTGACAATAACTTGCTTTCAATAAAACTCGAATAGCGGCTTAATACACGATGAGAAGCCGAATTCATGCGCCCTAATTACAAGCATACCAGTGTTATGTTCATTTAACAGTACCAACCAATATCTGTCCCTCTATCTGCTTCATATAAATATAACATGGTTATATTTGGGATAAAACTACCTTCAATAATACAAATTCTCGTACTTTTTCGGGCCGAGTCCCATGCGGGATTCGAACCCACGCCCTCAGAGTAAGGCAACTATCGCCAGCATTGACTTTACCAACAGCTTACCACATGATCATTTCGCCTCGACAAAAATCGAGGTCCAACAATCGATAGTTAAGCTAATTTTATATTCAATACCCCTCGTAGACGTAAATTTGGCGCAGTTCCCAAGGCTGAATGCATTGTGGTCGTGTGGCAAGCATGGGACTCGACCTGAAATAGTACAAGAATTTGTACCATTGAATGTAGTGTTGTCCCAAATATAACCATGTTGTATTTCTTCACTATCTAAATGGCAAGTATTTCTAATGCTTCATATACGTTTTCAAAATTGCCTTGACGCGCGCCAGCCGCGGAACATTGTCCAGTTTTCTATCATAATCACGACTCAACATCTTAATAATGTAAATATACTGAACAGATTGGCACTTAAAGGGTAATTTTCGACAATAGTCATTACTTCTCGATGAAATAACACCCTTGCTAACTTTTGACCTATGTTACTACAATAACATACGGAGTGTCCCTTTAAGTTGCCATCCTAAACCTTTCTTAAATAAATCAACCGATATATATATATAGAGAATATAGGTGTAGTAAGTTAATGATTGGTATAAATATCTATAAATAATATATAATGTGTGATGTAAGTATGGCTTTTAAATATGTACACACGATTAAGCAACATCAATAAGTGCAAATACTGAAAATACTCTGTAATAATTCAGATTTAGATTATCACTGCGTATCCACAACGAGACAAAATATGTTAGTCATGCTTCATAACTGATTTTATTAGTAACACTATTTATTACGTAGCAATAGATAATAGAGTGTACCCTATGAACATAAAGACAGTTCACACTATGATAGAGATAATTCAACAAATTACAGCATTGCCTAGTAAGCATTTGCCACTGATATGTGAAAAATAAAAGATTGAAAGAGCTAAATATGAGCGTAAATATATCAGATTATGCTTATTTACTCATAATCCTAATAAAATTTTATTTATTGGGAAATAAATCTTATGCTAAGGATTATGCTTATTTACTCATAATCCTACTATTGCATAAAGGTTATATTTAATGAATATGAATTTCTTGTAAATAGATAGCTCGCCCGATGCGTGCGGAAGATGCTAAATGTAAGGTAACATAACTTCAATCTACGATGGCAGCTTGATTCAATACGAATATTAAAGTTTATTGAATATTGCATGATATAACAGAAATTATTTATTACTGCACTTTGAAAACATTAACCACTTAAAAATCCCTTAGCGCTACAGAGGTCGGCCTTCCCTCATGTGGCTGGCTGCATACTGCTAACCTCTCATTTTCCCGTGTAACCGGGGACATCTACTAACCTCGCATTTTCCATGTAACCGGGGACGTGTGTATCGGCGCGAAATACCAACAAATGCTATTCCCTTATGATGTGTGTAAGTGTTTATGAAATTTTACAGGCAAACGGGACAAAGTACTGTCCGGGCCAAAAATACATTTCCTAGGTTTAAAAAGGCGAAAAAAGCATATGGAAAGGTTCTGTTAAGCGGGGACGTCCCCGGTTGAGTGTGTGTCCCCGATTGAAGGGTGTGTATAGATACAACTGTCCCCGGTTGCCACCTTTAACAACACACACACACACACACACACACACACACACACACACACACACACACACACACACACACACACACACACACACACACACACACATATATATATATATCGTGAATGTTAAAGCGTATTATATAATTTAGGCATATGGCTTTTGAGTACGGATTAGATTAGTCATTAGATTTTAGTCAGTAGACTCAGTGTATCTCAGTTTATATGGCAGCTCTTGTTGGCGGCATTACTAATTTGACATATTCCAAAGTTACTCCTACTTACTCTTACTTCTCTAACAAATATAAACAATAACAAGTTACCTATTATACGTCGTTCATATTATTAGTTCGTTTTTTTGTATCGATCTTACATTGTCCTCAATTAACGTTACATTTATCATAAAACATGCAGATTCTATAATATATAACTGCTTTGTATACCGGTTCATCGCCTTATAGTATAATTGTCATGTTATGTTACAAAAAACAATTATAGGATATCAGATTATTTGCTCAAACATCCGATCTTACTTACTATGAACAGGGAACTGTAAATTCCTTATTTCGCTCCTTCGCTTCTTCGCGATTTCGCGATTTCGCGATTTCGCTCCTTCGCTATTTCGCTCCTTCGCGAATTCGCTCCTTCGCGAATTCGCTCCTTCGCGATTTCGCTCCTTCGCGATTTCGCTCCTTCGCGATTTCGTTTCGCGGACGTTTCGCTCCTTCGCGATTTCGTTTCGCGGACGTTTCGCTCCTTCCCGATTTCGTTTCGGGGGCGTTTCGCTTCTTCGCGATTTCGTTTCGCGGACGTTTCGCTCCTTCGCGATTTCTTTCGCTGTTTCGCGATTTCGAGTCGCTGTTTTATGGTGGCTGATTTCTGCCATTCGCGTCTTCGCTACTTCGTGTTATTAGAATCTAGGGCGAAATAGCGAAGTGGCGATGCGAAGTAGCGAAGACGTGATGCGAAGTAGCGAAAATGCGATGCGAAGTAACGAAAAGGCGATGCGAAGTAGCGATGCGAAATAGCTAAATAGCGAAGATTTTTGCTTCGCTACTTCGCATCGCCACTTCGCTTCTTCTCATCGCCACTTCGCTATTTCCCATCGCCACTTCGCTTCTTCGCTCCATCGTGTCTTCGTTACTTCGCCGCGAAGTGACGAAGAAGCAAAGACACGATGTAGCGAAGTAGCGAAGTTGCGAAGAGGCGAACTAGCGAAGTAGCGATGCGAAGTAGCGAAGTGGCGATGCGAAGTAGCGAAGTGGCGATGCGAAGTGGGGAAGTAGCGAAGACGCGAAATGGCGAAATGACGAATTGGCGAAGTAGCGAATTGGCGAAGTGGCGAAATAACGAACTGACGAAGTGGCGAAGTGGCGATTGGAAGTAGCGAAGTGGCGATGGGAAGTAGCGAAGTGGCGATACGAAGTAGAGAAGTCGCGATGCGAAGTAGTGAAGTAGCGATGCGAAGTAGCGAAGCAAAACCTTCGCTATTTCGCTATTTCGCATCGCTACTTCGCATCGCGTCTTCGCTACTTCGCATCGCATCTTCGTTACTTCGCATCGCATCTTCGTTACTTCGCATCGCCGCTTCGCTACTTCGCATCGCCACTTCGCTACTTCCCATCGCCACTTCGCTATTTCGCCCTTGCTTAGAATAACAGGAAGTAGCGAAGACGCGAATGGCAGAAATCAGCCACCATACTGTTTCGCGATTTCGTTTCCCTGTTTCGCGATTTCGTTTCACAATTTCGCGATTTCGTTTTGATTTATTCGCGATTTCGCTATTTCGTGTTGGAAATCAAATGGCCCCTCTCAGCCATCATAGATATGGGTCGGACGCCTTCTTATATTTTACAGTGGTGTAGCGTGGTTAGATTTTACAGGCGTTAACGTAACATAGATTCTGATAGATTAACAGCTTGATTTTTTTACTGGGGAAATAGTCATGCTCTAAATAATAAGAGAAATTGGAATTTTAAGATTCACTTTAAACTTTTAGGTTTGGATTTATCTCATCTTGCCAATGTTTCTATTAATTATCATGTTAAGTTTGTTGTTTCTGAAGTTAAACGAGTTTTGATGGATAAGTTTATTATTTAGGGGAGACGTGAGCTATCACAACCAGATAGTAGGTGGGAATAAGTTGAGATTGTATTGTACCTTTAAAAATGATTTTAACGTTGCACATCATGTAGAGATTCCCACTCCCAGGTCCCACCGACGTGCTCTTGCTAATTTTAGATGTGGGGTTGCCCTGATTCGGGTTGAGACTGGCCGGTATATGGCACTATTTTATGTGAAAGAGTGTGTTTATTTTGTAAGGATGAGGTGGAAGACGAGTGCCTTGTTTTAATGAAATGTCCATTATATGCGTGTGGGAGGGCAGTTTTATTGAACAAATGTATTGATGAATGTGATAATTTTATTATTTTTAATGATAATGAAAAGTTATGTTATATCTTATCCAGCCCAAATGTATGTTTTATTGCTGCCGAAACCTGCCATTTTATTCTTTCTAAACGTAAATCTTATATACTTCCTAATTTTAGCAGATTTGTTTTACATGTGTAGATATATGTATCGTAATTTTTATTTTATCGTCTGTTGGTGTTAAATTATACGAATTTTAGTCTATCATTACTCCTTATTGGGGTGGCTCAATTTATTTGTTTTAGTGCATTGTACATATTGCATTATGAGGTGAGACTTTAATAAACAATCTGTCTGTCTCTCTGTCTGTCTGTAACATCACATCAACACTCACAGCAATAAAGAAGTTGACTATCCATAGAACTTGTTCATTCATCATACCAGCTTGTCAGTTGCCTTTCAAAGAAGGGTCAGGGTGACCGAAAAGGAACAGACAAATAAAACACATGTTTATAAGGCCTAATCAAACACGCCGTTCATCACGTGGGCGGCGCAGAAAATAACTTCAATGCAATAACTGTGTATCCTCTGTGTTAGACTGTGTTACGTTAACACGCCGCTGTTAGACGAACTTCAATACTTGAGCGTTATATAACATAACATGGTATAACCTGGGTGCGGCAAACGGCTCACTGGCGGAGGTTCGAACACACAATGACACTCGCGGATGTCTGACGAATACACGTGGTTTAAGGTAGTGAATATTTCATTTGGCGATATAAATAATCCTAAAATGATTTTATATTTGTGTCGAGATGACTTGAATGACGACTTTTGACGACTTTCCTCATTGTGAAGTACGTTACTTGTGTTGACATGATCATATTTTGCACAACTTGATATACATATGTATATAATATGTATACCATGTATTATTTTCAATATTTTTGATAATATGTTAACATTATGTTTGATAACAATTAGGAATTTCTATATCATCTCTCTGACTGTAAAGTTTTGCTCACGTTAAGAATAGATATTTGTTGTAAAATCTATGAATATAAACCACTTAACATGCACATCACTCTTATGATAAATAATTTATATATTTATATAATAATAAACATAAAATACCTTTAATTTTTAATTTATGTATTTTTGCCCCATATATATATGTTTGCACTTGTCGCCAACCAAAGAATTTCAATTTGTAGAATTATTATAAATATATTTTGATATTCATACTAAAAATGCATCACATACCCTTTATAAAATGTTGAGAATTTTATTACATTTTTGTAAGGCAAACGTCACCCGAGGATTTATGTCGCCTTCTTAATAAGGCCCCTTCGTTATATGGCGACATGAGACAGGTTGACCTAACTTTATAAATCGATATTACATATCACGGGATTCCTGTATCTACAAACCTATATTAGAGACGGTGGAATGAAGTGAAGTGTTTCAGATAGATACAAAACTGATAACTCTTGCATCACACGGATATATTTATCTGAAACGATTTTTACAATTTCTTTTAACACTCATCAAAAGCTAAAATATTAATATATGTTTAAGTTTCATTTTCGTTTGATATAGAAGTAAAATATATAATTCTAAATAATTACCTGGATAAAAGTATGAAAAAAGTTCTGAGATGCTTTATCGTATAAATTTGATTTAGTTCAACAAATATAGAAACAAGACACGCGTTGATATTGACACGTTCACCCTGTTTCACGCTTCATCAAATTATGCACGTGCAGCACGAGTTCGTCGTGCTTTCCGTCTCTCAAAAAGTGTAAATATCATCAGCTGTATATTTCATCACGTTGCACGTGCTGCACGATTTATTACAGCTTTCCTTCATTATCCACGTTCAATTTAAGTTATAAACATCGTGCTGCACATGCAGTGTGACTGTTTCATGATGTTGCATTTGACAGTCATGTGTCCTGAACTTTAAAACAATTCTAATTGAAAGCGTGCATGTTTCATTTTATTGCAACATAAATTCCTCGCGATTTTAGCCTTGCTTTTGAAAATAACCTATTCTCCGAAAGGGAACTGTATATATATATATATATATATATATATATATATATATATATATATATATATATATATATATATATATATATATATATATAAAGAGAGATAAGATTAAATCCTTCAATACATTGCAGGAAACCGGAAATGAGTTATCTAGATCTGTTCGAGAGTCTACAACATTCCATAGTGGATGACGAAGCATTTGTATGATACGGTTAATATGCGAACAAATTAATTTTTTTACAGTGACAGTTACAGTATTTCAGTAGCAATAAATTTCTTTCCAACTTTTAGAGTTATTCCAATTATTGTAAATATGAGTTATATTTCTGTATTTTAATTTCCTATTACCAAACTCGTTGTCAAATTTCTTCATGGAATATTAATATCATATTATTAATATATTATGTGTAACATGTATGATTATAAAAAAAGTTAATAAAAGATGATTTTTGATGATACCAGGAAGTTCCTCAAACGTATGAAAATGGTGCCACTGTACGCTTATAAGCCATCAACGTTTACAATAAAATTTTGTCATATATGTCAGTTGAAGATGCTTATAGTTTAAAAATCAATTTCAGGTGATGCATACTTTATATAAATGATGCATACACACCTGAAGGCCAATATAATACTTTGAAACTTTTAGATGAAAATAAATATCATAACAAATTCTAATTGTATAATTATTGCAGGATATATCGAAACTAAATTTCTTGAAAATAAAGTTATAAAAATATACTTTATACTATACAATCCGAATTCCTGTCTTACTACTGGTCTGAAATGCCGGATGAATTTTCCGAACTTTGTTTAGTAATTTTGTTGAATGTTTTGTTCAAAAAAATTAGATATCCTGTCAAAAGTTTGAGATACATATACGTCTCATATTCAAGTGACTCAACCGTAAATGTATATCAACCATATGAAACACATACAGCTGAACCATAATAGTACGTTTTTGATTAAACGTAATTATTTATACTTACCTGTTGACTAAACCTACTTTGCCTTACCTCCCAAGGGTAATGCTATTTCAACCTTAAAACAGACGAACTTGAAGAGTGGAGAAGGGGTGCGTAAAATCCCTTATCCAAGGGCCGGTAAGTCTAGATGGTCTCGTGACGTCACTACCTGTTCATATCACTCTCCGAAAGTCCCAAAGGCAAGACAGACCAAGTGGGGAGGATGGGAGGGCCTAGAGCGTAGGTCTAGTCAACAGGTTAGTATAAATAATTACGTTTAATCAAAAACGTACTATTATTTAAATACCTATCTGTTGACTAGACCTACTTTGCCTAGAATCCCACCGCAAGGAGGCGGGTCAGTAGATACATGGTAGTGACGAGACCAGCGACTAGCCCTGAGTGTAAGCTAACCTACGAGTCCTCCACCCTGTGGTGAGGACAAGGCACAGCCCGGGAGATACCATCTCTACCGCTAAGCGGATCGAAGAGACAACCCTGCCACTCAACTTCCGATCAACACACCGCCCCCAACCCCAACAGGGAGGGAAGGGGGGGGGGGGGGGGGGGGGGGTTAAAATGAAGTTAAAGAAAAAACCAACAGACACGAGAGCTAGTAATGTAAACCATGTTTATTTACAATAAGTCTCAAAAGCGTCCAAGAAGGATGACACCTTCTTGGTCTGGTTGGGGGACCACCTTCGTCTGCGCGAAGACCTGTGGACCCAGCCTAGAGATGCCTTCAAGATCTGCTGTGGAGACATCTCGTAGGTAATGGTAGGCGAAAACCTCTGATGAACGCCAAAAACACCCTGCCATGACATCCGAAAACGCGATGTTGCAGTGATAAGCCATTGTGGCTGAAACTGCTCGGATCTCATGAGGGATGGAACGCGAAGGCGGAGGCAGGTCAGCGGCCTTGTACGCATCAATGACTGCCGACCTTAGATACACCCCTAACGCTCGCTTATCAAGCTCCTTGGTGCTCCTCGGTGAGTGAGGCAAGAAACAGACGACGCCTGCCATCCCTCAGCCTGTGGGTACGCTGCGTGTACACCCTCAAGGCTCTCACCGGACACAGAGAGAGATCTCCTGAGTCAGAACCCAGAACCGTGATAGAGAACGTACGGTCAGCTTCATAAGCTGCCTGGTCCTTACAGACAAAGTCGGGAGCCAACTCAAGAGAGGTCGATCCCCCCCTCCCTGACCTCATAACGTAGAAGGTCCGCCTGCAACGCATGGATTTCCGAAATCCGCGCTGCGGAGGCCATAGCCCCCAGAAAAAAAACCTTGCATGTGAGAGGGAGAAGGGACACGTCGGAGAGCGGTTCACGTATCGGAGCGAAGGTGGTTGAGCACAATGGCTAAGTCCCACTCAGGTGGACGAAGCCTGAACCTGCCGTCAACCAAACGGAAAGTTTTAATGAGGTCCTTGAGGACCTACACATCCAACCCTGGCGATCTCTTCCTGAGGACAGACAGGATAGCAGACATGTTGGTGTTGATTGATGGCTCGAGCCCACGACCGCGAGACTAGGAGTCTCGCGCTCTACCGACTGAGCTAGCCCGAGACCGCGATGTTACAGTGGTAAGCCATCGTGGCTGACACTGCACGGATCTCATGCGGGTTGGAACGCGAAGGAGGAGGCAGGTCAGCGGCCTTGTACGCATCAATGACCTCAGGTACGCCCCCAACACTCGTTTATCTAGCCCTTGGGCTCTCCTAGGCGAGTGAGGCAAGACCAGCCTCAACAGCTGCCGGGTTTTGTAACAGTTCCAGACTTGTTGCAAAATCCAAAACATGGGACGATGAACCAGTTCTTAAATAACAAACTGAAAGAATGCAAAGATTCAGAGGGGTGCCGAACAGGAGACACAACCCCCTGAAGACTGCCACGTTCCGTTGCCACTGCGCTTCCAGGAAGAAGTACCAGACCTACGAATGGCCGAAACATACTCCAGGAAGTCTGAAGACGAAAGAATGACACCCTCGTTACACAGGTCCTTGCACTTCATACAAGGCAAGACCTAACAGACTTCCTACCTCCGCAAATGTACAAAATGCAGAGTACGTAGTGACGCAAACACCGAGGTAGTAGAGTAACTAGGTGACTGATAGCCGAGTCACTGACGAGACCCTCGAGACACTACCAGGTGATTGACAACGAGTCACTGACGCATGTAAGCTAGGGGAGGTGAGTGAAACTCAAATCACTTAACAGGTGAGTGACAGACGAGCCACTGACACGAGTAAGCTAGACGATGTGAGTGACAGGAGATACAGCCGAGTCACTTAGTAGGTGAGTGACAGACGAGACACTGACGTGTGTAATCTAGACGAGGTGAGTGACAGTCGAGTCACTTAGAAGGCGAGTGACAGACGAGCCACTAACGTGTGTAGTCTAGGCCAGGTGAGTGACAGGTGAGTGACGCTCAATTCACTTAACAGATGAGCGACAGGCGCGTCACTAACTTGCGTAAACTAGACGAAGTGAATGACACACGAGTGAGTGAGTGAGTGAGTTGGGGTTTAACGCCGCTTCCAAGAGTATTTCACTTATATCGCGGCTGCTAGTATTATGGCAGGGAGAAAGCCCGCAACGCCATGTGGCTATGCACTGCGGTGAAACCTGCGAGCAGCGGCTGGAACTAGCGAACCATGGTTGGTATTACGCTGAAAATCAGAGTAGCATTGCAGCCAAACCTAACTGCGTGTAGAACAGTTCTCTTCTGCAGACAAAGTTGCCGTGCCCCTGGCGGGATTCGAACCCCGGACCTTTTGATCCGAAGCCGAACGTGCTAACCACTGCGCTATCCCGCCCCTGAATGACACACGAGTCAATGACGCGAAACACCTACATAAGGTAGTGTAAGAACTAATTCCTGACACTAAGAAGCAACACTTCCGATAGCTTAATTACTCCAAAAACACCAACACGCACTCGTCGCAACGAAAATCCTTCTCACACAAGTCCTTACACTTCCTAAACAGCAAGTGAGGATCCTTGATAGTGGACTTCCTACCTCCCCAATTCGTGCAGAAGGCAGAGTACATATTGAAGTAACAATGTGAGTGATAGTCAATCACTGACCCACGCGCGTAAGCTGATGAAGTGAGTGACAGGAGATTGACCCTCAATCAGTTAACACTAACGTGGGCGAGGTGAGTGACAGTAAGGTCACTTACTGACAGGCGCGTGGTGAATGACAGTCGATTCACGACGCGAAACCCAAAGTCTTAGAGTAGTGTAAGAACGAAGTTCTGACATAGGAAGAAAACAACCCTTCTGATAGCTAATTACTCCAAAAACACCCAGAGTGTAAACTCACGAAAACGTAGAACGAAAACGCTTAAGTGAAAACATGCAAGGCGAGACGAGAGAGACTATCGAAAGTGTTGAAGGCAGAGGCTCCGAACCCGATACCGGGACGAGTGGAGGAGGGAGCAGAGGGGGTGACCACGAGTCACTTCCTCCACTTCTTTTGCGGGGTACGACCTCCGGCGCCAGGCCGGGGGGACTTGGGGGACTGACCCGTGGATCCACGGCCACGACCTCCCCGCCGAAAGTCCGTTTTCGCTTTCTTGGGGGAAGGTTGGCCACTGCCCTGGCCTTGCCCCTGACGAAAACTGGTCTGCGGACGCTTTGGTGTCGTTTGCCTCTGCGTGACGAGCCGATTAGTGAGGTCTTGCTGTTGGGCCTCCTGTCGTGCTCTCAAAACCTCCGGGATACGACCACCAAACAGAGTTTCAGCGTGAGCAGGGGCATGTCGAAGGAAGTTCTTATGATCGGGGTTGAGACCTGACCGGTAGACGAAATTGTCTCTGCGAAGCACTGTTATACTCAATGAAATTCGCGACGCTGACAACATGATCTGCGCAAGGTCCGCAGCCACATCACCAAACGCTTTGAACAACACCGGGTCCCCCGCCTCCATGCCCGCCTGCTTAGCACAAGCCAGCATCGCCTGACATGTGAAAGCCACGTTGTTCCCCAAGCCTAACACCAAACGCGCCTCCCTGTCAAGATGAGAGAACTGTGCCTCAGACACGCGGTGAAGCAGGTTGGTGGTAAACAACCGAGATGCACCCTGATCAAGGGGAGGCGGAACAAGCTGAAAAGGGACCGGATACAAGGGCAGACGCCGTCTGCGCTTGTCCGGCACCACCAAAGGCGGAAGCAGACGATTGGGCATCGCAGATGATACGACTTGCTCCATATCCTCGGTGGCCTCCAACAGGAGCCTATGAGGTGGAAGGGCAACACCGCTGGAGGTACCTCGCCATCAGGGCCAAAGGAAGCCCTCCTGGCCGCCGACGTGCGCGGACCCGTCACGCTGACTTGGCTAAGTGGAACGTCCGCGAACGAAGCCACTTCGGATAGCATAGCTATTGCGTCAACCACTGGAGGATCCTCCGACAACCCCGTACCCTCCGACACGTCCACGTAGCGGGTGTCACGTTCCGGTGAGTCCGGTGAGGAGTCACGTAAGGGTGACATCACCGTGACACGCCGCGCAGGGGTGCGAGGGGTACGCGAAGGAGTCGCGGGTGCGGAGGCCCTAGCGGACGAGGAACGCGTACCCTGTGGTCATCCGCATAGGGCTCACACGGTTGCGTAGTCGTAGTGTGAGTGGGTAAGTTCCGCGGACCCAAACGCGCATCGAGCAAGGAAGAGACCATATCCTTGACGGATGCCTTGTCGAACCTAGCCTTCTTGGACTTCTTCTTCTTGCTCTTGGGCGTAGTGGGTCCGCCCACCTTAAGTCTAAGCGGAGACAACCGTTTGTCCGGCGAAGGAGGGGACAACGGGTGAGTCCGCGAATGAGAACCGGAACACGACGGCGGAGGGGGGGAGCGTAACTTCGACCCCCCAGCGGGTTCGGACAGGTCCGATTCCCTGTCGAATTCATCCGCCCGTTCCGTGAGGACAATGTCTACATCCATGACGAATGGGAGACAACTCCCTACGTTGAGCTGACGACGTACGCTTCTGTGACGCAGCCCTATCGGCCACCGACTTGCGTATGGCGGAAACATACGCGTGGAACTCCGATTCGGAGAGAGGAGCGCACTCGTCGCAACGGTAATCCTCTTCGCAAAGGTCCTTGCACTTTCTACATAACAAGTGCGGATCCTTAGAGGCGGACTTCCTGTCTCCGCTGTTCGTGCAGAAGGCGGAGTACATGGCGAACGGTAACGATAAAACGCGTAACGTAAGCGAAGGCAGAGACAGTCGAGTCACCTACACGGCGTAGCACAAACACGAGTAGCGTAGACGAGGTGAGTCACACACGTGAAACACCCAACGGCGGAGCAAAAGCACAACAACTCTGACGATATGCAATCAAGAGAGTTGAAACAAAAACTCTGAATTTGAAGAGCACAAAGTCAAAAACAAGTAACCACCCGCCAAGGTAAACAAAGACGAACAAGCCAAACCAAAAACTAGGCTAAACACTTACAAGATAATTCAATCTTTATTCACATAACATTCGTGCGTGAACCAAACCTTAAGTGACTGGCGTAGCGAGTCACTTGAACCAAAGTGAATCACCCTAAGGGTGAGTCGCGTAGAATCGACCTAAGGCGAAGCCAAAGGCGAATGGTAGGCGAAAGCTAGCAACGGGCAACGCGAGTCACTGACGAGGAGTGTATCCACTGCTCCTTAACCAAGCTAGTGACTCACCTAAGGCGAACAACTAGCGAAGCCAGTGACAGGCGAGGCGAGAAGCCAAGCGAGACGCGAAGCACTTGAGTACGGACCGCAGGCGAATGACAAGCGACAAGCGAATGACAAGCGAAGCGAGTCACCCGCGTAGGAGAGATACCACTGCTCCTTTACCCTACGCAAGTCAAACCCACAGTTCCCTAAAGTACAGACCGATAAGCGTATGACAAGCGAAAGCGAATGACAAACGAAGCAAGCCAAACGAAATAGGAGAGTTACCACTACTCCTCTACCATACGCAAGACAAACACTTAACAGTTAGCACTAGAGTACAACCGACAGGCGTATGACAAGCGAATTAGGAGTGATTCCACTAGCTCCTTTACCGTACGCAAGTCAACAACCCACAGTTAACACTAGAGTACAGACCGAAAGCGCGTGACAAGCGAAAGCGAATGGCCAGCGAAGCAAGTCAAACGATTAGGAGAGATGCCACTACTCCTCTACCATACGCAAGACAAACACCTAACAGTCAGCACTCGGAACGAATGGCGAATGACAAGCGAAAGCGGATGACAAGCGAAGCGAGTCACCCGCGTAGGAGAGATACCACTGCTCCTTTACCCTACGCAAGTCAAACACCCAACAGTCAGCTGAGAGAAAACAAAGAATCACGAGCTGCACGTGCGGCGCATGCAATCCACCTACTCCGGATGGTCGCTAGCTAGCACATGTCAACAAGGCCCCTTGAAAACTAACACCTACTTGAAAACAGATTGCAAACACAACCTGCACTATCGAAGAACAAAGTTGAGGATATCTCTTGAACTAACAAGAGAAAAAAAAGCAAGTTAGCAACACAAGTCGCTAAAACCCCAGTCACAGAACAAAACACGTCTGCCTTGCTCTGCAACTTTTAGGAGAGTGATATGAACAGGTAGTGACGTCACGAGACCATCTAGACTTACCGGCCCTTGGATAAGGGATTTTACGCACCCCTTCTCCACTCTTCAAGTTCGTCTGTATTAAGGTTGAAATAGCATTACCCTTGGGAGGTAAGGCAAAGTAGGTCTAGTCAACAGATAGGTATTTAAATAATTGCTTTATCCACATCATTCAGCTGTTCATTTCTTGAAATATTCTATCATGTTTACTGTTCGGGTTGTTTTAACATGAGCAAACTTAATAGAATAGATATTTATATAAGTAATAATTAGGTCGTTTAAATTTCATCATAAAATATCTTCATCAACGAGATTTTAATGTTTTCAGACATGTTCTATATATTGCAGGTCCTAACATGGAACGAACACATTCTTTACTCAAATATTTTAATTTCATCAAGACTTCGGAACAGTTGGTATGGCAACAGGTGTTAAACTAGAATTTATTTAAGAGACTGCACCGAGTGACACCTGTAACATGTGCTGCATAACAGGCAAACCGAAGTGTTATTGAGTTGCGCATTCGCGCACGATAGAGAACTAGCCAGTTTTTCACACGTGCGATCAACACAAAAGAGACCGCTTGCGCAAAACACTTGCGCTTCAGTTTTTCTGTGGGTGTGGAGGCATCTTGTTATGGCTAGGAAATAGTATAAAAGGATATGTATGTCATATGTACATATAGCAAAATGAAGACGTCATTGTGACCATTTTGGGGGATAAAAGCTTTGTTTATTATCAAACATTTAGTTGTTCAAGTCTCAAATAAAAGAACTGTACCTCGATCGTTCAAGTTGTGTGACATAGGTATATACTGTACTAACACTTTACATAAGTATTTATTCATAAATAAAATTATATTATACATAATATATCATTTGAAAATAAAAGTGAATATTCAACTTCCCCGATTTATTCAAATAGGCCTATATTATAAATTTACTCAAAACGTTGTTGGGAGTCATTGCTTGATTCCAGCAATAAGAATATCTAGGCCATTTTCCCCAAGCAGCCAACCATTTGTTAAGACGTTGCTAATTTAAAATAAAGTAATTTATTTGAAGAGTCATGATACGAAAAGGAATTGACTAGCTATTTCGATGCGGTTATGTTTGTCGTCGACAGCACGTTTTCCATTGAAATATTCCTATTTTCTCCACCCGAAAGCGGTGATTTTGTGAGGCAGGTTTTTGGCGTACTCATGAAAAGAGTATTTCTAGAGTTTCAATTAATATAGCTCTGCCAAAAGTGAACCGATTTTGATAATTTTACATTCAATCGAAAGGGAATTTATATGGCTTTAATCAAGTATGCTATCGACTGTGTTTTCTTTACTTTCCAAGCAAGAATTCTCCCCGGTTCGGAACGAGTAGAGGTGTTTGGGTGCGTTACATCCGTTTATTTGTATATATGAAGGTAGCTGTCAGAGGACGAAGTTTTGACTTATTATTTTCAGCAATACCAGCCCCTGTGCTTCCAGAAGGGTTTACAGACACTATGGTCAACCCTGTTAAAAGACGTTCAATGATTGTAAACCCTGATATATATTCTAAGATGACAGTGTTAAAGACAAGATTTGAAGAAACTATCTGTGACTAATTTTGAAATTCTTAAATATATAGTCCAATATGAACTGCGAATGGACGAAAGTGCGTCTCGAGCCCGTTTGTACTATGACCTATGATGTAACGTGGCTATAACAGGGATTTCAGGCTGTCAACAAAGATTTTATGAACGACTCTATTTACCAAGGATCCTCAATATAACGCGATAACAAACGGTTGGTGATATAGAGCGATCATTCTACCTCGGATATGGTAAGGTTGTACACCCTGATAGTCAGAAAAAAAACCTCGGATGCTTCGAATCCTCTGGTTTTTCCTTCCTGTCAGGGTCCACAACCTTACCATATTCTCGGTATCATGGTTTCTTATTTGAATCAGGGCCGTGTTCAAGAGAGGTTTCAAAGTAATCGCTCATTTAGCGATTACTTTTAAACCTCTCTTTAACGCGATTGCTCAATGTAGCGCTACGTAGCAAGGCGGGCAAGCTTCGAAGAATTTGTACCGTGTCGTTCAAGAGAGAATGAGCACTACTTGAGCGCTTCTTGAGCGCTACATTGAGTAATCAATGAGCGATTATAAGCGCTCGCTGTTATGGAACAGAGCCAAGACATACCTTCTTGATCTAGGCGACACGCGCAGGTTTCTCCACAACGCAAAGCCACAGTGGTATTGCGGGCTTTCTCACTGTAGTAACAGTAACCCCCTTGATATATGACATCTACGTTTGAATTCATTTAATTTGTTTTTTATCTTCGCGAATTACGTACGGTATACTATTATAATGTCAAATAAACAGGTTAACTGAGCAAATATATATCCATTAACTATATATCTAAATGTGGTTATACATAGTGCGTACAGTGATACGGTTTAGCCGTGTGTGTCTATAGCGATATGGCGCTTAAGCTGGATTTTCGTATATGTTAAAGACACATGCAAGACAATTTAAATAATAAATTGTGTCGTATTACAGGGATTGTTCGATTAGAAGGTGTCTGTTTTACAAGGAGAACACTGTATACGTAATCAATGCAATAACACAATGATCATAAAATAATTTCACTCAAATTGCATATTCATCCCCAATCGCCAAATATATCATAAATACATAGTTTCCAATGAAAATCGAGCAACATCATTATACACGTGTAGAAATCGAAACTATACGTCCCGTTTATATGCACAGTAGTCGATGACATATCAAACATTATCAACCCTAATTTGTCTTTTTGTCTGCTGTACATCTATAAGTTTGTCATTCGAGGTGCATTGTCCGGTTTTCGATCAGAAAGCAGTACTTTTACCTTTATATCGTCAGTATACTTAGTCAACTATAATAAAAATGGTAATTTTCGTCAACAGTAAATACTGCCCGATAACACAACACCGTTTATAACATGTGACCCCCAACAACAAAATGGATGCACCTTAAACTTGTTTCAGAAGAACAGTAGCCGACATACCGCCCATGATACCACCGTACTCAACCCGGGAGACGATCGTTGAGGAGGATGAGGAGACCGAGAAAAGGAGTTGTCCCCCTTGGGTGGTGTCTACAACCATGAATACGGCGTTCTTTACATTGCTTCTCCTCGTCAGTGTTGCCATTGGATACATTATGGCCCTCATCTGGAGATAGTAAGTTGTCATAGGATACGTCATGGTACTCATCTGGAGATAGTGAGCTGTAATAGGATACGCCATGGTACTCATCTGGAGAAAGTAAGTTGTCATAGGGTACACCATGGCCCTCATCTGGAGATAGTGAGTTGTCATAGGGTACACCATGGCCCTCATCTGAAGATAGTGAGTTGTCATAGGGTACACCATGGCCCTCATCTGGAGATAGTGAGTTGTCATAGGATACGTCATGGTACTCATCTGGAGATAGTGAGTTGTCATAGGATACGTCATGGCCCTCATCTGGAGATGGTGAGTTGTCATAGGGTACATCATGGCCTTCATCTGGAGATAGTCTGCTGTCATAGGATACGTCATGGCCCTCATCTGGAGATAGTCAGTTGTCATAGGATACGTCATGGCCCTCATCTGGAGATAGTAAGTTGTCATAGGATACGTCATGGCCCTCATCTGGGGATATTAAGTTGTCATAGGATACGTCATTGTACTCATCTGGAGATATTAAGTTGTCATAGGATGCGTCATGGCCCTCATCTGGAGATAGTGAGGTGTCATAGGGTACACCATGGCCCTCATCTGGAGATAATGAGTTGTCATAGGATACGCAATGGCCCTCATCTGGAGATAGTCTGTTGTCATAGGATACGTCATGGCCCTCATCTGGAGATAGTGAGTTGTCATAGGGTACATCATGGCCTTCATCTGGAGATAGTCTGCTGTCATAGGATACGTCATGGCCATCATCTGGAGATAGTCTGTTGTCATAGGATACGTCATGGCCCTCATCTGGAGATAGTGAGTTGTCATAGGGTACATCATGGCCTTCATCTGGAGATGGTGAGTTGTCATAGGGTACATCATGGCCTTCATCTGGAGATAGTCTGCTGTCATAGGATACGTCATGGCCCTCATCTGGAGATAGTCAGTTGTCATAGGATACGTCATGGCCCTCATCTGGAGATAGTAAGTTGTCATAGGATACGTCATGGCCCTCATCTGGAGATATTAAGTTGTCATAGGATACGTCATTTGCTCATCTGGAGATAGTAAGTTGTCGTAGGATACGTCATGGCCATCATCTGGAGATAGTAAGTTGTCATAGGATGCGTCATGGCCCTCATCTGGAGATATTAAGTTGTCATAGGATACGTCATTGTACTCATCTGGAGATAGTAAGTTGTCATAGGATGCGTCATGGCCCTCATCTGGAGATAGTAAGTTGTCATAGGATACGTCATGGCCCTCATCTGGAGATAGTAAGTTGTCATAGGATACGTCATGGTACTCATCTGGAGATAGTAAGTTGTCATAGGATACGTCATGGCCCTCATCTGGAGATAGTAAGTTGTCATAGGATGCGTCATGGCCCTCATCTGGAGATAGTAGGTTGTCATAGGATACGTCATGGCCCTCATCTTGAGATAGTAAGTTGTCATAGGATGCGTCATGGCCCTCATCTGGAGATAGTAAGTTGTCATAGGATACGTCATGGCCCTCATCTGGAGATATTAAGTTGTCATAGGATACGTCATTTTACTCATCTGGAGATATTAAGTTGTCATAGGATACGTCATGGCCCTCATCTGGAGATAGAGAGTTGTCATAGGATGCGTCATGGTACTCATCTGGAGATAGTGAGTTGTCATAGGGTACATCGTGGCCCTCATCTGGAGATAGTAAGTTGTCATAGGATGCGTCATGGCCCTCATCTGGAGATAGTGAGTTGTCATAGAATACGTCATGGCCCTCATCTGGAGATATTAAGTTGTCGTAGGATACGTCATGGCCCTCATCTGGAGATAGTAAGTTGTCATAGGATACGTCATTGTACTCATCTGGAGATATTAAGTTGTCATAGGATACGTCATGGCCCTCATCTGGAGATAGAGAGTTGTCATAGGATACGTCATTGTACTCATCTGGAGATATTAAGTTGTCATAGGATACGTCATGGTACTCATCTGGAGATAGTAAGTTGTCATAGGATACGTCATGGCCCTCATCTGGAGATAGTGAGTTGTCGTAGGATACGCCATGGCCCTCATCTGGAGATAGTAAGTTGTCATAGGATACGCCATGGCCCTCATCTGGAGATATTAAGTTGTCATAGGATACGTCATGGTACTCATCTGGAGATAGTGAGTTGTCATAGGATACGCCATGGCCCTCATCTGGAGATAGTAAGTTGTCATAGGATACGCCATGGCCCTCATCTGGAGATAGTGAGTTGTCATAGGATGCGTCATGGTACTCATCTGGAGATATTAAGTTGTCATAGGATACGTCATGGTACTCATCTGGAGATAGTGAGTTGTCATAGGATACGTCATGGCCCTCATCTGGAGATAGTAAGTTGTCATAGGATACGTCATGGCCCTCATCTGGAGATAGTGAGTTGTCATAGGATACGTCATGGTACTCATCTGGAGATAGTGAGTTGTCATAGGATACGTCATGGCCCTCATCTGGAGATAGTAAGTTGTCATAGGATACGTCATGGCCCTCATCTGGAGATAGTAAGTTGTCATAGGATACGTCATGGTACTCATCTGGAGATAGTAAGTTGTCATAGGAAACGTCATGGCCCTCATCTTTAGATAGTGAGTTGTCATTGGATGCGTCATGGTACTCATCTGGAGATAGTGAGTTGTCATAGGGTACATCGTGGCCCTCATCTGGAGATATTAAGTTGTCATAGGATACGTCATTGTACTCATCTGGAGATATTAAGTTGTCGTAGGATACGTCATGGCCCTCATCTGGAGATAGTAAGTTGTCATAGGATACGCCATGGCCCTCATCTGGAGATAGTAAGTTGTCATAGGATACGTCATGGCCCTCATCTGGAGATAGTAAGTTGTCGTAGGATACGTCATGGCCCTCATCTGGAGATAGTAAGTTGTCATAGGATACGCCATGGCCCTCATCTGGAGATATTAAGTTGTCATAGGATACGTCATGGCCCTCATCTGGAGATAGTGAGTTGTCATAGGATACGTCATGGCCCTCATCTGGAGATAGTGAGTTGTCATAGGATACGTCATGGCCCTCATCTGGAGATAGTAAGTTGTCATAGGATACGTCATGGTACTCATCTGGAGATAGTAAGTTGTCATAGGATACGTCATGGTACTCATCTGGAGATAGTAAGTTGTCATAGGATACGTCATGGCCCTCATCTGGAGATAGTAAGTTGTCATAGGATGCGTCATGGCCGTCATCTGGAGATAGTAGGTTGTCATAGGATACGTCATGGCCCTCATCTGGAGATAGTCAGTTGTCATAGGATGCGTCATGGTACTCATCTGGAGATAGTGAGTTGTCATAGAATACGTCATGGCCCTCATCTGGAGATATTAAGTTGTCATAGGATACGTCATGGCCCTCATCTGGAGATATTAAGTTGTCGTAGGATACGTCATGGCCCTCATCTGGAGATAGTAAGTTGTCATAGGATACGTCATAGGATAAGTTTTCTCATTTAGGCTATCCTGTGTTTTTCTTCTTGATCATTCTTCTGACCAGACGAAATTTTCCTTTCAACTCAACTGCACAATTTTATAAAATTATTACTATTTATATTACCTTGTCGAATATAAGAAAGGAGTATGATATGCAAGAAAGTAAAAAGGTTTCAAAAACATTTTTCCACTTTCCGAAAAGGAGAAGCTAATTTGTTGGTTTTATAATTTTTTAATTTTTTAATATTTTAATAAAAAAAGGAATATTTTACGGGTGGCCTTATGTTTCAAGTGCATTCACCAGAAAATCACGAGAATTCTCCAAAATATTACAAAATGTTTAGTGAGATTATCCAGCATAATTTTCACGCTTCCTTCCTGTATCAGGAAGAATAGTGTCACGTGAAAACCAACAAGTCCCTCGGTACAAGACTCTTCAGAAAACTAATGGTCATTTTCCGCAAAATATCCGAACATATCCCTGAAGCTTTTCCAGAAAATATCCAATGGGTATCGAGATGTATCGCTTTGTTATGTACATGGCAAAAAAACAAAAATGAAAACCGAAGAAAATATCAACAGTTTCATTCTGGATTTTGGATTTCGATAAATGTAAGCTACTATTTCTTGGTCGACTATGTAACAACTTTGCAAAGCATATATTTTGTGCTGCTATCAAAACTACAGTTAAATCCAATAATATATGTGATGATTTTTTTTATCAATATCTAAAAAGTATAATTTAAATGCACATGTTAACAACTGTATTGCGCAAGGCACATTTCCTCAGAAAGATGTATGGAGAAGAATTGTAAATACTACTGTACATAATTATGAAGAACGATTGCAAACTTCCTATCGTTCAAATATGTCATTTTATGCATCAATTCATACGAGACTCTCTTATCATATTCTATGTCAACTAGCATATAAATACCCAAATTATAAGTCTCCCTTGCAACTTTGTGTCAACATATCATCAAGAGGTAAAATATCAAGAGAGTTTACTCTTTGTAATAAACAAACGTTTGACTATGATTTGAATGTACTTCTCCACTGTGAACCTTTATTACACCAACGAAATACGTTCTTTGCATATCTAATTGACAAACTTGATGTTGAAACCTATGTAATGTTCGAAATGCAAGATGAACAAGATGTGTTATCATTTCTGTTTGGTGCAACTAACTTTTATCACACAATTAATTCAATATTATTGGAAAATATTTTGTTACGCTTTTCACTGTACGTATATGAACTTAAACCTCACTTTGTCAACTGCTGCAATGCATAATACACTTGATGTCCATTATTGCTGTATATAAATCTGTAAATATGCAAAAAAAATTATATCCATGCCTACTTTGTAATATAATGTAATGTATTTTCATATGTAATCTTCGGTAAATACTGGAAGAAATAAAGACTGTCTCAACAGTTTCATTCTGGATTTTAGTTATATTATAACAGATTGAAATCACTTTTGGAAATACCTTTGTTCACAAAACTTTGTCTATTCTTCTTCCTGATGAAGTAACAAGTGAAGACATTTGTAATCTGTAAGTTTCGTTGACTTTCGTTAATTTTGTCTTTCCTTTATTTTCCAGATGATACGATCGACCTCCTTGTGACTTTGACTTGAAATTAGTCAAAACAACGTTTCACTCCCGTGCAAGATGAAATAAAACCATTGGAGCTGCAAAAAAGGATTAAAAGTGAAATGAATCCAGAAGTCTTAAATAAATTCTGTGTGGATGGTAAACGGTTTACAAAAAAAAATTCACGGTGAAGCGAAGTTTGATGAAATACGGGCCATGTTCAATAAGCGTTTAAAGTAATCGCTCAGTGAGCGATTACATTTAAACCTGTCTTGAACGCGATTGCTCAATGTTGCGCTACGCAAAACGAGCAAACCTCGGGCATCGCACCGTGTCGTTCAGGAGAGAATGAGCGCTACATTGAACGCTCAATGAGCGATTATAAGCGCTCACTGTCATAGAACAGAGCCCGGGTGTTGTGTATGTTAATACGATAACTTTGAACAATAACCAACATCGCAACACAACACCTTGACGTGCACCAAGTTTGGAATGGGATCTACATGGGAGTATAAATCCTCCAAGCACCTGAACCTTTTAAAACGTCAAGGTCAAAGAGAGACCATCTTATCTATGTATACTCTCATCGAATAATGTACAAAACGAACGTATCCGATTGATCAATACTTGATCACGTGCTCAAGTGCAAAGCAAACGTCAAAATATAGCTCAAAAGCCATTCGGATAAAAATGCCAATTTTGAAGTTACAATGGATCTGCTACGTAGTTGAAACGTGTGGATAGTTTACATATAATGTTACTTATACCTTTTTTTTAAATATTATTTTGGAACAAATATTATATTTGAACATTGTACCGTTACGTCTTTCATTGATAATTTGAGTTGAGAAACAACAAATAAAGATGTACATGTATTGGGTGTTATGTACATGGCTACCACAGTGTAAGTAATAAAGGTAGGTAGGTAACCTAGTTATAGGGTCAATTAAGTGTTGCTGTACTTGCACGAGGCGAGACCGAGGGTCAAAACAACGGAGCAAGATTGTTCGGTCGCTCAATATTGAAATTTCATGAATGACAATTTAATTAATTAACGATACATGTATATACTGGACAACAATAATTAGGGATATTTTAAAATGTTAATACTGATGTATTTATTACTTCACATATTAATGAAATAATAATAATAAAACATCTAATACCCTAACTTGTTTTGTCCATGGCCAGTATATTATTTGCACTTAATCAAAATGTTGATTGTTGAATGTTGATGATATAATTTTGCTACAGCGCCTTTAAATGGTCGACACATGAGCTCCCATAAGAAATCAAAGTTATATTGACTATACTTTCTTGTTTATATCACAAATAGTAAGTTAAATCTATGTTCCCTTTATACGTGATATGCAACTGCGTACCGAAAGTTTGTTCACCTACATGTGTATCTTATACCCTGTTCGCATGCACTAAATTTACTCCTGTGAGCAAATTTGCTCATAAGTAAATATACTCATGTGAGTAAAAGCAAATTTGCTAAGCGTTCGCATGACATTAACAACAGGGGGAGTATTTCATTATGTTATATTGAGATGACGTCTCCTTAGTCATTAATTATGGTCAAATGGTCAAGATGGACAGACTACTACCTTATCGCAGGAAGGTAAAACGATATTTACGATACAGCCTTTGTATTGAATTAACCGTAGGGTTACACATACCAAGAATGTTTGAGTAACATCATTATGCATGTGCAGAAACCGAAAGTGCAGGTCCTATTAACACGCACAGTAGTTATATGACCTATTAAACATTATCAACCCAATCTTTCTATTTCATCTGGTTTAAATAAGATTCCAAAATTACGTTTGACTCATTGGCGCGCGCCACATGCGGTGCATTGTCCGGTTTTCGATCAGAAATCGACACTTTAACCTTCATATCGTCAATATACTAAGTCGAGTATCATCAAAATGGTAGTTTTCGGTAACAGTTGGTACTTCTCGATAAAGTTACACCATTTATAACGTTTGGCATATTTGACCCCCAACAACACAATGGATGTACCTTTAACAATCATTCACAAATCAGTCTTGCTTATGTGACATGGAACTACTATGTTATCGAAAACATATCCAATATTAATAATTATGAATTTTACTTGTTTAATGTAAACTCGGTACAATTTTGATAGACAATGATAATTTAAGAACAAAGATTGTTCTTATTCTTTAACATTGTTAAACGTGTTCATGTGGCTCCATCAAAATAGGTGGATTTCTTGTTCGTTGTACACTTATGAATAAATTGCAATATTCATTACAGAACACTGTTGTCTCTTAATGTTACTTTATTCAAAGAATTACATGAAAACAAAATGAAAAAATTAACCTGGAGAAAACAACTCACTACTTTAATAACAAATACTCACGTCAGTATATTTGCTAAGCGTTCGCATGACCAATTTACTCCTGACAGCAAAGTTGCTCATGAGTAAATATACTTTTGCATGACCTCTCGACTAGGTGTAAATTTGCTCCTGGAGTAATTTTACTTAGGTGAGTAATTGCGTTCGCATGCACTAAATACTCACGTGAGTATATTTACTTACATGAGTAAATTTACTCACATGAGTAAATCGGTGCATGCGAACAGGGTATTAGTGCAATTATCATGTAAATAGGCGTCCATTGTAACCTCAATAAAATTGCTTCACACACAGTGACAATGAATCCTCATATATCCATGAGTAAAATAATAAGAAGGGTTCAAAGTTTAAAATTTTAAATTTCATTAATTTTTTTTATTTTTTTTTATATCAGAACAAATTCATCACGAATATATTGAATGGGTATAGGAGGTAATATAAATTAATTCGATATAATAAAATGTGTTGACATTAATATGGCCGCCATGCAATTTTTGCTTTTAACGCAACAACGATATTACCACTACGGATAATTGGTTTGTGCCTTAAAATGTTTTACCCCCCTAAAGTAAATATAAATGATATCAACTATCATTTTAAAGTGGAAATTTGAAAAATAAAATTTGCAAAAAACGTGCTACAGCTCCTTTAAACCTTATCAATTTGAATGAAAGTCAATACGTTTGGTTATGTAAATTTCTTAGTCTTTGTCGCTGTGAAAGCGTGGTATTATGTCTGAAAACATTATTCTGTTTTTCAGAACAATGTTTTTTTATGCAAATATTAAAACTGTTCATGTTTGCAAAATATCCATTATGTAATTCATATACAGGACAATTCAATAACAGTGCACTTTTATTGTTGCAATTGTTAAAAACAAACATTTTAATAGTCTTGTTTTGTATTATTGAATATTTGAGTTACGTTCTGTTACTATGTCATGTCATCATTACCGTATTTCATCTAAAAGGGACCGGGCCTCCAAAAGCAGTCGGTAGGGGTGGGGGTAGGAGAGAGCTCTTAAATGTTGATAAGGGTACGGGGCCCTATCAGAGGATAAACGGTATTTAATCACGTCAAACCTATAAACGGACAGTGTAAAAACAAATAAAGTCATAATGAAGCCCCCGTAAAATCAGTGCTACATTAAGGATTTAACATTGCTATATTTGGGATCAGTCTATCTAACATTTTCGGAACGAAACCCTTGGATTCAAACCCAGACCTCACAATCAGGCAAACATCGCTATACATTATAGAGAGGATAGTATGAGTGTATATGTTGTGCTATGTTGACGATACGAGTGTCTGAATATTAGTACTATCCGTACATTTAGGACACTTAAATATAGAGAGATAGCTCTGTTTATCGTCTGAACATAACCCGGAGAATAACAATCGCTACCAGGCCTTCATTTCAAGAAGGATCCCGTCTGATTAAAATCAACCCTGTTCCGAGGAATTTAATCTGCAAAATATTTCATATCGGGATTCGAACTGGTTCAATAGATTCTTCACCACAAGGTCTCAGGACACCCCGTATAGGTGCGTGTTCCGTACCAGTTTAGCGCAGACAAGCCCAAGTCAAATAGCTGACCAACCACATTATAGTTTTTAAACGGGAAGCCGTTTTGAGAGCATTTGGAACAGACGAAAGGATAGCTGTTTGGAGTTAGCTGCCACTAGCTTCTCGTGATGAAAGCTTTTGTTGGAGGTCCTCTGAATTGTTAACTGAATTACGTCAGAACATGCGAGCAAACGGGTTGTTATCAGACGGTTTTGCAAGGAAACCTCCAAACGATATGAGTTCGTATCCCGATAAATGTACTATTTTGCAACTTTTATTCCTCGGAAAACTGTCTGTTTTAATCAGACTAAGGGTCGTGCCCTTCTTTTCCTGGGTAATAATAATGTAGTGGAGACACAACTAGAAACAGTTTTTTAAAAATATGTTTTTAATTCCATTTCAAGCTTCATGTACAGTATATGACAGGGATAACATGTGTTGCCAGTCAAATATGTAAATAAGGATACGCACAAGTGAAGGCATGATATAGTCATGGAGCACTCCAATTTGCACATATAGGAGAAACAAATGGTAATGGTTTGGTGATGGACAATATAAATAGAAACAATTGTAAATCTTAAGCATTTTATGAGTGCTTCATTGCAGTATTAAAGGTACATCCATTGTGTTGTTTGGGGTCACATATTGCAAACATTATAAATGGTGTTACTTGAACGAGAAGTACCGACTGTTACCGAAAACTACCATTTTGATGATAGTAGACTTAGCAAATTGACGATATGAAGGTAAAAGGAAAGATTTCTGATCGAAAACCGGACAATGCACAGCGTGTGGCGCGCGTCAATGAGTCAAACGTAATTTTGGAATCTTATTTATAACAGAAAAGAAGACAAATTTGAGTTGATAATGTTTAATAGGTCACACAACTACTGTGCATGTAAATTGGGCGTGCAGTTTCGGTTTCTGCACATGAATAATGATGTTACTCAATTTTAATTGGAAACCAGTAATTATGATATATTTGGCGATTGGGGGTAAATATCCAAGCTGAGTGAATTTATTTGTATTGTAGACAGCACACGTGGTGATTTGGAACGTATTAAATCCAAATAAAATTTTATGAAACACAATGGATGTACCTTTAAAGAATAATTTCTAAATTTTGCCATTTCTTAGTGGAATTCTTATATCTATTATTTTTTCAATGAAATACATATTTCTATATTGAGAAATATTGAGAATATATCAACTAGAAACAGTTGATTCCGGGCTTAGAATTAACTAGATCTGCCCGGACTGAGAATTAACTAGACCCAAGAAATGGGCCGAGTATTCTAAACGTGTTTCGACCTATTTTCCCCCCACATAAACTACGAATATGTAGTATATAAACTTGAGGTTATTTTGAAAAACAAAATATAATCAAAGGAACTTTGTTATATTAAACATCCGTCAAAGTGATGTCAACCTTTTCATGTCTATTTCTATGTATCTTTCTAGGTAAAATATGACTGCACGTGCGTTGTTCATTTCATTTCGAGTTGCACGGGCTTCATGAGATTGTTCTGGTTTTCAAGTGCACTTGCATCACGCATTGGTGAAATAGGCCATTTAGGGATTTCCCAGGGGGTATCACAAACTGACATATTAAAGGTGATTGGGGGTCACCCAAACAGTTCATTAAATTTACATATATTGGCTGAACACCATAAACGCCTAAAATACCTCACCCCCAAAATTAACATCTTATAGCTACGTTGTATCTATCTATCCTAACCTTATTTCAGTAATAGTTCATATGTGTTAATATTTTTTTAATGAAATTCTGAGAGTATAGGATGAAGTATAAGACAGTTTTTAAGCTGATCAACAAAAATAATTTTCACTCAATTTTAATTTAATGTCCACTTTACCTGGTTATGTTATCGACACCATGACAATGGCGTGTCAAAGGTCATATTTATTTTTACATCAAGTAAACTGTTATTAATGCCTCATTTTGTTAAAAGTGAAACATTTGTATCAGGGATTGATCTAAATTCTTGTCTGTATCAAACCAACATAATTTGATTTTAAATTTGAAAACTTCCATTTGTTTTTTAAATAAAAGTATCATTTCATTTAACTTGCAGGAATCACTTTTAACGTGAATAATCGAATATGCGATAAGTCCAACTTGCATACTTACTCAATTTAAATAGAAATGTATATAGTGTTTAAAGCGGATTTCCAGTAACCAAATAAAAATAATCAGTAAATTAGTAAGCAATAGATCACAAAATATTTTACCATATTCAATATACTGTAAAATTGTGAATATGATATCATCGTCAAGGGACGTGTTTTTGCTCGCAATAGACACGTGTCTCGAGAAGAACGCCTCAGGCAAAATGCACCTGAAGCTCGCTTTGGATTTCTTCAGTTGAATCCCGTTGGAAATAACTGTAGAGACATTAATGCAATATATATTATATGCTATATCTTATGCGATGACATAAAAATACAATAAATATTACGTTAAAAGAGTATTTTAATCCATGAATCACCAAGGTCGAACAGTACTTCACGATCAGTTTCCAATCGAAAAGCCAATCCAAGTTTTTGATTCACCCAAGAATTTGGAAATCATCGCGTTTTGCGGACTTGTTTTTTTCTTACGGAAGAAATAGCATGGACCGGGTTATACGATAAGATGGCAGTGTTTATGAGATAACTTTTGCATATTGTCGTAAGTCATTGTTCACAGAATCTATACGGTTTGAGTGCAACATCTGCACAACCTAACTTAGAAACCCGAAGTCGAGTTTAGAAGTTGTTATTTAATAGGAGGTAGCCTCCTTTCTTCGCACATTTTTAACCAGATTTCCTCTCCAAAATCAAGGGAAACGAAGCATATTTATTAATCAGCACACGGATAGTACAACGAATCATGCAGACCGCTCTCAAGTTATAAATAAATTTTTCTTTAATAATCACCAACATCGTAATGTTCACTACCAAGTTTCTCCAAACATTTTGACAATCTGTAATCTTTCCCTGTGACGTCACGGTAGAAATTGCGGAACGGTTCAGAAACGAAAAGAAATTCATTTACAGCGATAGCAGCTTGGGGTGAAACGGTACACTTGAGCTTCGGTTCGGTACATTTTCGGTGCGGTTCAGATCCAGGAATACAACTAACTACATTGTAGAGCCACATCAAAACACACGTAAAATATGACAAACTGAAAGATAATTATAATTTTATGAATTTAATGATATGGAATATGGTGTTCGGTTCAAACAAAAAATACACTTTGAACCGGAGGCAAAATAACGCGGTTCAACGATTATAATATATTTTCTTAGATTTTAACCATTTATATGGTCTCTCATAACCATTTTACAGGGTAACTCAGTATTTTATAACATGTATTTTTTATCCATCACTTTCTATCAATGTAATACTGAGGTGCGACTTTAATAAACTATCTGTCCTTGAATCGTTTAACCCCCTAAAAGCAACAGATGTTGACGCCATCTAAATATATTTAGATCGAAAATTGTATATTGTGTTATTACAATCGCCAGTAATAACATCATATGAAAATGTCAATCTTAATTTATTTAGATTGGAAAAATAAGTTCTTAATCATCTTGATTGACTGGAGTGACAGAGGACGCGGCAAGACCCCGAGCAATTGTCAGGTGTGGGTTGGATATGATTTAAAGGCGACTGTTATGGCGTAATAATCCAGTGAATTTAATTATTTTGTGGTTAGTTTTGTTATTTTGTTAATTGTTTTAAAAAAAATAATTTAAAAAAAAAATGAATGTGTTGTATCACCCCTTTAGACAGTTTATACAAATCTGTATCTATTGTTTCGAATTTCCACTGGAAAGTTTTTTCCTTTGCTATTTCTTTATACAATCCTTTCATTTTTTAAGTCTATAGTCTTGCTTAAGTATATATTTTATTTTATCAGAGATTTTGTTGTACTGGAGCGGTGTTCAAATAAGCCTTGTGGCGTGTTCGCCAATCCAGATTTCTTTTAAAGAAATGAAATTATGTTTAAATCAATTTCATTTTGAATTTCAGAGAAGTGTTACTCAGTCTCTTTTGAGAGACATTGTCCAGCGGCCTCCTGACCATTGCCACGTCAACGTCTCACGGAGTTCATTTGCAACAACCTGGACATTTGTCTATCAAGGTAAAACAATTAAAACTGTTGTCATTATAAAACAATGCATTGTTTAATTTTGAAGTAAGACCTAATTTCAAATTTAAATTATACATGGGAAAAACTGATATATTTTTTTCTCTCACCGGTATGTAATACCACAGGATGTAAGCATCACCCTTGTCAATCCGTCCGTCCGTAATCATTTCATTTCCGGAGAAAAAGTCGAAAACCGTCCATGATATCTTTCTGGAACTTTTAATGTGTATTACCCACTAACTTACTAACACTGCGATACGTATAAATGATGTAACTACCTCAAATATTATGTTTTATTATACAATGGATGGTGTTCTCGACAGGATAAAGGCAACGGATATTTTCGGTATCCGTTGGGGTCATGTACGGATAAAGATGCAAATTACAGAGGTCATGTGACGGAACTTCTTTTGAAATGACATCACATCAACATTTCGAACGCCTGTAATAACGTAAAATTGCCGTAACAATTGTAACAGCGTAAAGCTTCATGTAAATATACATGCTTCATTTCATATACATTAATTTGAGAAATGACAAAACAAACATTGTGCAATGCGGCAAAATTTATTATGATCAAGCAGTGAAACATGTTCATCGCGAGTTGAAATCTACCGAGCAAACACTTTATAAATACTCAAAGGTAACACGGACAGTATGAGTCACATATTCCTTTACCGAACGTCAATCTTCACTGTTCCATAATCTCGGTAAAGGTGATGTTAGATGTCACGATTGGGCCTACACGAAAGCAACAGGACGCGAGTTCGAATTCGCCGTCCTTACTTTAAATATTTTTCATTTGAAAAACGAATTTTGAAACGTATTAAAACATTGAAAATTAAGATCATGCCACAATAAAAATTATTTTAACTGAAAGCATTATTTAGGAGGCATTATTTTGTGTAATTTAACGTAAGAATAAACTGACGGGCAAAAGAAAGTATATCACACACTTGTTTTCGATTAATTCGATATTTTAAAGAAATGAGATGCATTTGATTATGGCACGATACAATAACACCTTTCGGCACTAGTTTAAATAACTTAATTGGTGACTGTTTAATTTTTTAAACTAAAATATCATTATTTATAGTAGACAGGGGTAAGCAATGAAAGTTACACCAACATGACCCCCATCATGTTCAAAATGTTGTAAATATGTGCAGGACGAAGCACATTTATTGATTTTCACACAGAGTATGTATTGTATGTCGATTAACAGTTGTGTTTTATCAAAATTAATTTGGGGGAATTTCAAATTTTATATTTTTAATTTTGATAAAAAAAAATTCAAACCGCGTAGAGGTATTATTTGACTGATTTAAAATTTTGTACTAATTTCACAAACAAGTCCGTTTTTCAATACGACGTCGAAAACTCGAGATATTTGACTTTGAAAATTATACATATGATAAATACAACTGAGCCATATACTTTCTTTTGCCCGTACGTTTAGCACGCTGTTCATTTGCATATATCAATACGCGTAGTTAAAGAAAATTTCAACTTTGAAGTTAATGCTGTCAAGCTGTTTTGCGCAAAGAATGACAGTGTATGATAAAGAAGTTATCAAGGCTCGCAAAATAATGTTTTTCCTAATGCAGGATATTGACCATCCCAAAACACACTCCCATGATAACCTCTATTTATTTATTTGAATATATGCATTTGTGAAAGGCAGATTCTTTGTTTTGAAAAAAAGGCAGCTCATCTGTCACCGGATTTCTGAACAAACAAAACCCCACCCCCGGATGATCCTGAACTACTCACAGAAATAAAAATGAAGTGTTGTTTGGCCTTTATTTATAATTACAAAACATGGTATTGAGAGTAATTTTGGACTATCGCCATGTATTTGTTTATCATTAAACAGACTGTGAGTTTGCAAAAGAGCAAATTGTGTCAATTTAAAATCTAAAACAATATTCGTTTCTGATGTAAGCAGCTATTGAATGCAAACAAACTGTAATATCCGGGTCACCTCTTCCATATACATAATGTATTTATCTTGTATATTTTATTCGATATTTTCTAATATAAAATTATAAAATATGATTAGTTAACAGATTGTTGGTTCATCAGACCTGAAGACAAAGCTCATTTTTTGTCTTATTAAAGATCCAGTTTTCTCAAGAATGACAGATTATTACCTCTACGTATATTGTATATCGGAATCAATTGAGACGATTTTAATATACCCATTTTAACAATACGGCGATTACCGCCGTGAAACGTTTTGAAAAGAATCATTGAGGCGTGACTGATTTACCACAGACGACGGGTCGTCTGCCTCATTAATTAATTAATGATGATATTATCACTGCCGCTAGATGAATTTATGAGGTGTGTTAAATTGCCAGAAACACATGTTTATGCAATAATTGTTTAATTGTAATCTGCGGAATTACCTAGTTGGATATCTAGACATTCGATATATGGAACATTCAAGTTGTTTGATTAATGATTTGTTAGTGAAATCAAAATGTTGCGAAATTACGTTGAATTATGACTTTCGCCGATAATGCGATGACTCCAGTGACGTGACAGAAGTCATCGCTTCAGGGGCCACAACCCCGCAGACCTTTATTCTGGTCGCCGGGGCTAAATTAGGCGTTTTTTTAAAAAGCCGTATATAAGTAATTTATGGACCAAGTAAGTACTTGTTATTTATTTTTCTTCGATTTAATTTATGGTTATTTTTCTCCCAGATGAAGGATATAATTGTCAAAGACGATGGAGACGATGACATGCGCTGTGTTGAACATAATGGCTATATCTTACCTAAATTTCCTGAGCCGAATTGTACAGCAAGCCTCGACACTGTCCCAATAAGGGATGATGACATCATCATTGCTACGTTTCCTAAATCTGGTAAATGTTCAGTTTTATTTCTCTTTTAACCAAAGATATAAGTTATCAATAACGACACGTGACGTCAAACCAATTATAGTTTGCTAAGGCCTATCCCACGATTTCGGCCGGAATGTTCCGATCTTATACATGTACAATGTATAAACCCTGTGATGTTTTAAAAAGAAAATTAGTTCACAGATTTCCCACCTGATAAAATTGATGTTAGCCAACGAAACTGATATATCTATTTTAACTGCAAGCCAATGACATGTGTGCAGCCAAATTCGAATTCTGAATCCTGCTTACAGTCGAGCACTTACTTGTATCTCATTAATATTTTCGATCAATCAGATGGCTTGTGCACATTTCATATCACGCTGATAAAAATCGACCCTGTTCTGTAGAAGTAAATCTTCAAACTAATTCATATCGGGATACGAATAGGTTCTTTAGATTCCTCGACGATGATACCTCCGAACAATTTGAGCTTGTAATTTGCAACTTTTCTCGGAACGGTCTATATAATCAGACTGACTTCACAATTATTTCCATTTCTTTTAAGGTTTTGCAACACGCATTATTTTTTAAAAAAAATTAAAATTGAGATGAACAGTTCATTTATCTCCCCATTTAAAACATTCATTCCATTTCTACGTCTAACCTTTTGACCACTGATCCTCTTTTTACTTTTTTGAAGTGTATTGTTTGAAATGAACGAAAGAACGTCAAGAATGATCATAAACCTGTGAATTGTTTAATTTGTTAAGCGATTTAAAAGCTATAATTATCTAAAGTTCGAATGTTTCTTATCTAAAAACACGGTAAAATTGCTCTTATCAATTCAGTACAACAAGATTCTAATGTATTATATATTCTATTGTATTGTACTGTATTTCATTCAGGTACTCATTGGGTCTTCGAAATAACACGAGAACTTCTGTCAGGCGAGATCTTGAAGGATGAAATCGCGATGGGACAGGGTTTTATGGAAATGGTCTCGAAGGAGGCTCTTGAGGACCTCCCATCTCCCAGAATCCTCTCCACGCATGTCCACTTTCAGCAACTTCCGGCGGAAGTAACAAAGAGGAAGACAAAATTTATCCTCGTTTTCAGAAATCTGAAAGATATTGCAGTTTCGTTCTACCTGTTCTTATCAAAGTTACCAATCATGAAGTATAGTGGAAAGTGGGAAAACTTCCTGAAGCCCTTTGTTGAAGGAAAAAGTGAGGTTTTAATTACTAGATAACTTCATTACTTATGCGAACAGTTTAAAGAAAGCAAATCACACATACATATTTCCTCTGAAGTAACTGATTCTATAATTAGTTTAATTTAATTAGTTTAACTATATTTAGTTACAATTAGTAATACTTATTTAAGCTAAGCATGCCTGAAAGTCCCGATGAACTTATGGCATGGCAAGGTGTCCGGCGTCCGTCCGTCCGTCCGTCCATCCATCCGTCCATCCGTCCATCCGTTAAGTTCTTGTCTTTTAACCTCTGGGGGTTCACGTAATCCGTCTGTCCGTTCGTCCGTCAAGAATATGGTACCTGTGATTTCCGAATTTGTTTTTCAAAACCACTGACTGTATACAGACTCTGAAATCCCCAATGGTCAATGGGAATCATAAATCGTATATTAGGTGCTTACGTGGCCCCCAATCAGGGCCACAGGGGTCATGACCTCAACATATATTTCCATCGTCTTCTCCAGAACGAAAACCTCTACAAAGCTAAACTCATGTGTATAGATTCCTTGGTCAAATGGGTATAATAAATTGTATAATAGGTGCCTCGTTAGGTGCACCTGAATTACCAATGTTGGTCTTCTTCAGAACTCAAGCCTAAACACTGACATCTTGTGCAGATTCTTCAGTCAATTAAGTTTAAAGAATATAGGTGTGGTGACACTTGTCAAATAAAGGCCCATTCTCATGGTACGATTTGTAGTTACATCTAAGTAAAATATAATAATACATTTACGAAAATGAGAATATTATGTTTCCATCCCGATACAAAAAAAAAGGTATTTAGAAACACTTGAACTACTTTTGTATTTCGCACTAATTGTGTACTTGTGTATTATGTTTCTTGTATGTGGGTCCTTAGCCTCATTACAGATAAACTCCTTTGATTGGTTGACCCTCTGACAACTAAGCCTGATGAGCTACAGAGCAAATTATCTTTTGTAGTTGCAATAATGGTTATTTATGTACAAATTCTCCGGTAAAGCTAATTGAAGAGCTGTGCATTTCTGTCTCTCAGTTTCTCCAATTTAGTGATCTTTTGAAAGGATTTAGCATCTATAAACAATTTTGGTTCACTGATTTTCCGTTTCGCTGCAGTCATCTACGGTTCATGGTTTGATTACGTGAGAGCTTGGGACAAGGCGAAAGAAGACAACCCCGATCTCCCCATACTCCACTTGTATTACGAAGACCTTCAAGAGGTACCCCATATTTACTTCCGTATTTCCTCCAATGAGCACCGGATCGCCGTTTCACAAAGACCTCCTAAATATGGGAGGTCGTAGCACATACGACCTAGTTTATGACCCTCATATGATACCAAAAATCACCTTTTGACCCTCCAATCTCGTCTATATTAGTTAAGGATATTCGGAGACGACGATTTTTAATATTTGCGTTTCTCAGATATTTTAGTGGGCGGGATAGAGCAGTGGTTAGCGTGTTCGGCTTCGGATCAAGAGATCCGGGGTTCGAATCCCGCCAGGGGCACGGCAACTTTGCAGTATTGAGAACTGGGTGCAATACTACACTGAATTCAGCGTAGTACCACCCATGGTTCGCTAGTTCCAGCCGATGCTCGCAGGTTTTCCCGCAATGCATAGCCACATGGCATTGCGGGCTTTCTCCCTGCCATAATACTAGCAGCCGCGATATAAGTGAAATACTCTTGAAAGCGGCGTTAAACCCCAACTCACCTCACCTCTCAGATATTTAAACTGATAATGTTTTGAAATTTCAAAATTTATTTAGATGGCTTCATGGTGCATCCTTGTCGCAGTCCTGTATATCACTTGTGGAGTGAATTATCTTGCATTTTGTATGGCGACGTTTCTTTTGCGGTTGAGTGTAGGCTCATCACAATGAGAGTAATCTTCCCATATTGTTTTGTGACCTTGACTTTTATTTCATTGTTTTCGTTTAGGACCCTGTTCGCGAGATGCGGAAGATGTGCAAATTTCTGGATGTAGAAAGAAGTGATGAGTTTCTGAACAAAGTTCGTGAAAACACTACTATCGGGTCCATGAAATCACAGAAAAAGATGATAAAGGATGTTATGTTCAGAAAAGGTGATCTATGTATTTTTTTTAAAGTAGTAAAACTAATACATTTGATGAATACTATATTGTTGATTGAATATAAACAATCATTTAAAAATAAATAAATATATGATTGTTTTGAAAACTGAGTTTAAGTATATTTTGAAAATTGTAGGTATGATGTGCCCTGGATTGTAATAAAATCTCAATCCCAATAATTGACGTAAATTGTAATAAATTTTGCATCAAATTGTAATACCTTTAGGAAGAATATATTTCAAATAGGCTGTCATCTATTTAATACTTTTAAATTGAGTTTACTACAACCAATAACGATTAATATGTTTTTCAATTTGTAAAACGAATATTAAAGATTTTCTTGTTTATAATTCCAGGTCAGATTGGCGACTGGAAGAATTGGTTCACTGTGACCCAGAACGAGTGGTTTGACAGAAAATACCAAGAAAATATCAGGGGCATATCCCATCCTATGAAATTCACCTAATGAATTCAGACACACTTTAGACAACGAAGGTCCTATTTGATAAGTGTCTTAAAGGGGCAATAGCACGTTTTTTTTCGCTCAAATAAGTCGATTAAATGTATTTGAAAATAATGTCACCAGTAAAACACCATTCTCTCTTCGGAAAATCAAGTTAAAAAGTTAGTGTACATGGTTCGGTAAACCCGTTGTTTTTTGTAATTCGAAATAATCAAATGTGTTCACATTAAAATAGCCGCCATGCAAATTATGCTTTATACGTAAGGTTGTTACCACTACGGATAATTGGTTTGTGTAACAGGATGTTTTACCCTCAAAAGTAAATATAAATGAGATAAACTATCATAATAAATGGGAAATTTGAAAAAATCAATTTTGCCAAAAAACATGCTACAACCACTTAAACATAACTTCAATTATTTCTCCCTACATCCGATAGCAAAGGAAATTAGCATCATGGTTATGTTCAGCTGAACGATAGCAAACTATGAAGGATTTCATTAGCCAATAAGGTTTTAATTAAATGTTTTCCACGCTTGCAACAACGCACAACATAATCAAGATATAAATATTTACAATGAAATTTGTATACACATACTTGCGTTTACGACAATGACCCTGGATTGTGTTCAGTCTGATTGAAATCGACCGTTTTCCGAGGAATAAAAGTTGCAAAATAGTGCCCGTGTCGTTCGGAGGTTTCCTCGCCAAACCGTCTGATAACAGACCTTGTGGAGAGGAATCTACAGAACCTGTTCGTATCCCGGGAGATGCATTATTTTGCAGATTTTATTCCTCAGAACAAGGTAGATTTTAATCAAACTAAGTTGAGTTTCGATAAAGGTTTTTGAATTATCTCAAATGATACTCGATTTTATCAAACATGCTTGAAATGTACATCCAATCCTCAAATGTGAGAGGCACGTTAATGTATAGCAATAGTGGGTCTGCTTTTTAATTATCTTGGTCCAGGCATAACGGGGTACACACAGCACTGTACTCAGAGACACACTTTTGTGTGTGAAAATAAGCAGCGTTTCGGAGTATATGCTTACTCCGTCATCAAGTTGATTCTAACATCCAGAACATCTGATTCCCTAATGTATCCCCCTTCTAAATGCTTTCCAAAAGACTTAAGTACTGTACTCGCAAAATACTATGCTTCAGCCTTGTAAACAATTTTGATTTGTGTATGTATTGATGCATATTTGAAGAAATAAACATGTGTATACGACATGAAAAGTGTCTTATAGTCCTAAATTCTAATCAAAGTTAACTAACGTCTGTACAGGCGAAGTGAAATGGAGACTGGCCACATTCAGCTTTTTACGGTAAAATTATTTCAAGACGAATCCCAAACCAACTATGGCACATCTGCGACCAACCGTTGGCACTGAAATGTGCTGTGTGGGATAAAGGTTTTGAGAATGTGATAACTTAATGTTTGATTATACATTATTGTAAATTATTGGGTATTCTTAAACCACCTGTCAAATATTAATCCATGCGTTTCTTTTTTCGAAGGGGATATATATATATACACGCGTATTTGTTATATATACGTCTTTGTTTTTCTTAAACGTCGAAACCCTCTATTAACAATTAATTACTTTTGTTTGTCGTCTTACGAGGAGGAAGTTACTGCTTTTAATAGAACGCTGACGTCATGTTTTTATTAACCTTTTTTTATTTGTTTCTCTAAACGTGTTAAACACTGCTTGGTTAAGTCATTGACATCAGCACCGTATATAGATAGTGTCGCATTTTACAATCTATATTTGGCATTTTCGTTTTTCAAGACTGTGTATTAAAGGGAGGGTTCTATCGGGGTATTTGTTGTGGGGATATCCCCGTTTACACAAATATGCTACTAATAAATGATTAAAACACAGTCAAGTTAAAAGATATTGATAAAGGTAATATTTTGATGAATTTATATTTCACAACTTAATAAAGACAAGCGTACATTTGTTGAAAAATAAAAACAATGAAAACTGAAGCCATTCATCGGCGCTGCGAGTGGGTAAAAGTTTGCTACGGTATAACAGCTAATTGTTTATGAGTTTTATGATACGCTATGTGTTACTATGTGAACTTTCTATCAGTGTATATCTTTTATCATTAAAATGTTGTAAAATTAGGTAAAATATAGCGTGTTTTCATTTCACGTAATGCACAAAATCCAATATGGCGGATTTTGCCGACAGAACGGCCCCTTTAAATTGAAGTCTTCAAAGGGACATCCATTTTGTTGTTAGGGTCACAAACGCGAAACAAAAATGGTGTTATTTTATCGGAAATTTGCCGGAAATATCCGTTTTGATAATACTAGTATCGTATAGTATAGCGACGATATAAAGGTTGAATAAGTGATTTCTGATCGAAAACGGGCATTGCAGCATGATTGACGTGCCTAGTCAAACAGACAACAAGACAAATTTTGGTTGATAATGTTTAAAGGGGCAGTAGCACGTTTTTTTTAAATTTTATTTTTTCAAATTTCCCATTTATAATGATAGTTTATGTCATTTATATACACTTTAGAGGGTAAAACATCTTATTACACAAACCAATTATTCATTATGGTGATAAATGTGTTGCGTAAAAAGCAAAAATTGCATGGCGGCCATTTTATTGTGAACACATTTTATTATTTTGAATGACCAAACGATTCCCATGACTTTACGAAACCATGTACACTCATTTTTAACTTGATTTTCCGAAGAGAGAAGGTTTTTTTTACTATTGGTGACATTATTTTTCAAATACATTTCATCAACTTATTTGAGGGAAAAAAACGTGCTACTGCCCCTTTAATAGGTCATACTGTACATGTAAAATGGTTATAGTTTCTCTTCCTGCCTGGTGATGCTCAATTTTCATTTGAAACTAGTAATTATGATACATTTGCTTTTGGAGATGAATGTGCAAGTTCATTGATATTACTTGAACTGAAATAAGACATTTTGACAAGTATCGAAGCCAAATATAATATTATGTAACGCACGAATAATACAGTAACGGTTCTCACTGAGCTACATCCGTCAGATCACATGAACTGCCTTAGAGCGGCCATTTTAATGTGAACACATTTAAATTGTCGCTCGAAGGGAATGGACTCACATCGCTTAACCGAACAACGTAATTCGTTTTAGAACTTTTTTTGTTGATTCGTGGGTTATACATAACCATTGGTAACACTAATTTACCTTTTCGTGAGATAATTTTATTTCAGTCAGAAAAACGTGCCACACAAGTTAAGTTCTGCATTTTTTAAAATCATAGACGAAATTGTAATTGAAGAACCTGCCTAAAGCGTAGTTATGATTTTATTATTCATTGTCATAATATGGCTTTTATCGCTTTAAACAACGAAATAATACCTACATGTGTAAACATATACACCCTACTCTTAAACATGCATACTCAGCTATTTAGAATTCTGCAGGAGACAGGTTTCTTTAACTTAACCACACTTGAAAATGTCTGTATCTCCTCTCACTTCCCGATAGAGCGTGTGGGACTGCCACAATGTTATCAGCTTGGGCATTAAAGGGACAGTAGCACGTTTTTCCACTCAAAAAGTCGATGAAATGTATTTGAAAAATAATTTCACCAATAGTAAAATACCCTTCTCTATTCGGAAAATCAAGTTAAAAATGAGTGTACATGGTTCGCTAAAGCCATGGGAATCGTTTTTGTAATTCGAAATAATAAATTGTGTTCCATTAAAATGGCCGCTACGCAATTTTTGCTTTATTCGCAACATCGTTATTACCACTACGGATAATTGGTTTGTGCAATAAGATGTTTTACCCTCTTAAGTTAATTAAATGAAATAAACTATCATTATAGATGGGAAATGTGATAAAATAAATTTTGCCAAAAAAACGTGCTACAGCCCCTTTAAACATCAAGGCAAGAAACCTCTGAAGACATGTGTACCAGTTATATTACAGTGTTTATGTGAGAATGTATCCACATTGCTTCAATTTAGTTTTGACCAGATTTGCCTCCTTGAATACACAGAAGATACAGAGGTATGCTGTTTATTAGGCTGGGTCTATTTGCCTACATTCTCTCTACGCTATATACACTGCCAGGCAAAAGAAAGTACACCCCTCATTTGGGTTTCGATTTATTCAATATTTTAAAAGAAATTAAATTCATTTGATTGTGGCAAGATACAACACCACTTATCTGCAGTTGTTTGTATGAATTAATTGATTGGTTAATTTTTTAGTTAAAATATCTTTGTTTAATGTAGACAAGGGTAGGAAACGAAACGTACACCAACATTGCCCCAACCATGTTTAAAACACTATAAATCATTACAGAATGAGGCACATTCAATGATTTTCACATATAATATGTCTTATATGAAGACGAACAGTTATCATTTATCAACATTAATTTGTGAAGATTTTTTTAATTTCAATTTTTAAAAAAAAAAACGACGTAGACGTATTCTTTGACTGATGACCAAAGGTCTACATTCTTCGGTGTTTGATGGGACATAAGAAACGAAGGAATGAGTGACTATATGAATAAGCACTTAGGTGAACGAACAGATAATTATGATTTTGTGAATGAATTTCTTGGCAAGGAAGATAAAGGATATGTGAGAGACTGACGGAGTCAAAGTATCACAGAAATGACACGTGACGTAATCTGTGAGGTAACGACTGAGTGAGGGACCGAAACAGGTCGTGATGGAGTAAATGAACAATTAAATGAGTAAATGACAACTAATTACCGACTGAATGTTTGACTTACATTTGGTAATGAATATTATATTTTAAGATTTAATATTAACAAAATAATAAATGTTGTTAATCCGAATTTGCCGAATTTGCCGAATTTTAGACATGAGGCTTCATTTAATTTTGTTCTAGGGTCAAGGTGACCAGTTATCTAAATGCACAAGAAACTAAAAGCCAAAGAACTATAAAAAAAAGAAGCCATGTGACACATATACACAAAGACGCAAACTGACTGAAACATGATATCTTTTACAGCCAAATCATGTCAGCTAAACACGGCCTTTCATGCGCAGATACATTCGCATACAGAACAAATATTTAACTTTACACGTACAATGTCCCACTGACGTCCTTGAGCGTCAATAGTTGTGATACATTTCTTCGTTTCTAGAGATGATAGAATTCAGAAAGGTTTCCTGAAGGAAAGCAATTGGACTGTGTATAGACACGTGAAATCTCCTCCAGACACCGAGGTGGAAGCCGAAAAATTCGGACAATTTTCTTTTAAAAACTCTGCCGTTTCTCTCCGCAATGCTCTGCCTATTGACATGAGAACATCTTTAGAAATATTTCAAAGCAAATTTGAAGACATGTCTCTTCAAACAATATTATCCAGAGTGACATTAAATTTGTGTATCCTTTGTTTTCATTGACTTGAACAGCGCATTGAGCATATGACCTGTGGATAAGGCGCTATAAAAGTAATTTATGTATGTATTCATTTATTTATTTATTTATTTATTTATTTATTTATTTATTTATTATTTATATATTTATTTATTTATTTATTTAGAAAGCTGCCTAACATAATGAGAAATTATTTTTTCAAATGAAAAGGAAACGTAACTTAAATTTCTTTTAACTATTTTGCTATCAGGGGTTAGAATCCGTTTGAACACAATTATGAGTATAGACAAATCCGGAAATCGGATTCCACCATTTTTTGTCCTGTGATTGCAATCACGCAAAACATGTTCAATATTGAGATGTAGTGATATATTTGCATTATTAACCCTATTTTTTCAGTAATATCATGTTGTTGTGTAAATCATACATTTGCTAAAATGTTGAGGTAAAATTACGACATTAATATAAGTATGAGGTGTAGGATAAAGTATGACTCGTGGACATATCTTCAAGTAAGCATCGGGAAATAGAGCAAAACGGGTAATATCCCGGTTGAGTGAAGTGCAACTTACCAATGCAAGGCATAACTCTTGCCAGTCTCCATTACTGGCTGATTTAGGCCTTGCAGTATTTCCTTAAGAAATCTTTGTTTAGAAATCCAGGCCCGCTATGCATTTCTGGTGCAGCTATTCATAGTCTTGACACAACAAAGCGAGGGAAATACCGCAAGGGTTAAATCAGCCAGTAATGCAGACTGACAAGAGTTATGCCTTGCGTTTGGAAGTTGAGTGAAGTGGATCATGGGAGAACATGTCAAGAAATTGATTCCCTCAAAACGTGTGACATTAGAGGCCGTTATAATCTTCGAAAATTCATGAGCTTCAGCATAAAAGAACAAATATTAATATTTATCGTACAATCATTTATTCACATTAATGTACGATTACAGTTTATACTCCCCCTTTTCAAGTCAAGTTATGTGTTTTCGTTGATATTTCGATCCGCCTAGCCTAGGTAAGTTTTCGGTGGTCTTGCCGTGTCTCTCTCTATTGCGTTGTCCCTTTTTATGGCCTTGCCAACTTTTGTAGGCTCCGTGCCTACGTCTTTGAACATAAAAAGGCTTGAATTATAACATGAACAGAATAATATATATTTGGCCACTTGTAGTACACTGTTAAAAATGATGTTTAGACCTTAAGCACAAACCTAAACACATAGCTTGTCCCATTTTTGAACACGTGGATTATCTAAACATGTCTTAATCCTAAACACTTTCGAAGATGTGTTTAATTAAAAATACATTTAGGATCAGAACATGTTGTGAGATGTGTTTAGATTTGTTAACATGTTGTGAAAGGTGTTTGGATTTAAATGTGTTGTGAATGTTTTGATTTCTGACATTTTTCTAGCCGTAGCATTATATTTGAATTCCTTGCGAATTATGTTTTTGTTTTAAATATCATATAGTCTGTAAAACATCTTAAGCGTAATTTTGACGTTAAAATGCATTTCATAAATACATACAAAAATATATAATTCCATAGGTAAAGATACATAATCAATATTACTTATTAGCAGATCCAGACTCTTTTATTCCATTCCAAATATTACTATTTTGGTAGATCACTCACTCAGCATGAGATTGTCCAATTTCTGGGTCATATTTTTCTGTGTCATCCAGATGTCATACGTCATCTCAACCAACTGTCCGTTTTTCACTGAATGAAGAATGAATGGACAGAAAATGAATGAATTAATGCATCACTGACAGAATGAATAACACAAGATGAAAATACGAATTTATTTATCAATTGCGAAACGAAACTATACCGAAACCCCGTAATTGTTAAATAAAGATGTTGATCATCCATGACTATCCTTGACACCAAAGGCTTTATTCAGCTTAAAAGACTGGAACCTTTTTTAAAGAAAAAATCTAAAATGAATCTAAAATCAATCAAAATCGATCTAAAATCGATCAAAATAACAAATAGCTCACCTGCATTCAGGAGGTTGCTCACATCTTCTAGTAGTTTCTTTTGTTTTCCCATCAAATCATTCATCATCACTGAAAAGAATAACTGTATAGTGATTCGATATAAACTACCGGGTAAAAGAAAGTACACACCTAAGTTGGTTTCGAGTAATTCAATATTCAAATGAAATGATAGGCATTTGATTATGGCACGGTACAATAACACTTAGTTGTTTGAATGAATTAATTATTAAAATATCTTAATTTAATGTACACAGAGGTAAGAAATAAAATGTACACCAACCCGATCCCTACCATGTTTAAAGGAAAAATTATGTAGAATGAGGCACATTTATTGATTTTCACATAGAATATGTCATATATGTCGATAAACAGTTGTGTTTTATACAAAATAATTTGGGACTAATTTATGAATTTAAAATATTAATTTAAAACCCCCCAAACATGTCACGTAGAAGTAATCTTTGACTGATGACTAAGCCCCTGTACTATTCACGTTTAGCATACGACGTTGACAACTTATGATATTTGTAATTGAACATCATTATATGATAAAAGCAATTGAGGTGTACTTACTTTTGCTCGGTAGTGCATTTGGAACTACATTGCAATGCTTATCCCGATGAAATTACCATACATATTAATTTCATATATGAGAGAGAGAGAGAGAGAGAGAGAGAGAGAGAGAGAGAGAGAGAGAGAGAGAGAGAGAGAGAGAGAGAGAGAAAGAGAGAGAGAGAGAGAGAGAGAGAGAGAGAGAGAGAGAGAGAGAGAAAGAGAGAGAGAGAGAGAGAGAGAGAGAGAGAGAGAGAGAGAGAGAGAGAGAGAGAGAGAGAGAGAGAGAGAGAGAGAAAAACCAACCAATACCGACATACATGTATATTACCACCGGTTTTACACAGAAGTACACTACTGTGCAAAAGTAACTCGACCGGATTCGTATTTAAATTTCTTATTCTAAGAGTCTTTTTAACAACCCCCTCCCCAATACACACACTCCAAAAATAACGATAGTTGCGTAACATTGGTATATGATAATTTTTTTAAAAAGTCGATTTAGAAAATATATCTTTTATGTAAGAAATCTTAACATTAAAATCGACAACAATTAAAAGAAATCGTAATAAATTGAAATAAAATATTTAATTCATAATATATAAAAATGAATTAAATTTATCTATTTGTTTCTTAAAATAAATATGAATTACATTCTAAATACATACGTGTATTAAAAATAATGTATTGTAGAACGGCTTCTTAACATACATAATCAAAATTTAATAATCAACTTTTTAAAATCTGCCCTCGGACAATATAAGCCTCACAAACATTATAGACATTAAAGTAGACAATTGAACTGATTTGGAAAAAATATTAAAATCATATGAGTATGAGCAATACATTCATGATATTTACAAATAAATACCTATTTTCCATAAATACATATGTATAAAAAAAATCATATTTACTGTGATGATGATGATGTCCACGAGGAGGCTGGGCATTCGCCAATGACAGAAGGGCAAAGATGGGGAGGACAATTTCGAAAAACATTTTCGATAGTTGCTTCCAGAGAGGTCATTCTTGGTTCCCAAAACCTGGTTTATATGGCGAGCCAAGTTTTGACTCAGTGCCAAGAAATCCTTCAATATGTTGGTCTGACAAAGGCCATGGCACAAACATCATATGATAAAAACAATTCTTGCAGTTAACAATACCAACGACTCTTATTGTTTCTGTCACATTAATGAGTTTTACTTTTGAATAAAGAAGTGTCAATGTAGCGTGGCGTGGTTCTCAGTATGCTTGACACAAACGTTAAAGGGGCACTTTTTTTGCATTTTTATTTTTTCAAATTTCCCATTTAAAATGATAGTTTATGTCATTTATATTGACGTTAAATGGGATTATAAAGTCGAATCGAATTTGGCGGTAACAGGCTTTCGCTAATATTTGATTAAAATTGACAGAAATGTGATCTTCTCAGGTTTTACAAATTTTGCATGTATTAAAACATGGAATGAAAGGCTTCCTTTAAAAATCGTTGCCGTTAAATAAATAAACAATCATGAACCATCTTTGATTTAGATTGAAGATGGTTGGGTGATGAAAAATGATAATACAATGCTTTACTGAATTTCAGCGCATAACCAACCAATTTTCCATCCCATACCGCAGGTTTCACCACAATGGTGTTGCGAGCTTTCTTCCTGTAATAACAAACTTGAAGTAGAGAAGACAGTACACACCTCAGTTGGTTTTATCATATGTATGATTTCAAATTACAAATATCTTAAGTTTTCGACGTCGCACTGAATAACGCAGGCGTTTGTTCATCAGTCAAAGACTACTTCTACGTGGTTTTGAATTTAAAATAATAAATTTAAAATTGATAAATTCTTTCAAATTAATTTGGATATTACACAGTTGCCATGGACATGTAAGACATCATCTATGTGAAAGTCAATAAATGTCTCTCATTCTTCGCTCATTACAACATTTTAAACATGGTAGGGGCCATGTTGGTGTAAATTCATTTCTTACCCCTGTCTACATAACACAAAGATATTTTAACTAAAACTTAACCAGTCGCCAATTAATTCTTCAAACTACATGTTATTGCAATTGTGCCAAAATCAAAAGCATCTCTTTTTTTAAATATTGAATTAATGAACTGATCTGTTGAATGTAATTGCTTTTGTAAAATATTGATTCTTTTGGGAATGACATGATTTTCAGTGTTTATCGGATACATTTGAAACATGTTTTAATTAAAAAAATGTTTAGCCCTTTAAGGGTAATTGCACAAAATAAATGAGATCTTAATGAAAAATACGTTGAATACGAATAAATATTGGCAAAGAAGTCAACCATGTACAAGTCAAATCTATGTTTTACTTATAGTACATAATATAACATGAAATTGAGAAAATATTTAAAAAATGTGAAACTTGAAAAAACATTTACATGGAAATGTGTCCTTAAAAATGTGATCTGTCATATTTTTGTTATTTAATAAATACGATAATGTCATCCGGGCAAATAATTCCTGGCATTTCAGCTATTGACTCTCAGATTACTTCCTGATGACTTGACAAACAACACGTGGTGCATTGTAAGTCACACTCTGTGCTTAATCATTAGTTTACATTTCACAACCTTGACGTCAAAGAAAACCAATCTAGGCTGTCTAACAGTCGACTAAATCATTATTTTCCCACTATTTTACCCTCTTTTTGCATGTGTGTCATCCATATTAAAAAAAAAAATTAAAGTCAATTAAATTGATTTGATGATTTAAGAATGGTATATTTAGGACCACAATATTTGCAATAGAATAAATACGTGTATTATTCCAATGACGAGTCCATATTTTTGAAACCTCATCCTCAGAGGACAACTAAAATATATTTGTAATTTCAAAAATTATCTGTGCATATTTCTGAGAAAGACAAGTTTTAGAAATCGGCGTTTTCAAATCTCGACGACGAGATACGAGCGTCAGAAAAAGGAGTTTTCGTTTGTTTTTATTACATCCTACAGTAAGTAAGCTTCAACCAAATTAAGGTTATTAATGTCGACATTATATTTCATTAATTATATTTCTACATTTTTAGAATGTTTAAGTTACATGCCCAAAACAAATTGAAAAAGGGATTTCAACGCCATATATGTAAGTGTACTTGAACATGAAAATAAAAGAAGTACCGGTATGCTCTTATTTATGAAACCGTGGGTACCTCTTTGCACATAATGTCCCTATAAAACATTATTATAAGGAGAGGGTTTTTCCTGACTATCAGGGTCTACAACCTTACCATATCCTCGGTATCATGGTTTCTCCATATTATCAACCGTTTTAAGTGTAAAACAGGATTTTTAATTGTTATGGCGTTATATTGGGGATCCCTGGTAAATAGAGTCGTTCATAAAATCCTTGTTTGAAACCGAAATCAGCCTATTAACAGCCGCGCTATATAAGTTGCTATTGTATCGTAGAATGTCATCTGCCTCATTGGCGCAGTAGACTAAAGCGCTATCTCAAGTACTACAGGTGATAGTGGATACGGGTTCGAGACCCACTTCAAAACATTTGCTGTTGGTATTCTGTCGTAAATATACGATATTTTTCAAAATTAGTCTAAGTTAGTTTTCTTCAGATCTTTACTTTCAAGCCGTCATCATTGTAATTCCTTCTAACGGGGTTTACAACTGTCCATGCAAACCCTCCTGAAGGGAATTACAAGGTTGTAAGTCCCTCGTACCGGGTGATACGGTTTAGAAAGGTCATTTCAGGTATCACGTTATATGGCTAGTAGGTCGATAAAAATAGATTTTCTTCAGCAGGAGTATTTGTCTGAGTGCGGTTGAGTGTATACACAGAGAAAAAACGTTAAGCACTCCCAAGTTTGTTCACCATAAGAAAGAAAACAAAGTGTCAGTAATACTAATCGTATGTTATGCCAGAAACATTATAGTTTGAGAAAGAAAATATCCTTTTTCAATTTCTTTTCAATATTTGCATCTTTATAATCTTAGTGTTTTCTTGTCGTACGTTCTACGTTTTTACGTTTAGTTATACTGAGAATGAAAGTCAATACTGTAAAAGTTTCTTTTAATATGATAAATTCCATTTTTTAAGTGACCACGGGTACGACATGTAACCTTTAAATAACTGCCCTTTAACAAAAGCCAGTTGTTACAGCCGTATTGACCTTCAAAATCACCGAATTTGGGAAAAGCTGTGTTCAATGAAAATTGCCTAATGGCGAAATACCATCAGCTTTAACTTCGATGACCACTCTTAAGCAAAGAGAAATGTTAATTACCGGATTGAACTCCAAAATCGAAACAATCAGTTCCATCCTTATTTTGCATGATGAAAGCTGTTTTGATGTGTGAAAGTCAACTAGCTAACAACATTTTCGATTCTTCGGATCAAGGGGTTCGGGGTTCGAATCCCGCCAGGGGCACGGTAACTTTGCAGTAGAGAACTGTTTTACACGCAGTAAAGTTTTGGTGCAATGCTACATTGACTTTCACTGGTTCGATAGTTCAAACCGATGCTCGCAGATTTCAATGCATTGCATAGCCACATGGCGTTGCGAACTTTCTCCCTGCCAGAATACTACCAGCCGTGATATAAGTGAAATACTCTTGGAAGTGGCGTTAACCCCATATCACCTCACCTTACCTCGATTATCAAGTGGTTTCGTCACTAGGACAATAGTTATGTTTAGAGAAATATCCGTACCATTACAACTTCAGTTGTTATTTTTAAAAATATCAACACGGTTTGTTTTTGAAAAAAAATCACCAACAAATAACATATCACAATTTGAGTGGCCCCAGATCTCTGCACCATATATACATGCACTTAATAGTATTCACAGCTAATGATTTCAAACCGAGGGTAAATTTTCTCTTTTTGTTAAATACAAATCCAAGATAACAGTAGTAGTCATTGAGATACATACAAAATAATAAAGGCGACAGGTTCTCCCCTTGCCGAACTCCCGAGTGACTTGGAAAATAATCTGATATGTTAATTATCATTTAGCTGTATACATAGAGATTATTACCCGAGGAAGTGTGTCATATGACTTTTACGAAACGAGTGTGAATTTTTGTATTGCCCGAGCGAAGGTGTCATATCACACACTTTCGAGTGTAATAATTTCTTTATTACCCATTTTATTCCGTCTGATTCGCGTAAAAATAGCCAAGAAACGGCCCACTTCTCTTGCGACGGCAAGCTACAGTGACGTCACGAACAATCGTTTTATGACGTCACAGACGACAAAATACGGGAAGTCGCGATGAAACAATGATTGCTAGGCAAACGTGATGTGTGCACATGTGCTCATATCAATAATATTAACTCGGTTATTTTCAACCGTATAGGTAATAAATGATTTTATTTTTCTGGTACATATTTTAGACAAGGGTGGGGAACCTATCAGTAACTCCATTACTGTATAGTTTTGACCAAAGTCCAGCTCTCCAGACGTCATCAAACGCTTTGGAAAAATCTATAAACGCACTTTAACGTTTTTGTTTAGTATGCTTTAGTATATCTGATACCATTGTCATTATATAAATTTCATCAATAGTTGAGTATCAAGCTCTAAAGCCTGCTTGACATTTGGATAATATTGTGTTAGACTCCAGATATTCAGTAAGTCTAGTGTTCAGTACACCAGTAAAAAGTTTACCAAGACAGCTAAGTATGGTGATCGGGCGATATGAATTAGTATCCATTGTGCTACCCTTACCTTTGTATATTGGTCTAATAACTCGTGTTAACCACTCATCGGGTATAGAGCCCGTGGTTATTATCAAGTTAAAAAGGTTTACCAGACGAGGGCCTACTATATGCATGGAGTCAATGATGAAATCATTTTCAATTTGGTCTAACCCGGCAGTTTAAGTACGTTTAAGCCTTTTAACTACATTTAACAATTCATCTAGGGTAAAGTCCTTGTTGAGGATATCGTTATCAGGTTCATCTTCATGATTATCATTCTCCGCATTACCGGAGTGTCTATTGGAAATTAGATGTTCATAGAATGAGTACAATTCATCAAGACTTGGGGATTCTTTGTTGTCATTTGTGCGGGATATATGTGGAATAAGAAACCTGTATATCATATGTAAATGATATATTCCTTTGAATAATACCTGTCCATCATGAAGTGAATAAATGTGATATTTGCAGTTGGGTAAATGATGAAAAAACAGAGATTAAGTTCCTATTACTTAGTCAAATACATTGTTGTAGCTATTTATTGACTATTACATTGTTATATGCAAATAAAAGAACGAATAAAAACACAATATAAGTTTTTGGTACTTTTTTCCGAGGACTTTTTTTCCTGGGTAAATTTAGGACTTTTTTACCGATACTTTTTTTCCTAGGACTTTTCTTCCGAACACCTATTATTAAGGGGACGCCAGAATTCCTTGTGTGATTTACATGTACGTTGTTGATATCTAAATTTCTCACAAACTTTTTCCTTGTGTTTTCGTAAATGTTTTTTTTTTCCATACACCTTTTATAACGTAAGTACGAATGATTTAGAGCGGTTTTGTGTCTTTTATAACGTTTTCTAGCTTTAGAATATTATTTTCTTTTAGAATGGCACTCTCGTCCAAACCATTGCTTATTAACCTTTTTCTGCTTTGATAAACCTTTTCGCTTCCCAGATTTGACACCAAATGTTACGCGCGCCGCATCAACAAGAGTGCTAGTAAGTTACTTCTGTTATGACGTCAGAGGCATTACCTCGCCCACTCTGTGCTTCTGATGTAAGTACCGTAAGATTGTTTATCAAATCGGTGTCTATGTGAACAATATTGCTCAGTTTTACCTCGGTCATATCGTTTTGCTTTTTCAGGGATAGATGCATTTAGATCCTTTTCAATCTTATTGTAGTTCACAATGTTAGAGACCAAAAACAACTGCAGTACTGTAGTTCATGCGGATTTAATGCAACGTTGCATTAATTACTTCCGGTCTTTTACAATTAACCTTAAACCTGAATACAGGTCGAGAGATGTGCATTATCTGTACATAATATATATTTTAAAGCAATTGGCGTGCCACAGGACTAGTGCCTTTAAAGGGGCAAAATTTGAAAATTTTAGTTTTTCAAATTTCCCATTTATAATGACAGTTAATGTCATTTATATTTACTTGAGAGGGTTAAGCATCTTTTTACATCAACTAATTTTCCGAAGTGGTAAACACCGGGTTGCGTATAAAGCAAAAATTACATGGCGGCCATTTTTTTGTGAACATGTTTTATTATTTTGAATGACAAAAACGATTCCCATGGCTTTACGGAAGCATGTATACTCATTTTTTAACTTGATTTTCTAAGAGGGAAGGGCGTCTTACTATTGGTGAAATTATTTTTCAATTACATTTATTCGATTTTTACCGAAAAAACGTGCTACTGCCCCTTTAAGTGTCTTTACTGTGAATCACGGTGACGTCAGTGACGCAACAAAGCATCCTTCAACGCGATTAGAGAAAGAAATAGCCAAGATTATATACTTCTGTTGACGTCATCGTGGAGCTAAGTAGTCTCTTATTCCTCTCAGGAGAATGACACCTGGCAGTTATGAACGCAACTGACATTAAAGGGGCAGTAGCACGTTTTTTGGAAATTTTATTTTTTCAAATTTCCCATTTATAATGATAGTTTATGTCATTTATATTTACTTTAGAGGGTAACATATCTTATTACACAAACCAATTTCCCGTAGTGGTAAAACAGTGTTGCGTAGAAAGCAAAAATTGCATGGCGGCCATTTTATTGTGAGGACAATTCATTATTTCGAATGACAAAATAAAAACGATTGCCATGGCTTTACGAACCATGTACACTCATTTTAGATTGATTTTCCGAAGAGGGAAGGGTGTTTTACTTTTGGTGAGATTATTTTTCAATTACATTTCATAGACTTGTTTCACGGGGAAAACGTGTTACTGTCCCTGGCTCTTAAACTTTCAGCTGATTCTGTTAATGATATGTTCCGCAGACGTCAGTTACATTCTTAATTTATTTTACCTACACATTATTTTATTACATATTTTTATATTATTATTTATCATCTCTGTTGTATATATCATAGTTCATGTATTTTAATAGTGTCTCGTAAGCCAATATCGTGGCTGGGTGATATGTTATATCCTATGTTTTACAATTGATATTTTACTTGTAACATATCATGTGACACTTAAATAAAATAGTTCTGTCTGTCTGTCTGTCTGTCTGTCTGTCTGAAATGTGATTTCAAGGCCCTTTGTTCCTTTGCTATTATTATTACACAAATGAACACACATAAAATATAACACATAAAACGAATTCTTTTTTTCATCTACACTTATTTATTTGCACAAAAATTACATTATCAACATTACATATTTTTTAACATTATTACACAAATGAGCACTTATAACACATATAATAACACATCAACTAACATACATCTGAACTCTGTCGATCTCTATTTATTTATTAAAATAACATTTAAAAAACCAGCACTTCAGTTTAATTTAGCACATAAACAACATACAACATTACACAGGAGATACAAATATGACACAGACGCTGGTCCAACTCCCTATACTTCCTCTTGATGTCCACCTGCGCCAAGTCGGCGCATGACGATCTCATTACATGAGTGTTCCTTCTGGATTAAGTTGATGAACTTAAAGAGGTTGGGATGGGAGTGTCCAGACTTATTCATTTTTGAATGCCATCCATCAACGTTGTTGGTTGTCCTCGCATCGTCGTTGTTAGGCCCAACAAAAAAATAATTTGTTTCTGGTTTCGCCCGCATCAGTTTCAAACCCACGCCTCAGATCTTTTTTTCTAGGTTTTCAAAAGTAAGGGCAGATAACTGTAATTTTATAGCCTCAGAAAACATTGGACATAGAAAATGTCACTCGTTTCTGTTGAGATGGAGTGTAGGGTTGAGATTATCGACTATTTGGAATAGTAACCCATATTCAAGAGAGTTTTTGCTTTATTTATATAAATACTTGTATAAATTTTGTTTGTTTAACTCTTCATTAAAAAAAAATGTCGTGAACATTTTTTTTGCGTCATCGCATCATTTTTGTTAGCCTGTAAAGACCAGAAACATTTTTTTAGGCCTTAAAGTGGTTCCAAGTGGCCCGGCCAGGAGCCTCGACCCAAGTGTCGGGCATGTAGTCTGCAAACTAGCTTGAGGAGGTTGGGTCGGTTATGTCGGTTATATCGGCATCCTGCACTGCGTTGAACAAAACGTCGTCAATGTCACACATTCGCAGGAGAGGCAGGGCGCAGCACGGTGAACATTAATTGAGGGGGGGGGGGGGGGGGGGGGGGGGGGGAGGGAGGGAGCTCTACTCATTTGATACGACCCCTGCGCTTGTATAAACATTGTTAATCTTAATCCCGGCTAATCTCTGTTGGCCTGGTGGCAAAGTGGGAACAAATCTCCCACATTAAATAAGAAAGATTGAGACGGCCCCTCATTTGATCTACTCAGTTCTGAAGACGTTCAATCAAGGGGTCGTCTCAAAATTTGTTTTTAATATCCGAAATGCTATTACCAAGGGCCTGTGTATATCGCTATCCGAAGATTTCAATTATTACAAACTATTTCGGTATAACTGTGTTATAAGACTGATTGGATAGTTTTTAATTTAATTTGATATACTTACGTTCATACATTATAGTGTTACATAGTTCTTAATCAATCAACTCGACATTGAACAACCAATGAACTAAATGAAATTCAGCCTGGCAAATTAAGTATTAAGAATAGTTTTGTTGTCAGGCATTCTTTGGTTGAGGGTTGGGTTGGTCTATATGAAAAAATCACAAAGACACAATTTCTATGCGAGGTCACTGTATATTTAGTATATAGGTCAAACTCGTCGTAAGATCAATATTGATATGAGAGAAATAGGTCAACATAATTCCTAGACTTAAAGGAAGTCTTGAATTTTTAGTCTTCATTGATAAAGGGATAATAATTCCAGTTTTCGGAGGATGACCAATAAAAACTTGCTCTGGTTTAATGATTATAATTGCTTATATGACAATGGCGTTCACGCAGGTTTAAACAAACATAACGGGCACAAATAAAAGCAGCATTTGCAATTGTACGCTGAATCAAACACACCTATGTAACGCCAAATCAAGCACGCCGTCCAAAGCACCACGTGGGCAGCGCTAAAAATAACTTCAGTGCAATAATGCATCTGTCAGTGTTAAACTGTGTTAACACGCCGCTGTCAGACGAACTTCAATACTTGAGCGTTATATAACGAACAAGGACATGGTATAGCTGTCAAGGAAAGGTCATGGAGGACAGAGAATATCCTGGGTGCGGCAAACGGCTCACGGGCGGAGATTCGAACACACAATGACACTCACGGATGTCTGACGAGCAACACGTGGTTTAAGGTAGTGAACATTTCGTTTATTCTTTCATAAATGGAAAAATGTTTCAGTTTTGTTGATTTTAACGCCAGGCTTTCTTTTTACGATCTGTTCATTGATACATGATGGTCAGATAGTTAATAATATTGAGTATTTTTTCAATAATACGTATACGTTAACAGTATAGGCTATTGCTGTTATGATTATTATGATTGGTAATCTTAATCTCGCTAACTGTAAACAATTCCAATATAACTTAAAAGATGGATTACATTTTATACATATCCCTCTGTGTAATACAATTTATCTATCTCGCAATATATACGATCGTATTTAAAGTCCTGCCCCGTGACTGTGTAAACAAATAAGAGCCTTTGATACAGTCTAGATCTTTATTCATCAAGTCTATATAAACTGAATATGGAAAATATTAAAAATATAAAATCAAAATGAAGGTACAGTAATTATAAAAAAAATTCCATAGACTAAATTTTAGTCTATATATGAGAAGGATAGTAAACATGAAATAACCAAATGCCAAAATTATTTCATATTTCATATTTCATATTAAGGCCATTCAAACCTTGTCCGAGGTGTTTACTTATTTACATAACATGTCGTCCAATGAATTTCCATGTTTGTCTGTATTGTAATAACATGTTTATCATTCATCCGTTTATAATTAATGTATCGTATGGTGATACGCTATAACGAGTTTGAAATGCAAATGTCACCGCGTTATATGGCGACACGGTGACCCACCTAAATCAATATTACTTATCACAGCATTCTTGTATCTACTAACCTATATTAGAAGTAGGGAAACCAGATGATACATATATATCAATATTATCATTTGAATATAGACTTTATAATTGATATTAAATCAATGTAAACTAAAAGTTAGAGAAAAGTTAGCCGATTAGCTTAAGGCAGGGCATGGCGTCCGTCCATCCGTAAACTTTTCGCTTTTTCGACTTCTTATCTCTCTCTCTCTCTCTCTCTCTCTCTCTCTCTCTCTCTCTCTCTCTCTCTCTCTCTCTCTCTCTCTCTCTCTCTCTCTCTCTCTCTCTCTCTCTCTCTCTCTCTCTCTCTCTCATATTCAGTTTAAAGAACTTCATTTATCAAATGCGAGTTAATCATACAGTGAGACTTAATCAATCAAACTTTCTAGACTTTATTAAAATACAAGACTTGTATAAATGGTAGTTATAGTCATATTGGTGTGTATATATATATATATGTATATATACAACACAGATAATTCAACTAAACATTAATCAGACAGGAATAAATTAATTCATTTACATGTAAACGTCTGCAGATAGGTGTTATCGTAATCGTGCCAAAATCAAGTGACTCACATTCTTAAAAAAAATTGAATAAATCGAAACCAACTGAGGTTTGAACTTTCGTTTGTAGTTCAGATTAGGTGTGTGCACTTATTCATGTAGCCATCATCTGTTTAATTACCAACGTATTATTGTTTTGTAAGTGAACAGTATTGTGTACAATACAGTACAGTTTTTGACACCACTGAAATAGTCTACACACAGTTGACTAGAAGGTTTTTACACTAGACCACAGATGAGTACGAACCCGGAATCTTAAGCTCGATCTTTTGCTCGGCTCCGCATATCTTAGTATAGTGTACACCTTAGTTGATTTTATCATATGTATGATTTTCAATTACAAATATCTTGAGTTTTCGACGTCGTACTCTAAAACTTAATAGTGTAGGCCTTTCGTCATCCTTCAAAGAATACTTCTACGTCGTTTTTAATTAAAAATATAATTTAAATTAAAAAATTCTTCAAAATTAAATTTGGATAAATGACAACTGTTCATCGACATTAAAGACATATTATATGTTAAAATCAAGAGAAATGTGTCTCATTCTGCACACATTTACAACATTTTAAACAGGGTAGGGGTCATGTTGGTGTACATTTCATTTTTTACCCCTGTCTACATTTAACAAAGATATAAGTAAAAATAACCTATCACCAATTAATTCATTCAAACAACTGCAGATAAGTGGTGTTGTATCGTGTCATAATCAAATAAATCTAATTTCTTTTAAAATATTGAATAAATTAAAACCAAATGAGGTGTGTACTTTCTTTTGCCCGGCAGTTTACTTTGACGAGGCAGTCCGGATCGTAACAATAGTGTTCATATTTTATCTATACTATAAATAACCGGTGCAATAAATACTGAAGGTGTACCGGTGCCAAGCAACACTTAATGGGTTCCTTGATAAAACTTGATTGATGTCACTTAAACTTAATCCCCGGCCTCTTCAAGTAGTTATAGGACAAGTTATGTAATCGACTGAACTTACGGACTGACTATTGAGTATTGTAACTGAATTTAAGATTGACAAATAGACGGGTGATTTGTTGTAAATTTCATCTTTATGCACGGGCAGCACGATTTCTCCAAGCAATCCTTCACCACCACATTTGATCTCTGTAATTAGGTATTGACATGTGACACATTCCAAACATTTCAAGTTGTACATTACATCGCGATGCACGTGCACGTGCACGTGCAATACGATTTTTTCGTGAGGACCTTTAACTCAATAGGTAACCGTGTAAAGACGCATAAATCTTGGTCTGCGCTTTAAACTGTGAAGGCGAAATTAAGTAACCATGGCAACGAACCGGAAATAAATCTCCTTATCAAGGTCAATGTGACTTTTGACAAATCTAATTGGTGGATGATGGTACGGTGATTTAAGTTAATGTTGAATAAATATATTGTTTAATAAATATACGTATCTAAAAGGTGCATCCATTGTGTTTCATAAAATCTGATTTGGCTTTAATACGTTCGAACACAACATATGTGCTGTTTACAATACAAACAAATTCACTAAGCTTGCATTTTCATCCCCAATCGCGAAATATATCATAAATACTAGTTTCCAATTCAAATCAAGTAACATCATTATGCATGTGCAGAAACCGAAAGTGCATGCCCTTTTTACACGCACAGTAGTTATATGACCTATTAAACATGATCAACCCAAATGTTTTATTTTATCTGATTAAATACGATTAAAAAATTACGTTTGACTCATTTGCGCGCGCCACACTCGGTGCATTGTCGACACTTTTACCTTCATATCGCCAATATACTAAGTCGAGTATCATCAAAATGGTAGTTTTCGGTAACAGTTGGTACGAAGTAAGACCATTTATAACGTTTGGCATATTTGACCCCCAACAACACAATGGATGTCGCCAGCATTGACTGTACCAACAGCTTACCACACGACTGTTGGTACAGTCAATGCTGACGATAGTTGCCTTACTCTGAGGGCGTGGGTTCGAATCCCGCATGGGACTCGGCCCGAAAAAGTACAAGAATGTGTACTATTGAAGGTAGTGTTATCCCAAATATAACCATGTTATATTTCTTCACTATCTAAATGGCAAGTATTTCTAATTCCAATATGTTTATGCAGAATAACATATTACGTGTGAATAAACATTCGTTTGATATACGCCCATCCATTATTCTCCAAATAATGAAATGTTATTGTTGATTTAACATTCATAACAGCCCATCATCGTTCATGATAAAACTAATAATTGCAATATTATCAGAGTAACAGCTGGAACTGGACTGTATCACGTTTTTTGAATATTATTTAAAAATTTTTCTCTAATGTGTCATTAATTAAATTGTTTTCAATATATTTTTACGGTAGAGTTAAAACATCTCATTACATGACCCGATAAGCCGTATCCATAGAAAAAGAAAAATAAAATGGTGCGACGTATAAAGCGACACTGGCGGCCAAGATGTTAACTGTTTGAGTGTCATTCTCAAACAAATTCCATGATATTTGCACTTAATTACACCACCAGGTGAAAAAACTTTCGGTACGCAGCTGTATATGAAATTTATTAAGCAGAAATCTCTAATCATCTCTATATTCGTAGCTTTAACCCATCCTAAAGATATTCATCATATTTAATCAGCTGCTCATTTGTTGAAAGAGCCTGTCGTGTTTGATGTTCAGGTTGTTAGTAACAGAGCTAACAGCTGAGAGGAATATAGGTATAATAAAACAACGTGTTGATCAACTACTCGTGCGCTATGTAGCTAGACTGTAAACAAGTCTTTTGGACCAGTATTTTCACTACCGTTGTGATGTGTGTTGCTTCAGAAAAGATTGAATTTATAAAAGGAACATTAGATAACATAGATACATGTATACCAAATATCAGTAAACATACAGGGTTTAAATACTTAAATTACGAAGAAGAAATTATGTACATATAATATAACATACATCAACTCATTGCCGACTGTATAATTATGTTTTGCCATATTGCTGACAGTAGAACTGTATAATGCTGACAGTAGAACTGTGTATTGCTGACAGTAGAACTGTGTATTGCTGACAGTAGAACTGTGTATTGCTGACAGTAGAACTGTGTATTGCTGACAGTAGAACTGTGTATTGCTGACAGTAGAACTGTGTATTGCTGACAGTAGAACTGTGTATTGCTGACAGTAGAACTGTGTATTGCTGACAGTAAAACTGTGTATTGCTGACAGTAGAACTGTGTATTGCTGACAGTAGAACTGTGTATTGCTGACAGTAGAACTGTGTATTGCTGACAGTAGAACTGTGTATTGCTTGTGTACTGCTGACAGTAGAACTGTGTATTGCTGACAGTAGAACTGTGTATTGCTGACAGTAGAACTGTATATTGCTGACAGTAGAACTGTGTATTGCTGACAGTAAAACTGTGTACTGCTGACAGTAGAACTGTGTACTGCTGACAGTAGAACTGTATATTGCTGACGGTAAAACTGTGTATTGCTGACAGTTGAACTGTGTATTGCTGACAGTAGAACTGTGTATTGCTGACAGTAGAACTGTGTATTGCTGACAGTAGAACTGTGCATACTGACAGTAGAATATGTTAATGGCAATGCGTCAGGTCATAATTGTTACAGAAGTTAATAACTGTGTATTGCCAACAGTAGATCAGCATAGAGTTATGAAATATAGAGCTTCGTATCACTGTATTAGACCTTGAACGTTTTATTGTGAAAGATGCATTAAACGGTATCATATGAAATTTGATACTGTATAATATTTTGTATGAAATGTAATGGTATCCCATTTCGTATTTGAGCAACAAATGGTGTCGATAACATGCCACGGTTAATAAGTGTACCGGCGTATACGCCCTACATATCATGTGTCAATTTGCACTGCAGCAGATGAAGGTCACACGTTATACACCACATACTAAACTTCAAATTTGTGGGCTAACATTTTGATATATGATAGCATGGTGGTAATTAGACTGCACGTTACTGTATATGTGGGCAAGGACAAGGTACTTGGTACAGGAATGTTTACCAGATGATAAAAACATATTAGTAATAAATAGTTCGATATTGCCCACGTAGCTTTTGGTAAATGAGGGTAAGATTTAGAGGTGTAACGATACAGGGAGGTCACGATACAATACGTATCCAGAAATGGGGGTCACGATACGATACGTATCCAGATATGGGGGTCACGATATGATACGTATGCAGATATGGGGGTCACGATACGATACGTATCCAGATATGGGGGTCACGATACGATACGTATCCAGAAATGGGGGTCACGATACGATACGTATCCAGATATGGGGGTCACGATATGATACGTATGCAGATATGGGGGTCACGATACGATACGTATCCAGATATGGGGGTCACGATACGATACGTATCCAGATATGGGGTCACGATACGATACGTATCCAGATATGGGGTCACGATATGATACGTATGCAGATATGGGGGTCACGATACGATACGTATGCAGATATGGGGGTCACGATACGATACGTATCCAGATATGTGGTCACGATACGATACGTATCCATATATGGGGGTCACGATACAATACGTATCCAGATATGGGGGTCACGATACGATACGTATCCAGATATGGGGGTCACGATACGATACGTATCCAGATATGGGGGTCACGAAACGATACGTATCCAGATATGGGGTTCACGATACGACACGTATCCAGATATGGGGTTCACGATACGATACGTATCCAGATATTGGGGTCACGATACGATACGTATCCAGATATGGGAGTCACGATACGATACGTATCCAGATATGGGGTTCACGATACAATACGTATCCAGAAATGGTGGTCACGATACAATACGTATCCAGATATGGGGTCACGATACGATACGTATCCAGATATGGGTGTCACGATACGATACGTATCCAGATATGGGGGTCACGATACGATACGTATCCAGATATTGGGGCCAGGATACGATACGTATCCAGATATGGGGTTAACGATACGATACGTATCCAGATATTGGGGTCACGATACGATACGTATCCAGATATGGGTTCCACGATACGATACGTATCCAGATATGGGGGCCAGAATACGAACCGTATCCAGATATGGGGTTAACGATACGATACGTATCCAGATATGGGGGTCACGATACGATGCGTATCCAGATATGGGGGTCACGATACGATACGTATCCAGATATGGGGGCCAGGATACGATACGTATCCAGATATGGGGTTAACGATACGATACGTATCCAGATATGGGGGTCACGATACGATACGTATCCAGATATGGGGTCCACGATACGATACGTATCCAGATATGGGGGTCACGATACGATAAGTATCCAGATATGGGGGCCAGGATACGATACGTATCCAGATATGGGGTTAACGATGCGATACGTATCCAGATATGGGGGTCACGATACGATACGTATCCAGATATGGGGTCCACGATACGATACGTATCCAGATATGGGGGCCAGGATACGATGCGTATCCAGATATGGGGGTCACGATACGATACGTATCCAGATATGGGGGTCACGATACGATACTTATCCAGATATGGGAGTCACGATACGATACGTATCCAGATATGGGGTTCACGATACGACACGTATCCAGATATGGGGTTCACGATACGATACGTATCCAGATATGGGGGCCAGGATACGATGCGTATCCAGATATGGGGTTAGCGATACGATACGTATCCAGATATGGGGGTCACGATACGATACTTATCCAGATATGGGAGTCACAATACGATACGTATCCAGATATGGGGTTCACGATACGACACGTATCCAGATATGGGGTTCACGATACGATACGTATCCAGATCTTGTCTTATCTTGTCTTCATGCAACTTGTTGGAATCTGACCGTGTCAAACCTCATTAACATCTTATGTGTGAGATGGTCCCGGCTTGGGTAAAGCTCTTATATAAACAAAATGCCAGCATAGGGGTTTACTATTAGATTGGTATATTAACATTTGATGGTTTTAAATATTTTTTTATAATGTTTAGTGTGATAGATTCAATTAGTTGTGGAAGTGACGTTGGAAGCTGACATTGAAACTATCTTACAGATATGCCTAACACATTTAGGGAAAGATGATTTTAGATCAAATCAGCGACTTGTGATTGAGTGGAGAGGATGTGCTGTTTCCTGTCCAACAGACAGTGGAAAATCCTTGACTTTTGCGATTGCCCCACTTTTTTATAAATAGATTCACAGGACTAAGAAGGCGTTAGTTATGGTTGTATCACCCCTCACTGCACTTATGAAAAATCAACATGACAGAGCACAGGAACTTGGACTTAAATCTGTTTATCTTCATGACTTCATCAAAGAACATAATGCATGCTCCATACACTGCGGACGATTTGATATCAACTGTTGAACAGTTGAGCATTCAGGATATCAAAGATGGAGAAGCTGACATCTTATTTACATATACAAGTCCGGAATCAATTCTAAGAAAATATCAGGATTTGGTTGTTGAGTTGGACAGATTAAAGTATTTTCATGGATGAAGCACATTGCATCACAAAGTTGTAAGTCTATAAAAAACTGAAGAGGCAATAGAAGTACAAGTTTTACACACAATATCAGTAGAACATCTTTGTGTTATTGAAATATTTAAAACATCTTCATATGTAGACACGCACATGTTTTGTCTTTTAATACCTTTGAAAAGTTCCTTCGATAAATTTTCTTAATGATGTTTATGACACAAATAGATTCAGGATGGAGATAAATTCCAGTTCTTCGACGATTTTGTTGGGATCTCCGATGAATTCTGGGAGTAAGCCATTCACTTCAAGTTATCTGAGACAGGACAGCAAGTTTTGGATGAAATCGCCAAATTCCATTTCTTACAGTCTCCTTTTCAATATTTAATAAAATGGTGATATTTTCAGAATAAATACTTTTTTCATAGTCTGAGTGTAAGACTACAACTGTGGTTGCACATTTATTGATCAAAACCTAAGGGTAACCATAGCAACCGTTGAAAAACCAATCCATTTAAACATATACACTTCAGTGTCCATTATAGAATGTTATCAATATACAAAATGTTTGTATATTGCTCTATTTTTGTCCCCCGCCGCAACGCGGAACGGGGGACTATGTATTCAGCGGCGTCCGTCCGTACGTCCGTACGTACGTACGTACGTCACATTTCTTGTTTACGCGATATCTTATGAAGCGTTGCATCCAAAGTCTTCAAATTTCATGTCTGCCTACATTGTGGGAAGACGCAGACACCAGTCAATTTTGGTGACCTTGGTCTTATTTTCAAGGTCACCACGACACTTTGACCACTTTTTGAACTCTTGTTTACGCGATATCTCATGAAGCGTTGCATCCAAAGTCTTCAAATTTGGTTTCTGCCTACATTGTGGGAAGACGCAGACACCAGTCAATTTTGGTGACCTTGGTCTTATTTTCAAGGTCACCACGACACTTTGACCACTTTTTGAACTCTTGTTTACGCGATATCTCATGAAGCGTTGCATCCAAACGCTTCAAATTTGGTTTCTGCCCACATTGTGGGCAGACGCAGACACCATCCCCCGCCGCAACGCGGAACGGGGGACTATGTATTCAGCGGCGTCCGTCCGTCCGTCCGTACGTACGTCACATTTCTTGTTTACGCGATATCTTATGAAGCGTTGCATCCAAAGTCTTCAAATTTCATGTCTGCCTACATTGTGGGAAGACGCAGACACCAGTCAATTTTGGTGACCTTGGTCTTATTTTCAAGGTCACCACGACACTTTGACCACTTTTTGAACTCTTGTTTACGCGATATCTCATGAAGCGTTGCATCCAAAGTCTTCAAATTTGGTTTCTGCCTACATTGTGGGAAGACGCAGACACCAGTCAATTTTGGTGACCTTGGTCTTATTTTCAAGGTCACCACGACACTTTGACCACTTTTTGAACTCTTGTTTACGCGATATCTCATGAAGCGTTGCATCCAAACGCTTCAAATTTGGTTTCTGCCTACATTGTGGGCAGACGCAGACACCAGTCTCTTTTGGTGACCTTGGCCTTATTTTCAAGGTCACCGCAACACTGAGCACTTTTCTAACTCTTGTTAACGCGATATATATCTTTACCAGTTGGACTCAAAGTCTTCAAATTTGGTGTCAATCTACACTGGGGGATGACGCAGACACCAGGGGATGTTGGTGACCTTGACCTTATTTTCAAAGTCACAACAACACTTTGACCACTTTTCGAACTCTTGTTATCACCATTTATTATGACCGGTTGGACCAAATGTTTTCAAATTTGGTGTCAGTCTACATAGGAGGATGACGCAGACGCCAGTCGATTTGGTGACCTTGACCTTATTTCAAGGTCACCACAACACTTTGACCACTTTTAGAACTCTTATTAACACGATATATCATGAACCCAAGTAGCTCCAATGATGTGTCTTACTAACTCAATGTCACCGGCGGGGGACATTGCCATGTTAGTGGCAAACACTTGTTTATTTTTGAAATTGTCTTTCCAATTTTTTGGAAAATATGTTTTTCGAGAGTTAATTTAGAAATTGGAATGGCAAGAATTGAGAGAAATATTCGTTAAAAAAGAAGTTGTCATCCATTTAATCGATATTAATGAATAAAGAAGTTGTCATCCATATAATCGATATTAATGAATACAGAAATTGTCATCAATATATTTCCTTCATGATGTACACTACATGATGTATTATTATGTGATAAATAATGTGACATTAAGAAGCTGGATTATGATAAAATGCATAAGCTATTCCAATGTTGATTTGTAATCTACATATAGTACATGTCACATATATAATCATATCATCAATTCAGCACTTGCTACATGCACCGAAAACAAACGTAGGTGTACTTTCTGTGGTGAACAGTAAACCAGCATCACTTGATACAGTCCAAATAGTTCAGTTCAGAAATATGTTGATAGAGAGGTATGTCGATTTAGAGGATTTTCTGTCTATAACGATGTTTCTATAGAGATATTTCGGTTAAACGGAAGGTCGGCTTATATGTTTCTCACATCATAACGATACATTCGATGTCATATAAATATGGCGGTTAAGAGGGAGTGTCACTTGTCACTTGTCTGTTCAGAGGGAATATCGGTTTAGAGGGATTATCGGTTTAGACGGAATGTGGGATAAGAAGGAATGTCGAATAAGAGGAAATGGCGGTTTAGAGAGGGTGTAGGTTTAGAAAGAATATCGGAATATCGGGAAACTGGGATAAGACGAAATGTCGAATTGGAGTAAATGTCGGAATGGGGGCTAAGAGGGAATGTCGATTTAGGGAAATGTCATCCTCGGTCACCCAGGGTTACTCCGTTACTCTCCACTATATCACCCATGGGAAATTTCATCAGAGAAATCTGTACTCAAATTACCCGCCCGCCGGCAAGAGCCAATCAAACCGCTACGCAGCTTGGACCTGCGAGCCAATGACAATTCATATCACCTCGTTGCAAAGCACGCGAGGTCATTTTGTTAGCCATACGTCACCGGTGATGTCCCTTGACCATATCCGTCTTATCGTATTTTCTTTGGTTGCTGACTTCGACACGGGTAAGGGCGGGTAATTTGAGTACATATTTCGCTAACAGAGTTTCCCATGGGTGATATAGTGGAGAGTAACGGAGCATATATAAAACCATGGGTAACCGAGGATGGGGGAATGTCGGTGTAGAGGGAATATCGGTTTAGAAGGGAATGTTGGTACAGAATAACGCAGGACATCTTACACTTACGCGTTGTTTCAGAAGACGCATTGTCAAGAGACCGACCATGATTCCACCGTACTCAACCCAGAAGACGATCGTTGAGGAGGATGAGGAGGACGAGAAGAGGAGTTGTCCCCCTTGGGTGGTGTCTACAACCAAGAACACGGCGTTCTTTACACTCCTCCTCCTCGTCAGTGTTGCCATTGGATACGTCATGGCGCTCATCTGGAGATAGTAAGTATTTATAGATGTCAAAAGGCTTCTAAAAAATTGCCTCTATGCAACAGCTTGTAGGTGGAAAGAGATACTTTGAAGGGAGGGAGTAAATAGAATTAAACTGTTAAAGGTACATCCATTTTGTTGTGAGGGGTCATATATTCCAAACGTTATAAAATGTATTACTTTATCGAGAAGAAACGACTGTTACCGAAAACTACCATTTTGATGATAGTCGACTTGATATATTGACGATATGAATGTAAAGCTGGTGATTCTGATCGAAACCGGACAATGACGCGCGCCAATGAGGAAAGCGTAATTTTAGAATCTTATTTACAACAGACAAAATGACAAATTTGGGTGGATAATGTCAAATAGGTCATATAACTAATGTGCATGTACATTGGACGTGCAGTTTCGGTTTCTACACATGCGTAATGATGTCACTCGATTTTAATTGGAAACTAGTAATTATGATATATTTGGCGATTTGGGATGAATATGCAAGTTGAGTGAATGTATTTGTACTGTAAACAGCAAATATGGAGCACAGTGGTGTAGTGGTTAGCCCCTCACGCCAGCAACCCGGGTTCGAATCCTGGTTGAGGCACCTACAATCTGTAGCATGGTCTTTCTCTGTGTTGTGTCTTTGGGCAAGTCACTTAATCCACATCCTCAGTCCATCCAGCTGTAAAATTGGTTACCTGAATTAACTGGTGGTTTCGTGATGCGCTTATGGCTGCTCCGAAGATACAATTCCGTCAGGGTAATAATGTTGGTGCCTTGAGAAACTGCTGGTTAGTTTGATAAGAGCGCTATACAAGATGACATATTATTATTATATGATGAGTTGGAATGTATTAAAGACAATTAAATTTTATTAAACACAATGGATGTACCTTTAACTCTTAAAGGATATATTAAATGACATATGGTCAAAATCGGATTCATTAAAATGGGAGGTCAATTTGACAATTGCTCGATTTTAAATTTCTTAAATCGGTCCATAAATTACTTAAATACGGCTTTTTTTTTTATAAAACCGCCTTATTTCTCTCCGGCGACCAGAATGAAAGTCTGCGGGGGTGTGGCCCCTGAAGGGATGACTTCTGTGACGTATCAGGAGGAATCTGATTTTCGGCGATAGACATACTTCAACGTAATTTCGCAACATTTTGATTGTTAATTTCACAAAGAAATCTTCAATAAACCAACTTAAATTTCCCATATATCGAATGTTTAAATATCCAACTAGGTAATTCCGCAGATGACAATTACACAATTATTACATAAACATGTCTTTTTGGCGATGTAATACACCTCATAAATTCACTTAGCGGCAGTGATAATCATCATTAATTAATTAATGAGACGCGGCGGAGTACCTGTCTAACCGGCCCCATCTGTCGCTAATCACAGTCACGCCTCAGTGAGCATTTACAGAAATTTACAAAAAGTGTTAAAATGGGTGAATTAAGATCGTTATAATTATCAATTGCAAGTGTATATTGTCTCGACTTTATGCTCAATTGATTCCGATGTACAATAAACGTAGAGGTAATCATCTGTCATTATTGAGAAAAATGCATTTCTTCAGATCTTTAAGATTTTTCTGAATGTTGTAGATGACGAGGTCCTAGTATGACGGTATGAAGCAGCGTTTAACTTACGTTCAAAGATGACAGATGTTATACTGATCCAGATGTGTTGCTGAAGCTTCAAGGGGGTCAAAACGTGTGTCCATAATGTGTTATCGCAGATAAAATCTGTTTAAATACGCTTTGATGAGGATTTGAAAGAATTCGAAAGACAAAATTGATGGTAAACAGATCGGAGACAAGTGTGAAGTGGATTCAATTTGGAAAAACAAGGTGTTGTTTGTGTTTCCCTGAACACTGCCTTTTATACAGTTAAACAAGAAACGAAGTACCACCTTTCTAGAATCTATATACGCAAAGAAACATATTTGGATACACATTTCTAGATGCGGGTGTGTTTATTTATTGGACAACTGTATGCTATACAATGCCTTGACAATGTTTCAAATGGGATTTGTGCAAAGACAATCGGATCTCTTGACTGACTGAATTCTTCCCGAAGTCAAATCCATAGATAGACTGGTCTTACTCATTTGCGCCACAGTTGCTTAAAGTCAAAGGCAAATAGATAACGTATGAATAACCCCAACAAATTATGTGATAGGGCAAAGAACTCATCTGATTGATTGACACTGTCTGAAAATATATTTAGCTTAACAAAAATCAAGCATGAAGTTTTGGACAAGTTAAGTCAAGGACCAAGAGACACAAGGGCAGATAACTCTGTAGTTGTCATGTGCTTTACATTATAAGCCAATCAGAGTCAAAGATGCTGCAGTGGCGGATCCACTAATTTTGAAAGAAGAAGGTTAACTTATTGAAAGTGGGGTTGGATGACTCTGGGGTTTATATGCAAACTTTTTTCAAATGGGGAGAGTCGGAACCCCCTCTGGATCCACATCAGGAACCCCCTCAGGAACCGCCACTGAATGTTCTGTAATATTATGGATCTGCTCGTTTGCCTGAACGATCAAGATCAAACCATAGCCAAATCAAGGTGTCAAAATGTGCAAAACTGTTGAAGTGGTCGATCTTATGGTTCGAACGTCTACATTGTTTACATTTATTTTAGTGAATGTCTCACTTTGTTCTTTTGAGCAAAAATATGAATATTCCACCTTTACGTCTTTCAAATGTATTGATGATCTGAGGTTGAGTATCAACGATTGGTGAGTTATTGGGTGTAACTGCGATGAATATGATAATGTTTCAATGGAAGTATGTCCGTAACGACGTAGATACAGATCTGAGATCTGTAGGCCTTTGTGATGTATTGACACATGGCAAGGCTCGGGGCTCACTTGATTTGCTCACACACTGATCAGCCGGCTGGCCTTGGTCATCGGATTGCTGGATGTTCACTAACTGAGACAATGATTTTGAACGACTGATCAAAGAGGTACCGGCTGCCAGTCGCAGAAACACCTGTAGTAGACTACTGTTTTTCGCCCAAAGAGTTTGATTTCAAAGGTGAATCGGGCTGCCGGTCACGTGTCAATAAATGCTGTTCAACACCGGCTATCAACGATACTGATCAACTTAGAGCCATATTATCCATTTTGTATTTAATCTGAACCATATTAAAGAGTCTATTTCCATCGAAATCATTACTATAAATGTGATTTTGTGTTGATTGTTTATTGACGTATTGTGCGACTGCGCATGTTTAGAGTCTATTTGAACAAGTTTGCCTATTTGAACAAGTTTGACCCTCTTCTTAATTATAATTACTTTACTCGGTTCCACCCTAACCTCTGTTGCACGCGGAACACTTTCTGCGCTATACATAGACAGTCCTAAATGGTTGCATCGTTAGCTTTGCTATGGATCAAGAAGTATTGATAACACTCTTCATAAGCATCTCTGTTGAAATTGTTGGATAAACAAATTTTAATTATGCTTTTTTAGATTTGGATGTTTTTAAGGAACACTTATTTTTAATTATACTCAGACGCAAAATAAAATCAGCTTTGTTTCCCAAAGTTCAATTCAAATCAGTCATAATGAAAACCATCATGGTAAAATAAGTAAAATATTTCTTACGAGATAAACCTTATGTAAGTAAAGATCACAGATATGTTATACTGGATTCAAATTTAATTGCTGACAATCAAGTAGAACACTTTTCATCCTCAATATGGCTTTATCTTGCAAGTACAGTTTGACGTTTGACATAATGACTTAGGTTATAAATTGGACATATTTCAAATCCACATCAAATTATGTTCACCCCAGTCATGCCTAGGAGTTGGCACTTGTATCACATTGAATAACTTCATGTATCTGTATAATCAACTTATACTTATACCCAACGCAAGGCATAACTCGCGCAAGTCTCTAACTAGCTGATTTAAGCTTTGCCGCATTTGCCGAAGGTTTCCGTGCTAGCAACTCCGAGTACAGTATGCATTTCAGTTGCAGCGCTCCGCTATCATAGCATGGAAAAATGAAGGAAATGCTGCTATGTTAAAATTAGCCAGTGATCGTGACGGGCGCGAGTTATGCTTTGGTAGAGGGAAGTTCATTCAATCATTGAAAACATGAGACGATTAAGTCATTCAAAAATCTTTAATGGAAGCATGGACATCGTCCATTATAAGGAAGCAGTCGTAAAATCAGTAAATCACTGAATGGCAAGGTTCTGCTTATAAAAATAATACATGTTTGCAACAAGAAGAAACGTAATTCAGATCTAAAGTAAAACCGAAAAAATCATTAGACATGTTCCGAAAGTTGAACAAGACCTAGAACATGAAATGAAAATAAAAAACGTACATACTAATTTGTAATGAATAATCAATAACTCATTGGCCCTCATTATTCGTCAGTGTAAAGTGGCCATATATGTATTGTCAGCACTGCTTATGGACATGAAAGTGAGGACAAATTCAATATCATCATTAACGTAATATCTCTTAATGGTATTAACAGAACATCATCATAATAAAAGTGAAAACAAGGGTTATGTCAAATTAACATTTTTTCATCATAATATATAAACATGACATCTTGTCAAAACATTAAGAGGATGACGTCATGTAACCATACATACTATGTAAGAACAACAAGTTTTTATGTTATAATAAATGGAAGAACGAGACATCATGAAATAACACCAATAACAACAGAACATTTTGGCACCGTAAATATGAAAACAGAAAGTTCAATCTATGTCACTATAAAAGAAAGAACATTAAATTGTATCACTACAAATGTAAGAACAAAATATTGTCACTGTAAAAAAGAACGGATATTTTCGTCACTATTAAGTGAGAACGGAACATTTTCTCACAACAAAAGTATGAGCAGGACATGTTTTCGCTCTAAAAGTAAGAACAGGAGATTATCTCACATTAGAAGTATGAACAAGAACTGTTGTCACTACAAAAGTTAGAATAGGGTGACTTGCAAATAAAGGGAACATTTTGAAAAAATAGAGCCATGGGCTCTGTAGCTCATCGGGATTTGATTTATTATCTAAGGTTGAATATCTAAGATATCTCAAGTAATACATTGTTAACAAGCAAAAAATAGGTTTTTAGATCATGACCCCTGTGACCTGTATTTGGAGTCACAGGGTCACCAATCCTACAATTAAGAATCACCTTTGACCAAAGAGTCTCTACACAACTTTTCAGCTCTATAGACCTTTTGGAACTGGAGAAGAAGATGAAAATAGCTTTTTGGGGTTGTGACCTCTGTGACCCCATTTGGGGTCACAGGGTCACCAATCCTACAATTAAGAATCACCTTTGACCAAAGAGTCTCTACACAACTTTTCAGCTCTCTAGACCTTTTGGAACTGGAGAAGAAGATGAAAATAGGTTTTTAAGGATGTGACCCCTGTGACCCCATTTGGGGTCATGGGGTCACGAAATCTACAATTTAGAATACCCATTACCCAAGGAGTCTGCACACAACTTTTCAGCTCTCTAGAACTTGTGGAACTGGAGAAGAAGATGAAAATAGGTTTTTAAGGATGTGACCCCTGTGACCCCATTTGGGGTCATGGGGTCACGAAATCTACAATTTAGAATCCCGATGGGCCAAGGAGTCTGCACACAACTTTTCAGCTCTCTAGACCTTTTGGAACTGGAGAAGAAGATGAAAATAGGTTTTTATGGATGTGACCCCTGTGACCCCATTTGGGGTCATTGGGTCACGAAATCTACAATTTAGAATCCCCATTACCCAAGGAGTCTGCACACAACTTTTCAGCTCTCTTGACCTTTTGGAACTGGAGAAGAAGATGAAAATAGGTTTTTAAGGATGTGACCCCTGTGACCCCATTTGAGGTCACGGGGTCACGAAATCTACAATTTAGAATCCCCATTACCCAAGGAGTCTGCACACAACTTTTCAGCTCTCTAGAACTTTTGGAACTGGAGAAGAAGATGAAAATAGGTTTTTAAGGATGTGACCCCTGTGACCTCATTTGGGGTCATGGGGTCACGAAATCTACAATTTAGAATCCCGATGGGCCAAGGAGTCTGCACACAACTTTTCAGCTCTCTAGAACTTTTGGAACTGGAGAAGAAGATGAAAATAGGTTTTTAAGGATGTGACCCCTGTGACCTCATTTGGGGTCATGGGGTCACGAAATCTACAATTTAGAATCCCGATGGGCCAAGGAGTCTGCACACAACTTTTCAGCTCTAGACCTTTTGGAACTGGAGAAGAAGATGAAAATAGGTTTTTATGGATGTGACCCCTGTGACCCCATTTGGGGTCATGGGGTCACGAAATCTACAATTTAGAATCCCCATTGGCCAAGGAGTCTGCACATAAAATTTCAGCTCTGTGGAGTCATTGGTTCTGGAGAAGAAGTCGAAAAAGCGAAAAGTTTACGGATGGACGGACGGACGGACGGACGAACGGATGGACGGACGCCGGACACCATGCCATGCCATAAGCCCATCGGGCCTTTCAGGCCTGATGAGCTAAAAATAGAAATTCAGGTCATCATAAAACACAGATGATGTCATGAGACAAAATCATGTCGTCATAGAAAAGACACTTTGATATCATGAAATATACATTATCAAAGTCATCATGATGACACAAACCACAAATGCAAAGTTATATATGTCGTAATGAGATCATAAACGAATATAAAAATCATCAAAATAACTATAAAAAGAGAAAAGGGCAACTACACACAATCATATTATGTGGCATAACCTTCATGTTGGGCTAAGAATCAAAAAAAGACAAAATTGTTTGTGAAAGGATTTGATATATTCAATCATGGCATTTGTTGTTTACTAGTCAGTTAACAATTGCAAAGTCTGGAAAGAAACAAAATCGTTGGCAATGATAAAATGGGGATTCAAGGCACAATTACAATTTGAGATTCAATGTTACATATAATACAGAATGGGTTAGTTGTCATCATAAAGTGAAGATGGGACATTCATAACAAAGGTACAGTACTGTGAAAAATTAAGTACACTGTTCAAAGAACATTCGAAATATAATGAAGTTAAGATAGCAACGACAGATTTTACATGTCATATCAACGACAGATTTTACATGTCATCATCAGGTCATGAAGGAATAGCAGTTTTTTTTATTAGTTGTAATCATAATAGTTCATCTGGACACCAGTTTGGAAATGGATTGGTATGCAAAGGACTATAAACGGGGTTTGAAGAAGCTTCATGCGATATAAGTTTAATTTTTTCTTCAACTCGGGAAAATGATTATCTGATTGAAACACTCACCATTCAAACTTTATGAGATCCAAATATCTGCAGTAAAAGGTATGGTCAGCAATGTATGGTTTTCAGCAAGGTATTGAAGAGGTGCCCCCTCCAAAAAAAACCCCCAAAACAACAAAAAACAAACCTTGGTCCCATGACAAAATAATTTGACCTAATATAAAAGCATTTGTTAGGCTAACACTCAGACTCTGATATTAAATTGAAAAAATGTTGAAAAGGAGCCTTTTTTCACACTGAAAATTCTATTTCTTGGTCTCCCTTTCAATATTTGATAAAATGAACATATTTTCACAATGAATACTTTTTTCAGAGTCTGAGTGTAAGACTAGGGCATTGTCATTACATAGGCAATGTAAGAAGTGATAAGGACAGGAGTGGTATAACGATGAGAAGCGATGTCACTATCAATGGAGATGCAACAGATATTTTGTAGAAAACAAGCGGCGCAACTCGCTGACAATATGACGTCACTGTCTGGTTCTGCGGTTGGTTGATGATTGCGACTCGACTCTTTTCTGGCAATGGAGGCAGGGGACGTCGCATAGGGGTCAAGGTCGGATTACGAAGCAAGGTGAAGGTCAGATGCCAACGGTTTCGGATTCGTTGTTTGGCAGCATCTTGTGAAATAAAAATAGAGCCATTAGCTTTGTAGATCATCGGGATTTAAATGACTTATTATCTACGGTTGATTGAGTGATTTAGTTGTTATTTATAGTCGTTTGGGCAATATTGCAGCCATTAGCGGCGACTATAAGGCTGAATATCTAAGAAAAAGTTTTCTCAAGAAAAAAAAGGTAGTTTGTTTTTATCAAAATGTCATAAACTGAACTAAAATAGGTAAATAACCAAACAGTAAACATATTGATGAAGTTGCTTTTTTCATTTCTATTCTCTTTGTGCCAATACCACTCACATACTACGGGGATGGCAATGGGTTTTTGGCCAGTTTGTATACAAATTTTGAGCAAGTATTACAATTTGAAGCAACTATTACAATTTGGAACACAACAAACGTGTCTTTCCAGTTTTTCATTGTTGAATTGAATCCAGTAACAATGGCAAAAACATGTACTGGAGAATGCACTAGGCATTGAATTCATGAATCAACATCCCGATGATTTATCAGTCATGTATGCCTTCACTCTAAACTCAATTATAAATTCATTTTCATAATTTTGGCACACACTTCTATCACGGGCATCGCGATGGTCAACAAATTATAAGGAAATTAATATGTGTTGAGACGCGGTCCTGTGCATAGCTCAGTCGACAGCTATCAGTGAAGTTCAGCAAGAATTGGCGCGGCTCGCCGCATGGGTGGGTTACCCACTTCATTGCTGGATAAGCTGAGAGTTTGAAGGGTTATTCCCTGCCCTACACTGAGACATGAGTTGAGAAACTTGTAGTGTCACCCTGGGCAAGTGACTGAGTTCGAAGTGTCCACCCAGCAGTAAATGGGTACCTGGTATAATAGATGGTAGTCTGAATTTGAACCTTGTAGTCTCCTACGGGAATGTTCTATACTCGTTGACCAGGGGTTATATGTCGACCAGCGCTTTGAGCATACAATGTGCATGGATATATATGCGCTATATAAATGGTCTATTACTATTATTATTAATATAAAATCAACTTGAAATTGATTCTTTTAATGCAATATGACTAACTACTCACGTAAATGTACACAGATGCTCAGCCTGTAAAAACCTTTTTATCATTTACGGAATTAAAGGTGCATCCATTGTGTTTCATTAAAGTTTATTTGGCTTTAATACGTTCCAACTCACCAAATGTGCTGTTTACAATACACAAAAATTCAGTCAGCTTGCATATTCATTCCCAATCGCAAAAATATATCATAATTACTAGTTTCCAATTAAAACCGAGTAACATCATTATGCATCTGCAGAAATCGAAATTGCACGTCCCATTTACATGCACAGTAGTTAATATGACCCATTATACATTATCAACCCAAATTTGTTATTTTGTCTGTTTTAAATGAGATTCCAAAATTATGTTTGACTCATTAACGCCCGTCATTCGCGATGCATTGTCCGGTTTTCGATCAGAATCACTACATATCGTCAATATACTAAGTCGAGTATCATCAAAATGGTAGTTTTCGGTGACAGTCGGTATTTCTCGATAAAGTAACGCCATTTATAACGTTTGAAATATCTGACCCCCATCAACACAATGGGTGTACCTTTAAGTGAAAGTATTGATATATACTACAGTTTTGGCTGCATCTTGCACCACGAAAATCACGAGATAATCGATCTGCACGTGCAACGTGGTGAAATGAACATATGTTGAGTTATTAGAATTGTGACTGCATCAAGTATCACGAAAATCACGAGGAAATCGATCGACACATGCAGTTTAATGAAATGAACAGCTGTTGATGTACTAGAGGCGTAACTTCATCTCGTACCATGAAAATCACGAGGAAATCGATCGACATGTGCAGTTTGATTATGATACACAAGCATGTCAACACCATAATTGCAAAGAGGCACTACATCCCAAACGATATCGTCTTACAACCACGGGAGTTTGGTCAATCCTATAGCAATACGAATACTAATAAGCCAAAAAAACAACCAGTCACAAATACTGCTATACATGTTATAAAGTCAATCAGAGCTATCATGTATATGGCGCCTTATATTGCTGAGGCATTTCTGCGGCACAATCATAGCAGCAAATGAACCACTTAGGTTACGAGATGAAATTAAAGCTCAGATGACGTGAGGTGAGCTGAATTGGGGTTTAACGCCGTTTTCTAGAATATTTCACTTATATATCGCGGCTGCTAGTATTACGGCAGGGAGAAAGCCCGCAACGCCATATTGCTATACATTGCAGTGAAACCTGCGAGCATCGGCTGGAACTAGCGAACCATGGGTGGTACTACGCTGAAATTCAGTGTACCATTGCACCCAAACCTTACTGCGTGTAGAACAGTTCTCTACTGCAGACAAAAATGCCGTGCACGCAAGCACGAGGAGGTTGTTGATTTCAGTCTATTTTCTGTATTTTCTTCCGTCATTTAATGATTTATCTCCATTTCAACAACGATCTACACTGAGCCTGCTTTTCAGTTAGATTCCAATTATCACAGTTCTAACTGTTTAATCTCTCTTTGTAGACCTTTATTTGTGTTTGAAAATACATGTAATATGATGTCATTGGCAACTAATAATATGTTAGTATTATATCTGAATGCAAGTGAAAGTTTTCTTTGACTTTTGTTTTCGAATTTATTTCTAAATAGAAAGGGCCTAATATGCAGCCTTGTCTAACTAATTAGAGTTGTTAACTGAAAACAATGCCCTCATAACAAGGTGATCTGTTGTGAAAGATGAATAGATACATAGAATGTATATCAAAGCTAGCCTAATTAATGCACATTATAAACTAATTATTAAGATTTATTAATAAGTATTATAACAAGTATTTTCAGACAAATACCTCTTCTTTCTCTGTATGAACTGACATAGACATGTCGACTGTTGTCACCGGTACCGTTGTTTATTTGCTCTTCCATGTTATCTATGTTTGCATATACACCAGGGGAGGTAATTCTGGTAGGCCTATCTCTCTTTTCCCGCACTTTCTCCCACAGTATTGAACAGAAGACCCGCAGCATGGGATGGTTGTGTGAGCAGTCGACTTTAAGCATTGCAATGTAGGCCGCATAACCTGGAAGAAAAGGGGTGAACTTAAAGGCGCTGTAGCACGTTTTTGGCATATTTTGTTTTCTCAAATTTGATAATTTTTTTATTTAAGGTAATACAATATATTGTTATGAGGGAAAACATCTAATCAAACGACCCGACACGCAGTTTCCATAGAAAACGGTTATCCAGATTGCTCTGACGCAATTCAGTTAACCAATCACAAACCCTCCAACAAATGCTTTCGGTACGAGAAGCTAGGTCCAAACCGCTATCATTTCCTATATTCCGAATGCTTTTAAAACGGTGACCATTTAAAAACAATGATGAGATTGGTCAGCTATTTGACTTGTCATTGTCTGCGCTGAACTGGTACGGAACACGCGCTAATACGGGTGTCGTCAGAACTTGTGGCGAGGAATCTATAGAACAAGTTCGTATCGTAAACTATTTTGCAGATTTAAAGGGGCAGTAGCACGTTTTTTCGCTCAAATAAGTTGATGAAATGTATTTGAAAAATAATTTCACCAATAGTAAAACATCCTTCTCTCTTCGGAAAATAAAGTTTAAAATAAGTGTACATGTTTCGGTAAAGCCATGGGAATCAGTTTTGTAATAAAAAATAATAAATTGTGTTCACAATAAAATGGCCGCCATGCAATTTTTGCATTATACGCAACATAGTTTTTGCCACTACAGATAATTGGTTTTTGTAATAAGATGTTTTACCCTCTAAAGTTAATTTAAATGACATAAACTATCATTATAAATGGGAAATTTGAAAAAATTAATTTTGAAAAAAACGTGCTACTGCCCCTTTAATTCCTCGAAACAGGGTCGATTTTAATGAGACTGGCCCCATACTTACCCCGATCCCGCCCATGCCAGCCGGAGAGGAAGAGATTCTTGTCGAGTCTGCCGATCTGGAAGAGCGCTAGGATGAAGCTGGTAGCAGTGCGGGTAAGACAGGAGATGAAGCCGACAGCAACGTTCACGAACACCAGGTAGTAGCTTAGCGCGCTGAAGAACTTTCTACAGGTGCGAGAAAAATTGATGATATAAACTGGACACCGAACGTAATCAACACTACCAACACTACTACTTGAAATTTCTGTTATCGACATTGTGACATGGACGCCGTTCGTGTGTATGACGTCATTGCATTTGAAAACAGCCTGCTGCATTCTTTTTGCAACGGCAATCTTAACTTGCAAAGAAATCGCTAGTTTTCAAGGACTTGCAACTGATTCATCAAACCTGTCTTGCGTCGGCGAATGACTACGGGAAGATACCACATAACATATGTCTGTTTACAAACAAGGGTTGAGTGGTTCATCAATGTCATTTATAGATAAATCCATGCCTGCAATGTTTCAGCTACCAAATATTTACAGTATCAATGAATTACAAATTGATTTTGAAAGTCACACAAATCCTGTAGTTCATTTAAATGAAGGGCAAGTGAGTGTCAAAGATCAAATTGTATTAGTCGGTCATGTCGGATATTTAACCCCTGAACAGAATTGTGCATGCTTTCAGAGTATTGTTATTCAACACGAATGTTCATGTATATATATTCAGTGACATCTGGAAACTGGTCACCTGTTGTCCACTGCAAGAGGGGGGTACGGGTCAGAGTTGTGTATCCTCCCCTGAAGCAGGAAATGCTTCGCCAAGAACACTTGCAAGTAGAAGAAGAGGATAGCTGTCAGTGGGTATCTGAAACAAGAAACATCGATGAGACATGGTCATCACCTTTCTTCCAGCATATTGGTTCGCATTAATGCTTTCTCCCGATTTTCCTAAATATAGTGCACTGTTGGAACATATATTAGCTGAATGCGTTGGACTTCGTAAACGTTCTTAAATATATGACCTTATATCATGTAGCGAGATTTTACGGACGACTCGTATGCTTTTTTCGCGTTCAATATATTTCGCCTTTAAATTGCCGTTATTTTTTATAAGTAATCGGTTAATAAGATAGATAAAACATTACCAATGGACATTCTTAATAACATATTTTAATTATGTCTGCGAGTCATTATTTGTCCATAACGTAACCATTTCAGCGTTAAAATAGAGAGATATTTAAAGAGGGACATTCCAAGATAATATCCCTGCTTGGACGGCCTTGTAAACATTAATAAGGCATTCTTATCAGGCTATTATCTGGGCTTACAAGGTGCTCATACAACGATGGGATATTCCACGGGGATAAAGACTGAATTGAATACGTAAGTACATTTAAAAACACGTTAATTCACGATAATAGTGGAATAATGTTAACTCTGATTTACACATTAAAGCATATTAGACATTAAAAACAATATTTACTAATTAAGTATATATTCACATCATGATAATACATTCAATTAAAAGCATTAACAGACAAGGAGCCATTGTATTCCTGAGCAAAAATGTGTCAGTTCTTCTTACATTGCAAACTCCAGAATCTTCAAGAAGAGTTGGTCCAATCGACCAGCATTAGAGAGAGCCGTCAAGACGAATCCGTTCAGCATACACAAAACAAGGAGTACAATATACACGATGAGGAACCCTGAACAGGAATACATCAATATTAATGTATAATTCATATGTATAATAGTTATATAATGTATGATTATTTATTGATTGATTGACATTTCCACCATAACATTATTTTTATAAATTTTCTGATAACTTGAAATGGTAAAAATTAAGACGTGCTGACGTTCAGCTCGGTTGCCTATAATTAATTGTCAATCTACGACAGTTAAAGTTGGTATAGTAACACAAGACGGTACAAGAATAAGCCTAAGAATCTTAGAACAAACAGAGGAAGGGGAAGTAAATGACTTACCACAAATTTGGAAGGAAGTAAAAAAACTAACCCTTAAAGGGGCAGTAGCACTTTTAAAAAAAAACAAAACAATTTCTTCAAATTTCCCATTTATAATGATAGTTTATGTCATTAACGTTAACTTAATCAACTGTAGAGGGTAAAACATCTTATTAAACAAACTAATTATCTGTAGTGGTAATAACTATGTTGCGCATAAATCAAAAATAGAGCCATGGGCTCTGTAGCTCATCAAGATTTCATTGATAATTATCTAAGGTTGACTATCTAAGTTATATCAAGTAATACATTGTTCTCAAGAAAAAAATAGGTTTTTTAGACCATGACTCCTGTGACCCAACTTTGGAGTCACAGGGTCACCAATCCTACAATTACAATTTCACCTTTCTACAGCTTTACGTACTTAAGATAAAGTTGAAAATATTTGGGTCATGACCCGTGACCTAGATTGGGGTCACAGGGTCACAAAATCTACAATTTTGAATCCCCATTGGACAAGGAGTGTGCACAACTTTTCAGCTCTCTAGACTTTTTGGAACTGGAGAAGAAGATAAAAATAGGTTTTTAAGGATGTGACCCCTGTGACCCCATTTGGGGTCATGGGGTCACGGAATCTACAAGTTAGTATCCCCATTGGCCAAGGAGTCTGTACACAACTTTTCAGCTCTCTAGACCTTTTGGAACTGGAGAAGAAGATGAAAATAGGTTTTTAAGGATGTGACCCCAGTGACCCCATTTAGGGTCATGGGGTCACGAAATCTACAATTTAGAATCCCCATTGGCCAAGGAGTCTGCACACAACTATTCAACTCTCTTGACTTTTTGGAACTGGAGAAGAAGATGAAAAAAGGTTTTTAAGGATGTGACCCCTGTGACCCCATTTGGGGTCAAGGGGTCACGAAATCTACAATTTAGAATCCCCATTGGCCAAGGAGTCTGCACACAACTTTTTAAGTCTCTTGACTTATTGGAACTGGAGAAGAAGATGAAAAAAGGTTTTCAAGGATGTGACCCCTGTGACCCCATTTGGGGTCAAGGGGTCACGAAATCTACAATTTAGAATCCCCATTGGCCAAGGAGTCTGTACACAACTTTTCAGCTCTCTTGACTTATTGGAACTGGAGAAGAAGATGAAAAAAGGTTTTTAAGGATGTGACCCCTGTGACCCCATTTGGGGTCAAGGGGTCACGAAATCTACAATTTAGAATCCCCATTGGCCAAGGAGTCTGTACACAACTTTTCAGCTCTCTTGACCTTTTGGAACTGGAGAAGAAGATGAAAATAGGTTTTTAAGGATGTGACCCCTGTGACCCAATTTGGGGTCATGGGGTCACGAAATGTACAATTTAGAATCCCCATTGGCCAAGGAGTCTGTACACAACTTTTCAGCTCTCTAGACCTTTTGGAACTGGAGAAGAAGATGAAAATAGGTTTTTAAGGATGTGACCCCGGTGACCCCATTTGGGGTCATGGGGTCACGAAATCTACAATTTAGAATCCCCATTGGCCAAGGAGTCTGTACACAACTTTTCAGCTCTCTTGACCTTTTGGAACTGGAGAAGAAGATGAAAATAGGTTTTTAAGGATGTGACCCCTGTGACCCCATTTGGGGTCACGGGGTCACGAAATCTACAATTTAGAATCCCCATTGGCCAAGGAGTCTGCACATAAAATTTTAGCTCTGTGGAGTCATTGGTTCTGGAGAAGAAGTCGAAAATGTGCAAAGTTTACGGACGGATGGACGGACGGATGGACGGACGGACGGACGCCGGACGCCATGCCATGCCATAAGCCCATCGGGCCTTTCAGGCCTGATGAGCTAAAAATTGCATAGCGGCCATTTTATTGTGAACACAATTTATTATTTTGTATTACAAACACGATTCCCATGGCTTTACCGAAACATGTACATTCATTTTAAACTTTATTTTCCGAAGAGAGAAGGATGTTTTACTATTGGTGAAATTATTTTTCAAATACATTTCATCAACTTATTTGAGCGAAAAAACGTGCTACTGCCCCTTTAAAGGTTGAAGTAAATAAAGTACCTCACAGTTGAAGGAAGTAAAGGACTTTACTAAATGTTGAAGTAAATGACTAAACCGTAAATGTTGAAGGAAGTAAAAAAACTTACTCTTAAAGGTTGAAGTAAATAAAGTACCTGACAGTTGAAGGAAGTAAAGGACTTTACCAAATGTTGAAGGAGGTATATGACTTACCCTAGCCCAAAGTTGAATGAAGTAAGTGACTTACTCAAAAGTTGAAGGAAGTAAATGACTTACCCCAAAATTGAAGGAAGTAAATGACTTACCCCAAAGGTCGAAACAAGTACATTACTTACCTCAAAAGTTGAAGGAAGTACATGACTTATCCTAAAAGTCCAAGGAAATACATGACTTACCCCAAAAGTTGAAGGAAGTAAATGACTTACACCAGAGTCGAAGGAAGCAAATGACTAACCACAAAGTCGAAGGAAGTAAATGCCTTACCAAAAAGTCGAAGGAAGTAAATGCCTTACCCAAACGTCGAAGGAAGTACATGCCTTACCCAAAAGTCGAAGGAAGTAAATTCCTTACCCAAACGTCGAAGGAAGTAATTTCCTTACCCAAAAGTCAAAGGAAGTAAATGCCTTACCCAAATGTCGAAGGAAGTAAATGCCTTACCCAAACGTCGAAGGAAGTACATTCCTTACCCAAAAGTCGAAGGAAGTAAATTCCTTACCCAAACGTCGAAGGAAGTAATTTCCTTACCCAAAAGTCAAAGGAAGTAAATGCCTTACCCAAATGTCGAAGGAAGTAAATGCCTTACCCAAACGTCGAAGGAAGTACATGCCTAACCCAAAAGTCGAAGGAAGTAAATTCCTTACCCAAACGTCGAAGGAAGTACATGTCTTACCCAAAAGTCGAAGGAAGTAAATGCCTTACCCAAACGTCGAAGGAAGTAAATGCCTAACGCAAAAGTCGAAGGAAGTAAATGCCTTACCCAAAAATCGAAGGAAGTACATGCCTTACCCAAAAGTCTAAGGAAAGGACTCACCCCAAAAGTTGGAGGAAGAAAATGACTTACCCCAGATGTTGTAGGAAATGAAGTAGCCCATGAAACGCATACTTTGTGCCTGGGGAAAAAATCTTTCATATTAGCAAAAGATTGAATTGAATTTTGTTTCACGCAAGGCTCTGTATATGATTTAATTTTTACTGCAAAAATTGTAGGGCGTCGCAAACGAGTTTTTGTTTCATGTTCGGTATGACAATGACTTAAGACAAAGGCAAACAAGTGTTTGCCACTAACATGGCAATGTCCCCCGCCGTTAACATGGAGTTTAGTAAGACGCATCATTTGGTCAAGTGTCATAGTCACCTTGAAAATAAGGTCAAAGTCACCAAAATCGACTGGTGTCTGCGTCATCCCCCAATGTAGCCTGGCACCAAATTTGAAGACTTTGGGTCACCCAGTCATGATATATCGCGTTAACAGGAAACAATAAAGTGATTAAAGTGTCGCGGTGACCTTGAAAATAAGGTCAAGGTCACCAAAATCGACTGGTGACTGCGTCTTCCCACAATGTAGGCTGACACCAAATTTGAAGACTTTGGATTAAACGCTTCATGAGATATCGCGTTAACAAGAAATGTGACGTATGTACGGACGGACGGACGCCGCTGAATACATAGTCCCCCCGTTCCGCGTTGCGGCGGGGGACAATAAAGATGAGGGACTCTCATTGGCTAAAGCCACTTATTCAAGAGAGGTTTCAAAGCAATCGCTCAATAAGCTATTACTTTTAACCTCTCTTGAACGCGATTGCTCAATGTAGCGATACGTAGCAAGGCGAGCAAACTTCGAGGAATCGCACAGTGTCGTTCAGGAAAGAATACGCTACATTGAGCGCTACTTTGAGCGCTACATTGAGCAATCGCTCGCTGTTATGGAACGGAGCCCAGGTGTATTACCATGTATCTCTGCGATGATCTGGATTCTGTGATGATGAACGATTTGTCTCCCTTGAACAGCTTGAACATGTTATATCTGAAAATAATATTGTGTCATGGGAATATAGTTTTATAGTTATGATATCACAAAAGTGACGTTAATTTTCGGTCACAAATATTTTCATAAGTGTGGGCTTTAACACACTCATCTAAAATTTAACCAAAATCAGACATATGACAGGAGTTATATTCTTCTTTGTTTTGAATATACCGAAAACTACTCGAATAATGTTTAAAAACTCCATCGAACATTCTGTAAGTTCAGGAATAATATTATTGAGTATGGCTCTCTGTAAACTTTAGATTAACACATAGACTGATTAAAATCCATGTACCGAGGACTCAGTTTCAAATGTTTGAGAAATAACAGAGTTTCAATTTCATGGCATGATAAATATACATGGACACAATTCTAATCAAATCCTTGTTCTTGTTTGACGTTAGATGAAAGAAATGTTGTTAAGAGGTTGCTGTGACATTGGTATAGGCCTATTGCTTTCTAATGTTCGAAAGTATTTTAAATTTAAATGTAAAATAATATCCATCCTCCTGATATTCTCCCGATTTACACAATCTACATAATCTATCTTTGTGTTCTATGCCATACCCAAGACTCATTAAAATTTTCACGCTCCAAACAGACGAGGTTCCATATCGTCACATATTCTGACCCCAGTTTAGTTTAAAGATATTCTAACCTCAGGGGGTAGGCTTCACGGAAATGATTCTGACAACAATAAAGAATAACGACACAAAAGTATTGGATTGCAAATCCACCTCAAAATAGTAGAAAAAACGTTTTTAAAAAATACTTCATTTTTACAGCCGCCAAACGTTTCATTAGCCAATCATCTGCTAGCAGAGGTGTGACGTGTTACTCAGGAGTCCTGCTCAACGAGTAGCTGGCTTATGTTATTGTTTACATTATACACTCGTTTTGCCGTCACGTATTTTTCACTGATCTCACTTGTCAAAACAGCCTTAACGTGATCAAAGCTATTAGAAACAATGTCGGCATATTCTGTTCAGTCGTTAATTAACTTTGGTTGTTGTACACATGTGTTTAGCCAAATGATTAGCGGACCAATCACGTCATAGCTTTCAAAGGGGCTAAGCATTTTGAATGCAATCGGAATCATTCGTTTATACATTCCGGTTAACGGACACACATGAAATGATATAGTCCTGCTCCATGACTGTAAAATTAGGGGGCTTTAATACAGTCTAGATCTTTATTCAGCAAGTCTAGATAAACTGAATACACATGAACTGGAAGTATTAAAATATATAATCAAAAGGATGAAGGGACAGTAACTATAAACATTCCAAATTTTAGTCTAAAAATGATGATTCTCGGGAGCTACTTGCCCGTGAAAGAAGTCTTCTGATTAGCTGCAAATCAAGCGACAGGACATGTGATGACATGGAAAATCCTCAGACCATATTGAGAGGGAACCGCTTAACGAGTTCGTATCCCATTTTAGCCATTATTTGGTGCCTATGACGGGTTTGCAGTAGCCTTGCGGACACATAGCCTCTGATTGATCAGGATACATTGGGAAAAGATCAAAGGAAACATACCTGTAACACCTCAGAAAGAGGAGGAGATTGGTAACCACAACAGCCAGGGAGATAGCGGAAGTCAAGTAGGTGGAAACTGTAACAACATAAAAATCAGCATCAATGAAGGTCAACAACTTTCATACAGTATCAACACACCAGCCAGTGAGATAACTCTCCTTGTGAGGCAAATATCCCGTGCCAGTCTCCATCAATAAATAATTCAAACCTTGCTGTATTTTATTAACGTTTCTGTGTTTGCGCAGCAGCGCACAACGATCAGCGATTATAAATACACGAAGATGCGAAATGTCACGGACACGGGCTGCACACGTTCCGTCAGATCTTGGATAAGTGACAAATCGGTAAAGCTTGACCTTGGGAATGAATCAAAGATACGATTTTTTTTTAGATTACTTGAGTACATTCTGTGGGAAGAGCTTGTAACAGAGGATATGTTGGAATATATGATTACACTCAAAGAATATGATATGTTATATGTTACCTGAAAATACATCCAAGATCTCGACAATAACTTGTTGAAGCGTACAAGGGTTGGAGTGATCGACGTTACAGTGAGCATTCACAGCTCTTACCTGATGAACATATGGCATGGCGGAAATATGCACTTGGCAGATTATCTGAAAAAGAAACATCCCCCTTAAAGGCGCTGTAGTACGCTATTCTTACTGTAACAAAGTGCTCTCACAAAAAGGTAAATAAGTGTTACCAATGGTAATATAATACTCCTGAATCAATAAAAAGAGTTTTGTACTAGGTCCGATTAAGCCATTCGAGTCCATTTCCCTTCGAGCGGCCATTTTATAGTATTCAAACTAAAATGGCTGCTGGAAGGTAGTTAAAGTGATCTGACTGATGTAGCGATACTGTGTCGATCTCTGACGACCACATGTATACTATTATCATCAATTATATACCATTTTTATGATTTACATGTAAATCTGCTACAATATTCTCAAAATATACCTAATATTCATTTAAGATGTTCAAATGCATTCTGTATATTGAGTTTTATGTAAACTAAAGAGCAAAAGAAACGTCACCCCACAACAAACAAACTATAAGATATTTTTTATGAACAATGGATAAATGCGACTGAAATAGATTACACCATGTAAGCCAATGAACAAAGTTTGACATTTTGAGAGAGTATCGTTCCATATTTCTTTAAAAATGGAAGAAATTGTTGTTAAGGAAACTAGACTAATAAGGGCTTTTTTGGGGCTTGTATTGTGATGTCCTACAGTAACGATGCGTCAATTAATCGAAGCCAAATAAGATGACATACATGTATTTCGACAACATATTTTATTAATAAATATTCTTCATTGCAACTTTCTTGCTTAAACCAATTCGAAAAAGGTATATCAGCACCCCATGTGTATTTAAACAGACATACAATTAAAAGCAGCATACTCAGATGTATGAAATCGAGATTATTTCTTAAAGGGGCAGTAGCACGTTTTTTGCCAAATTTATTTTTTCAAATTTCCCATTTATAATGATGGTTTATGTCATTTAAATGAACTTTAAAGGGTGACACATCTTATTACACAAACCAATTATCCGTAGTAGTAATTACGATGTTGCGTATAAAGCAAAACTTGCATGGCGGCCATTTTATTGTGAACACAATTTATTATTTCGAATTACAAAAACGATCCCTCGGGTTTACAAAACCACGTTTACTCATTTTTTAACTTGATTTTCCGAACAGAGAAGGCTGTTTTACTATTGGTGACATTATTTTTCAAATACATTTCATCAACTTATTCGAGCGAAAAAACGTGCTATACTGCCCCTTTAAGATATGCGCCTTTCAAAGGCATTCAAAAATCCACTTTCTTAGGCAGCAGTAAATCGTGTTTCACTCTGTTGAAAAAGGAGATGACATTTCCTTTAATCGTCACAATAACAAATTTGAACATCTAAATTTAAATGATGTAATGATACAGGTAGATAAATTAAGAGGAAACTGTGGTTTACACTAAGGACACGTAACAAACACACTTTATCACTGACCTGCCACAGAAAAACCCCAACAAACATCACAATACACAACAGTCGGTTTGGATATAGAAATCCCGGCATCCGTCGGTACTGCCAAAATTTCCAGTTTTGATCGGAAGTCGAGCTGAAATTGAAGGGTATAAAGCGAAACTTTTTTGTGGAACGAGATTTCAGGGAACATTCCTTTCTTCTAAATCTTTACCAGACGAAGCCATCAACGCTCCTACACTCCTAAGATCTTGCTATATATTGTGGTACGTAATGCAATACATCACTGTTCAGCAATACGTATCACAATACAAAAATTGAGGCAATACACAGCCTAACTTAATATGTCGAAAAATTTAACTGTAAATTGGATAGATAATAACAATGATGAGGATACTGTGTTGAAGTACATGCCCCGGTGTAAAGACCAACATCTTCCTTTTCCATTTTTAAGTCACTGGGAGAATGCAACCTAGCTACCAATTAAAGCACTTTTAGATTATCTGCTACATTGCCATCAATTCCGCAAAAGCTCCACAACTTCCCTTGCAAGTCAAAACTTGTGCCAACACTGGCTAAAGCTTTTCTGCATTTCATTAACTTTTCTGTGCAACACGTACCTGAAGTTCATAATGTGCTCTACTATACTAGCACAGAAAAAGTAATGAAATGCAGCAATGCTTAAATTAGCTAGTGATTGAGACTGGTGCAAGTTACAAGCAATGAGGTAAGTTGAATACTGCACAGCAGCTAAGAGAATCAAGCCATTGAACCCCTTGCCCTCATATACCCACTGACGCCCTACACCTATCTGCTCTTATCTTTGATACTTTGCTCACTGCTGGGGAAATTGATTTTACTCTGATTAATTCTTCAAACAAGGAGAACAATATTGATGCTCTCTATTCTCCCCAGGTTCTGATGAGCAAGGACTATGTGCTGGTCAAGGGATTCACAGGAACAGGTCTGTTTTACTGAATCAAGGTATGACGTATTTTGCTAGCATTTCTGGCTATTTTAGCAAGAAAAACTGAAGATAAATTAGAATAACTCAAAATGTGTTCACTTACCCCCCTGGTAGCTTTCTGAGGACAAGTTTGATGTGAGTTTTCTGTTGTTCATCATTGCGAGTCTCCTCTATCTAAGAAAGATATACAAATCTCCAGTGTAAGTGCATAACTTCTACCGAATCTACAATTTAGTATTCCTATTGGCCAATGAGTCTTTACATAAAATTTCAACTCTGTAGAGCCACTGGTTCTAGAGAAGAAGTCGAAAAAGCGAAAAGTTAACGGACTAACGGACGGACGGATGGACAGACGCCATGCCATGCCATGCGCCCATCGGACCTTTACCCGATGAGCTAAAAAAATAGCTACTGAACAAAATGAACCCACCACAAATATCTGACACTCTTTACATACACTGAAGTACAAAAGAAAGTTCACACCTCAGTTGGTTTCGATTAATGCAATGTTTATATAGAAATGAAATAAATTTGATTTATGGCAAGATTACAGTAACACATATATGTAGTAGTTTGACATATTGTGAATATGTGCAGAATGAGGAACATTTGATGATTTTCACACATTATATGTCTTATATGACGATGTACGGTTGTGTTTTATCCAAATTAAGTAAACAAACTTAGAAATAGTCTTTGATGACTGAACAACTGCACTATTTAGACATCAACTTAAAACATTTGTATTTGAAAATCATACATATGAGCAAACAACAACATTTTATAATTAGGTGCGTACTTTCTTTTGTACTTGCGTAGTTTCACCCATCACAAATATTAAACACTATTTTCATATCTTTGTGTTCCTGTGACCGCGCTGGTCAATTCAAGATGAACTTGTCGTACTATATAAATAAAAGGTTTGACAGTATCTTTACATGTGCAACTAATTGTATACAACCTGTCTTATTGAGTAACAGAAAATTGAATATATATCTTTCCTTATTGTAAAATACTCGTTTTTTTGATTGGCTGACGGTCCTTATGTAAACATTTCCGGTGCCATAGTAACAGCTCTTCGCCAATGGTATTTGTCGCATATAGGTCACATGACGTGACATAACGCGATGTACTAATACATAAAGATGCATCCATTGTCTTTCATAAAGTTTTATTTCGCTTTAATACGTGCCAACATATGTGCTGTTTCAGTTGAAACAATTTCACGCAACTTGAATATTCATCCCCAATCGTCAAATATATCATATTTACTAAATTACTTTCCAATTAAAATCGAGCAACATCATGATACATGTGCAGAAACCGAAACTTCACACCCCATGTACATGCACAGTAGTTGTAAGACCTACTAAACATTATCAACCCAAATTTGTCTTTTTGTCAGTTAAAATATAAAATGTCTTTTGTTAATAAGTTTCAAAAATTACGTTTGACTAATAATCGCGCGCCACACGAGGTGCATTATCCTGTTTTCAATCATAAAACGATGCTTTTACCTTTATATCGCCGGTAAACTGAGTCGACTGTCATCAAAACCGCAAAAAGTCAGTACTTCTCGACAAAATAACTTTATAAAGTTTTGCATATTTGACCCCAAACAACACAGTGGATGTACCTTTATGTTTCAATCGGCTGTTTTCTCGTATATATCTTATAGACTTATTTTTACGATATGTACTGTCTCATGTGTAAACACATTTCTCATTGTTATATTTGCACAATCAATTAAATTGAGATTAACTCATTTTAAAGCAATTAAAGACTAGTTGTTTTACGTTACACAATTTAAAACATTTCAGGAGAGACGGATGAAACCATTTTGTTTAGGATATTATGCTATCCTACAACTTGATGTTGAACTCACATTAATTTGATGTACCCACTGTTTCTCTGTATGATATTTGTATTGAAACATGGGAGGAAATTTTTTTTTAAGGATCAGGGTCAAGGTCGTTTACCCGGTATACTCTTATCCGTTATCGAGAGTCAAAATATAATTCATATCAGGCTACATGTAATTGTTATTTATATGATCGTAAGATACATGTGGTGTATGATTTCTCGGGGTAACACTGTATGATGTACCATCTTTGTACCAGTGTCTTCATCAGTTTAATAAGCTTTCTTAGATAACCAAAAAGTGAGCATGGCTCAAATACCCCCGCCATCCCATATTCGTCCATTGAGCATTATAGCTATTAATGACACTTTGTCTAAATACAGATTCTAGATTCATAACATCCTCGATAATCCAGCGCTATTGTTCCGATAAATCTACACACAAGCGCTGGAAAACAGTAAAGGTATTTATCCCTAACCTAGTTATCTCCTCTTGGGTCCATGTTATCCAATCAGAAACGAAACGCAGACACTATCTGCGTAAACAACTCGACCAATCAAAACGCATCACTACCGTTGTTTATAGAAACACACATAGCGGCGGCCGACTCACTCGATTACGATAAAGTTTGTAACACATTCAGCGTAGAAAACCTGACAGAAACTCAAAAGAAAGTTTTAAGAAGTCTGTACGAGAAGAAGGGTGTATTCATGTCCATCAAAACGGGTGGAGGTAAATGATTAAAATCCCTGTACTGCGAAAGCCAAGATCCTGACACGAGAGTGCTTGTTATTTCACCCTTGATTTCAAGTGATCTCATTGGTTGTTAGAAAGCAAGCGTTTCGCTGAGTCATTGCGAAGGGAGGTAATTAGGTTAAGGTTAAATACCCTTACTGTTTTCCAGCGCTTGTGTGTAGATTTATCGGAACAATAGCGCTGGATTATCGAGGATGGATTCATAAGTTTGTCTTCAATATTTTTTCGGAACTGGCTTTGATATGACAAAATTGATTGAATTAGATGTAATATTGTTTAGGTGAACTTAATTGTTCCCATTAGACCATCACATTGGTAATTTGTACCAAGTTCAATTACAGATTCAAGGACAATAACTCTCTACTGCGTAGCGCACATGCAAAATACTCACACATACATGTAAGTAAAAGTATTATCATTTACTTGTATATGTTCGTTGTGGACAGTTGTACAGTAATTAGTTACAACATATTCGACGACAGTCTGATTAAAATCGACGGTTTTCCGTGGAATAAAAATTGCAAAATAGTGCATCTACCGGGATACGAACTCATATCAGTCGTAGGTTCCACGTCAAACCGTCTGATAACAGCCCGTAGACTCGCGTGTTCGAGCGCAATTTTGGTAGCCAATCAAAATACGCCCAACAAATGCTTTCGGTGCGAGAAGCTAGGGGGAGATAACTCCAAACAGCTATCCTTTGGTCTGTTCCGAATACTTTCAAAACAGTGACCGTCTAAAAACTACGTTGTGATTGGTCAGCTATTTGACTGGGCTTTGGCTGTGCTAAACTGGTTCGGAACATTCGCCTATACGGGGTGTTCTCAGACCTTGTGGAGAGGAATCTACAGAACCTGATGTAGATGCATAATTTTATTTCTCGGAACAACGTCGATTTTAATCAGACTGTATTCGACGACATCTCATATAATCTTGAATAATTATGTCATATCACATGCATTAATTCATGCAGATTTGACCTGACTGCTAACATAGTACAGTAATTGCTGTTCGAGTCTGAAAAGATTTCCCCTTTTCTAATTCATTTTTAATTTTTTAACAATGGTACGGCTAAATGTATTCTTCATGTAAGAATAATATGTATTTAACGTATCGATTCAGCCAGACAGACATATATTTATAATTGAGTCCACAAGGCAAAATTTGACAGAAAGCGAAAAGAAACAATTTCCGTGATAATGAGGGGACTTTCGTTAGATGTAATGTACAAGCATAGCGACTTGACATTACATCAAGTAAAGGTTCGTCCCAAGGTACGCACCTGTACAAATCGCCTGGTCAGGAAGCAATTCACCAAGGACTTCAGAAAGATCCCGAACAGGAAGAGACAACTTGCCATTTCTGGCAGAGCAGAAAATACTTGTCCCATGACCAACGCCTGTATTTGGAAACCAAAATTGTAAATATTACTTTTATGATTAAATGTCAATCCACTGTAACATTAAAGGGGCAGTAGCACGTTTTTTGTAAATGTTATTTGTTCAAATTTCGAATTTATAATGATAGTTTATGTCATTTACATTTACTTTAGACGGTTAAATATCTTATTACACAAACCAATAATCAGTAGTGGTAATAACGGTGTTGCGTATAAAGCAAAAGTTGCATGGTGGCCATTTTATTGTGAACACATTTTATTATTTCGAATGACAAAAACAATCCCCATGGCGTTACGGAACCATGTACTTATGGAACCATGGAACTTATTTTTAACTTGATTTTCTGAAGAGAGAATGATCTTTTACTATTAGTGACAATATTTCTAAAATACATTTCATCAACGTATTTGAGCGAAAAATCGTGCTACTGCCCCTTTAAGATATACAGACAAATTTATTTCGTACAGTGGCCACGAGGACGACAGTAACAGTCAGTTACCAACATGTAGAATATACCAGTGAAAACATTACTTACAAACCTCCAGTGACGTCAGACCACCGTACTGCTTATAACATTTTATTCAATAATTCCTATGTGGATGTATTATCCCGGGGATTATCACATAATCCCTGGGTTTCTAACGTAATATCCCTCTATCCAGAGCAATTATCTTAATAATGCCATTCTTCAATTATCTGTATTTAATACTGAGTTTAAGATGAAATTTAGTGTAGGTTATGTCTAGCTCTATTGGAAAACAACTGTTAATTCAAACATCAATCTCCAAATGTTTTTTGTAATAGCCCGTCTCGAACCCGAAACCTCCATACTCCTGCACACAAAGCGCAGTGATGATACCACTGTGCTTTAGGGACTAGGCTGATGAGGTTGTTTCCTAAGTTCCCATTATACCCTACTGCCTTATTCACCAAAAGGGGATATTTTACGGACGACTCCTTTACTTTTTCGAAATATCAATCAGAATAGATTAAACATAAAATTTAACCACGTGGTCGGTTTGTAAGCTTGATAAAACATGCAAAAGGGTGTTTATGATATTTAAAACCCTAACCCTCGGGATAAACACGGATCGCCCCTCGTGTTTATCCCTCCGGCTGCGGGTTTTAAATCTCATAAACTCCCTTTCGCATGTTTTATCCTATACATAACTTGGGGTAGTTTGTTTCTAGGCGTAATTATATATTTTTTTATATTTTCGGTTTTGAAGCCGATTTACAAAGTTTGGTACACTTGGGTATACATAATACTGTTGAGGAATATATCTGGTACGCAGTTGTATTTATATGAAATTAATTAAATTAGTATGCCCTTCATAACAACATGATCATCTCATGTTGTTTACTTCGTATGAGATATAAAATGAGAGCAGAGGAGGGACAGGGAGGTTCACAGTGAAAAATGAGAACAGAAGAGGGACAGGGAGATTCACAGTGTAAAATGAGGGCATAGGAGAGACAGGGAGGTTCACAGTGAAAGATGAGAACAGAAGAGGGACAGGGAGGTTCAAAGTGTAAAATGAGGGCAGAGGAGGAACAGGGAGGTTCACAGTGTAAAATGTGGGCAGAGGAGGGACAGGGAGGTTCACAGTGTAAAATGAGGACAGATGAGGGACAGGGAGGTTGACAATGTATAATGAGGACATAAGAGGGACAGGGAGATTCACAGTGTAAAATGAGGGCAGAGGAGGGACAGGGAGGTTCACAGTGTAAAATGAGAGCAATTGAGGGACAGGGAGGTTCACAGTGTAAAATGAGGGCATAGGAGGGACAGGGAGATTCACAGTGTAAAATGAGGGCAGAGGAGGGACAGGGAGGTTCACAGTGTAAAATTAGGATAGAAGAGGGACACACACTCTTAACATGTTGTTATCCTCTTAAAGGACTTTTAATCATATCAATGTAGATTTTCAACTTACAGTGCTGCTTACGTGAGGTTGGTTAGTTACAGGTTGCATGAGTTTGCAAATATCCATTGCATGACGTGCAGATGTGATACCTAATCTGAAACGAAAAGAGGTCAAAGGTCATACCTAATGTGTAACAAAACATTTAAAATCTAAAACAAAAACAGGGACATAACTAATCTATAACAAAACAAGGACATAACTAATCTATAACAAAACAAGGACATAACTAATCTATAACAAAACAAGGACATAACTAATCTATAACAAAACAAGGACATAACTATTCTATAACAAAACAAGGACATAACTATTCTATAACAAAACAAGGACATAACTAATATAAAACAAAACCAAGACATAACTAATCTATAACAAAACAAGGACATAACATCTATAACAAAACAAGGACATAACTAATATAAAACAAAACCAAGACATAACTAATCTATAACAAAACAAGGACATAACTAATATAAAACAAAACCAAGACATAACTAATCTATAACAAAACAGAACATAACGAATCTAAAACAAAACAAGGACATATAACTAATATAAAACAAAACAAAGACATAACTAATCTATATAATAAAAGAAGGACATAACTAATCTGTAACAAAACAAAAGATGAACAAGATATGTTATCATTTCTGTTTGGAGAAGAAACTTTTATCACACAATTGATTCAGTATTACGGGAAAATATTTTGGTACGCTTTTCACTGTACGTATATGAACTTAAACCTCACTTTGTCAACTGCTACAATGCATAATACACTTGATGTCCATTATTGCTGTATATAATTCTGTAAATATGCCCCAAAAAGTTGATATCCATGCCTATTTTGTAATATAATGTAATGTATTTTCATATGTAATCTTCGGTAAATACTGGAGGAAATAAAGACTCTCTCTTTCTTTCTCTCTCCATAACGAATCTAATACAATGGAAGGACAAAGCTAATCAATAACAAAACTGAAGCTGAATTGCCATGGCTTTGTGACGTCGTTAACCATGACGTCATTTAGTGATGTAATTACATCCCTATCTCGCATTGCAACTGAACAGTTGCTCGTTCACGTTTGATTAATTTTCTCTCATTCTGAAGACAATATGTACAGTATATAAACGAGTTGTTTATCATGTCTGAAATTGTGTATTCAAATATAGACATGCTCGACATTTAGAAAGAACGTGTCAAAGAAAACTGATAACAGTACATTACATCATGACAAATGTCATCTTTCCTTTATTTCATATTTCGTATTAGTTGTACTTACGTCATGAGCACATACATAGTCCCACATATGGCACCGACCAATCGGAATCGAGTACCGATACAGGCAAACAACGGGAAGGCGAGAACTGCTACTTCTAATCCTTGTAGATAAATCACAAACACTGGAAGTAAACACAAATATTCCTGTACTTACCATACTTCAAAGAGAAAAACACAGATTTACTTACCACAATGATACATTTACAATTTGTTATTTAGTGCATGGACATTTCGAAAAGAGGTAGATTTAATTATTTTTTAAATTTTTGTTTATTCCATTTTTGTTGTTGTTGTACAGCAAATCATACAATATTTCAATTATTTCAACATCAATGAGAAGAAAAAAAACCCGTATACATATGAGTAGTTGAATTGGAGTGGTCAAAGAAATAGCTTATGGCAGCTGGACCAAAATTTCACAAACTTGTTGTTGTCACAGTTGGAATAAGCTATTGCTTTAGTTAAATTGTAGTAATTTGTTAACTCTCTCTGGATATATGTAAATGGTACTACTCTCTTTTTAATGTAAAATTTGAAAATGGCATCTTTTATGACAAGACATATGGCAAGACATTTAATGGATCATTTCCTTCGAGGGAAAGCCGAGTAGAATATTTTATTGTGTAAAACTTATACGAATTTCCGCCTTGTTATTTATCCATTTTTAACTTCATTCAAGGGAGATTTAACATGTTCACAATTCAAAAATACATGAGCAGTGCCAGCAGAGAATATATTTGTACACACGGGGCAACCTTTATACCCCCAAATTTAATTATGTCACTATTAGTGTATCACATCCAAATGCGCTGTAGCACGTTTTTTGCATATTTTGTTTTCTCACATTTGCTATTTATTATTAAAGTTTAAACAATATAATGTTCTTTTAGAGGGTATAATATCCCTGATGATCTGATAAGCCATATCCATAGAAAACGGTTATCCGTATTGACAGAAAATGGTACGACGTATAAAGCGACAGTGGTGTGAAACTTTTCAGCGTAAGAGGTATATTCGAAGGTCTCATGCGAATTGGAGAGTTCTGTCATCAAGATGGTTGACCATACTATCATGGTACCATATCGTAGCTTTATTTTAGTGTTTAGATATCGCTACATCAGTCAGATCACTTGAACAAACCTTCAAGCGGCCATTTTAATGTGAACACCTTACAATGGCCGCCCGATGGGCTCGCATGGCTTAACGTACCGAACAATGTACATTTGTTTTAGAACTCTTTTGATTAATTCAGGAGTATATTTTAGCCATTGGTAACATTTATTTTACTTTTCGCGAGATCACTTTATTTCATGAAAAACGTGCTACAGCGCCTTATTTGAATAATAAGTACCAAACCGTACTAATTCATGTTTAAAATGTTGTAGATGTGAGATGAATGGGATAACGTTATTGTCCTTCACATAAAATATATTCTATATATCGATTAAAAAATCCATTTTAATTGTCGAAGTTTTAGATTTTAAATTTCCTTAAAATTCTTCATTTCAAAAACCACGTTGAAGTGTTCTTTAACTGATAACTGAACGCCTTTATTATGTAGTTGTAGAATACGAAGTAAAACAATATAAAATATAAATAGATATATGTAGTTCAAAATCATACATATGATAAAACCACCTGAGGTCTTTCTTTTGCCCCCTAGTGTATTTTTACCTTTTGCCCAGGTAGGGAATGGGAATGAGAAGATACGAAGGAACATCCTCAACAACGACGATGCAACAGAGACAAAAGCTGCAACATAGCTCCACCTGTGTTTCGAGCCCTCCATGAAATCCATTGGCCTTCAATAGACAGAATATTTCATATCTAAAGGATCTAACTTTTTCGAAACTTTAGTTACATGTTAACCTGACATCCATTTCCCATAATATTTTATTTGTCTTTACGTTCCAAAATACCAATGTGGTCATTTTGGTGGTCACTCAATGATGACTATGTAAAAATGACCATTTATCGCTCAAGTAATCATTACCGTATATTTCCGATTGTTTTCAATATTTTAGTAATATATGATGATGTTTGCAACATCTCAAATTAAAATTGATTGCCAAAATCATGCAATCATTTCAATGCAATGACTGTTTATTCATTCTTTTATATCATACATTAGGCAAGATTAATATATGTATAATATTATTACACAGTGTGCAATATCATCGCGTGCGTCCGATGACGTGGCGTAATGATGGTTTAAATAAGACGCGACAATGTCGGCACCACGTCCCATTAACGTACAATTTAACATTTTAAAAAATAAATATAAAAAATACTAAACTCAGTCCCGTTTAATGTTTATGAAACTCGTAACTGGTATCGGTATTTAACTCGTTTCCGCTCGTTATATACCAAACTACACACTCGTTTCATGAATATGTTATTGACCGTGACATGGTTTAGTATTCTCAATTGGTCAAATATAAACAGCTGCCATAATATGATTTATTATGTAAGCATATATTCCCAGCGATCTGATTGGTCGAGAGGCGATCACGTGACCGTCGACAGAAAAGCATAATGAACCAAGCCCGATTCCGACCATAATCGGTAATGCCTCGGTGACGTCAAACGATAATTGCATGACGTCATGCTATTGTTATCATGGCGTCATTTGTCCGTTGTCTTAACTTTCCTTATTACATTGTAATCACATTTTTTGACAACATTTTATTATTTTCCGTTCGTTTCTTTATCAAATACATAATACAAAAATAGGGACTGGTGATTTTTGGCCAATACCTGTCATGACCCAAAAGAACAATACTGACCGCGCACTTCGTCCTTGGTCAATGTTGCTTTCTAGGGTCCTCATCACAAGCCTATAAGTGTATAATATATCATCTCATAGTCATACAGTACTAGTTTGATTGATTTCGATAACTCGAAACACCTATCATTTCGTCTATTCCGATTGCTTTCATAACGACGACCGTTTAAAAACTGTGATGTGATTGATCCGCTATTTGACTGGGTTTTGTCTGCGCTAAACTGGTACTGAACTCGCGCCTAAACGGGTTGTTCTCGGACATTGTGGCGAGGTTTTACAGAGCCTGTTCGTATCCCGCTAGGTGCATTATTTTGAAAAGATTCATCCTCGGAACAAGGTCGATTTCTAATCAGACTAGCATGTCATAATAACAGTTCAAAACTTACACTACAATACCGAACCATCCTTTACAGATATTTGTTCGAGAACGACGTCGTTCTAGACTGGAGAGAACCAGGATAATACAAATCTGAAAAATAAATTATATATCAAAAACGAAAATAAACACATATTCAACTTCGTATAAAAGTAAGAGTAGTATGAGTGGTCTTAAACGTAAGACTTAGGGGAATTTTTACATTAGAGCAATATATGCACTTAAAGGGGCAGTAGCACGTTTTTGCAAATTTTATTTTTTCAAATTTCCCCTTCATAATGATAGTTTATGTCATTTATAGTTACTTTAGGGGGTAAAATATCTTCTTAAACAAACCAAATTCCCGTAGTCGTAAAAACAGTGTTGCATATAAAACAAAAATTGCATGGCGGCCATTTTATTGTGAACACAATTTATTATTTCGAATGACAAAAAACGATTCCCATGGCTTTAAGGAACCATGTACACTGATTTTTAGCTTGATTTTCCGAAAAGGGAAGAGTGTTTTACTGCTGGTGACAATATTTTTCAATTACATTTCTTCGACTTATTTCATCGGGAAAACGTGCTACTGCCCCTATTAAGAGAAATACAAATGCAAACAAAAATAGTATATGTTTCAAGAAAATATCAATTTCTTATCGTGGCACTAGTGTAAACACTAGTTTCCAATCGTTCGCAAATTTGGAGAGCTTTCTCCAAAAGTCGGGACGACCACACATACCAAATCCAATATCCACTTGAAGAGATAACACATGGCAACAAAAGCGAATATTGAGGAGATATTTGCATAAATATTACCTCGCCAGAAAAACTGATAGGTACACGAAAATAAGTGTCTACTCAAGGTATGTCCTTCCTCAAATTGGGTGCTTTGAAGGCACGTAAACTTTAAAGGGGCAGTAGCACGTTTTTTTTTGCAAATTTCATTTTTTTCAAATTTCTGATTTATGATGATAGTTTTTGTCATTTATGTTTACTTTAGAAGGTAAAACATCTTAGCACACAAAAAAATTTCTGTAGTGGTAAAAACAGTGTTGCATATATAGCAAAAATTGCATGGCGGCCATTTTATTGTGAACACATTTTATTATTTCGAATGACAAAAACGATTACCATGGCTTTACGTAACCATGTACACTCATGTTTAACTTGATTTTTCGAAATGGGAAGGGTGTTTTACTGTTGGTGACATTATTTTTCAAATACATTTCATCGACGTATTTCACCGAAAAACCGTGCTACTGCCCCTTTAAGTATCTGTTTACCAGTAGTAGTTCACTGTACATACCTTTATCCGTGCCATCTTATTGCTTACAAAATCTTACACGATATAAACGTTGAATAAGTCATGTTGTTTTTGAGTTGATAAGGAGTATACCGAAATGTGTACATAATGAGCTAGCCAATGTTGTTTTAAAAATCAGTCGGGGAGGGGTTGTACGTAATGTCATGGTCGACGTCATTCGGTCGAAAATTATGACCCCGCCTGACAAATATCAAAGGTACATCACTGAACAATTCAATGTAATGACCAAGGTAAATGTTTGCGGACTATGCTACCTACATCAAGGTCAAGGTCACAAGATAAAACTATTTTGACCAATCTGAAAGGACATTCTCTTCCCACCACATTTCTACCATAACCTCTGTTACATGCAAGCGATATTTCAATATTCTCGCATAATCCCCTGGTGATGGAGGTATGCAACACTGGTCACGTGCTATTTTTGTCCAATCAAACATCGTTTTGCATCTGCGACCGAATTCGGTTTTGTCAACAATATGTGCGCATCACACAGCAACACAATAATTTCGGTACGGTCTCTCTTTTTAAAACTATAGCTGATTACCCAACTAACTTCCGATGCAACAAATCGGGACTCTCTACTTTAGACCGAGAAAGTACTCAATATGTTACAGAGGATTGCGATAGAAAATCTGAAAAAAAACTAGATGAGCGTTTGCGGGACACCGCAAAAGCAGAGCAGCCCCGAAACTTTGGGTCTCGCCTTTCCCTGTTCCGCCTTCTCGTCAGTTTAAATAAAATGGGAATCTTTTTTGATAAAAATTTGTTCAATATTCAAGTCATTCTAACAAGTTGAATCTTCACTGGGGTCACTTTTCACAAGTTTGTTCTTAAAACCTATTTCCGATTTCAAAATTGAATCAAAGGATTAACATGGCCTTAACCAATATCTCATGACCTTGACCTTTGACGTTCAAGGTCACGCCACCAATGATTACTTTTCATTGTGTATAACAATCATGCAATGACTCGAAGTGTTCATAGCTAACATAAGGCATAATCACAACAGCACGCTCAAGTTGTGACCTCACTGTGACCTTGACCGTTGACAGATTTTAGCGAAAACGTTTTCAAATCTTGGCCTTTCTCCATAGTTGATATGTACCAAGTAAGAGCCTGATAGCACAGAAGTTTTTGGAGTTATCGTGTTTACAAGGATTTTTGTAGTGATTTCAGAACTCATGACCTTGACCTTTGACCTTGAATGTGAGCATGTCAAAATAATTCCCCAGGTGAATAAGAAAGAAGCTATGTATATGAGGTGTTGATACCTCCTTGGAAACAAGTTATTTAGTGATTTCAGAACTGGTGACCATGACCCTATCTCGTGACCTTGACCTTTAAAATTCAAGGTCACACAATCAGTGATCACTTTTCATTGTGTTTCACAATCATGTAAAGATTCAAAGTGTTAATAGTTGAAATAAGACATTTTCGCAAAAGCATGCTTAAGTTGTGACCTCGCTTTGACCTTTACCTTTGACGGATGTTAGCGAAAACCTTTTCAAATCTTGGCCTTTCTCCATAGTTGATATAAAAAAAATAAGAGCCAGATGGCACAAATATTTTTCAAGTTATCGTGTTTACAAGGATTTTTTTTTAGCGATTTCAGAACTCGTGACCTTGACCTTTGACCTTATGAACATGTCAAAAAAATTCCCCAGGGGCATAAAAGTAAGAAGTTATGTATATGTGTTCTCAAAACCTAATAGGAAAACAATTATAGCCAATACAAAACGCGGCGGCGGCGGCGGCGGCGGCGATGGGAACTGCGAAAAAACTGATAGCAGCCCCGACTAAGTCGGGGCTGCTAATAACCTCTGTGGGAAGTTGTTGCAGAAAGGACCCACTACTTGAGATACCCATATAAAGTCCTAAAGGCTTATCACAGACAAATCAAAAGATATTCCCATTGTTCAAGGTTTACTGACAATAAACCATACAGATAACGGTTGACAAAAGAATCGGGACAATGCTCGGACAGTATGTGGGGTGGTTTAAAGGGACACCGCGTCGAGGATAAATATGAGATCAGATTTATCTACCTTTGCTGATAACGTGTCTGGTAACGAGTCACAGACCCCAAATTTCAGACAATTCAAATAATTAGTAATACAAACTACTGAAGCGAAGTGTAACTCGTTAGCACGTTAATCAGCATAGGTAGATAAAAGTGATCCAATCTTTATCCTCGAAGCAGTGTCACTTTAATGCAGAATCTAAAAGTAAAAAGTAAAGATGTTTAGTCAGCAGTCAAAGAAAAAAAGAAAATTTTAAATTTCTTCCAAAATAATTATTAGGAAACACAATTTTTTTAACCAGTCACCAATGCAATTAATTCATTCTGGTTTGATTAATTCATTCTGCAGATAAGTATTATTGCATCGTGCCATAGTCAAACGCATCTGATTTCTTTTTAAATATTAAATTAATCGAAACCATCTGAGGTGAGTGCTTTTGTCCGGTAGTTTAGATAAAGATTCCCATGTGCTTATTGGACAACCGACACTCAAACCTTCTACTTTAGTATTATACAATCTATTTATCAAAAATATCAATAGTACCATGCTTATTGGATATTAGGCGATTTATCAAAAGGTTTATCTCGTTGGTATTGACTTTGGACATATGGAAAACGGGTTATTATTTCTTTGTTGCGCATTCCATTTGCGCTACAGTTAACTCGTAAAAAGGGATAATGTTTCACTGATCTAAGTTTCGCAACCCATTTGCTTTTACGTAGACCCATGCATAAAACCTAACAGTGGAGATCTTCTATGCAGCTGAAATAGTTTCCGTCAACGGGATCAAATGTTGGCCTTCAGTAAAATGAAGGCTTAACATGCAAGTCTAAGGCAACCGCACAAAATAAAATCATTTGGACGTTCACTGATATTCTAATATATATTTTTTTTAAATATATATGTTTTCGAATTAGCTACTTTTGCTTTAATTTTAAGGCAAAATTTTTTTAAGAGGAAAGCTAACGAAAAAAATAATTGAGTAAAATCCGTATTAAAAAAAATCCCCCCCCTTCCAACACACACACCTACTATGCTTATGTGTGCCCGCATCATTATATTCATAATATATAATAATAAACAATCATTAATATTCAGTGAGAAAGGAGATATCGATATATAGCAAAGCAAAACATTATTTTGATCAATGCTTTAAAGGTACATCCATTGTGTTGTTGGGAGGCAAATATGCCAAGCGTTATAAATGGTATTACTTTATCGAGAAGTACCAACTGTTACCGAAAACTACCAGTTTGATGATACTCGACTTAGTATATTGACGATATGAAGGTAAAAGTGTCGATTTCTGATCGAAAACCGGACAATACACCGCGTGTGGCGCGCGCCAATGAGTCAAACGTAATTTTGGAATCTTATTTAAACCAGATAAAATAAAATATTCGGGTTGATAATGTTTAATAGGTCATATAACTGCTGTGCGTGAAAATAGGACATGCACTTTCGGTTGTGCACATGCATTATGATGTTACTCGATTTTAATTGGAAACTAGTAATTATGATACATTTGGCGATTGGGGATGAAAATGCAGGCTTAGTGAATTTTGTTTGTATTGTAAACAGTACATATGGTGTGTTCGAACGTATTAAAGCCAAATCAAATTTTATGAAATACAATGGATGCACCTTTAAGGTGGAGAAAAGCGTTCACCATAGGGACTATACATGTACATGTATATTCCTTCACCCAAAACTTATTTAATCAACTATCCTAAACAGCGAGTCATATTTATAAGGGTAAGGTGATAAAGGTTGTGTCATTTTAATAGTAATCTATCAACACAGATAAATTATCCACGCTTATAAATGCTTTCCCAATGAAACCTTACCCCTACATGTACAACATTGATAAGATTTATTACACGAATAAAATTTAATTGAGACGCTATTTATCAATATGGATTGTAAAGGGCACAAGGCGCTGTCCCCGTACATATGGCTCAGTTGTCGACATAATCTTCACAAATTTAGTTACCGCAATTTAAAGGGGCAGTAGCACGTTTTTTGGCAAAATTCATTTTTTCAAATTTCCTATTGATAATGATAGTTTGTGCCATTTAAATTAACTTTAGAGGGTAGAGCTATTACACAAACCAATTATTCGTAGCAATAATAACGGTGTTGCGTATAAAGAAAAAATTGCATGGCGGCCATTTTATTGTGAACACTATTAATTATTTCGAATGACAAAAACGATCCCCATGGCTTAACGGAATCATGTACACCCATTTTTAACTTGATTTTACAAAGACAGAAAGGTGTTTCATGATTTGTGAAATTATTTTTTAAATACATTTCATCGACTTATTTGAGCGAAACAACGTGCTACTGTCCCTTTAAATCAAACTTCCCCGCAAAGCATATAAGTCGCGCAAAATTCTATGACTGGTGTTGAATTTTGTCGCCAGAGAATGCTTATTCCAGTAACACGTCCATGTGTAACCCGCTGCTACGCTGGTACTAAAAAGCTGGCGAAATGCAGCAATGCTTACATTACCCAGTGATGGTGACTGGCGCGAGCTCTGCCTTGCGGGAAATTTGTCAGATCACGTGCAATACAGACTGTCTATCGCATCACGCTGCATGGAAAATTTGCGCTGCACGTGCGTGGACGAATCCATTTCTAGAGGGTCGTACTTAAGTCTTCCATATCTGACGACGAACTTACTTTGAGTGTTGCCTAGTCCTAGCTGATGACTGTGTAAATATAACAGCCTTTAATTCAGCAATTCTAGATAAACGTTATATGGAACTGGATGAATAAGGATGAAGGTACAGTAATTAAAACAATCCATCGACTAAAGTTAAGTCTATCTATGGGCATTTTCCTTTCTGATCAAGAGGGAGCCAGTTATAACATAGGTTACATTGGAAGACATGATTTGATTAACTTCTGTTGCAAGTGAAAGCCACTTCTCATTACATTAGGTGCTTAGGTAAAGAAATAAATTCAAACAGCTTTATTGAATTAACACTTCGGAAAGCTAGGTTAATAAGTTATTGTTAGCACTTGTAAAGAAACAGATTTTTTTTTTATTGTAAACTACCGGGCAAAAGAAAGTACTCACCTCAGTTGATTTTAGCATATGCATGATTTTCAATTGCAAATATCTCAAGTTTTCGATGTCATAATCCAAAACTGATATACAGGTGTTTAGTTAGCAGTCAAAGAATACTTCTACATGTTTTTTAATTATTTTTTTTAAAATGAAATTTTAAGTTTAATTTTTTTTTTAAATTATTGTTGATGATACACAACTGTTCATCGACATATAAGACATATCCTATGTGAAAATAAATAAATGTGCCTGATTCTGCACACATTTAAAACATTTTAAACAGGGCAGGGGTCATGTTGGTGAAAATTTCATTCTTAACCCTGTCTTCATTACAAAAAGATATTTGAACTAAAATTTAACCTCAGTCACCAACAAAGTCATTCAAAATACTGCAGATAAGTATTTTGTATCGTGTCATAGTCAAATACATCTGATTTCTTTTAAATATTGAATTAATCGAAATAAACTTAGGTGAAAACTTTCTTTTGCCCGGTAGTTTAGATAAGAATAATATACTTGTAGTTTTGACATGATATATACACGAAATACTGTTTAAAAAACATTTTTGGAGGGCATATTCATGATTCCTTAACTACTCATCAACAATGTAAAATTCATTTACTTACCATAACGTACATATTTGAGTAACAATAACAAATCTGGATATCACCTTAGAATTTAGAGTTTAAAACTGTCCTGACAATTCTGTCCACTTACACAGACCCATTAGACGAAGGGATAGCCCAGTGGTTAACGCGTTCAACTTGGGATCAAGGGATCCGGGGTTCAAATCCCGCCAGAGGCTCGGAAACTTTGTCTGCAGTAGAGGACTGTTCTACACGCAGTAAGGTTTGGGTGCAATGCTACACTGAATTTCAGCGTAGTACCACCCATGGTTCGCTATTCCAGTCGATGCTCGCAGGTTTCACCGCAATGCATAGCCACATGGTGTTGGCTTTCTCCCTGCTCCTTAACTCTTAAAACGACGTTAAACCCAAAAACAGCTCATCTAAGGTGATCTTCAACTCGCTTGTTCCCTTGATGTCATTAAATTAACTACCACTTTGTGTAATTTTGGAATTTTGTTACAATATTAAACGTCTGTGCAAAATATCTATACATTTTTTTTATTTTTTTTATTTCCATATTTTTTTTACAGGCATGACATTAATACAATCTGCTGATATCACATACATATGAGGAAATATACACTTCATATATACTGTACATCACATGTCTAATGATAAACACAAGTATACATGTACGTGCTAACTAGGTCGAAACGATTACAAAAAGAAGACAGACAAAAATATGATTGACACAAGTCACTTATAAAAGTGTTGGAATTATTAAGTCGAGTTTATTTATGATTAAACATATTATAAATCACGTTTTCGGAAAAGTAGATGAAGTGTTGACCAAAATTTTATAAATTTCTCTTCATTTTGGTCGGAGAAGTAAATACATTTTGTGATATTGTAGTATTTAATGATTTCCTTTTTGATATAAGTAATGGATGGAGTAAAACCTTTTTTGCTGCTTCGGTAGATTATTTGTTTAGTCAGTAAGATTATGGCATTTAAAGGGTTATTGTTTTTACCTTTGATGCCAAGTATAACTTTTTCAATAGTAAGATTGATAGGAATCTGTTCAGAATGAAGCCATGCTTCTAAATCCTTCCATAAGTTTAAAATAATATCACATTTCCAAAACAGATGATCTAACGTTTCCACTTCACTTTTGCAAAAACAACAAACTGGCGATTCTATATAGCTCAACTTATGTAGAAATTGTTTCGTAGGCAGAATGTTATGAATAATCTTATATTGGAACCATTTAAGGTCTGTGCAAGGAGTGCATTTATTACTAATAATGTTAAATATTTTCCATTCCGATTCAGTGAATTGACAATTTAAAATTCTTTCCCATTTCGAGTAGCAGGGTAGGTGAACAAACGTGGAGTTCAGTAATGTAGAATATATCGTTTTGTTTACCAGATAATTGTTTATGAGCCTTATATTGAAGGGGTAGATTGGTCGAAGATTTATTTTTGTTAAGTTTGGTATATCAAGTTGACATGCGTATGACTTAATAGCTCTCCGTATACCTTCATAAGTCAAACAATTTATATTAAGGGAATATTTCCTGTTAAATTCGTCAAGGCTGAGTATATTACCATCTTCATCGATAAAATCATTTATGAAATGTATCCCTTTTTGGTACCAAGAGCTATAAAATAAAGTTTTATTTGCAATTTGTAGATTCTCATTGTTCCAAACAGACTGAGATCGGAAATCCTCTTCGGTTTTGATAAGCGTTTTTGTTTTTGACAAATAAATTGACCAGGCATTGAGAACATCTTTCCAAAATAAGTTAGTTAGCGTTGGTATTATTCTCTTCTTGACATAACCTGAATCAGAAAGCCAAAGCATATTCTTATCTTTTATCCGGTTAAAAAACAAATAACCCCATTTATTATTTTTACTATTGAGTCTGTTGATCCATTTTAATTTCTGTGATGTTATTATATCCCTGATATTAGGTGCTTTTATACCTCCGTGTTCAGGCTTTAGCATCAAAACATCTCTTTTGATTTTGTCTGGTTTGTTCTGCCATATAAATTGGAAACATTTCTTTTGAAATTTATCAATACAATCTTTTGAAGGATCTGGTAATACGGAAAATAAATGATTCAATTTGGAAATAAAGAGGGATTTGATCAGGGTATTTCTTCCGTAAGGTGTTAATATTCGAGTGGACCAAAGGTTCATCTGTTTAGTAATCGAGCTAAATTTTTCATCATAGTTTTTGTCCACAACGTTTTCTAGATCTACATCAAACTTTATTCCAAGGAAAGTAAATTCTGTCTGTGACCAATCAAGGTTCCATTCATTACACAGTTTGTATCTACATCTCTTTTTAGAACCTATCCATATAAGTTTTGTTTTATCTGCGTTTATTTTTAAACCCGAAAAACGTGCAAAAAACTTCAGATTACCCAAAACTGCATAAAGGCATTTTTCACTCCCGTCTAATGTTAAGGTGGTATCATCGGCGAATTGGGAAATTAAATACTCTATGGATCCTATGGATATTCCTTTGACTTTTTTGTCATTTCGCAACATTATACTCAGAATTTCTACAGCGAGTAAGAAGAGATACGGAGCGATAGGATCTCCTTGGCGGCAACCTCTTTCTACTTTAAATGGTGACGAGATGTGACCGTTTATTAGAATTCTTGTTTCGATGTCATTATATAACGTACTTATCCATTGGCAGATGCTAGGACCGAATCCAAAAAATGTTAAAACATTTAATAAATAATTTCTGTCTATCGAATCGAACGCCTTCTCGAAGTCAATTAGCATAAGTACTCCTGGTATTTGAAAGGTTTCTGTGTATTCCATTATGTCATATATTGTTCTAGTAACTTCACCAATATATCTTCCTGTAATAAAGCCTTTTTGATCTTTATTAATTATTTTAGGTAGTACACTCTTTATTCTATTAGCTATAACAGCCGAACCTAATTTATAACCAGTATTCAATAACGAAATTGGTCGCCTATTTTTTAGATATTTTTTAGGTTTGTTTCCCTTTGGGATACATGTAATAACTCCTTGTCTTTGTGAAGTGGATAAGGTACCATTTCTGTACCCGTTGTTTAATGAATTACAAAGAAATACACCAAGATCTTTCAAGAAGAATTTAAGAAATTCTGTAGTAAATCCATCTGGTCCAGGACTTTTTTCGTTTTTCATTTTCTTTAATGCTTGTGTTAACTCATTGATAGTTAACTCCCCTTCTAGGTCTACTGCCTCTTCACAAGAAAGCTTGGCAATGTCGATATCTGAGAAATACTCTTGAAGGTCAATTAATGATACATCTTGTTTTGAATATAATTTTTGGTAGAAAGATTTAGTCTCGTTCATTATATCTGCAATATCGGTTAAAAGTGTACCATCTTTTTTTTCTATTTCCATTATTGCCTTGTTCAGAAAGTGTCTGGCCTCTAAATTAAAAAAGTATTTAGTAGGTTTTTCTCCCTCTTCCATCCATTTTGCTTTTGATCGAATTAGCATTCCTTGCACCTTCTGATTATAAATCTCATCTAGATTAATTCGAACTTCATTGATGTCATTTAAAATTTCTTCTTTTTCTAAAAGTTCGTCGGTTTCATCTAATGTTTTTTCTAGTTCGATAAGTTTAGTTTGGTAATCTTTTTCCTTTGCCATTATTTTCTTTTTTTTGGTTGATGAGTAGTAAATTGTTTGCCCTCTTATCATTAACAGTAACGTTTCCCATAACAACTGATCATCAATAGAGTATTTGTTAGTGTCTACTGTGTACTGATTCAGGGTAGATTTAATTGTATCTTTAACTAGGTCTATGTACTCTTTATCGCGTAATAATGAATTATTAAATTTCCAAAATCCCTTACCACGAGATATTTCGGCAGACGTTAATGTCAATTCTATTATCGAATGATCGGATTCAATACTTGGTTTAATATCACAATTTTTCACAGATGGTAGCATATCGTGTGAAATAAGGAAAAAGTCAAGTCTCGCTTGTTTCAGAGGTGTAGGTTGCCGCCAAGTATATCGTTTTGTGTCATAATTTAATTCACGCCATGGGTCTTTAAGATTAAAAATATCCATTATTTCCAGTACCGTATCTCTAGCTTTTGGATTATTAATTTTCTTGTAATTATAAGTATCTAGAGTTTGGTCCTGGACCAAGTTCCAGTCTCCGCAGATGGATATTTTGTCACTATCGAAATCTTGTACTATGTTCATAATATGTTCGAAGAAAGCTGGACTATCAGTATTTGGTGCATATATAGTAATGATTGTATATGTTATCTCATTTATAAGAAGTTTTAAAGCAACATAATTACCTCCTTTATCATGCCTATGTTCTAAAACTTTAAAGTCAAAATTGTTATTAAAAAGAACAGATGTCCCACGGGCATTACCTTTAAAGCAGCTAAAGTAACATTCACTGTATCCCCATTGCTGTTTTATTAATTGGACATCTTCATATTTAAAGTGTACATCTTGTAGACAATATATATTCGCCTTTTTCTTACGAAGTAACTGAAATACCTTTTTGCGTTTAGTGATATTTCTCAAGCCTCTACAGTTCTGGCTAACTATTTTGATATTATCCGTCATCTTTTGTTTTCGAAATGATGACTTTTAATGTTTTTCGCATAAAATTTGTAAAGGATCGATTAAGTTCATCAAAATCATAGTGGCATTTACATTTAGAAAGAAAACTGACCTCTAATGACAGCACCTGTTGTTTATAAGTAAAGGACTTCCACACATAGTGCAAAGAAAGAGTGAATATCATTTTCCTAATGTCAAATGGAATATGGAAACACAGTTTGTACAAGTAGAAGCATCTTACCTGAAGTGATGCTTCAAACAAAATTAAAAAGTATAATGTAAAAATAAAGAAAGGAGCTGAACAGCCCATTGGAAGGGGACAACTTTCCCCACTTAGCGTGTTTACACGCAAAAATAGATTAACCCCACGGGGATAAAATGAAATAAATTATTTAGAACAGGATCGTATCATTGAAAATAGACAAATAAATGTTCAACAATTAACAAAGGTTGTCTCTACTGGGAGAAAATTACACAGGCAGCACAAGGCGTTTCACCGGTAGTATGTCCGTCTATACATATATGGAAAGTGTGACGCATTTGTGTAAGCTCTTGCGATATTGACATGGGTCATCCTTGTCAATGTCTTTGCTTGTACATTTCAGCGTGCTACACGTGCAGTGCGAAATTCTCATGGCATTTTTCTGATTACAGGTAATGAGGTATTACAGACAAACCGAGAGGTTTAAAGGCGCTGAGAACGTTTTTGGTAATTTAATATTTCTAAAATTTGCCATTCATAATGAAAGTTTATATTATATATTGTAACGTTAAAGGGTAACACATCACACCACCCAATGAGATGTATCCATAGAAAACAGTTATACATAATATAATAATATATATATAATATCTTGTGTATACCCATTCTCTCCTTAACAATGTTGTTACAACTATGTACATCAATCCAATCACATGTAAAAACATAATTACCATAATTGTATATATTCTCCTGGTTGTCATGATAATGTACCACTTGCTTGATAACGGTGCTAGTATCTGCATCGAAACGTCGCACTCATATCAATAAAGAAGTTGACTATCCATAGAACTTGTTCTTATTCAGTTATACATATTGGAAGAAAATAGCGAGACTAATACAGCGACAATTGTGTGGAACTTTTCAGTGTGAGTGGTACATTTTAAGGTCTCATGCTATTTTGAAACTTCAGACAGCAATATGGTTGACCATTCCACCATGTTGCCATATTTAAAACTTTACTCTGAGAGTTTATGAATACCTTGAAACCTTAGACATGGCCGCTCGAAGAGAAATGGACTTGACCGAACCATTGATTCAGGAGTGTTATTTAGTCATTGGTAACACGTATTTACATTTGCGTGAGATCACTTTATTTCAGTAAAAACGGCGTACTACAAACCTTTAACAAAATAAATCTTATTTCTAAAACAAGTATTTAACAAGTATTTGCCACTAATATGGCAATGTCCCCCGCCGGTAACATTGAGTTTAAAAGACACATTTGGTCAAAATGAGCTACTTCATATATTGTATTACTGGTAAAAAGTGTCATGATGATCAGCAAATTTGAAGACTTTGGGTGCTCGGGTTCATGAAATATTGGTTAAAAAGAGTGCGAAAAGTGGTCAAAGTGTCATAGTCACATGGAAAATAAGGTCAAGGTCACCACAATCGACTGGTGTCTGCGTCATCCCCCAATGTAGACTGACACCAAATTTGAAAACATTGGGTCCATCCGGTCATGATATATCACGTTAACAAGAGTTCGAAAAGTGGTCAAAGTGTCGTGGTGACCTTGAAAATACGGTCAAAGTCACTAAAATCGACTGGTGTCTGCGTCTTACCCCAATGTAGTCTGACACTTAATTTGAAGACTTTGGATGCAACACTTCATGACATATCGCGCAAACAAGAGTTCAAAAAGTGGTAAAAGTGTAGTGGTGACCTAGAAAATAAGGTCAAGGTCACCAAAATCGACTTGTGTCTGCGTCTTACCACAATGTAGGCTGATACCAAATTCATAGACTGTGGATGCAACGCTTCATGAGATATCGCGTAAACAAGAAATGTGACGTACGTTCGGACGGACGCCGCTGAATACATAGTCCCCCGTTCCGCGTTGCGGCGGGGGACAACAAGTCTTGTCATGTTCTATGTGGATGGTGAACGGTTGAACTGAATGGCAAATTGGTTACCACGGCAAATCGGCAAACACGCTGTCGGCGTGCATCAGGTCTTGAACATCACAATTCGCACGTGCCTTGGATTCAATTCATGCACATATCCAACTCGGTTAATAACTTATCACTACTTTATTAAGCATCAGTAATTAATTAGTAAGCTGACTAAATGGAATTAGAAAGCTGACTAAATGGAATAAGTAAGCTTACTGATTGAATTAGTAAGCTTACTTATTCGTTTGAACTAGCAAACTTACTTATTCGTTTGAACCAGTAAGCTTACTTATTCGTTTGAACTAGTAAGATTACTAAATGAATTAGTAAGCTTATTAAATGAATTAATATATGATACATAACATGTAGCTACATGTGCTTTAAATGCACGTTATACAAGTTCTGCCCCAAGTTATTGGGAGCAGTCATTTATTGAGATGTCAACAAATCGGAAATGATGTAGTAAGCTTACTAAATCGTGAAACAGGAAGTGATTTAGGTAAACTTACTAATCAATTTACTAAGCTAACTTAATCGATCACATTAGTAAGCTTATTAAATGAATCAATAAGCTTACTAAATCGTTTAGTAAACTTACTACCTCATTTATTAAGGTTACTAATTCATTTAGTGAGCTTACCCAATAGCGATTAAAGTCCCGTTTGGCCCCATAACCAATTCCATTTACGACTTTCAAATGTTGAAGTTTGAGGTATGCAGTGATATATTACAATGACATAAAAGTGTCCTATTTTATCGGTATAATAAATGAATGCCTATATCTAAATATGACAGGTTTACAAATGCAATCTATGGCATGAAACTGTGTCGGCCAATTATTTGTGTCTGTTAAAATTTAAAGGGGCAGTAGCACGTTTTTTAATTTTATTTTTTCGAATTTCCCATTTATAATGATAGTTTATGTCATTTATATTTAATTTAGAGGGTAAAACCAAGCCAATTATCCGTAGTGGTAATAACCGTGTTGCGTATACAGCAAAAATTGCATGGCGGCCATTTTATTGTGAACACAATTTATTATTTCGAATGACAAAAACGATTCCCATGGCTTTACGGAACCATGTACACTCATTTGTTAACTTGATTTTCTGAAGAGAGAAGGGTGTTTTACTATTGGTGACATTATTTTTCAAATAAATTTCATCGACTTATTTCAGCGAAAAAACGTGCTACTGCCCCTTTAAGACTGATTTCAGGATAGTAGATTGAAAGTGAAGCACTTCTACACAAGGGAATTTCGTGTCAATATGTGTTATACTACTACTACTACTACTACTACTACTACTACTACTACTACTACTTTGTTATACTACACTTCCATTCATTTCAACTATATAACATAGAGAATTACAGAGATAAGCCTAACGACATTACATATTAACATTATATAACGATTTGTTTACTATAAAAGGACTTGAGTGTTTTAAAAAAAGCTTTATAGAAAATGTTTGCTGTTAACCAAAACAAAAACTTTGTCAAAATTGCCTTGTTACCAACCTGAAAACCTGAAAACCGCAAGTGCACTATAGATATCGCGAGATTTTGCTAGACCTCACAAATATGGATCGGGAGTACAATTGACAAGTTGACTTGTAAGTAAAGATACTAATATACTAGTTATACAAAATTTCACAGTTATTCCTGATGATGGGGAGATACTATGTGCAAAATGTGGCTAAAAGCACATGTAGAAGTACTTAGTACTGAGAGAAATATCATGCCTTTGAGTGACAGGGTCAGAGGTCATGTGCCACATGTTGTGTTGATGTGTATTGGTTTACTCCTTTGAACAAGTGGCAGCCTTTCAAAAAGGCTTCAAATATGTGTAGAGCAAAAACTTGTAGTGACTGATGTGATAAGAATTTTTATATGAAGCAATTTAGAGGGTGTATGTTTATCATTGCATACTGAACGATGTCCCGTTTAATAACACATTTATGAAACGAGTGAGTGGTTTGGTATTTGACGAGCGAAAGCGAGTTAGATGCCGATACTATTGACGAGTTTCATAAATATGTTATTAAACGGTTTAACTGATTTAAATCCCACTTAATTCCACGAACTCGTCGATGAATGGGACACACTCTATTGCGACCGCAATGCTAATATTGTGACGTCATATTTATGCCATTATGACGAACGTCAATCGGCAGCAAGCGATGTTATTACAATAACATTGTAGATTTATTTAACATCTTCAACGGGCGAGTAATAATTTGAGATTGAAGCCGTTTCAAAAAAACTGTATTAAAAGGCCATTATATCTATTTCATTCACTGTATAATTGTTGACCGTAGACGTATGACATTCATCACCAAATTAATTGAAATGATGAAGCAGATATATATAATATAGACCTTATACACCTCGGGAGGTAATTATTTCGTTTTTTTGATGAAAATCCAAAAATGCAACTGATTTTCAGCTCAGATGATTGCTATCAATGTGTTCGTTTATTAACCTGACAGCAGTTACTTGTGTACACTTTCCCCCTGCAAAGACACAAACAGGCTACACAGTGGTTGATTAATGATTATCACAGTAAGAATCAAAAGATGGAAAAAAAGTAAGAAGGACAAGGAGTTTAATATGTGTATCTCTATATTATTGTACATATTCTTATGTATAGTTAGCTTTAGTTTTAGAGTGCAACATTGAACTCTTGTGATCTACATTTGAAACATTGTTAGATGATAACGTAGCCCCAGGGGTCACGACACAGAACGACACCTCGCCTCCCTGGCATCATTCGATTAGAGCTGCCCATGCAAAAAAATTTGAATGGGGGATCCGGACCCCCTCTACAATCCGTACTAATTTCAAACCACAATCCTGCATGCTTACCAAACCAATGTCCTCTCTCATATCAGCCTTAGCACCATATGGGTTTTATTCAGGAGATAACCGGCTTTTTTTAATCGCTAAATCTTATATACAGTATCAATATATCCAGTTCATAGTGACTTCTAGTTTAGTTTAGTTCCCACCGTTTCTTCCTCGGCTGTTCTATTCAATCTTTCGAACTTTCTCTCATAGACTGTGTATAACACATAACAAATCTTTGGAATCCGCAGAGAATATACTTATTATACATCCTAAAACCAATTAATCGAGTAACATCATTATGCATGTGCAGAAACCGAAAGTGAACGTCCTATTTACATGCATAATAGGTATATGACCTATGGAACATTATCAACCCAAATTTGTTATTTTGTCTTGTGTAAATAAGATTCCAAAATTACGTTTGACTCATTGGCGCGCGCCACACGAGGTGCATTGTCCGGTTTTCGATCAGAAATCACTACGTTTACCTTCATATCGTCAATATACTAAGTCTACTATCATCAAACTTGTAGTTTTCGGTAACAGTCGGTACTCCTCGATAAAGTAACACCACTTACAACGTTTACAATATGTGACCCCCAATGGATGTACCTTTAACACACTTCCTTCTGAAACATGTTGACACCCATTCACTGACACTGTATTATGTATCACACAAAGTAAATTACAAATATTTTCATTCCAGTTCAGATTATATTAATACTACAGAATATATTTAAGAGAATGAGACAAATTTATATATGAAGCGACCGCGGGCATCATTTGCAGAATCCACGAGACCTCCTGACATCCGATGTTCCAAAAGGAAAGAAATGCTTTCAGTCTTGATTAAAATCGACGGTTTTCCGTGGAATAAAAATTGCAAAATAGTGCATCTACCGGGATACGAACTCGTATCGTTCGTAGGTTTCCACGCCAAACCGTCTGAATACAGCCCGTAGACTCGCGTGTTCGAGCGCAATTCCGGTAGCCAATCACAAGATGCCCAACAAATGCTTTCGGTGCGAGAAGCTAGGGGCAGAAAACTCCAAACCGCTATCCTTTTGCCTGTTCCGAATGCTTTCAAAACAGCGACCGTTTAAATACTATGATGTGATTGGTCAGCTATTTGACTGGGTTTTGGCTGCGCTAAACTGGTTCTGAACACACGCCTATACTGGGTGTTCTCAGACCTTGTGGTGAGGAATCTACAGAACCTGTTCGTATCCCGGTATTTTGCAAATTTTATTCCTCGGAACAAGGTCGATTTTAATCAGACTGGCTTTTAGAAATGGCCCCCAAACTCAACAAGACAGATGGTCAGATTAAGATTTATTGAAATGATTAAAGTGAAACACTTCAATAAAATGGATTCCATTAAAATGCTACAGTGTCTCAAGAGTCAAGTATTTTCTAATCTTTTCAGAACTTCCTACCCATTTTAACTCATAAACATGTTCACGTGTTTGTCAAATTTAACTATAACACTTTTTTCAAATCATTCGGGCCAAAATGTATTTAAAATGTCAAAGTGTTAATAAGTTATAAGTATATTCTGTGCAGTATTATTAAGTTCTTATAAAGAATTCAAACCAATTATTAGACTAACATGTTACCAACACCATTTTACAATTCAAATATTTATACAAAATAGAACCCTAAAGATGCCTTAATTTCTGCCTAGAGCTGAGTAATCTAGACTTGCTATGATTTTCTAGACTGGGTTGGTCGTGAATTGTATATTTTGCTCTAGGGTCTGGATGACAGACTAACCAATTATTTGCTATGGTATATAGTGTATACATGAAAAAAACATGCGTGTACCATTTATTTTATGAAGGAAAATTGTAAAAAATGCATAGAGCCTGGCATATCTGTTATTAAACATGTTTTTACGTATTTAAAAGCTGCCATTGCTCCAACAAACCAGGCAAAGTGCGTTTCTCAAATTAGCTCTTGTGTTTTACTCTCTTCTAGAGCGACTGTGAGACTTCGGCCGGCCTGTTCTCGTATCGCAAACACCCCAGATATATCGCTTACCCCTCTATCAAAACAAATGTATGGATGATTGCACATAACACTTGCACCCTGATCCCTTAAAGATCCACAAACCCCGACCATATCACTTTTCGGTTTTTATTCAAGCATATTCCAAGATGACGAGGATTCCACTTGATATTTGTCAATTCAACCAATAAACACCTTTTATAACGCCTTTTTAGAACGCCGCTCAATTATGCCTCATAAAACTTTAGCCGAGAGCAAATTCCGCGTGCTTGGCCTTGTGACGTAATACACAGGAGTCGCTTGGCGTCTAATGACAGAATCCACTAGATTTAGCCTTACATAACTGCCTAAATAACATATTTACCTGTGTCCTTATACAACAAAATTACATATATATACGCCACGTAAAACGTACTACAAATGGCAGCAGATGTCAACACTGTATAGTACTGGATGTGACCATTGCGGGACCCGTAATTCTGCAATGTGTTTTGGAACAATTTTTATCGTTGCCCAATATGGCGGCGGCACGCATGTCAGATGATGAAGATGTTCAAACGTCACAGAGATCTATTACACATTTCATACGGATTATAACGGTGTTAACACGCCTCATTCATGTTGAATAATTTTTGTTTTCACATTCGTCCTTATGCAAAATAACACAATATATTTTCAGTATTTTTGTTTATCAATGTAGCGATATGTAATAAGTGATGTAGTTGCGTTATTGACACTCTAACTTAGATAAATATTAAATAAGAGGGGAAATCTACACGACTGAACTATAGCCGGGGTATTATTTTTTTAAATTGAGAACCAAACAACACATGTACACACGGCCATGGTGAGTTGATCAAAGTTCTATAGTTCCAATACTTTCAATTGAAATTGGGAAAGATATGTTTTCCATATTTTTATCCGAAGTGATTTAAACATTATTTTATTTCCACAAACATATGAATTGACCATCAAAAACTACATGTAATATAAAATGCAAGGCCTTTTATATAACATGCTAGGAAAATGCTAGTGGTATTACGCTGAATCTAAGTAATTGTAAATGTACACGACTATAGATTTAAAGATAGCCCGAATATGTTCTTCTAAAAAGTGTAAACCAGTAACATTGATGAAAATTATAGGATTTTCTTAGTTGTAATGAAACTATTCTATTAGCAAAATTAAGTCACCATGAGAAATATTGACGCAGTCGATTTCAAGCTATAGACACTCTTCAAACACAAAATCAAGCACAACAAAAAAATTAACTACTAATGGCGTTTATAATATAATAAAAATTGCATGATCTTGTTTATTTTTGAATTGTCAGTTATTCATTTCAAAACAATTGTAGCTTATAAGATAACATAACACTCCACTCGATTGGGAAAAGAACAAATCTAAAATCAGCGGTTGAATATCGAAACATGCTCCTAAAACTCCGAAATTACTCCCTACGGACGCACAAATACCCATTCTATCGGAAACTTGTAATGTCAAAACGTTCTTATTATGTTTTAAAGGAATTATCAACGAAAATCGACAAATCGCCTAAGGATTTCATTTAGCAACTCCTGTGTATGACGTCACATCGCTAACGAAGGTTATGCTACACTGAGAGGCCGCGGCAAACTGTTTCAAGAATGAGATAATGAGCAGGCTAAATTTACTCACTTTGAAGGGCTATATCTTGATGAGTAGGTGACGCTTCGAAATAATCGTTTGTGTTTTGCTTACTTGAAAGTATTGTCTATATGAATAAACGAATTAACATCGAAAAAACAGAGAGATGATATTATCTTTAAGCAAAATGAACTCTTCCAACATGATGTAAGGCGTTTTCGAGGTGTAGGCGATATGGGGTGGGGGCGATACGAGGGCAAGCCCTTCGGCCCTCCCCTCTTGGTAAGTATCCGAGAAAATATTGTGGCCTGTCAACTCCTTTTCAGTGAACTTGACCTACCTATGACTTTCTTCCACACGCTCTGTGCACTCGACCTCACTAAAATGTTCACTTTACACAAACAGAATTAAAAAAAGGAAAAATATGTTTAATATTCAATTATAATTTAATAAATGAAGAGTTGCATTTTAACTGTATACATGCTGTATATATACGTATGCATACACTGTTGCTTTTGGTGTGTGTATTTTGGTAAAAACATTTTTTTTATAAAGTATCATGTTCATTTGGATATTTAAAAGTTTAAACTTGTATGCATTCAATAGTGAATGTACATACAAAACTAAATCAGCTAAAGCAAGAAGTTAACATCCGTTCTTTTAAAGTAGCTACCGTTTGTTTATATAAGAGGGATAATGATATCCACACACTCTTGGAGAAAGTGAAATTTTATGGCCCGTTGACGGTCCTCTCATGGCCTTTAAACCCCGTCGTATCTGAGAAGAATTCATCTTATTAGGTAGTGGACATTTTGTGGAAGTGGACACTTCCTGGTCCCACGAAACCAATTTTGCCTTGACTGTTTTATGTATCTAAATGTGACAGGCGGCGGTAGGAACTCTGATAAGACTGGTACTGGAATGTGAACTGGCCAGTGAGAAACCACGGAGTTCACAGACTCACGGTCATACGAAAAGATGGGAGTCATTTAGGAAAGGAATTTGTAGTATATTTCACGCCATATCAATTACAAGAAAACAAGTAGCAGCCTTTCAAAAATTATGGCTTCCAATACGTGTAGATCAAAACATTGTAGTGACTGGTGTGAAAGGTATTTGTATATGAAGTAATTTAGAGTGGTGTACGTTTAACATTGAATGGGTTAATACAAAACTTTGCCACGTGTAACATGTTTGCAACTGAAGACTCTTGTCTATATGTTAAATGATAGCAAGGACTTATATCACAAGGATAAGAAACGCTAGCAGGACCCTAATTTCATGCGCGCCT